>JAYESA010000004.1:249168692-249768692 GCA_036927795.1 Iris macrosiphon
GGGCGGCTAGGTTCTTAAGGAGAGGGGAGTTTTATGAAGGAATGGGTGGTGATGGTATATTAGAATTTAAATGGAGGGTGGAGATTGATTGTAGGTTGCATAATACCATACAAAAAGGGGAGAGGGGAGTGTATATTACCAGCCAAGCCTCAATAATTAGGTCTTCTTCATTTGTTCCAACCAATAGGAAGTGGAAACATAGCTAGCTATTTGCACAAAAGTCTCCAATCGTTTAGGACTTGCACAAAGAGGAAAAAGTGGATTAAATATGGAAAAATGCCATATTTGGTGTGTTGTAGTAGGAAAAATTGGTGTGTGGTATTTTGTATGAGCCATGAGGGTATGGGTGTGGGTTTAGGTTAGTCTTGGGTCGAGTTTTGGGTTAGGTTGAGTCATTGCACCAATTTAGTTAAAATTAGTGCCAAAGGTATTCTTTAATTAATTGGAAGTGCATAAGATTTAAATTGGGTGGGACACAAGTGTCATGGATGTAGTAGACTCATAATATATTATTGTCATAAATTTGGTTGTGAGAGAAGGGTCGTGGTTGTGTCTCCAATTTCAATTGGAACGGACAAGGATGCAAAGTTAGATTTAAAATTAGAAAATGTGCACGAATATTGAAAAATTAAAATAAATCACAAGAGAGTGCATATACAAGTGACACAAAGATCAGGTTTGAAGATTGGTACGTCTAGGTCAAGGGTGTGATATTTGTTGGATGGCAGAAACTAGTTAGTACTCTAGATATTTAAACAACGGTAAAGTACAATAATTGAATAAAAATTAAAGTAGTAAATTATAACCCCAATAATTAATCCCGAATAATACTAACCATAATCCTATATTTTGGTCAGGGGGTTTACAATCTATCCACCTTAGAAAATTTTATCTTCGAAATTCAAAATCCATCTCCCCAATAACAAACTTCACGTATCTCTAAATATATAAACACAACTTGGTACTTAGTCCTACTCTACTCTATTTACCTTAAACTGCTATATACGCACAGTTTAATCGTCTAAGTCATTTGGTCCTCTAATTTTTTTTCTTACCATCATGAACTGTCTCGTCATTGTTATCATACTAATCATCATCCAAAAATTTACCACATATAAGCCTAGGTTACTCAAGGATGTTGCGACACAATCTAAGTTTGAAACTTCTAATATCTATAAAGAAAATAACGCCATTCTTTTACTCTCAAAGGACTGCAGGGGTTAGGCACTAAAATTTTATAAGCACAAAATTCTCAAGGCCACTTATGTAGTATCTAAATTCTTTTTTCTACAAATAAGACGGTTAATATCTCAACATTCTTTCCTAGGTATAACATCATCATCCTATAGTATCCACAATGGAATCATGCAACCTAACTTCTTATAATCAGTCTTAGCAGTAACAAGTCTAATCTAGTCAGTCAGTCATACCTAGTCTAGAAGCTTAACTCAAATAATTTCTAGGAGAAATATATATAATAAAATACAACATAAGTCTCTACTCAATACATAGTAATAAGAATATATAGAAATTATGTAATAAATATTTATTCAATCATTCTAAATATCCTAGAATAAAATATAACAAATACAATAACAAGAATACGATTCCTAAAATTCATCGGCTAGGATAAATTGGAAATAGGTTCCTATAACACCACCTACTACTAAGGATTAGGTTCTGCAAGCTCATGTTCTATTAGTCAAAAAAAATCTAAATCTCTATCCTTAAGCGGTTTATGTGTAAACTTTAATATTCAGCTATCATTTCTATCAGACATCTATCTTCCATTTACAGTCCCTACTCATGTGTCAATATATAATCTAAGAGTCTAGTGGTAATCCTCTACCGATTGACCAATGAGTCAGCGTATGATCTAAACCTGTATCTTGTTCCTTGAAATTCGTAGCACTTCGAGGCTGATCAACAATTTCTACCTATTCTAAATCCTCAAAATTCTAAAAGCATTACAATTCATAAATACTATAATTATTATCCCTCAAGTCCATATCAAAATTTCTCATCCTTGGGTTACGTGACTCTAATATATTTCCCTTATCATTTGTTTCGTACACACCTTCATATCTTTCTAGTACGTTGATCTTGTGTACAACTCTAAACTCCGTCAATCATGGCCCAGTACCTTCTACTTTGTAGTATCGATCTTCGAGGCAACTATCGAGTGATAAAATTTTCAGTCTTTCCTAGATCCTTCTCTTAATTAAAAAAACTCAAGGTCAGGTACTTCTCGCAAATCCCATCTTGTTGCCATGCTACCTTTTTACCTCCAACCTGAGGTTTCTCCTAGTTTACCCCATGCATACCCTTCATCCATACTGTAAATCCCCTGATTTTTTAAGAATTTTAAATTTTGGATTTTTCTCAATTTTCTGGAATTTTCTGGGATTTTTCTGTAATTAAAAACAGGGTTTTAATTATTAAATAATTTTTAATTGATAATAAACAATATTAAAATATTATGAAAATAATATTTTTGGGTGTAAAATGAAAAACTGGACTTAGGGTAATTTTTCTGGAATTTATTGGGCCCCGGACCTATTTTTAAACACCTAAAAATAATTATTTATTTAATTATTTGATTATTTAATGATTTAAATTAATTAATTATTTATTTTTTTAAATAAAACCCTAAACCCTAACAGGCCGGCCCAGCCCAGCCCAGAACCCGGCCCAGTCCCCGCCTTAGCGGGTCGGGTCGGATCCGCCTGCTCGAACCCGACCCGCTACCCGCACGACCCCCGCCCTGTGCCCGCGTCTCCCGCCGGCGGCCCGCTCCGCCCGCTCCGCTCCACCTCCCACGTCGAACCCCTCGCCTCCGCCTTCCCCGCCACGACGCCGCCATTTCCGGCCGCCCCCTCCCGCCGTCTCCCCCTATTTAAACCCCTGTCAGCCCCCTTCCTCCACCGCCATAGCCACCACTCGCCACCGCCATAGCCACCGCTCGGCTCCGCCCCGCGCCTCCCCGCTCGACGACGAGCAGCAGCGGCAGCAGTAAGCCGCAGCTCCGGCCGCCCCGTGCCGCCTCCGCCGCCTCCCAGCGCGCCGCCGCGTACCCCCGCTGCCCCGGCCCCCTCCGCCTCAGCCCGGCGGCCCCAAGCCGCCGGAGCTCCGTCGCAGCACCCTAACCCTAACCCTAACCCTAGCTCGTGTCAGCCGGATACGGCTTGGACACAGGACACAGTGTCCTGTGTCGTGTCGGACACGGTGAACCCGGTTTCTGAGGAGCCCAGTTCAGGTACTTCTAACTTCTTGCTCGTAGCTCTGATTTCGATTCCGTAAATTGCGTTACGAAGCCTGTATGACCCTCTCGGTGCCCGGACAAACCGCTCGGGGCATCGCGTCCTGTGGTGATCGCACACCGTAATCCAAAAACAGAAAAAATAATGCCCCGATTCACCCCGGAACTGGGTACGCCCCGCCAAACGGGATGACTTGGTCGTGCGCGGTCTTCACAGATACGTGCGCGTCGTCGATACGGACGTGTGGGATTTCGCAGAAGCTGATTCGGATGTACGTGCACACCGGGATCAACGCGTATCCGCGGACAACGTCCCGTATCCGACTTTTCTAAATCGTGCCCTAACTTTGTGTACACAAGTCGAATTGAAATAAAACTTGCGCCATCGGACTCATAGCGATACGTTGGTCCTGTGACCCAAGTTTGGTTCGATTCTGAGAACGTTGACGAAATCGCGTGTCGTGGGCCCCATAGGTCCCGCTCGACGGGCGATTTTGTGACCGGCTCATCAAAATCCAATTCTGGAAGTTCCGTTGGGTTCGTATCATCGTTCCTGACCTGTTGACACTAAGTTTGGTGAATTTGGAGACCTTTGACCCTGACACATTTTTTGGTGCAAAGCGGGCCCATATGTGGACCCCGTTTTGACCCAAAATTGCCGTTTTTGTCCTTGTCTCCAAATTGGACCCAAGGACAGGCATTTCTAGCTGATTGATATTTTCTGGATCTGATGGTGATGTTTATTTCAGCAACCGGAGTACCGCCTGCAAGTCCAGCTGAAGTCAGAGCCGCAATTGGAACCAAAACCACAGGCAAGTGTACCTCGCCAAAACTTGCAGCTTTGCTACCTATTTCCTGGACATAGTTATACATCAGTGGACAAGTGTACCTTGCCAAATCCTGCAGCTTGCTATATATTTTCTTGGTTTAATTTTGCATCAGTAGGAACATAGAGCTTGTCAACTCGCAGTAATTCTCGTTATAGCATTTTACTTGATTTCTTGTAGATTCATATGTAAACTTGTTTAAATGTTCAACCCAGGACCGAGTGGCTTTACTTAGCGTCCGATTACTAGTCGAGTGCCAACACCGTACGCGGCATTGTGTATCGTCACATAGACATGGATATCGAGACCCTGTACTTCTCGTACTTGTCTTATTAAGTACAACATGACCCAGGACACTGGACACTATTCATGAGACAGAATCTTCCTGAGATATTCATGGTGATTCTGTGTAGGATACATATGCCTGACATATATAGTTTACATGCTTAGTTTATATCCTAACTTGTTGCATTAGCTTTAATCCTGCGTGTCATGGACATGAGACGTGAGATTTCATTAGGTGGGGAGAGTATTACCATAATAAAGGCTGATTATATTATATTGACATCTGGATGTGTCTTAGTCTCTGACACAGAGCTATGGCACCAGTTCTGGCCCTTCGAGAAAATACTGCTATGGGTTTCTCCGACACTGATCCTGTAGTAGCCTCAGCCTGAGTATGACTAAAACTCTCAACTTGCATATCACTTAGCTGGTTTATTATTTACCCTGCTGTTTCATTATTGCTGCACTGCATTTATTTTGGCTTGCATTATCTGTACCTTGTTATGTCCACTGAGGACCTGGAATGGACTATGTCCCCAGGTATAGCCGCAGAGATCTACCCCGAGGTGTACGGAACAGGAGCACTTCTCGGAACAGAACAGGAACCTGAGGACGAGATAGTGGCTGAAGACTTCTCCTGAGTATTGGCTCTACATACTCAGATATTTCCATTTCCAGTATTTTATTTCATGTCTATTTCCCTTAAATGTAACAAACTGATTCTCGGATTGTTTCCCGAGACACTTATTTGATATTGCTTATTTATTTCCATTTGCATTATTTCTGGCAATTAATCTGTGTTTATTCTGTGTATGAGATTAGAAAAGCCTGGGACTTGTAACATATTACAGTTAGACTACAGCTTAAGCATGCCCTGATAGATCCCTTAAATTGGGTTGTCCATTGGTGCGTGCTGCTGGCCATTGCCACGTGTCCAGTCCCTCGGCATTTTGGGACTGGGGCGTGACATGGTTTTTGTGGTGGCCCATGCAGGTCAACGACTAAATTGTTCGGTTTCAACTTAGGGTCCGAACAGGCCTGCAATAAGATAGGATAAGTTTTTAGGATCTCATCCACTTGCTTGAATCGTTCTTGATATCTATTCAAATTAATTTATTGACTTGCATCCGGCCTTGATTCCTGTGCGCCTCTTATTATTTATTTTGGATGCAGGGAAATGGACCCACAAGAGTGCAACGAGACTCCCGCAGGAATACCACAAGCTACAGGTGTCACCTATGATGACAAAGTGACCCCAGTCGGTGGAGTTCCATCAACTCAACAGAGCCAGCAGGCAGGTCAACCTACCTCCAGATTCTGGCGTAATGACATCCCACCTCCGCCGTAGTTTGTCCCACCAATGCCCGTACTCCCACCAGGACAGTCGATTAACGGACAACAGATATTCCAACTGATCTACGCGATGATACAAGCTCAGCAACAAGTCCAACACGAGGCTCAGCGTCGTGAGGCTGATTTCTTGAGGAGCAGCATCGTAACTGCACTGGAGCAGGCCAACCTACCAGCTCTACGGCCATCGACGGGCTCAATCACTGACTTTCGCCAACTGAAGCCCCGTAATTTTTCTGGTAAGGAGGAGCCCACAGAAGTTCATGAGTGGCTCACCAACATACAACATCAACTTGAAGCAGCTGAGCTTCCACGGGAACGTTGGATGATCGTCGTCAGAATGCAATTGACGGGCAATGCTCATCACTGGTGGCTAACCGAAGAGAGACGACTCGGACCAGACCGAGTCACTTGGGAGGAGTTCTCCAGACTCTTCCAGGAGATGTACATTCCATCCATCGCTCGATCAGAACTTCGGGACAAGTTCAATCGCCTCACTCAGGACTCTATGACGGTGGAAGAGTTCAACGCGGAATTCATTCGTCTGAGCCGCTTCGCCCCAACCCTGATCCCGACAGAGGAAGAGAAGGCAGAGAAGTTCTTTGATGGGCTAAACTTTGAACTACAAAGAATGATCAGATCCGTCGTACCAACTTCGTACACGGACGTCCTTGTTGCAGCTCGACGTATGGAGCGTGTCATCAGACGAGAATCCAACCTGAAGAGGCCTTCCACATCAGCACCAGCTAGAGCACCGAATGGAGAAACTGCCAAGAAACCAAATCTGCATCAAGCACCACATGGAGCTGCATCCAGAGCCCTAACTCTTCCTACTTGTCACTACTGCGGCAAGATAGGCTATTTAGAGAAGGAGTGTAGACGTAAATTCGGACTATGCTTAGGCTGCGGATCCAGACAGAATGCAGTGAGAGACTGCCCTGAGCGTAGAGAAAGAGCACCAAGGGCGAACCAGCAAGCTCCACCAGCGCCTCAAGCAGCACCCTATCAGCCAGCCCAGCAGCAGCAGAGGAATCTACCTCAAGGACGCAGTCAAGCTTACGCGATGACTGTGGAAGACGCTGATGCGCGTAAGTAATTCGTAGTTATCCGTTTCTAGTGTTGTTTAGCTCGTGCCTATTGGTTCGTGACCTTAGCCCCAACCTAGTAATTTGCAACTTGTTAATAATAACATAGTTTTCTAAAGTTGAAGATCTTTTGCTTTAACTAGATTTTTCTCTGGAAAGTGCATAACTTTTATTTTTAGGGAAACGATATTTCCCTAAGTATCTTGTGATGTGTTTCGAACGATACTTGCAACCGTGTCATCTCTGTTGACCGGTTATTCTTTGATTGCGAGGACGCAATCCTCTTAAGGGGGGTAGATTGTAAACCCCCTGATTTTTCAAGAATTTTAAAATTTGGATTTTTCTCAATTTTCTGAAATTTTCTGGGATTTTTCTGTAATTAAAAATAGGGTTTTAATTATTAAATGATTTTTAATTGATAATAAATAATATTAAAATATTATGAAAATAATATTTTTGGGTATAAAATGAAAAACTGGACTTAGGGTAATTTTTCTAGAATTTATTGGGCCCCGAACCTATTTTTAAACACCTAAAAATAATTATTTATTTATTTATTTGATTATTTAATAATTAAATTAATTAATTATTTATTTTTTTAAATAAAACCCTAAACCCTAACAGGCCGGCCCAGTCCCCGCCTTAGCGGGTCGGGTCGGATCCGCCTGCCCGAACCCGACCCGCTACCCGCACGACCCCCGCCCTGTGCCCGCGTCTCCCGCCGGCGGCCCGCTCCGCTCCACCGCCCACGTCGAACCCCTCGCCTCCGCCTTCCCCGCCACGACGCCGCCATTTTCGGCCGCCCCCTCCCGCCGTCTCCCCCTATTTAAACCCCTGTCAGCCCCCTTCCTCCACCGCCATAGCCACCACTCGCCACCGCCATAGCCACCGCTCGGCTCCGCCCCGCGCCTCCCCGCTCGACGACGAGCAGCAGCGGCAGCAGTAAGCCGCAGCTCCGGCCGCCCCGTGCCGCCTCCGCCGCCTCCCAGCGCGCCGCCGTGTACCCCCGCTGCCCCGGCCCCCTCCGCCTCAGCCCGGCCGCCCCAAGCCGCCGGAGCTCCACCGCAGCACCCTAACCCTAACCCTAACCCTAGCTCGTGTCAGCCGGACACGGCTTGGACACAGGACACAGTGTCCTGTGTCGTGTCGGACACGGTGAACCCGGTTTCTGAGGAGCCCAGTTCAGGTACTTGTAACTTCTTGCTCGTAGCTCTGATTTTGATTCCGTAAATTGCGTTGCGAAGCCTGTATGACCCTCTCAGTGCCCGGACAAACCGCTCGGGGTATCGCGTCTTGTGGTGATCGCACACCGCAATCCAAAAATAGGAAAAACAACGCCCCAATTCACCCCGGAACTGGGTACGCCCCGCCAAACGGGACGACTTGGTCATGCGCGGTCTTCACAGATATGTGCGCGTCGTCGATACGGACGTGTAGGATTTTGCAGAAGCTGATTCGGATGTGCGTGCACACCGGGATCAACGCGTATCCGCGGACAACGCCCCGTATCCGACTTTTCTGAATCGCGCCCTAACTTTGTGTACACACGTCGGATTGAAACAAAACT
This sequence comes from Iris macrosiphon, assembly GCA_036927795.1. Taxonomy (NCBI): domain Eukaryota; kingdom Viridiplantae; phylum Streptophyta; class Magnoliopsida; order Asparagales; family Iridaceae; genus Iris; species Iris macrosiphon. The sequence continues at coordinate 249,177,066 of JAYESA010000004.1, forward strand.
TGCGCCATCGGACTCGTAGCGATACGCTGGTCCTGTGACCCAAGTTTGGTTCGATTCTGAGAACGTTGACGAAATCGCGTGTCGTGGGCCCCACAGGCCCCGCTCGACGGGCGATTTTGTGATCGGCTCATCGGAATCCAATTCTGGAAGTTCCGTTGGATTCGTATCATCGTTCCTGACCTGTTGACACTAAGTTTGGTAAATTTGGAGACTTTTGACCCTGACACATTTTTTGGTACAAAGCGGGCCCACATGTGGACCCCGTTTTGACCCGAAATTTTCGTTTTTGTCCTTGTCTCCAAATTGGACCGAAGGACAGGCATTTTAGCTGATTGATATTTTCTGGATCTGATGGTGATGTTTATTTCAGCAACCGGAGTACCGCCTGTAAGTCCAGCTGAAGTCAAAGCCGCAATTGGAACCAGAACCACAGGCAAGTGTACCTCACCAAAACTTGCAGCTTTGCTACCTATTTTCTGGACTTAGTTATACATCAGTGGACAAGTGTACCTTGCCAAACCCTGCAGCTTGCTATATATTTTCTTGGTTTAATTTTGCATCAGTAGGAACATAGAGCTTGTCAACTCGCAGTAATTCTCGTTATAGCATTTTACTTGATTTCTTGTAGATTCATATGTAAACTTGTTTAACTGTTCAACCCAGGACCGAGTGGCTTTACTTAGCATCCGATTACTAGTCGGGTGCCAACACCGTACGCGGCATTGTGTATCGTCATATAGACATGGATATCGAGACCCTGTACTTCTCGTACTTGTCTTATCAAGTACAATATGACCCAGGACACTGGACACTATTCATGAGACAGAATCTTCCTGAGATATTTATGGTGATTCTGTGTAGGATACATATGCCTGACATATACAGTTTACATGCTTAGTTTATATCCTGACTTGTTGCATTAGCTTTAATCCTGCGTGTCATAGACATGAGACGTGAGATTTTATTGGGTGGGGAGAGTATTACCATAACAAAGGCTGATTATATTATATTGACATCTGGATGTGTCTTAGTCTCTGACACAGAGCTATGGCACCAGTTCTGGCCCTCCGAGAAAATACTGCTATGGGTTTCTCCGACACTGATCCTGTAGTAGCCTCAGCCTGAGTATGACTAAAACTCTCAACTTGCATATCACTTAGCTGGTTTATTATTTACCCTGCTGTTTCATTATTGCTGCACTGCATTTATTTTGGCTTGCATTATCTGTACCTTGTTATGTCCCCTGAGGACCTGGAATGGACTATGTCCCCAGGTATAGCCGCAGAGATCTACCCCGAGGTGTACGGAATAGGAGCACTTCTCGGAACAGAACAGGAACCTGAGGACGAGATAGTGGCTGAAGACTTCTCCTGAGTATTGGCTCTACATACTCAGATATTTCCATTTCTAGTATTTTATTTCATGTCTATTTCCCTTAAATGTAATAGACTGATTCTCGGATTGTTTCCCGAGACACTTATTTGATATTGCTTATTTATTTCCATTTGCATTATTTCTGGCAATTAATCTGTGTTTATTCTGTGTATGAGATTAGAAAAGCCTGGGACTTGTAACATATTACAGTTAGACTACAGCTTAAGCATGCCCTGATGGATCCATTAAATTGGGTTGTCCATTGGTGCGTGCTGCTGGCCATTGCCACGTGTCCAGTCCCTCGGTATTTTGGGACTGGGGCGTGACACATACTACATAGGTACCATCTTGTTTATAACTGGCCATCCATTATAGGTAGTTCAGGATATCCAACTCAAGACTATAACATTTGTCGATACTCTCATCCTTCAATCTAATTGCTTTATTTCAGATACTAGCTCAACTAATCAAGTTATCAAAGGTGAAAACCACGAGCCCAATAGACACTGGCAACCCAAATAAGTCAAGTATATCTAATCTGATTCCAGAAGCTATACCCTAGTACCTAAGTTGTCAAGTCAATCAACAACCAATCTAGTAATCCACATATCTATTTTAGCCTAGTCATATAATCATCTTTATCTAAAGGGTAAAAAAAAATTAGGTCTGGTACTGGAAGTCACAAGGCAACTAGAGATTAACCACTGTGGTTTGCTACATAAAGTACTATTTCAAACCCTAATTTTATTAGTATCTGTTATTCTTCTTCTAGATGTGAGTCTAAAATTCTGTCTTCTCACGTTCATAATGTTGTTCCTTGTATCACTATCATGAGGCTACAACTAATTCATTGTGTCACTATTATGGGGCTACAACTAACCCCTAGCATCTAGCTATGTCTTTCCCAAATTATTCTAGAGCCTTAGAATCAAACAATTTTTCTAGCTTCTAATACGTACAAATTATTGCTACCTTAAGGAAAGGTAGGGTTTTATCAGTTCTAGACGTCTACTACTAGGTTGAATTCTCATGCTAACAATCTATACTAGCTCTAACATCTAGAAAGAACCTATCAACCTACCCTACTAAGGGTAACCATCTTCTCATAAAATATTACATCAATCATACCTTCTTCCGTCTTGACTGGGATATGCTCTTGGAGGAAATCACTGTGCGCGAGCATCCATCTCTCCGAAATAAGGAATATGAGAAACAATAATAACGATATTGACGGTAAACGAACGAATACAATAATGAAGTCCAAGGGTGAAAATCGAATACAAGAGGAGTTTTAAAATCAGTTATGGATTGAGATCTTATTCAACATTAATCCTAAGTTGCAAGCTCGTTCGGTACAGTAACGTAACCAAAATGATATGCTCTGACCTGCATGGCCACCAATAAAACTATGTCATGCCCCAATCCCAAAATGTATGGGACCAGACACGTGACAATGGCCAGCTGGTACGACTTTGTAGGGCTTTCCAATTTAATGGGCCCGACGAAGTGCACTTACGCTGTCCAAAGTTAAGTGATCCAGCTAAATATCTATTTCTAATATCCAAAAACTAAACTAAATTTCAATCCATGGTAAATAAAATCTCAAGAATGAATGGTACGCATCATTAGTCTGCAGCCCAATAATATAGTCGTTCGAATAGACCAAGAGAATAATATAGGCCTATAAACACTAGGCTACAATAGCAGAGTCACAATAGGAAATAGTACATAACTGTAATAGAGGAAATATATAATGATACCTGCAAGGATGTCCAACACACCACCAAATCAAGCCTCATCCAAACTGCTCAAATAACCTGGAAGGGAACCAGGTCCTTAGAGGGACGTAACAAGATACAAAAAGTATATGCCATAATATAAATACTGAGTAAAGTAAATTAGGGTGAACTATCCTCCTAAGTGAATGCCATTTGAGGACAACTTAGTGCGTATGGAAAGTATAGGCTAGACATATGCTGACGTAATTTACCAATCGTCGTGACTGGCTAGTATATGCCACATATGCCTCTCATCTTGGGGCAATCTGCATATATAATAACGTCCAACGCTTCGAAGAGAGTGGTATCTGCATAAATATATACGTCCAACGTCCTAAAAAATATGATATATGCAGGACATCCAATGTCCCGAAGAGTTGATGGCAGCGATGGTCATCGTGGAGGTGATGGCAGTGATGGTCGTGGAGGTGAGGGCAGCGGTGCTCGTCGTGGAGGTGATGGCAGCGGTGATCGTCGTTGAGGTGATGGCAGCGGGGTCATGGAGATGAGGACAGCGGTGGTGGTCGTGGAGGTGAGGGTGGCGATGGTGATGGTGGTTGGCGGTGGTGATGGTGGTTGGCGAGGGTGGTGGTCGAAGTTGAGGGTAGTGATGGTGGTGAAGATGGTGATGGTGGTTAATGGTGGTTGCATGTTGAGGGAGAGAGGGGGAGGGTGTTGTTTTAAATGAGAAGAGAGTGTTGCCTAGGGATTAGGGCCGGCTAGGTTCCCAAGGAGAGAGGATTTCATGAAGGAATGGGTGGTGATGGTGTATTGGAATTTGAATAGAGGGTGGAGATTGATTGTAGGTTGCATAGTACCATACAAAAAGGGGAAAAGGGGAGCGTATGTGACTGGTCAACCCTCAAGAATTGGGTCTTCTTCATTTGTTCCAAATAATAGGAGGTAGACACATGGCTAGCTATTTGCACAAAAGTCTTCAATAGTTTAGGACTTGCACAAAGAGTAAAAAGTGGATTGGATGTGAAAAAATACCATGTTTGGTATGTTGTAGTGGAGAAAATTGGTGTGTGGTATTTTGTATGAGCCATGAGGGTGTGGGTGTGGGTGTGGGTTTGGGTTGGTGTTGGGTCTAGTTTTGGGTTAGGTTGAGTCATTGCACCAATTTAGTTAAAATTAGTGTCAATGGTGTTCTTTAATTAATTGAAAGTGTATAGGATTTAAACTGGGCGGGACACAAGTATCATGGACGCAGTAGACTCGGAATAGATTATTATCATAAATTTGGTTGTGAGAGAAGGGTCGAGGTTGTGTCTCCAATTTTGATTGGAACGGGCCAGGATGCAAAGTTGGATTTAAAATTAGAAAATATGCACGAATATTACAAAATTAAAATAAAGCACAAGAGAGTGCATATACGAGTGACACAAAGATCAGGATTAAAAATTGGTATGTCTAGGTGAAGGGTGTGATATTTGTTGGACGGCATAAACTAGTGTAGTACTCTAGATATTTAAACAACAATAAAGTACAACAATTGAATAAAAATCACAGTTGTAAGCCCTTGATTTTTCAAAAATATTAAAATTGGGATTTTTCGCGATTTTCTGGAATTTTCTGGGAATTTTCTGTAATTAAAATCAAGGTTTTAATTATTAAATAATTTTTAATTGTTAATAAATAATATTAAAATATCATGGAAATAATATTTTTGGGTGTAAAATGGAAAACTGGACTTAGGGTAATTTTTCTGGAATTTATCGGGCCCCGGACCTATTTTTAAATGCCTAAAAACTATTTATTTAATTATTTAATAACTTAATTATTTAATTATTTAATTATTTATCTATTTATCTAATTACCTATTTAATTAACCCGGCCCAAACGGCCCAAAACCCAGCCGGCCCAACCGCCCACGGCCCAGCCCGTATAGCCTAACGGGTCGGGTCGGGTCCACTCGAACCCGACCCGCCACCCGTGACCCGCACCCCAGTCACCCCCTCCCCACGACCCGGCCGCCCCCCCGTTTTTCGCCGCCTCCGCCGCCTGCGCCGCCCCGCCCGGCCACGCGGCGCCCCACCCGGCCACGCAGCCGCCTCCCTCGGCCCCTCTCCTCCGCCCTGCCGACCTCCTCCTCCTCCCCTTACAAATACCCTCTCCCCGAGCCCTCCGGCCACTCCACTCCTCCTACCACCGCCCGTTCGTCCTTCGGTCACCGCCACCCGCCGCTCCTCCACTCCGCCGCCGTCGTCCCGCTCCGGCGCCACTCCCGCGAGGCCACCAGCTCCGCCTCCGGCCACCTACCTCCCCGCCGACAGCAGCAGCAGCTGTTCGTCCCCGCCGCCGACCGCCTGCCGCACGCCGCTGCCCCCGCCAGCGAGCCCGGCCGCCTCCGGCGAAGGCCCCGACCGCCTCCAGCCTTCCGCTGGCGAGCCTCCGGCCGCCGCAGGGCTGAGCCCCAAACCCAAACCCTAACCCTAGTTCTCTCTCTCGTGTCGGACACGACACGGACACGAGAAACCCCGGTTTTTGAGCCCTGTTCAGGTACTCGTAACTTTTTGTTCGTAGTTCCGTTTTCAATTCCGCAAATTGCGTTGTGAAGCCTGTATGACCCTCTCGGTGTCCGGATAAACTGTTCGGGACATCGCGTCCTGTGGTGATCGCACACCGCGATCCAAAAACAGGAAAAAACCAGACCCTGTTTCACCCCGGAACTGAGTACGCCCCGCCAAACGGGACGACTTGGTCGCGTGCGGTCTTCACAGATACGTGCGCATCGTCGATACGGACGTGTAAGTTTTCGTGGAAGCTGATTCGGGTGTGCGTGCACACCGAAATCAACGCGTATCCGCGGACATCGCCCCGTATCCGCCTTTTCTGTAATTCACCCTAACTTCGTGCACACTCGTCAGATCGAGACGAAACTTGCGCCATCGGACTCGTAGCGATACGCTGGTCCTGTGGGTCAAGTTTGGTTCGATTCTGAGAACGTTGACGAAATCGCGTGTCGTGGGCCCCACAGGCCCTGCTCGACGGGCGATTTTCTGTTCGGCTCATCGGAATCCAAATCTGGAAGTTCCGTTGGGTTCGTATCAGCGTTCCTGACCTGTTGACACTAAGTTTGGTGAATTTGGAGACCTTTGACCCGGACACGTTTTTCGGTGCAAAGCGGGCCCACCGGCGGACCCCGTTTTGACCCGAAACTGCCGTTTTTGCCCTTGTCTCCAAATTGGACCCAAGGACAGGCGTTTCTAGCTATTTGACATCTTCTGAGCATGATGGTAATATCTATTTTAGCATCTGGACTCATCTCTGGAATTTTCCCCAAGAACCATATTAATCAGATCCAAACAACAGGCAAGTACCTGCATTTCAAGTTTAATCTTTATATTGTGATAGTTAATCCCCTGCCTTACATGTACCATTGATGATTACACGTAGTGCTAGAACACTGGATTTCATGTCTTGAATATTGGAGTTCATGTCTTGTTTTTCATGTCGGGTGGGAGAATACTGAAAGGCATGTAGTTTACCCTGACCCTTGCCATGATTAATAGCTGTTGGTACACGACTGTCCATCAGCCGGATCTCGATTATTCCTGTTTAATAGCCGTCTATGGCGGCCTGTTTATCCTTATAGACCCCTACATGCCAACTAGGTATTCTAAATACACAAGTTCACACACATAGTTTCTTGTCTTGTTACAGTTCCTATTGTCTGGTCGTAATTCATTTTCCTGTCACCTTGTTCCTGTTTTACTCATGTCCCTGTCTTACAGCAATTAACTCTTAGTTATTGTTACTATTTATTTATACATATCCTCAACATGATACCTGTCAGTTCTTTTTAATTGTCATGAATATTTCGTTTAATCTTGTTGTGCATTATGTACTTTGCTCCTTTCCTGACTGGATCCGTTGTTTTAGGCGATGATGAGAACTTTGCCCCTACCTATTATGGCCACTATGAGTTAGCAGGTAACACACATGAGGAGCCAGTTTCCCCCAGGAGGCTACTTCTGTGGATCAGTTAGCTGTAGCTGCTTATTCTTTCCTTTTCAGCATATACTCGGGTTTGTCCCCGATTTATCTTCTGGCTTGTATTAACTGTGGAATGGTTGTCACGGATTAAATATTATGAAATCTTAGCATTCCTATTTCCTGTGATTATTCTTACATGTTCATTATTGTGGATGAGATAGATGCTTTTTGACCCCAGAAATGACCTAGACAGCGTACTACCGCCGACACTGCGGCGTAGGCTGGACGTGCCCACGCACTCGTGCCCGAATAACCGGGTGCGGGTCATGACACATTTTTGTGGTGGCCCATGCAGGTATACGACTAAATTGTTCGGTTTCAACTTCGGGACCGAACAGGCCTGCAATAAGAATAGGATAAGTTTAGGATCTCATCCACTTGCTTGAATCGTTCTTGACATCTATGTCGGATTTGAATTAATTCCTTGACTTGCATCCTGCCTTGATTCCTGTGCGTCTTTATCGTTTATTTTTGGATGCAGAGTAAGGGATCTACCAGCAAGCGACGAGGTTCCTACAAGATCACCACGAGATGCTCTACCAGCATGACCGTGGAGAACGCGCAGACCCTTGGAGTAGCTAATGCGCGTAAGTGATTGTAGATACCGTTCCTAGTATTGTTTAGCTCATGCCTATTGGTTCGTGACCTCAGCCCCAACCTAGTAATTTTGGACTTACTAACAACCGGATATGCTTTTATATCTGATAACTGTAGAATTTGTAGAATCTTTTGTTATTGTGCTTATTGTAGGTTGTTTTGTGAACTTAAATAATTTGTACCTCCTTTCATCATCATCTAGCACACTTAATTTTGATGTACTTGACTTATGCTGCTATTCTATAGCCTAGTTTTGCAAGCTTACTCTTTATCGAGCTTGTTCATGACATATGTATTAGTGGGTCGACACACTAATATGATTGTCTATTCAGAATCAGTGCATTACGGTCTGATCAGCCTTAGTGCATTTTGATTCGCCTTTCGCACTACTTTACGTGGATTGAGATATATAGTTGGCTAGTATACTTGCCCTCTAGACATGTACGAGCATATCGTATCGATTACATAACTGTATTAATACGAGCATGTGAATAGGAATTACCGAGATAGGATTCAATCCATAATCACTTGACAATTCCCACCTGAATACTTTAAAATGCCTTGACCCCGATATTTCTTTTCTATCACCCCACCCTTGAACTCTTTATTATTGATCTTCGTCTTCCTTTATTTCGGAAAGACAAAATCTCGTGCCTGGTATAAGTTAGTACATAGATAGTACTAGATATGCCACATAGGCCGATCACATACTTGAGGATTAAACTTTCGTAATTGAGGACATATCATATGTGACATGATCGGCGTTGAAGTTCGAGGATTGAATGACGTAGGTAAACATATCAAGGAATATTTTCTTAAGGTATATAGTCTTTTGTGATGAATGGGTAAACTCTAAGTTGGGTAGCTATGCATTTGTCAACTCGAGAGGAATGTCCTTTGGATCGTGACCGAGTAAGGTCAGATTGGAAGAAGCAAGCCATTATAATTTTGAAAATTTAGAGGAGTGACTAAAATGATTAATGAATTGATATCGAGGACCCAATAAGTTGTATCTTGGATACATGATTTAAATCTTGAATAATGAAGGTAAAATCATCAATTTGAATTTAGAAGATGAAATTTATAGAATTTCAGACTTGAACATGGGTGGACTACATTTAATTATTTTTTTAATTTGATGATTTGAATTATAAATTAAAATTTGATGGTTGGACTAACTAGTTGGATTATTGAGGAGATGAAAAGTTGAAGCATACAGGACTCGAATTACTCCAGAAGAAATTACGATCGTGAGGTAAATTCATAAGCCCGTACCAATCTGGAAGATGCTATGTGGACTTAATCAAAAACTTGCCTGTGGGTAACTTGAGGAAGTAATAACCATAAATCGAATTTCTGATTTGAACAGTAGTCACCTTAATCATGAAGTGGTTGCAGTGGACATGATTAGGATTTAAAATTTTGCAAGGAGATTGCGATTGAGATACGTGAAAGATTATGGCTTAATTTTAAATTTTGAGGACAAAATTTTCATAAGTTGGGTAGATTGTAAGCCCTTGATTTTTCAAAAATATTAAAATTGGGATTTTTTGCGATTTTCTGGAATTTTCTGTAATTAAAATTAAGGTTTTAATTATTAAATAATTTTTAATTGTTAATAAATAATATTAAAATATCATGGAAATAATATTTTTGGGTGTAAAATGGAAAACTGGACTTAGGGTAATTTTTCTGGAATTTATCGGGCCCCGGACCTATTTTTAAATGCCTAAAAACTATTTATTTAATTATTTAATTACTTAATTATTTAATTATTTATCTATTTATCTAATTACCTATTTAATTAACCCGGCCCAAACGGCCCAAAACCCAGCCGGCCCAACCGCCCACGGCCCAGCCCGTATAGCCTAACGGGTCGGGTCGGGTCCACCCGAACCCGACCCGCCACCCGTGACCCGCACCCCAGTCACCCCCTCCCCACGACCCGGCCGCCCCCACGTTTTCCGCCGTCTCCGCCGCCTGCGCCGCCCCGCCCGGCCACGCGGTGCCCCACCCGGCCACGCAGCCGCCTCCCTCGGCCCCTCTCCTCCGCCCTGCCGACCTCCTCCTCCTCCCCTTACAAATACCCTCTCCCCGAGCCCTCCGGCCACTCCACTCCTCCTACCACCGCCCGTTCGTCCTCCGGTCACCGCCACCCGCCGCTCCTCCACTCCGCCGCCGTCGTCCCGCTCCGGCGCCACTCCCGCGAGGCCACCAGCTCCGCCTCCGGCCACCTACCTCCCCGCCGACAGCAGCAGCAGCTGTTCGTCCCCGCCGCCGGCCGCCTGCCGCACGCCGCTGCCCCCGCCAGCGAGCCCGGCCGCCTCCGGCGAAGCCCCCGACCGCCTCCAGCCTCCCGCCGGCGAGCCTCCGGCCGCCGCAGGGCTGAGCCCCAAACCCTAACCCTAGTTCTCCCTCTCGTGTCGGACACGTGTCGGACACGACACGGACACGAGAAACCCCGGTTTCTGAGCCCTGTTCAGGTACTCGTAACTTTTTGTTCGTAGTTCCGTTTTCAATTCCGTAAATTGCGTTGTGAAGCCTGTATGACCCTCTCGGTGTCCGGATAAACTGTTCAGGACATCGCGTCCTGTAGTGATCGCACACTGCGATCCAAAAATAGGAAAAAACCAGACCCTGTTTCACCCCGGAACTGAGTACGTCCCGCCAAACGGGACGACTTGGTCGCGTGCGGTCTTCACAGATACGTGCGCATCGTCGATACGGACGTGTGAGTTTTCGTGGAAGCTGATTCGGGTGTGCGTGCACACCGGAATCAACGCGTATCCGCGGACATCGCCCCGTATCCGCCTTTTCTGCAATTCACCCTAATTTCGTGCACACTCGTCAGATCGAGACGAAACTTGCGCCATCGGACTCGTAGCGATACGCTGGTCCTGTGGGTCAAGTTTGGTTTGATTCTGAGAACGTTGACGAAATCGCGTGTCGTGGGCCCCATAGGCCCTGCTCGACGGGCGATTTTGTGTTCGGCTCATCGGAATCCAAATCTGGAAGTTCCGTTGGGTTCGTATCAGCGTTCCTGACCTGTTGGCACTAAGTTTGGTAAATTTGGAGACCTTTGACCCGGACACGTTTTTCGGTGCAAAGCGGGCCCACCGGCGGACCCCGTTTTGACCCGAAACTGTCATTTTTGCCCTTGTCTCCAAATTGGACCCAAGGACAGGCGTTTCTAGCTATTTGACATCTTCTGAGCATGATGGTAATGTCTATTTCAGCATCTGGACTCATCTCTGGAATTTTCCCCAAGAACCATATTAATCAGATCCAAACAACAGGCAAGTACCTGCACTTCAAGTTTAATCTTTATATTGTGATAGTTAATCCCCTGCCTTACATGTACCATTGATGATTACACGTAGTGCTAGAACACTGGATTTCATGTCTTGAATATTGGAGTTCATGTCTTGTTTTTCATGTCGGGTGGGAGAATACTGAAAGGCATGTAGTTTACCCTGACCCTTGCCATGATTAATAGCTGTTGGTACACGACTGTCCATCAGCCGGATCTCGATTATTCCTGTTTAATAGCCGTCTATGGCGGCTGGTTTATCCTTATAGACCCCTACATGCCAACTAGGTATTCTAAATACACAAGTTCACACACATAGTTTATTGTCTTGTTACAGTTCCTATTGTCTGGTCGTAATTCATTTTCCTGTCACCTTGTTCCTGTTTTACTCATGTCCCTGTCTTACAGCAATTAACTCTTAGTTATTGTTACTATTTATTTATACATATCCTCAACATGATACCTGTCAGTTCTTTTTAATTGTCATGAATATTTCGTTTAATCTTGTTGTGCATTGTGTACTTTGCTCCTTTCCTGACTGGATCCGTTGTTTTAGGCGATGATGAGAACTTTGCCCCTACCTATTATGGCCACTATGAGTTAGCAGGTAACACACATGAGGAGCCAGTTTCCCCCAGGAGGCTACTTCTGTGGATCAGTTAGCTGTAGCTGCTTATTCTTTCCTTTTCAGCATATACTCGGGTTTGTCCCCGATTTATCTTCTGGCTTGTATTAACTGTGGAATGGTTGTCACGGATTAAATATTATGAAATCTTAGCATTCCTATTTCCTGTGATTATTCTTACATGTTCATTATTGTGGATGAGATAGATGATTTTTGACCCCAGAAATGACCTAGACAACGTACTACCGCCGACACTGCGGCGTAGGCTGGACGTGCCCACGCACTCGTGCCCGAATAACCGGGTGCGGGTCGTGACAACAGTAGTGAATTATAACCCCAATAATTAATCTCGAATAATACTAATTTAATCCATAATCCTATATTTTGGTCAGGGGGTTTGCAAGCTTGCAGGCCTACATGTAAAGCATATTCTAGACTATATCTAGAGTTGATCATGTAATATTGTACTCTGTTAGTTCTTCATTTAGGTAACTAGCATCATGATCATTTGTGTATGTATAGTTTGGGATGCCTTACTATTATATGTTTAGTGATCATAAATCTTGTGACTTGTTGTTTGCTTGGGATTAAGACACCTAAGATTCTTGACCCAGGAATGACTGTTGGATTATAGAGTAAACCCTCACATGTCTAGACAGTTGTGACCGTATCTCGGGGTATAGAGTACTTTGGTGTACGTAGCTGGCATTGTCTGCCTCTGCTCTACAGTATTCTGGTTCTGGGGCATGACAGGAGTCCCGCGCCTCCCCCCTCCCGGTCGCGCACAGCCGCCACCCGCCTCCCTCCCCGTCCCGAGCAGTCGCCGCCGCGCTCCCCATCCTCGACGCTCGCAGCCCCGCGCCTCCTCGACGCACGCTGCTGCTGTTGCTGCCTCTACCGAATATGTTGTTGCTTCCACGGGGTGCACGGTAGTGTACGGTGGTGGTAGAGCGGCATGGGCGGAGAGGGAGCCAGGGGGTTTACACTGGTGGTGGTAGGGGGCAGGGGCGGTGCACGGGAGGGTGGGAGAGGGGTTTGGGTAGAAGAAATACGAAAATGGTATTTTCGTCAAAAAAAATCGATCAAAACAGTTGACCGTCAATCATGGACGATTTTCGTCAAAAGTGGAGGGTTTCATGCTTTATGGTAAAGTAGTGGGGTGGACATTGAAATAAGGTAAATATAGTAGGGTGCAACTCAATTTTTTTTTTTTTGGTGCTTTAAAAAAGTAGAGATTAGAAGTAGGTGCTTTGAAGAAATAGAGGTTAGAAGTAAAAAAAAAATCATAAATTTGATGTTTGGCTGGGTTTTGAAGTTCGTAATTTTTTGTTGAAGTGATATAAATAATAATAATAATAATAATAAATTGTTAAAGTAGAGAGGAAGTGGTACTTAACCCAACACGTTAAGTAGGAATGAGAATTTTTACTTCCGCGCTCCATTTGGGGGAAAAAAGTTGAATGTCAAAATTTTTAGTTCGTGGCATACAAGATTACTGTTATTGTCATATCACAGTAAATTTTCTCTTCAAATCCCCCAACCAAATACGTGAAGTAGTCCCAATATGAAATTTGGCTACTTCGACTCTCCAAATTCGCGAACCAAATAGTCTCGTTGTTTGGTTTGGCGAAGTGGAGCAAAGTGAAAAAATTAAAAATATATTTTTACGTACGTATTGCGGTGAAGTAGAACGAAGTAAAAAAAAAATTTGTTTGAGTTCTTTGAAGAAGTGGATGTTAAAAATGTAAAATTTTAAATTTTGGTGTGTAGTTGGTTGTTGAAATGAGTGCAAAAGTGTAACTTTTTGTTGAAGTGACATGAATAATAAATTTTTTTTTGTTAAAGTAGAGAGTAAATGGTCCTCTAACCAAACGTGCGAAGTGGGAATAAAAATTTGTCGCTTTCGTGCTCCACTTCGGAGAAAAAAAATTCGATGTTAAAACTTTGATTTCATGCAAACAAGATTTACTGTTTATGTCAAATCACACTAAATTTTGTTTGCAAATTCTCCAACCAAACAAGTAAAGTGATCCAAAATTTAAATTTTGGCCACTTCCATGCTCCAAATTCGTGAACCAAACAGTCCCCTACTGCAAGTTCTGCAGCTTGGCTTTACATATATTGGTTGGAGGGGATTTAAAATTTAGACAATTGATCTTTGTTTACTCGTACAAATCCTATAAGTAACTTCAAGATTGGATTCATATAAGCTAATATTGTTGGCCAAAAATGATGCGAAAACAATATCAACGCATTCGAATCAAGATAGATCAAACACGGTATATATATTTGGTGACTATGTCTGCACAAATCTTAATGTATATATTCAACTAATATAAGATTGGTTACAAATATGTTGAATCATTTGCCCACAAATTTAACTCTTCACCAATTTCAAGAAAAAAAGAAGAAGATTACAATTGAAATTACTAAACCAACCATGTGATGATTTTTCTGAACAAAATAGATGACTTCTCGAACAGATCTTTCCTTCAGTATATCTGGAAAGACGGACCCTAGGAGTAAAGTATGGACTTTTTCTTATATTCATGTGGACTTGCTCCCTTGAATCTCTTGCGTAAGATTCTTCTAAGAAATCCTCATTAACCTCTAGGTTAAGAAATTCTAAGTAATAATTTTGCTCGTCCAGATTAAATCACAGATCATAAATATGCTGAGTTAGATCGACATCATGAACTGGTGTACCATCGGTATATCGCGATGTACCGTCAGACCTTCATAATAAGTTTTGTGACAAAATATTCAAATACCGGTATATCGTCGAAATATTGTCGGTGTATTGGCTCTTTTATAGTCCCAATTTAGCTACCGATCCTCATCGTCTTCGTCACAATTTCTGTCGACGTTTTACGATGTCCAAATTATTCTTTTATATATCTCTGGACCCAATAATATACAAATAGAGAAAAAAAAAAAAAAAACTGTCCAAATTATTGACCACAAGTTGCCAATATCTAGTACAAATTTTTTATTTAGATGAATTTTATTGAACAACACTAGATATTAAAGATATTGGCTAAAAATACCTCTACAAAGAGTTCTTGGCACCATTGGCAGTAGCAAACGATGTTTGAAATAGGTGGTCCTGGAAACGAAGGTGTCAAATCATCCTAGTGCTTGCAATCTTATTATGGATAAGACAAGTGAGATGGCTTCCACCAAATCTCAAACTTAAAGTTCACATGGTTTCTGTGAAATTGTGTGCAGTGCCGCAGTTGTTTGGCTTTACTCTTCTAACACCGCCTACTCCTTCCACCATGAACCAATCTCACCAGCTTCACACCATTATATTATTACTTGTTGCTACTAATCAATCTAATGGTTATCGTTTATTAGTACTTATCCCTCAAAAGCTTATTTACAATGATTTGAAATTAGTTTCACAATAAACGTCAATTCTAAATGGGATATCCATTGGAACAATTATGTTTATGGTGACAATTAAATATTTACTTTCTCTAGACATCTTCCAAGCAGGATTCGTGCGAGTGATATATAATTTCTATAAAATTCACTTAATATAATGCTAAATAATATTAAAAATATGAATTGCTATGGTACCACGTTAAAGGTTTTTACTATTGTGGAAGAGATTTAAGACACAGTTTTTTATTATTAACTAATGATTATTTGTAGGACAATATTAGTGTTGGATTGTATCTTCTTTTCGGTTGAACGTTTATAAGGTGACGATAATGGAGTTGATAATTTAGATCCACATCGGATAGAAAGTGGGATCACGAGGTGTAGATAATTAGAATTGGTTCAGACCTTATATAAAAACTATCTTATAAGACATATGAGTCAAGTTCAATATTGTACCTTATGGACCAACTTCAATTTAGGTCACACCATGTTTCCAACAAATGGTATCAGAGTCCAAGATTACGGCCTGATTTGGGTGAATCTAATTGGTTCGAGACAGATTGTGTTGAACGTTCATATGTATAAACGGATCGTATACGTTAACGTTTAATCAGGCCGTATGCCGATTATACGGGATCTCTTCTCAATATGGAGTAGGAGCATTCTCGATAACGTAGTCTGAAGGCAGATCATACCTAAGTAGGGCCGGCCCTGACCCAGGGCAGCCAGGACGACCGTCCAGGACCCCACGGGCCAGGAGGGCCCAAAAAAATCAGTTAAAAATAAATATATTAATAATCTTGTATTTCAAATAGAACTAGTATGTAGTATGGACCCTCTTTAATACAAAACAATTGTGGTGTAGTGGTTATTACGTTAGACTTGTATGTATGAGGTCCTTAGTTCGATTTTTGATGGTGTTATTTTTTTAATTTACTTTTATTTTAATTTTTATTATATATTTTATATTATGTATAGGGTTCAATTTTGAAAGTTCGTCTCGCGTCCCAATGACCTCAGGGCCGGTCCTGTACCCCAGATTAGAGGCAACTATACGGATTGGCTTCAAGATGGAGACACATTGTGGTTGGCACACAAATGATGTGTAATGAACGTGTCGGTTTGGTTTTGTGGTCCGAGCAATGGTGCTCGGCTAGCAGGAATGAACAAATGTAGCTGGTGTGTACTTGGTTGTTCGGTTAGCAAAAACGAGATAAGGTGGAGATTATTGGATTGTTATCTCGTTTCTAGTTGAATGCTTGGTGACAATGGAGTTGATAGTTTAGTTCAACATCGTATAAGAGTGAGATCATGAGACGTAGATAATTGGAATGAGTTCAGATCTTACATTAAAATTTTCTTTTAAGACATATAGATATAGTCCAGTATCATATCCCATAGACTAATTCTATTTCTATTCACATAATGTTGTCAACAAATATCTTTAATAAATATATATATATATATATATATATATATATATATATATATATATATATTATCTTCTTCTTCTTCTTCTTCTTCTTCTTATCTCAGCTAATATCAATAGTAACATATGTGGATGATCTGGTGTCATTATTTGGGTTATTGATAAAGCCACTATCGGTAACACAATTTTAGCAGTTTTAGGAAAATGTTGGCCGTCCTAACTTTTTTCCTAAACATAATTAGTCAATAACTGTTAAATTTTGACAGTGCCTCAACAAACCTGGACGCTCAAAGTTTTAAGATGTTCCCCGAGTCCTGACACTCCATATGGTGTCCTTAATCCATTTCCATAGCAGCGGTATCATATTATTCCATTACATGCACCATCCAAACTTTCTAAAATTCCACGCAACCAAACTGCTTGGTTGGCCTCTTGAGGCCCACATCTTGAATCAGTACCGAGCGGATCTCTACCGCCCTACCACTTGCCGACATTCTCGACTCTTCTTAGAATTGCATTATATAAACCCCCACCTCCACTGCTCGCTCCTCATTCTCATCCCCAAACTACTATTTTCTTCTTCCTCAGGAAAAAAGAAAATGTCGGCTTTCCGTGGAAAATATAGCGGTATATTTTTTATTTATTTTCTTTTGATTAGTTAGTTCCAGCGTTACTGATCTATATTATTATTATTATATAGATGACTGTATAGCTAGAAGGTAGCAACCAGTGATATTAGAAGGTATGGGCTAATTGGGTTCGCTCGAGGAAAACTATGGCTATTTCGTCTATGTTTGGGATACACGGGAAGGAAAAGGTACTTGTCAGTAAACAATCTGGGATTACTGGTGGTGTTATTTCAAAATAGAGATGGAAGAGGACCTTGTGGGTTGAAAGCAGTAGCAAGTAGAAAAACAAAACATTGTAAGAAGAAGAAGATAAAAATAAAACAGATGTACTAGATGTACGAGTACGTAAGAAGAAAGTGAATACAGTGGAAGAAGAAAGGGGAAGAAATCAGAGCTTGGTGTGTAAAGTTGAAAAATAGAACAGAGTATGGAAAATATTGAGCAAAATTGAGAAAGGAATATAGCATAAACCATCTTCGATTGAAAACTAGCGGAAGGTTGAACGAGACTTTGTTGGGAATCGGACACATCCTGCAAGCGTTCCGACACCGCGTCTGAGAGTGCCCGCAGCGGAAACATTAGATCAACCCATCTGAGATAACTAACCCCTGTCTAAAGAACACCAAGAACGATCAAAGACATGGCGGTGACTACATCATCTGGACAAATTTCAACCTTTATAACTCAGGTAAAATTACAAGATTGACAAAATCAATATTGAACCCTTTGTCCTAACAGATTCAACCCCCTCACCACACTTAAGAAGAAAATAAAGAGATTATAATTGAAATAACCCACCAACCCGTAGCAATCTTCCTGAGCGAATGCGACAACTCCTCGATCAGATCACTTTCTTCCTTCTGTCTTGGATGGCTAAGTCCTAAGAGAAAAGCACGGACTCTCTCTTAGATTTTCTGTAGACGAGTACCCTGAATCTCCAACTTGTGCTATATTTTGTGCCTATACCCTCCTCATATATTTATAGGAGGAAAAATCATATTTTAGGTCATAATAGGATTTCCTAAATAGAAAACCTTAGAATAAGAATCATATTTCACCTAAAATAGTCCAACACCAATTATGGATGTCCAAATATTGTCAAATTAAATATTTGATACAAATTTGAAATCTAATCAAATCTTAGATTTAATGTAGATTTTTAAATTATATCAAATCAAATCTTTGATCATATTTGGGCTTCAAAATTCACCAAATCCAGACTAGACCCCAACAATCTTTTCCTTTAGTCTGATGAGAGGGTGTTGACCTATGGCTTCTCAACTGGACTCCATGCATGTCCCACGCCAGAGTTTCTGCTCCCCCAAGCAACCGATCTCCGATCCCCCGAGTTGCTTTGCATCTTCCTTCGTCTCCAGCTCTTCGACCGTAACGACGCTAGCTACCATGCGTACCACGTTCTGTACCACCGGAATCCTGCCGACATCAATGACACGGCTGAGACCAGTCCCTGACTATCAGCCTCACTGTGAGTCTTGACTGTCTGTCCCCGACTTCTTTCACCGAAACGTATTAACATTCCGACGAGCTTCTTCACCCTTGGCTGGCCCAAACAAGCGGACGGTGCAATTTTTTCGATATTCGAACTCTTGAATCTGTCCATCTTCGTGTTCGAACTTGAAGCTCCTCCATACACATGCGTCCTCGAGCAAAACATCACGCATTGTGTATGTCGTCGATGACCCCCAACTTTTTCGGAACTTGTGAATGGTGATGCTTACGTCTCAGATTGAGTTTGCTTCAAACATTGATCTCCTCCCTGACCTCGATCTGCTGAAATCAATGTCGTTCCGTGAAGCTTTAGCAAACCACCTGTCGCCAAAACCGGATCCGTGAAGCAACCCCTACCTAGAAATCGACCATCTGTCATGGGACCGACATACTGATCCTCAATCTTTGACTTTTTACCATTCGTCGCTTTGTCTCGACGAACCGAATCCTCCGTAATTCTCATAGTATCTCAAAGTTCTTCCTCAGCAAGTTTTCGACGATCCAACTACTGTCGAATATCCCTCGAGCCTCCATCCGATGTTTGTGGTCTACCTATATAACTTAGCGACTTGAGCCTGTACATGCCACAACATAAATCTCTTCGAGCCAGTTCTTGGGAACCCTTTGTAAGCATCCAATCTGTCCCCAAATAAATTGTGATAGCCATCATCCGTCAGCCTCCCTACCGAAACCAAGTTGTAGCACAAACTCGGTAGATGTCGCACATCCTTGAGAACGAGCTTCTCACCAAGCTCCGTTGTTAAGTGCACATCACCGATGTCTACATCTGCAGCCGTCCCTTTGTTCATTTTCACACGTCGAAACCTGTCGTTGTGGTATGACGTGAAGATACTCCTATATAGTGACGTGATACGTCCCCAATCGCCATCATGACATGCCACAAGGTTCCTCTACGTCGGTTATTGCAATGATGGGATCTTCCATAGCCGTGAGATCCTCCTGATCATCCTTGTTTTTTGCCTTCTTAGCTTTGAGCTTTATGCAGTTCCTCTTGATATGACCCCTTTCGTCACAGTGATAACAGTCTTCTTGCGGTCCACAGTCGTAAGATTCCGAGAACTTTTTTCTGTCCTCGCCTGTGACTTGGGTCTTTCCTTCCCGTAGGAAGCCACCAGAGCGCGCTCCTGCGATGGTTCCACTTGCTTACGTCGGATCTTCGCGTTTAAGATGCTGCTTTTGACTTCCTCAATTGTGATAACTCCACCAGGCGCGGAGTCGCTCACCGACACCACCACCGTCTTCCAGCTTTCCGGCTGAGAACTCAAAAGCAAAAGGGCCTGAAGCTCATCATCAATCACCATCTTCATCATCATCAATCACCATCTTCATCGCAGACAGCTGATTGATAATAACCTGAACCTCGTTCAGATGTGCCATCGAGACATCCTTCGTGTACTTCGAGTTGACGAGTTAGCGAATCAGAAACAATTTGTTGCCAGCTATCTTCCTTTCGTACAGCGAATGCAGCTTCTCCCACAATGCTTTTGTCGAACTCTCCATGGACACGTGCTGAAACACCGAGTCATCCGGCCATTGGCGGATGAATCCAATGGTCTTCCGATCCTTTTTTTAAGTCTTCAACAGCTTTGTCTGATGGCTTAGCGTTGTCGCCCTCCAACGGACCATGCAAGTCCTTGCACCAGAGTAGATCCTCCATTCTTGGCTTCCAAATCGTCAAATTCTTCCATGTGAGGGTGTGATCATACGAGTGTTCATTTGTTCCGTAGACATAGTTGCCAGAACCAAACCAGTAGCTCTGATACTAGATGTTGGTATCAGACTAACAGACCAGGGTTCTGATATTAGATGTTGGGAATCGGACACGTCCTGCAAGCGTTCCGACACTACGTTTGAGAGTGCCCACAACGGAAACTTTAGGCCAACCCACCTGAGATTACCAACTCCTGTCTAACGAACACCAAGCACAGATAAAGACAAGTATATGGCGGTGACTACGTCACCTGGACAAATTTTAACCTTTATAACTATGGTGAAATTACAAGATTGACAAAATCAATGTTGAACCTTTTGTCCTAATAGATTCAACCCCATCACTACACTCGATAAGAAAAGAAATATTACAATTGAAATCACTAACCAACCCGTAGCAATCTTCCTGAGCGAAGGCGACGATTCCTCGATCAGATCTCTTTCTGTCTTGGATGGCGAAGTCCTAAGAGCAAAGCACGAACTTTTGTTTAGATTTTTTGTGGACCAGCACCCTGAATCTCCAACTTGTGCTATATTTTGTGCCTCCACTCTTCTCCTATAGTTATAGGATGAGAAATTCTATTTTAGGTCATAATAGGATTTCCTAAATAGAAAACTTTAAAAATAAGAATTCTATTACACCTAAAATTGTCCAACACCAATTATGGACGTCCAAATATGGTCAAATTAAATATTTGATACAAATTTAAAATCTAATAAAATCTTACATTTAATGTAGATTTTTAAATTATATCAAATCAAATATTTGACCATATTTGGGCCCTAAAATTCACCAAATCCAGACTGGACCCTAATAGACTTCAGAGTTTATAGATTAAGAATATAGAGTCGATAGATTAAGACTATTTTAGGTTTTTCTTTCTCTTGATCATGAGAGTAGTTTCATATTATTTTTTCTAACGAAAGACATTAACTGACATATTCCATTGTGATCTGTGAGCAACAAAACAAATCCACTAGTTAGTAAAAGAACAAATGTTGTCATGGTGTGTGGCGAGGCACAAGATATCCTTCAACACCAAAGGCACATGGTCCGGCGAGTGTCTTGTTGGAGCGATGCGTAAATTTTTATATTTTTTGTATAATAATATTGGAAAATTATATATATATATATATATATATATATATATATATATATATATAAACACACACATACATTGTACAAAGCATGTATAAACTAAAATGCGTATATTAACGACATAATAGTACCAGTAAAAATTATATATAGAGGATATATAAACAACAATACTATTAAAAGAAATCACAAATTAAAGCAAGATATTTAAAGTAGAAAAAAAAAAAAACCACATTTCAAAGCACGAGTTCTACTACTTTATCTAAACGACAAAATGACATAAATTTATGATAAAGATGAGTAACTTTAATGCCTTTCGACTCTAGTGACAAAGTCAAACCATCAAAATATTATTTACTTAC
Source organism: Iris macrosiphon (assembly GCA_036927795.1). Classification (NCBI taxonomy): domain Eukaryota; kingdom Viridiplantae; phylum Streptophyta; class Magnoliopsida; order Asparagales; family Iridaceae; genus Iris; species Iris macrosiphon. The sequence goes on from JAYESA010000004.1 coordinate 249,198,892, forward strand.
TACTACAGACTACACTAGTTAGTAACTACTACTACTACTACATCATCATCATCATCAAACATAACTTCATCATCATCTTCAGAAGAGAAGAATAGAGGAAGGGAGGTGGATGCAACCGTATAAAGAGAAGAAAGATAAAAGGAGATGACTTATATCTAACTATTAGGCTTATTTGTGTGTCTGGGTTACTTGTTCTGCCGGATGTTAGGCTAGTAAAGTCAAAAAAAAAAAAAAAAAAAAAAAAATTAAAGCCTGTCATTTCTGGCACCACACGCCCTGTGCTATGGTGTGTTATAGCATGCCAAGGTGCACACCTATGCTAAGACGAGTGCCTCCATTTGGCGGCAAGGCTCAATGCCATGTAACACCTGATGGCAATGGCACGCGCCTTCATGCGCCATTATCAACACTAAAAAGAACATATTAAAAATAAAGTAGACTATGCGTGAGGCGTGCCTAAGTTGAGCATGAGCCTCACTCTGAGGCGCCAAGGGTCGTGTGTCATGAAGAAAGCCTCGCTCAACATACATCAAGGTGCAGTGAGGTTGAGTTCGTGTGCCTCGGACAGACGTGTTTTTAGCATAAAGTCTTACTGTATTTTGGAGTGTCGTCCTTTTTCTAATATCTGTCCGATGCAACACGAGCATGACAAGTTTTGGAGTGTCATGATCTAAACGGATATTCGGTAAATTCCATACTCAAGTCCACAAAGTAGGGCCCAAGATCTCCATCATGTTAGGTTAATATGAATATTTCCCTGATTGTATGAGATAACATCAATGACACGTCCATATGGTTACTTAGATAAGACTCTTATGCTTAAACATGATAAGAGTTTTGATATTTTCACATAGAGGCAAATTTCAATAAATACCAGATGAAATCAACGTATACACATTTCTTGCTCTTCAACGATTTTAATACTTTTTATTCATACAAAATTTCTACATCCATAAGTTTTGCAACTGAGGTGTTGTCGCCAAGGGCACTCCTACCGTAGTGATGACCTTGCGCATGGGTTTAAAACTAAAGAAGTCTCACTGCTATCTGAACCCTTGTGACCTATTGGTTCTAGGAGCTTGAGACATCATCAACATTGGTCCATCTTTATGTTTTACATAGAATTGAATACCTTTTAAATTTTATCAACAGATTGATGTGGGTTTTTAGAAATGACTCACGACCATAAGGTTAATTCACTAGCTCTTCCTTTCCAAGTTGTTCTAGACTTAGTGTTCTGCAAGATGCCTTGTTATCCGGGCCATCTTTCAGTGACCACCTGAAATGTCCTACAGGCCATCTTCCGATGACCACCTGAAGTGTCCTGAACCATGTTTCAGGCTATCTTCTAGTGACCACCTGAAACATGGTGTTCTTTGCCGATTCAGGTATCATAAGCCTGACTAACAAGATTAAGTGGACCTTCCATGACATTTTTCTATGATGAATTTGTTCACAAACCTTCACATTCCAATTAGTGTCTGTACTAGTAATTGGGTTTATATGTTGGTTCATGGTTCATCACACTGGTTTGTCTTCGGGAGTAAGTCATTCGCGGTTCCCGACCTTGACAAAGTCGATATACAGATATAGATCGACCAAGCACCAATGGCCCAACTCGATACTACTTGATCGACTTTGCTTACACAAACTTCATGTCCTGTGTGTCAATTACATCGACAGGGAGACGTGATCTCCTTCTTGCAGTCCCCGATGGAACCAAGTTCCCATAGACGTTGCCAAGTCTGTTAATGAAATTCAACAGTTCAACAGAGATTAGATTTATGTAGATCATAGAGATAAATCTTCATATGTTGACGATGCGCCTGTGCCTATCCCTAGAACGATGAGGTCACAAGATATTTGGATGGAGTAAGACACTTCTCCAATGCTGCCCCCTTGTGCCCTGCAAAAATGTCGCACCCAAGGTGGGTGTGCCCCTAGCAATGACCCCTCATATGCCAAAGTTAGAATGGATCTAGAAAATTTATAGGCATTAAAAATAATTAAAATTTATTAAGAGCAACAAATGTGTGTACTTGCCTATGATTTCACTTGGGTATTTATAAGAACTTGCCTCTACTCGAAAAGATCAAGCCTCTTACCTTATTTAAGGATAAGAGTCTTATCTACATCTTCATATGGAGGTATGACTTGATCAGAGGATATTCATGTTGACCAAATTTGATAGAGAACTTGGACCCTACTTATGGGCTTGAGTATGGAATTTACCAAATATCCATATCAGTCAGGCCAGTCATGGTAATTAATTTAGTTCAATTTCAGTCAGGTGTGCTCATTTTTTGTGATACCTATTAGTATAGGTATCGATGTTTTCGGCAGTTTCAGATCGGAGTTTCGAAGTTCTTCGGTTTTGAAAGCCAAACAACAATGTAAAATTAATTTAAAAACCTAGGAAACATTTGAAAATTTTAGGCAGAATTTCATATATTATTTGTTGTTGCTTATTCTCCTTTTTATTTTAATATAAGTTGTCAACATGTGGATCGCATCATGTATCGATTTGATTGTGTATTGTAATGTGCATCGTGTATTCTGTCATCTATCATATGATACAATAACTTAGTTAAGGTGTATACTCGTATATCCAAATAGGAACAAGATTTAATATAATTTTTTCGTAATGTTTATTTGTTTAAGCTTTGCAAGTCTATTTAGTTCGATAACCCAGATTCTTAAGTATACTACAATAACTTTGAGTTAAGGTGTATACTCGTATATCCAAATAGGAACAAGATTTAATATAATTTTTTCATAATGTTTATTTGTTTAAGCTTTGCAAGTCTATTTAGTTCCATAACCCAGATTCTTAAGTATACATTTCAGGAGAAGTAAAAAAACAATACTACCTATTAGCCTATATGTATCGTATCGGATCAATGGATAGGTAACGAGAAAGTGAAGTGTATCGTATCATATCGTATCTTAAGATGCATATCGTGTATCTCAAGATACTAACAACAAAGTTTTTTTTTTTTTCTTTTACTAGAGTGGGAAGACGAGCCCCAATGTCGGTATCATATTGGCTGGTACCCCGTGGGGCAGTATTGGATTGGACATGCCAAAACTGATACGATGAGCCAAAACTGGTACGATGAGCCGGAGTTTTTGGCCATCCACGTAGTTGTATTATCTTTCTTCATATATATTGTTACAATTATTTGTCTGTGATTAGATCGGGTAAGCCGGTCTTCAAAAGTTCCCATAAATGACAGTTTTCTTATAGATCCCTTTTGGGTACTTGCAATTAGAAATTTAGGTTACCCGGCCTAATTTTTATCTCATCATATATATGCATCTTATTATTTAGTATGTTCTCATCCTTACCCCAAAGTTGCCTGTCCTTGTTCAAGTATTAATTATTAACTCCCAACCTTTTATCCCTTCAGATGAACTCATTGCCAATGCTGCTTACATCGGCACCCCAGGAAAGGGGATTCTTGCAGCTGATGAGTCTACCGGCACAATCGGCAAGCGTCTGGCAAGCATCAATGTAGAGAATGTTGAGGCCAATCGGCGTGCCCTCCGGGAGCTTCTCTTCTGTACTCCTGGTGCTCTCCAGTACATTAGCGGTGTCATCCTCTTTGAGGAGACCCTCTACCAGAAGACGGCTGATGGAAAACCCTTTGTTGATGTCCTCAAGGAGGGTGGTGTACTCCCTGGTATCAAGGTGGACAAGGGCACCGTTGACCTTGCTGGTACCAAGGGTGAGACCACAACACAAGGCCATGATGACCTGGGCAAGCGTTGTGCCAAATATTACGAGGCAGGGGCACGCTTCGCCAAGTGGCGTGCTGTGTTAAAGATTGGTGCAACTGAGCCATCCCAACTAGCAATCAACGAGAATGCCAATGGTTTGGCACGCTATGCCATAATCTGCCAGGAGAACGGTCTGGTGCCAATTGTGGAGCCTGAGATCCTTGTTGATGGATCCCATGACATCAACAAGTGTGCTGACGTGACAGAGCGGGTGCTTGCTGCTTGCTATAAAGCACTCAACGACCACCATGTGCTGTTGGAGGGTAGTTTGCTGAAGCCAAACATGGTGACTCCTGGGTCAGACTCGAAGAAGGTGGCACCCGAGGTCGTGGCCGAGTACACAGTGCGAGCACTTCAGAGGACCGTGCCGGCAGCGGTGCCTGCCATCATGTTCCTCTCTGGCGGGCAGAGCGAGGAAGATGCCTCTCTGAACCTGAATGCCATGAATCAGCTCAAGGGCAAGAAGCCTTGGAGCCTCTCGTTCTCATTTGGCCGCGCACTGCAGCAGAGCGCACTCAAGACATGGGCAGGTAAAGAGGAGAATGTTCAGAAGGCAAGGGCTGCATTCCTTGCAAGGTGCAAAGCAAATTCAGAGGCCACACTTGGGACATACAAGGGAGATGCCGCCAAGGGTGAAGGTGTTTCAGAGAGCCTTCACGTTAAGGATTACAAGTACTAATTATGTTTTAGTAGATTTCTGTAAAGCGTTAGGCAATGAGAGACTCCTTGGTGGTTCAGTAACTTATCCTTTCTGCTGTATTTAGTATAATAAGCTGAGGACTTGATTCCTCAGATGGGAGTTGCTTTTATTTTGTTATTCTGTATTTTATGCTAGTGGTTTCGTTATCGACATCTTAGATGCTTTTATGTTGCTAAAGTGCGGATGAAGTATGTTTTATCACTCTTTTCTCAGGCACATGTCACGCTTTTTTACTTCTTGAGCGGGTTTTATTTATCCTGTTAATACTTCGTGTTATCATTTGGGCGTTGCACAAAATTTTATGGGTGTTTGGATGCTAGTGTCATATGAATATGTTACTGGGTGCCGCAGTCTTGCTTTATCTGCTTCTACTCGGTGCAGTGCTGCAATCTGTTACGTTTCCACTTTGTACTGTCCACTGCCATAGTGTATCAGAGCATGGTATAAGGACTTGTGACTGAAGGATGGTTCCAAGTTCAAGTTGAGTACAATAGCTCAAGCCTAATGATTCAGTGGTTCAGAGTATAGTGTCTAGTAGCAGGTCAATTAGTGCAGTACCAGAGTTCTACACTAGATGGGGAGATCAATACACAGTCAACCTAGTTGCCCAGTCAGCATGCCAGCTCACAATTCATGAACAAGTCAGTCTAGTCAGCTTTTGGGTCACTACTCAGTGAAAACCAAGTCAACGAAGTTGGTTACAGAGGCTTACATTATTGATACGGGTTATAAATAGGAGAAGGAAAGAATGAATGGGGGTAAGGAATTGTATGTTGTCTGTTTTTAGTTTCATTTAGAATTAGTTTTCTTGTATTGTCTTCTTCTCCAATTCTCAATTCCAGAAATAAAACCCTAATTCCCCCAAAATTCTGAGTTCTTGATGTCAAGTCAGTTCTTATTCCACCATTCCACCATTGCTAGGCCGGTCCAGGATGGGTACACATCAATTGGTATCAAAGCTTGTGAAGAAATGATAAATATGAAAAAATGTTGCTTTTATTATTTTGATGCGTGAGCCTTTATATAGCAGAGTTTACATCAAAACTAACTCATGAGGATATAACTGAATCCCTACAATCATGGTTAGAGATAAAGACAAATAAACTAGCTCATGAGGTTACAACTGAATCCTACAATCATGGTTAGAGATAATTACAAATCAGAGAAAGACTAAGTCAATAACTTAATACCCTCCCGCAAGCTCACGATCGAGTACGAACGAGAAGCTTGGACCGTAAGTTTTGAAACCGTGAGGAGCCAACAGCTTTGGTAAAAATGTCCGCTATCTGATCAGCAGATTTGACATGCCTAACAATCAGAGCACCTGCCTGAACTTGTTCCCGGACAAAGTGATAGTCGATTTTGATGTGCTTGGACCGTTGGTGAAAGACCGGGTTTGCAGTAAGAAAAGTGGCACTGAGATTATCACAAAGAAGAATGGGAGGACCAGGAGATGGTGCCGCCATTTCCTTGAGAAGCTGTTGAAGCCAAATATGTTCAGCCGAGGCAAAGGCAATAGCCCTGTACTCAGCCTCAGTGCTAGAGCGAGCAACCACATTCTGTTTGCGAGAAGACCAGCTCACAAGATTGCCTCCAAAGTAAACCGAGAACCCATGTTGAGAGCGGCAGTCCTCGGGATCAGAAGCCCAGCCAGCATCAGTAAAGCAAACAAGCCGAGTGTCACGAGCAGGACGGAAGAAGAGGCCGGAATCGAGTGAGCCCTTGAGGTAGCGGAGGATTCGTTTGACCGCAGCCCAATGATGTTCCGACTGCTGGTGCATGAACTGGCAGACCCGATTGACTGAGTAGGAAATCTCAGGCCGGGTGATGGTGGCATATTGGAAAGCTCCTACGATGCTGCGGTAGAGATGGACATCGGAGAATGGATCACCGCCTGAAACGAGCCGAGAACCTGGAACAGCCGGCGAGGCTATGGGTTTAGCGCCCATCATTTTGCTGCGATCAAGGAGGTCCAAAATGTACTTTCTTTGGGAGAGTAGAAGACCAGCTGAATTACGATGGACTTCAATTCCTAAGAAAAAGTTGAGATCACCCAAATCCTTCAGAGAGAAAACTGAGTTGAGATACTTGACAAACTCATCAATGAAGGAAGAGTTGGAACCGGTGATAATGAGATCATCCACATAAACAAGCACATAGACAACATCGGAGCCATGACGTTTGATGAAAAGGAAGGTATCGGAGATGCATTGTCGGAACCCATGACGAAGCAAAGCCTGGTTGAGCTTCTGAAACCATGCTCGCGGAGCTTGCTTGAGGCCATAAAGTGCCTTTTTGAGGCAACAGACATAGGACGGCCGATCAGGGGAAGTGAAACCCGGTGCTTGCTCCATATAGACAGTTTCTACTACATCACCATTGAGGAAGGCATTATTAATGTCAACCTGATGGAGAGGCCAATGACGAGTGACAGCAATGCTCAATACCACCCGAATCGTGGTAGGCTTGATGACCGGGCTGAATGTGTCGAAGTAGTCAACTCCCTCTTCTTGATTGTATCCCTTGGCAACCAAACGGGCCTTGTACCGGTCAATAGAGCCATCTGGTTTCTTCTTGATCCTGAAAACCCACTTACAACCAACAATATTAGAAGAGGAGGGCCTAGGAACCAAGTCCCAAGTCCCATTAGCAATTAAGGCATCAAACTCTAGTTGCATAGCATGTTGCCAATTGGGGTTCTTTTTGGCTTGTAAGAAAGTTTTTGGTTCAAAATCAGAGGAATCACAGGGAATAGGGTGTTTGGTAGCAGTGTGGACTTTAGGTTTAAGGGAATTAGTGGAGGCTCGAGTGACCATACCGTGGGTCGAAGTGTTGGAGGGGCGGAAATACGAGGGAGCATGTTGATATGGCATAACCGGCGAAGGGATCGGTGGTGGGGAAGGTGGCACCACCGTGGGGGAATGTGGCGTGAGGTCGGAAGGAGACGAAGATGACGGCTGAATGGGAGTCGGTCGAGAAGAATCCGAAGGAGAAGATGCAACCGAGAGTGGTGTTAATGCAGCTTCTTGAAGCAGAAAAAGAGAGAGGTCAGGACGAGGCGAATCTAGCTGTCCGGACTGAGAATTATGCTCCGGAAAAGGAAAAGAAGACTCATCAAAGACAACATGACGAGCAATGTACGTTCGAGAGGAGGAAACGTGATAGCACAGATATCCTTTATGTTTAGCACTATACCCTAAGAAGATGCACGCCACAGAACGAAATTCCAACTTCCTACTGTTGTAAGGGCGAAGATATGGAAAACACAAGCAACCAAAGGATTTCAGAAAATGATAATCAGGCTGACGCTGATATAGGCATGCATACGGGGACTTGTTCTGAAGAATAGGAGTTATAGTTCTATTATTCAAGTAAATGGCGGAATGAAAGGCATGTTCCCAAAATTCCATAGGAAGATGGGAATGTGCCAAAAGAGCCAACCCTTTTTCAACGATAATCCTATTTCTTCTTTCAGAAGCACCATTTTGTTCAGGAGTGTGAGGGTAAGAAACACGATGAAGTATGCCATTAGTTTCAAGAAACGTTGATACAGTTCGGTACTCGCCACCCCAATCAGAATGAAAAGCTTTGAGTTTAGTGGAAAATTGTGTCTCAACCATAGTTTTGAAAGATGTAAAGGCAGACAAAACCTGAGACTTAGCCGCCAAGAAATAAACCCAAACAAATTTGGTGCAATCGTCAATAAAAATGACAAAATAGCGATTACCATTTAAAGAAGACACATGGGCAGGGCCCCAAACATCCGAATAAATTAAATCAAAATAATTTTTAGAGGGAACATGACAAGAGGGTAGATGATGTCTTTGACTCTTACCTAATTGACAAACACTACACAAAGGCAATGATTTATTTGCAGAAACAGGCAAATTAAAAGTAACTAATTGACGACGCAAGATAGACTCATGCGGATGAGCAAAGCGATGATGCCAACAAGAGACAGAGGCACGTTCACCAACAAAAACTCTGGGAGCGGGTGAGCGAACAGGAAGCCGGTACAAGCCATTCTCAACGATTCCCTTGAGTATTCTCGTGCCCTGAAGGTCCTTAACATAATAATGATTAGCATGAAGTTCCACAAAAATATTGTTATCGAGGCATAATTGACGAACACTAAGAAGGTTTTTAGATACTTTAGGCACAACAAGAATATCTTTAAGGGTAAGGGATTTAGCAACATGTTTAGCAGAGAGAGAAATATTGCCTGTATGCGTAATGGGAAGGGACTGACCGTTTGCGACGATAAGGCTGTCACTGCCAGTGTACTCGGACTGGAGGTTGAGACGGACAGGTCAGCCATGACATGATTTATCGCTCCAGAGTCGACCACCCATGGGTCTGTGATGGCGGACGGGCTGGCGGTGTACGCCACATGAGCCTGCTTGCTGGCGAACTGGCGGAGGCGATCAGCGGCGCGACGATTGGTGGCAGGGAAGGCAGATAGGTTAAGTCGTTGATGGCAATTCCGTGCTTCATGACCCTGCTTGTCGCAGAGTTGACACACCGGGCGGGAGCGGTCGCCAGACGTGTCAGAGTCCAACGGGGAATGTCGACTTGCAGCCGCGCCTCTACGATGAGCAACATGGGCCACCGGAAAACTGGATTCGGCGCAAGAGTCAAGTATGCGCTGTTCTTCCTGAAGAAGGAGGCCGAGCAGCTCATTCGACGAAATCGGTTTCAGCCGCATACTCAGTGCTGTTTTGAACGCACTATATTCAGCCCCTAAGTCAAATAGCACAAAAGAGACAAAATCCTCATCCGATACAGAGGTGAGACATTCAGCGAGGGAATCAGAAATTGCCCTTTTCTTCTCAACATATTTCAAGATAGACAGGTTTCCCTTGGAGAGTAATTGAAGTTGTTGTTTCAAATGCATCTGCCTGGCACGAGTTTGGGAGTGAAACATCTGCTCTAACATGGACCAAAGTTCTGCGGTTGTGGCAGCCCGAACAACGTGACCAAGCATAGGAGTGGAGAGAGTGGATCGCAGCCATAAAAGAACCAGTCGGTCCTTGCGCTTCCAAGCAACAAAGTCAGGATTCGGGCTGGTGGTGGTTGATGGATCTGCGGCCGATGAAAAAGTCGGCGGAGGAGCACCACCAGCGACAAGAAATCCCTCAAGCTCATAAGCCTCAAGAGCCGAGCGAATAGTGCCGCGCCATAGAGAGTAATTAGACTGATCGAGACGGACTGCTAGCACCGGGAATTGAAGGTTGGCCGCGGCGCCACCAGAAGCAGTGAACAAGATTTGAGTAGCGGAAGGAGTAATCTGGTTGTTTTCGGAAGACATAGCGTAGGATCGGTTTAGGCTATTTTGATACCATGTGAAGAAATGATAAATATGAAAAAATGTTGCTTTTATTATTTTGATGCGTGAGCCTTTATATAGCAGAGTTTACATCAAAACTAACTCATGAGGATACAACTGAATCCCTACAATCATGGTTAGAGATAAAGACAAATAAACTAACTCATGAGGTTACAACTGAATCCTACAATCATGGTTAGAGATAATTACAAATCAGAGAAAGACTAAGTCAATAACTTAATAGAGCTCTCGATTCCTTGGAGCCATGGCATCCGACGCAGTTCGTCGGATGATCAACGGCGATCGACGCAGGAACCACAATATGGTTGGAGATCTCCTCTTCACGGATGGGGATCTCATCTTCGGTCCTCAACATTGGTCATGGAGCCTCCGCAGCTACCGCCTCGGCCACCACCACTCACACCGGACTACGGCTATCCACCGGTGATGACACCGTTCCCGGCGCAGTACCAGCAACAGTACGAGAATCCGTCGCCGCCTTTACGGCCTCCACCGACACAGCCACTAATTGTGAGTTTGAGCTCAAAATTAGGGTTCCCGGAGGATCCTCGCGAGCGGATCGTAGAGGAGAGTCTTCGATCGGTCGAAGGTATGTTATTAAACTTAGATAAACAATTTCAGACGTTGCAGACGTTGGATTGGTGGATGGAGTATCGAAAGGAGGTCTATCCCTCCTATTTCTCGGTCGAGTTGCCTTTTTCGCCACCACCGACACCGCAGCAGCAGTACGAAGCTCCACCGTCCCTTCCTCAACCACCGCAGGAACAATGTCGGAGTCTGCAGCAGCAGGAAGAGAATGAACCGAAGGTGTTTTGAGGAAATGCTCGTGAGAAAGCTTGTAAGCATGAGTTGGTGCCGCCGATGCAAGGTTGATTGTATGATAATGGAAGATTTGGTTCTGCATACACTGGGAAGGGAGCAACAAGACATGACCATGGCTTTAGTTATGAGCATAAGCAAAACCTGAGCAGGGCTTTGGTTGCTAAAAATGTTTCCAAGTCTGATATAGATGGAAACCAGGAAGCATTGGAGAATAATGAAACTAATACTTTGGGTGAAATTGTGATGGAGGATAGCAAGATATCCAAAAGTAATGTATCAGATAGGATGCTTCAGGAATTTGTGAAACAGGAACAACAAGTTGCTTGTCCGAAAAAAGCTGGTGATGTTTGGAAAATCTCGCAGGCACTGTTCCTGTCGGTCGAGTTGAAACTGGATTAATCAAGCCTAGTATGGTGGTTGTCCCAAATGGTCTGACTATTGAAGCCAAATCTGTTGATGAGGCTATCCGGGAGGCTCTTCCAGGTGACAATATTGGGTTTAATGTCAAGAATATAGTTGTCAATGATCGGAAGCGTGGTTTGGTTGCTTCAAACACTAAGGATGTCTAGCAAAGGAGGTTGTCAACTTCACATTCCAGGTTATCATCATGAACCATCCTGGCCAGAGTGGTAATGGTTATGCCCCTGTGCTCGACTGCCACACATCCCACATTGCTATTAAGGTTGCTGGGATCCTCTCTAAGATTCACAGACGATCTGGAAAGGAGTTTGAGAAGGAGGCAGTGGATCTAGTTTTTCTAAGGAAGATAGTATGGGATCCAGGTATACCTATTCACGGATCCAGGTATACCTATTCACGGGGGTTAACATCATCATCTCTGCTACAATCTATATTGGCTTTGTACAATTATGACTTGAGGCTGGTTGCATTGGAGCTTCTCCAAATGAGACCTTTTGCTGAAGATGATGTTACAATTTTTGGATCAGAAAACGTGAGAGAGGATGATGGTAGTGGATTATGTTTAGAAGGTGATCTAAGTCGGTCTTCCTCAAGCTCATCCTGTTTCATGGACCGTGAAGGAGTTCCAAATTACTTGAGCGCAGTTAATGAATGGGTAATAGAGTTCGGCTCTTCTATGATCTTTATATCAATCCGAAACTGATGTGGCATGGTACAGGCTAGGGAAACCAACAAGACAGTATGCACCATGGTATGAGTCTGTCCTGGAAACTGCAAGGCTTGCAATAAGTATTATCACCTTGTTGAAAGAACAGAGCCGAGCATCGAAGCTTTCATTTACAGATGTGAATAAGAAAGTTTCACAGTTTGACAAGGATCATCCTGCTCATATTTCATCAAATATTGGACTAATAGAGCGATATGTGGTAGTGCATGGGCGAATTATTCTTCAACAGTTTGCTGAGTGTCCTGATGAAACAATTAGGAAGTGTGCATTTGTCAGTGGTCTTTCAGACAAGATGTTGCAGAGACATCACACGAAACTTGTCATGAAGGAAAAGGTCATTGTCCAAAAGGAAGCAAACTTGAATCCAAGTGCTGCACCTGCAATACCTGCTGGTCCTTCTACCCAAGAGAAGATGGTGATAACTATATGGGATCCAGGAATCAACATTATTTCCTCCTTGACCTTGGGACAAGGTCAATTTAAAGGGGTGGGTATTGTTACGTTTCCACTTTGTACTGCCCACTGCCATAGTGTATCAGAGCATGGTATCAGGACTTGACTGAAGGATGGATCCAAGCTCAAGTTGAGTACAATAGCTCAAGCCTAATGATTCAGTGGTTCAGAGTATAGTGTCTAGTAGCAGGTCAATTAGTGCAGTACCAGAGTTCTACACTAAATGGGTAGATCAATACACAGTCAACCTAGTTGCCCAGTCAGCATGCCAGCTCACAATTCATGAACCAGTCATTGTCTAGTCGGCTTTTGGGTCACTACTCAGTGAAAACCAACTCAACGAAGTTAGTTACAGAGGCTTACATTACTGATATGGGTTATAAATAGGAGAAGGAAAGAATGAATGGGGGATAAGGAATTGTATGTTGTCTGTTTTCAGTTTCATTTAGAATTAGTTTTCTTGTATTGTCTTCTTCTCCAATTCTCAATTCCAGAAATAAAATCCTAATTCCCCCAAAATTCTGAGCTCTTGATGTCTAATTCAATTCTAATTCCACCATTCCACCATTGCTAGACCGATCCAGGATGGGTACACATCACAATCTCTGCTATATTTGGTTTAATGGTTTGTTTAGCGTAGCACACGTGGCTGATTCAGTACATGCTATTTTTTTTTTCCTGGAAAAAACACTTGTCAAGAAAATTTTCATGGGTTCAATGTGCTACGTACTGTTTCAATGTGTGTTGCTTCATGTGGATGTTGCTTTTCCTTTTCTGCTGGTTCATTTGCCTATGCATGTTATAATTTGTGGTGTAAAAGTTATAACTGAAGATAGAAATACTGTTATTAGAGGCTTTTGTGATGACTTAAATGTTGGAATGCAGATATGTGCACAAGGGATGATGGCAATGTCCATCTACGTCAATCACTGAAATCTACACAGATGATGAACGATGACCGATCTCTGTTGAAATTAGTTGTGTTTTATTGATTGTCTCATTGGCATTATATAGCCTTACAGTCATTAATACAATGATCTCAATCATTATGACAATAATCTCATAATTGAATATTCTGTGACATATTCTGGCATCCCAAATATGTCCTCAGGATATTCCCATGTGCTTATACTATAGTTAAATATGACACCCAACATACCATATCAACACTCCCCCTCAAGATGGGTGAAAGATATTCACTAAGTCCATCTTGTCACATCCTCTAATCATGCTCACTGAGGCGAGTCCCTTGGTTAGTCCATCTGCTACTTGATCCCTGGTTGGAACATGGCCAAGCTCCAGTAATCCACTATCCAACTTCTCTTTGATGAAGAATCTATCAATCTCGATGTGTTTGGTCCTGTCATGCTGTACTGGATTGTTGGCGATACTAATAGCTGACTGATTGTCACACCACAGCTTCATCTTGGCTCCTTGATCCAGCTTCAACTCCACCAGCATATTCTTCAACCATAGCAGCTCTGCAACTCCCAAGGCCATAGCTCTGTACTCTGCTTCAGCTGTCGATCTGGCCACCACAGACTGCTTCTTACTCCTCCAGGAGACCAAGTTACCTCCTACAAATATGCAATATTTCGAGATAGACCTCCTGTCATCAGCACAACTAGCCCAGTCAGAATCACAGTAGCCCTCGATGCTCACGTGATTGTTCTTCCTGAATATTAGTCCCTTCCCGGGAGCACCTTTCAAGTACCTCAGAATCTGGTACACTGCATCCATATGACCCTTCCGTGGGTCATGCATGTAGCGGCTCACCACATTTACTGCAAAGCAGATATCAGGACGTGTGTGGCTCAAATAGATCAACTTGCCAACCAGTCTCTGGTATCTGTCCCGATCATCTGGTTCTCCAGCCTCAGCATCAATCTTGAACCTCTGATCTATTGGTGTCGCTGCAGGTTTGTACCCCAACATCCCAGTTTCTGTGAGAAGGTCCAGTGCATACTTCCTTTGAGAGAGAATAATTCCCTCTGCTTCTCGAGCAATCTCAATCCCAAGGAAGTACCGAAGAAGGCCGAGATCCTTCACCTCGAATTTCTTGCCAAGCTTTCCTTTGAGTTGGGCGATCTCCTTCTCATCATCTCCTGTGATAATCATATCGTCCACATACACCGCAAGCATGGTGATGTGGCCTCCACTCCGACGGAAGAACACAGTATGATCAGCATTGATCTGCTGATATCCCATCCCTATCATCGCCCTTCTGAATCTGTCAAACCACGCTCGAGGAGACTGCTTCAGTCCATAGAGGGACTTCTTCAACCTGCAGACCTTGCCCACTGTCTGATTGGTGCCAAATCCTGGTGGTATCTCCATGTATACCTCCTCCACTAGATTTCCATGAAGAAACGCATTCTTCACATCCAGTTGGTGTAGCTTCGATCCACCATTCGCTGCCAGAGAAATCAGAGTTCTGACAGTGCTCATCTTTGCAACTGGTGCAAAGGTCTCGTCATAGTCGATGCCGTACGTCTGACTGTATCCTTTGGCTACTAGTCGAGCTTTATAGCGCTCAACCTGTCCATCTGGGTTCTGCTTCACGGTAAAGACCCACTTGCATCCAACTGATCTCTTCCCCTCTGGCAGTCTCACAAGCTCCCAAGTGTGGTTCTTCTCCAGAGCTCCCAACTCCTCGTGCATTGCCGCTTTCCACTTCGGATCGTTCTTGGCATCCTGCCAATTGTTAGGTACAGTAATACTATCCAAAGATGCTATAAATGCTCTATGAGAAGAAGGGATATGGTCATAAGAAACAAACTGGGCAATATTCCAACCATATCTGTTTGGAGGATTTTCTGCATTGCTGCGAGTGGTCCTCCGTACAGATAGTGGTGTGGGAGGAGTAGAAGTAGGAGAAATGATATCTTGTGAAGGAGGGGGTATCACCTGAAGGGGGGTTGGTGTCGGTGCCTCAGGAGTTTAGACGAACGCAAGCAAGGGACTTGGCACTGGCACTGGCGATATTGGTCCTGCAGTTTGCTTCTCTCTCCTGCTGTAGGTAAGTAACTCTCCCTGAGCCGTAGGCCTAACACCTTCACCTTCTTGTCCCTTCTCCGTGCCTCCATGCCAAACTTCTAAATCGGTTACCACCAAGTTCTCCATCTCCCCCTCTCGCCTAATACTGGCAGTATTAGGCGTGTTGTGTGAAGTTCCGTTCTGGCGGTAGTATGGCTCATGCTCCCGAAAGTGGACATCCATACTGACAAACTTCTTCTTCTCTACTGGACTCCAGCACACATACCCCTTCTGGGTCGCCGAGTAGCCTACGAAGATGCATTTGACCGCTCTAGGGTCAAGTTTCCCAACTGATGGCCTGTTGTCCTTCACAAAACACACACACACCCAAACACCTTCAGTGGGAGTATCCCACTATTATTGCCTTGCAATACCTAATATGGGGACTTCCATCCGAGGATCTTCGAGGGCATCCTGTTGATGAGTTGAGCTGCTGTCAACACTGCATGCCCCCACAGACTCTGTGGGACATTCATGTCGATCATCATACTTCTTGCGACCTCCAAAAGGTGTCTGTTTTTCCTTTCTGTAACTCCATTTTGTGCTGGTGTGTATGCACAGGTGGTCTGATGCTGTATTCCGTGTGCTGACATGTATTCTGCAAGCTTCCTGTTGGTATACTCCGCTCCATTGTCAGACCTCAGTACCTTCACAACTGCTTTGTACTGAGTCTGGATATGCTTATGGAAATCCTAAAAACAAGCAGGTACATCATTCTTATTTTTTATCAAATATAACCAGGTAACACGAGAGGCACACTCAATGAAAGAAACAAAGTACTTATAACCATTCATAGTGTTAGTAGCACATGGACCCTAGACATCAGAATGTACTACCTCAAAAGCAAAAGTGCTCCTATGACCCGTGCCAACATATGGCTCCTAGTAAGTTTTCCTAACTCGCACGCATCACATACTAATTTCTCTTTATTTGTTTTTGCATAAATCTCTGGATACAACTTACTTAGAGTATCAAAGGAAGAATGTCCCATCCTCCGATGATGGAGTATCAAGGTATCCTCAGTCCTCTGCTGCAGTCCTTCTATGCCAGCCTTCTCTGCCATAGATACCAATGCTGAGTCCAGTCCTTCTCGATCTAGGTACCACAGTCCCTCATGCCAAGTGCCAGTACCAAGTCTTCGTCCTGTCCCTTTCTCCTGGAAGGTCACCTTAGGAATATCAAAAGAAACAATGCATTTAAGTTGGAGGATTATAGAACTAATGGAGAAGAGACTGACTGGAAAGGATGGAGCATGTAAAACATTGGATAATCTTACTGAACCTGTACAATTAACAGTACCATTACCGACCACTGGCTGGAAAGTGCCATCAGCTGTCTGAATACTGTCTGCTGATGCTAGGTGAGTGTAGGAAGAAAACTCACTAGCATTCTCCGTCACATGCCGAGATGCTCCCGAGTCGATAATCCAGTCTGATGATTTAAGGGAAGAGATAGACGCAAGGGCAAGTGATTCGTCAGTACCTTCTGATGGATGGGCATACATGGCAGCGTTCCCCCTAACAAAGAATGAGGTGGACGCCTCATCTGTTCTACTCCTCATGTCTCCCAGTGCTTGGTCCTCCACAGTAAAGGTGCCATCAGCTTCTCCGTTCCCTTCTGATATCAGGAGGTTCGCCCGATAACCTCCTCGGCCGCCTCGTCTACCCCCTCGACCACGACCACATCCTTTATTATATCCTCGTCCGCCGAACGGTCCTTGTCCACCACCTGAATCTCCCTCCCTAGGTGGTTTGGTACAAGCATACCGATGGTGACCCATCTCCCCACAGTTGTAGCACTGTCGGTTATGCTGCCAGGGCTCTCCCTTAGATCCTGTGTTACCTGAGCTGGTGATCGCTAGTGCTGACTTTGCTTCGGGGGGACCACATATCCCGGCTTGCAGCCTGATACGTGTCTCCTCCTGGATCATGGCTAAGATAGCCTCCTCAAGGCTAGGAATCTTTGGTTGGGCTAGAAGTAGGGTCGTCCTCTGTGCGAAAGCTGCAGTCAGCCCTTTGAGGAACTTTATCGTCCTCTCCTGCAGACACACCTGTCTCTCCTTACACTTAGGGTCCCCGCAGCTCGCCCAATCTGAGGAGTGATCATAATCCAACCACAGACGCTCCAACTCCGTGGCATACTCCTGCACCGTCTTCTCTCCCTGTACGGTGTCATCAATCTCCCTATTTATCTGGAAGACCCGTAAGTTGTTCCCCACACCATCATAGGTCCTTCTCAACTTCTCCCACACATCTTTCACCATCTCAATACCGTCTACTGTGGCGACAATAGACTGGACTAAGGAGTTGAGAATCCAGATGTAGATCACCATATGAGTGGACTTCCACTCATCGCGTCCTGTCGAGCTCTCGTCCGGCTCTGTCATCTCGCCCGTCAGGAACCCCTCCATGTTTTTTCCTACGAGGGTTCTTCTCACCCGCCGTGACCAACTCAGATAGGTGGCTGGTCCATCTAATTTCAGATCAATGGAGGGAAGCTTCAACTCCGACGACGTTCGTGTCGTGTTCTCACCAGCCGACATCGTCAACAACTTCATCAACGTCGCCACCTCTGCAGAATCTAGCTTTTTGATGATCTCCTCCATCGATGCGTCGTCTATCCAATCACGTCACGTCCGCTCCACGACTCACGCTCGTCCTCATCGTCCGCTCCTAGATCCGAACATGTCTCCCATTTTTTCAGATCTAGGCATCCCTATTAGGTGTTGTCTCGTGCTGGTGCGGAGGAGGCGGCAGCACGCATGTCACAGCCGCCGTCATAGCAGCAGCAGCAGTAGTAGTAGCCGTAGCAGTAGCGGGACAGGGCAGCAACAGCGAAGGGCGGCCTGCGAAGGGCGGAGAAGAGAAGGGAAGAAGGAGGGGGCGTGGAAGAGTTCGGTGGAGGAGATCTAGGAAATCCTCCTGTGGGTTTGTGGAAGCTTGGTGACGGCTAGGGTTTGTGGAAACTTGGCTCTGATACCATGTTGAAATTAGTTGTGTTTTATTGATTGTCTCATTGGCATTATATAGCCTTACAGTCATTAATACAATGATCTCAATCATTATGACAATAATCTCATAATGTAATATCCTGTGACATATTCTGGCATCCCAAATATGTCCTCAGGATATTCCCATGTGCTTATACTATACTTAAATATGACACCCAACATACCATATCAACAATCTCGCTTATGATGGTTTCTGCCGGTTGGATAAATCTCAATTTTTATTAATGAAATGTTGAATACAAATCAGTTGTTGAATCATATGCCCAACATAGACCCCTTGCAATTTCTTAAAAAAATACAAGATGGAATACAAAAGAGAGCGTAAAAATTCAATCCTGGCTAGACTGCGTATCTAGTATGCAGTTGTCCACCAACGATGTTGATGACAATCTCACCCAGACGAAGCCGATGACTCTCCCGTCGGAAACTTTATTCTAACTTGAAGTCTTAACCTACAAGTAAGCCCAAATCTCCTTGTTGAATTTTGGTGGACTCTTTCTTGAATCTCCTGGATAGCAATACAGAAGAACAGCCTCGTTAGCCTCCAGAAATAGAGACTAAGAAATCCTAGCTATAACCCTTGAGCTAGCTAGCATAAATCTGAACCGTTGATTTCATCAAATCTAGTCCAGACTTGAACAAGCACAAAAGTGCGCCACTAAGGTTCTAGAAAATGTAAGGCTATTGTTTTTGCTAAAATTGTGTTCGGTTCTCGACTCGTATCGCTTTGTTGTTTTTGTCGCAACTTCCATCATCATTCTACGACTAGACTTTAATCCACCTTAAAATTCGGCTAGATTTCTAACACTCCCTCTTCAGTCTGATGAGAGGGTGCTGGCCACCACAGCTTCTGTTGATATTTTTGTCTTGGACTAGTCAAACATAGTTTCACATTGACTATAACACCAAGTCGGTATCTCAATATAATGTTTTGCTTGTGTTGAGGTGTGCACATGGGGCTTTTTGACACTCTTGGAAAAAAAATTAGGAGCTAAGCCACAAAGGGGCTTAGCGACTCGGACTCGGACGCAAAGTGGAGCTTTGTTAGCGCACTTTGCACTTAGCACGTCGGCATCGACACTTGTGCGCATTTGATGCACTCGTTTATGCGCGCGTTGCATGCGCTATCGCATGCGCAGGGTGCTGCGCGGGCGAATGCACAGGAGATACGCGGCCATGCGCGCATGTGCGTATGGGCCGCTGCGCTGCTATCGCAGACAACATGTTGGGAGATATGATCTGTTATGGAAATATTAAGTCTTTAATTTAAATTCATTTTTTGTGAAATTTGAATTAAATTCATTCATATCTTTCCAATAAAAGTTGGCGGCCAGATTAGGGTTAGGGTTTCCACCCTCTCTCTATAAATACTCTCTTCGTAGCCTCTTTGAGCACTTACTTCGAAAATTGGGAGAGGGGGAGAGTTGTTGTTGCTCGCCATTGTAGTCCAAGGAGTTCGTGCAAGTCCAGAAAGGAGGTGACGCGAGCGTTCCAGAAGTTCTTCGAGAACTTGCTGGTTCCTGAGAGCAGATCGTGTAGGAAAAATCTTGCTTTGAGCAATGGTCATCCTTATCACCCCAGCAAGCAGAGATCCATCTTCTCCTTCCTCTTCTCTCTTTGTAACTCGTTCTGTCCCAATTGCAACTGTGTTTGCAAGAAAGAACTGAGATTGCTTTCTGATTATTGTAATATTCTACAAGTTTAATCAGAGTTGATATATTATAGTTGTTCGTTGGAATCGAGTTCTTCAGAGGGCAAACTCGTTTCCTGGAACCTTCGAGTCTCGACTACAACTTCAGAATCCAACAGAGGATAGACTACAAAGTTTACTGGAACCTCTGTTCCTGGCCCATTCCTCCATCTTTTGATTAAGCCCCAAGACTAACAATCTCAATGCAAGGTACGAAAAAAAATGGAGAACAACCGTGCAAACCTTCTCGAGACAAGTTTTAACAAACTTGAGAAGTTTGACGGGAGCATTACAACGTCTGAAAAATAAAGGTCAGCCTTAATCTTCAACTCGTAAACGTGGATTACGTGTTGACAGATCATGAGCCTATTATTCCGGAGGGTGATGATGGTATTGTTCGAACGGTTGCTAATGCAACTGCTAAACAGAACAAGTGGAGGAGAAACAACAACCTCTGTAAGTTGTTGATTCTAAACTCCATGGAGGATACTTTGGCGGAGTTATACAACAAGATGGCTTATGCAAAAGTCGTCAAGGAGTCTAAAAAAGCACTACAAGACCGATAAGAATCAGAACAAGATACATGTGATCGAAAAGATATAAAAATATGATTTGAGGATGACAAGACGATGCTGTCTCAAGTCAAGGAATTCCTCAAGTTACGACAAAAACTTGAGGAAGATGCCATGCCCATGGTCGATGCTTTTGTCGTGGGAGGTATTGTCGCCAAGCTCCGGCTTGGATGGAGCAACTTTATCTCGGACATACACCAGAAGAAGATGGAGGTAAGCCTTGATCAACTACTGCATAACATCCACGTTGAAGATGAGTTGATGGCACAAAATAAAGTGGACAAGCTGTCCAAGCAGTTGGAAAAGGCCAACTTGGTGCATGCTGGTGACTCCAAGGGGAAGCATAAGGCTTCTCACAATAAGAAGAAAGACTTCAACCATCTGAAGGTGAAGTCAGCTTCGTTCAAGCCGAAGTCCAAGCCCAAGTCATATGTGACTTGCTTTACATGTGGCAAGAAGGGGACATACCGGAAAGACTGCATATCCAAGCCCAAACAGACAGAGCAAGGTGAGCCTAATAAGGTTATCATGATTGCGCAGGTTGTGACGGCTGGTGTCAACACTGACTGGTGGGTGGACACTGGCGCATCCTGTCATGTTTGCTCAAAGAAGGAGTTATTTACCACCTATAAGCCTACATCTGAGAAGGTCATGGTGGCGAACAAGGCACAAGATGAAGTACTTAGGACCAGAACGTTGATATTGAATCTGACTTCGGGAAAGTCGCTGACACTTCAGGATGTGAAGCACGTACCAGTGATAGCCAAGAACCTGGTCTCGAGAAGTCTGTTGTACAACGCAGGCTTGAGGATAGACACAAATGCTAGACAGATGGTGATGTCGTAAAAGAGAACATACTTCAAAAAAGCCTTTTGTACCAAAGGGATGTTCAAACTTCATGTTATAACTCCTATAAATAATGTTAATGCAATCTCTTCTTCTGGTTATTCTCTTGAGTTATGGCACAATAGACTAGGGCATGTTCATTGTAAAAGAATAAATAAAATGTCTAGTCTAGGGATTATCTTCAAATGTGGGGGGTAAGGAGGTGGAGAAGTGTGAAGTCTATGTGCAGACAAAGATCACAAGTAAACTACTCAAACGGGTAAATCGAAGCACAAACCGTCTGGAGTTGGTATACGCAGATATCTGTGACTTCAAACAGTTTTTCACAAAGGCCAAGATGAAGTATTTTATTACATTCATCGACGACTACTTGAAGTACGCGTTCGTCTATCTGCTCAAGTCAAAATATGAAGCATTCGAGAAGTTTAAGGAGTTCAGGGCTGAGGTTGAATGTCAAACATGGCAACAACTCAAGAGACTCAAAAGCAATCGAGGTGGATAGTATAGGTCTATTGAATTCGTATCGTTCTGCAAAGAACATAAAATTATCAATGAGACGACTGCTCCGTATTATCCTCAATCAAATGAAGTAGCAGAAAGGAAGAATATGATGTTGACAGAGATGATGAACTCAATGTTGTTAATTGTGGGTCTTCCAAATTGCTTTTGGAGAGAAGCAGCACTAACGGCTATGTTTATTTTTAACAAAGTATCGTATACAACTTTCGATGTCACTCCTCATGAACTCTGGTTTAAATTCAGACCCAACTTGAATGTCATTCGAGTGTGGGGGTGTCTGACGTATGTGAAGCTTCTGGACTTGAAGATTCGAAAGCTTGGTACGAGGACTACAAAGACCATCTTCCTGGGTTATGTTGAGAAGAATGATGATCGAAGGTTTCTTTATATAGAGTCAAATCATATCATCGAATCTCGCAACACAAAATTCTTTGAAGATAAATTTGCAAGGCACAAGAACATTATTATCATGAATATTCTGAAGAATAGTGTAAGTGCACAGGAGGCTAACGCTTCCAATTAAGATGTAGTCCAAGAAGAGGTTATCATTCCAGAGACTACGTTCGAACAGAAACTCGCAGAACCAGTGTCTAAGCGAGTGAGGAGACAGAAGGACTTCGGTGATGACTTCGTCATCTATCATGTTGAAGCATATTCACTTACCTTTGATGAGGCAATGAAGACCAGTGACACTGTCTTTTGGAGGGAGGTATCAATGATGAGTATGACTCAATAACCTCCAATAAAACTTGGGTGTTGGTCGATCTGTCTGAAGGAGTTAAACCAATCAGATACAAGTGGATCTTCAAGAAGAATATGAAGGCCGATAGAACCGTTGATAAGTTCAAGGCAAGGCTGGTAGCCAAGGAATTTTTTCAGAAGCAGGAGATCGACTACTTCGACACGTATGCTCCAGTAGCGCGGATAACAACCATCAGAATGTTGATTTCTATAAGTACAATTCATAAGCTGGTTATTTATCAAACAGATCTTAAAACAGCATTCCTGAATGGAGAGTTATCCGAAGAGATTTACATGCAACAGCCAGAAGAATTTATCATCAAAGTTCTTGACAAAGTCTGCAAGTTGGTAAAATTATTATACGGTTTGAAACAAGCTCCCAAGATGTGGCATAAGAAGTTTGATAAAGTTATAAGATAAAACGGCGACAGGGTCAGCGAGACGGACAAGTGTGTTTACATAAAGTTCGTTGACGGAAGAGAAGTCATTATTTTTCTGTACGTGGATGACATGATGATCCTGGGTACAGATCTAGCATGTGTCACTGAGACAAAGAAGTTCCTCTCATCCAAGTTCAGTATGAAGGACTTGCGGGAAGCTGATGTTATCCCGGGGATAAAGATCATCCGGACGGACACTGGAGTGGCGGTGTCACTGTCTCATTATATTGAGAAGATGCTCACACGCTATAGATATCGGGTTCTCCCCGGGATCGATACTCTGTAAAGGTGTGACAAGAAGCTGAAGCCAAATCCAAAGAAAAGTATCGGGCAACTGGAGTATTCAAACGTCATCGAAAGTTTGATGTATGCAACAACTGCCACAATGCCTAACACAGCTTTCGTCGTAGGGTTGTTGAGTCGGTTCACAAGCAATCCGGGTATGGAGCACTAGAAAGCTGTGATGGGAGTGATAAGATATCTCAAGCGGACTCAGAAATATGCACTGCACTAAAGTGGTTATCCGACAATAGTGGATTTAGTGATGCAAGCTGGTGTTCAGAAGTAGAGAGCGAAAGGTCCATAAGAGGATACATCTTCTCCAAGGGTAGAGCTGTTATATCATAGAAGTCAAAGAAATAAACAATGCTCTCTCACTCCACGATGGAATCCGAGTTCTATGCACTGGCGGCTGCAACAGATGAAACAGAATGGCTTCAGGAGCTTATGTATTATCTTCTAGTGGTTGGTGCACAGATTTCGACAGTACCGATTTACTGTGACAACCAGGCGACTGCATCGGTGGCATCAAATGGCCTCTTCAATGGTAAGAAGAGGACTGTGCGGCTGAGGCACAGGGCAATGAATGATCTTATCAAGACTGGAGTAATTACCGTGATTGATGTTCGGAGACAGGAGAATCTGACGGATCCGTTCACTAAGGGTCTCAATCGTCAGGTGGTCGAGGACACAGCAGACAAAATGGGCTTGAAAACATTCTGATATTATGTCTTTGTAATTCTACTATAAAGTTTATGTTATTAGTTCAAAGAGAAATCTATTAGGCATCTAGCTTTTGGTTCAAAGAAGGATCATTGACTTGGAGAATATCAGAAACAATGGGTAGTCCTTTGAGACATTGAGGGGTTACAGACCCAGAACCACTGTTGTCTATTATTTGTTTTTTGTGTAGAACAAGTCTTATGGGAGGATGGCTTAGACGCCTTAACGAGTTCTCAGACATTTTGAATGTTTGGCATGCTTACAGAAAGCACTGATAGCGCAGCACTACAAAGAAGCGTAAGGACTCCATGCTACAGTGGTGTGACACCACGACGAGGTTCCTCAATAGGGTAATATCTCGTCTTTGTGAGCCATATCACAGTAGTGTAGTACCGCACATAGGCATGTAGTCTAATATTGTAGAATGAATAGTGGTAGGCATCACTACAAAGAGGCTGATGATCTCATGTTATAGTGGTGTGACACCACCAAGAGGTAAAAGATGTAAAGCCTCGGCTACGCGAGCTATGTCGCAGCGGCGTAACACCGCAAGGAAGCACAAGGCTTCATGCTAGGTAGTATCGCACTATAAAGAGGTTAAGACCTTATGCAACAGTGGTATGACACCACGATGAGGTATAGCCTCGGCTTTAGGCCATGTCATAATGACGTAGCACCATAAGGAAGCGCAAGGCTTCATGCCAAAGACTCTTTAAACGGACTCACCTAGAGTGTATAAAAATAAATACAGGCCATCTCTTGAGAAAATACTTGTAGATGCCCAATATACATACACCAAAACCAGGCGTGCAAAGGGCCTTTAATTTGCAACGGGAAGTATATTAAGATATGTGGAAAAGATTCAAGTGAAAATTGTTGGTATTTTTACCTTGGACTAGTGAAACATCTTCCTATGGTGCAGAATTCAAGGCTTAGTACATTCTTGTATCATAATATTATTTGATCCATGCGAAAAGATTCAAGTCGAAGCAATATCTATCCTAATGTATAATAAAAAGTCACTGTGGGGAATGCTCAATCCATATATTAAGATATGTGGAAAATTGTTGGTATTTTTACCTTGGACTAGTGAAACATAGTCCGACATTGGCTACACCACCAAGTGGTATCTCAATATGATGCTTTGCTTGTGTTGAAGTGTGCACATGGGGTATGGTGGGACACATGTGGGTGCCATGTGGGGGTATTTTCCTATGAGGAAAAGGATTAACCCTTCAAAGAAAGTATTTATATTTTTTGTCACTCTTGGGAAATTTTTCTTAGGAGGTAAGCCCCAAAGGGGCTTAGCGACTCGGACTCAGGCTCAAGGATGTAAAGTAGTACTTTGTTGGGGCACTTTGCACTTAGCACGTCGGCATCAGCTCATGGTGCTTGTGCGCATTTGATGCTCTCGTTTATGTGTGAGTTGCATGCTCTATTGCTAACCCATGCAAGGGCGTATGTGCGGGCTTAGGTACAGGCGATACCCGTCTATGCGCTGTTGCACTGATGCGCCGCTGCGCTGCTGTGCTACTATGCACAGACATCATGTTGCGAAATATGATCTGTTATGGAAATATTAAGTCTTTAATTTAGATCCATTTTTTGTGGGATTTGAATTAAATTTGTTCCTAACTTTTCAATAACAGTTGGCGGCCAGATTATGTTTAAGGTTTCTGCCCTCTCTCTATAAATACTCTCTTCGTAGCCCCTTTGAGAACTTACTTCAAAAATTGAAAGAGGAAGAGAGTTACTGCTGATGTTGCCATTGGAGTCCAAAGGGTTCGTGCGAGTCCAGAAAAGAGGTGACGCGAGTGTTCCAGAAGTTCCTCGAGAACTTGCTGAAGCAGATCGTGTAGGATGAATCTTACTTTGAGCAACGGTGATCCTTATCACCCCAACAAGTAGAGATCCATGTGAGACTCATCCCACTTTTTTAGTATTTGTATCTACTATACGCGTATTATACATGTATAGCTTGCTTATTATTTAATTATTTACATCTTGTCGTATGACATTCATACATTATTTAGGTTATTTTTGTAGGTTTCCCTTAGTTGCATGCATTGGACCATTGGTCCTTTGGTTAGAACTTGTGTTTTGTCTTCTAGTAGACCTTCCTGTGTTTGTTTGTGCGCCAAACCTCACTACTAGCATACTTGATGAAAGTGCGCCAAAGTCGTAGTTTGGGTACATTTATTTGTGTGCCAATGATAGATTTATGCGCCAAACTCCTGGCTCGCGCACTTCTATCATTGTGCGCTAAGATCCTAAAAAGTGAGCTTTAGTATGATTGTGCGTCATCTTTGCTCGGAGCACTTTTGTATCAAAGTGCGCCATAACTGCCTGAACTAGTAATTTGTGCGCCAAATATGTTTTTGGCTATTTGTGCGCCAATACCCTTTTGTGTGCCAATGGTGGTATTTTATCCATTGTACACGGATGTTATATTCTTGCCTAATTTTATCCGCCAAACCTGAATTAATGATTTATGCGCTTGCATGCCAGTATTCTCTTTTATATGCTTAACTCTTGATAATTTTCTAGTTCTCTTTTGTCCCGTTATTTTAGTTAATCTTGATTATTTTCTGAACATGGCATTCTTGATATTAATCGTTATTTACTGGCATGATCTAGTGATTGTATATTATAAATAAACTCCTGACATAGAATTGATAATACTGATAATCCTGACCATGTACTGATAATCCTGATAGTGGCTCGACGTAGTGCACCATCCTAATACTCCTGATCCTGATAATCCTGATAGTGGCTCGACGTAGCGCACCATCCTGATACTCCTGATCCTAATAATCCTGATAGTGGCTCGACGTAGCGCACTACTGACTTGAGAATTCCAGTAACTGTCATGATCAAGGCTATTAGTAGCACATGTATTACATGACCTGGATCCTCGTGGTTGATTTTGATTGTACTCATCAAGTTACTGTCATGTCTTGTATTATGTCTAAGGCAGATTTCTGAGCACCACGGACGAGAATCCTTGATAATTGTTCAGGCTAATAACTAGAATAATAATCTAGAAAGTATATAGAGAAATTTTATGGCTACATGCAATCTTGGTATCCCAGCGATACCTGATAAATTTGGAGCTCTCCGTCGTGAGAGACACACTTCCAGCACACCGTCGAGTATTACACTTCCAGAAAAGATAGAAAATGATTATATCTGATAAATCTATAGTATGTACATGTTCGTCTGGATAACCCGGATAGTCTGCTGGGCATGTGTCTGTAAGAAATCTTAAACTGTATGTGTTAGTAACTAGGACTGTAATAACCCTAGTTAGCTAATGATAGCAAGACATAGGAAATGATTGGTCATGATCGCTTGATTTCTAGTCTAGTCTAGTCCTGTCCTTATTTTATTAACAACTGATCCAAAATTGGTAACCAAAGTACTGATTCCAAATGCCCTTGTTTAATTACTCCTGAACTATTATTTTACCCTTTGTACTTACTTAACTGTTCCTTATGCAATTTCTTACTGGATTGTCTGCATGCTGGTTTTAGTTCATAAGTTTGACTCCCTTGTGGTACTTGTTGTTTTGGGGTCTGACCCCACTAATTTTGTATGGCCAAAATTTGGAGCAGGATCGCAGGATCTTCCGTATTTCTTGCCTCAAGATGGTGAACACCAGGATCACCCGAGGACATGAGTACATTTTTTTCTTCATCACCCACTTGATCTTTTACCTATTACTTTTGAGGCATTTAGCCACCGAGCATGTGCTTAGCTCATGTTTTAGAACTTGACATTCTAGCATGCGGGCCTACATGTAAAGCATATTCTAGACTATAGCTAAAGCTGATCATGTAATATTTTACTTTTGCTAGTTCTTTATTTTGGTACTAGTTTCATGATCATCTGAGTATGTATAGTTTGGAACGTCTTACTATTATATGTTGGTGACCATACATCTTGCTAACTTGTTGCTTGTTTGAGATTTGAGACACCTAGGATTCTTGACCTAGGTTCGTCTGATGGATGGTAGAGTAAACCCTCACATGTCTTGACATTCGTGACTATATCTCGGGATATAAAGTACTTTGGTATATGTAACTGGCTTTGTCTGCCCCATTTCTCAAGTATTCTGGTTCTGGGGCGTGATACGGTTTAAGTGGTGGCCCATGCAGGTTTGAAAATTTAGAGGTATGGGTGGTTTACCAATGTGTTTTAGATATCTCAACCATGCTACTCCTTGATCTCCTCCAGTATCGAATTTATATCCCTAAAATCTTGATTCAATATCTGCTTTGATCCTCGATCAATCATATACGTTCCTTTGATTATCATGTGTCCTTTATCTTTCAGGGGCATTATTCCTGGTCCTTTTGATCATCCAGCCCGAGTTCCTCCAGTAGCAGGACATCATCTCGATGCCCAACAAAACCTTGAGGTTCGGCCTCAGCATTCTGGGATCAGGTCCAGAACAGCTCAAAATAAAAAACCCAGATACAGCCAGTACCTCATATTGCAGCAATTCTACCAATGCTACCAATACCTGATGCATGAGGGAACAACATTGTGCTTATTGGTAACCTTCAGGAATTATTAGCATCTCAAGGACGTCAAGAGGATGTACTTATTCAGTCAGTATAAGGGGCTTTGGAAAGAGGCGGACATCGTGCCAATAACTCGGCAAGCAACTTCAAGCGCCTCCATCCCTCGTATTTCTGTGGCACCGAGGATACAATTATATTAGATGCTTGGCTTCAGAATACTGAGGCTATTCTAGAGGCAAACAAAGTTTTGGCTAGAGAGTAAGTCTCGGTGGTTCGATTATAGTTGTTAGATTTGGTCCAAGACTGGTGGACAACACAGATGGTTTCACTAACAGTACCCATCTCCTGGGCCGTATTCAGTAAAAGATTTTAGGTCAGATACTTTGACGCGGTATCGCGTTATGATCCGCAACAGAGATTTAATAACTTGAAGTAGATAGGTAGGACTGTCGACGGTTATGCGGTAGAATTCTGCAGACTTAGTCGATTTGCTTCCACCTTGGTAGCGACCGAATTAGACAGAGCAAGGAGGTTCCAGCAGGGACTTCACCTGGAGATCATATTGGTAGTGGAACAACACAAGTTTTAGACTTTCAATGCTGTGTTAAGAGCAGCAAGGAGGCATGAATATACCTCCCAAAGAATAGTTGTTAGGACTAAACGTAAGAGGAACCATACTTCAGGTGGTTCTTACACCCAGTATTCAATACCAGCCCTGGCAGTTAGGGCTTTAACTATCGGATCTTCGGGTAGGCCAATTTCAACAGCCTCAGTTCAGCAAACAGTACAAACTCGAACTCAACAGCAAATGACATCTTCCTCAACAGGGTATTCTCATTGTGGAAAATATTGGCATGTATTTTCTGAATGTCACAGAGCATAAGGGTTGTGCTTAGCTTGTGGAGATACAGGACACAAAGTGGGATCTTGCTCACACAGAGCTAGTTCATCATCATCATCATCCCCAGTAAGACTACAGTTGGGGCTCCAGTGTCGGTTCAGCAACACCAGGGTCAGAGGCCTTTGCCGACCCAATCTCAAGTATTCCAGGAGCAGATGCCACAGCAGTATGCGTAGGACCAAGCTTAAGTACAAGCCGGGAAATGAGGTCTGCAGCAGCAAGGACCAGCACTGAGAGGACTATGACTATGCCAGGCTATGGCACTCACCGTGGAGGAGGAGCTAGCTTCAGGTGGGGTGGTGGCAGGTACCATTCTCGTCAACTCTCATTCAGTTTCAGTATTGTTTGATTATGGTGTATCGCATTCCTTTATATCTGCACGATTTGTGATACGAGTTAGATTAGAACCCAAATCATTATCAGTAAGACTTACGATTCATTATCAGTAAGACTTACTATACTTACTGGTAACGATATCGTGGGAGTAGATAGAGTTTATACCTCATGTCGGGTCATAGTGTGCTGGAGAGATTTTCTCGCTAGACTGATACAGTTTTCTATGGAAGATTATGACGTCGTCCTAGGAATGGATTGGTTAAGTGCCTGATACACAACGATAAATTGCCATAATGGAAAGGTTATCTTTTGTATCCCTGATAAGAAGGGTCTCATTTTCTAGAGGCGAGATGGAGTCCCCGTCAGCAATCGTGAGAATGGCAGTAGCAAAAGGATTATAATTCCCTAGAGTGGTCAGTAATTTTTCAGATTTGTTCCCAGAAGAGCTTCCAGGCATGCCACCAAAAAGAGAGATAGAGTTTACAATTGATCAACTTCCAAGAACAACACTAGTGTCAGAGAGAGTCTACAGGATGGCATCATCAGAGTTGGAAGTATTGTATCGAATGATTAAAGAATTGAGAACCAAAGAATTCATTCGTGCTAGTGGATCACCTTAGGGAGCCCCAATGCTTCTAATGAAGAAGAAGGATGGAACTTTCCGTTTGTGTGTTGATTATCGTATCCTCAATGCAGTAACCATCAAGAACAAGTATCCCTTACCAAGGATCGATGACTTGTTTGATCAGCTTAGTGGAGCAGCAGTATTTTCCAAGATTGATTTGTGATCGAAATATCATCAGATCAGATTCAGAGAGCAAGATATACCCAGACGTCGTTCAGATCAAAATATGAACATTAGGAGTTTCTAGTGATGCCCTTTGGAGCAACCAATGCGCCAACAGTATTTATAGATCTCATGAATCATATTTTTATGCCATACTTGACAAGTTCGTGATTGTGTTCATCGATGATATCTTGGTTTACCGTCGAAGTAAGTAGAGCACTAGCAGCATCTTCACATAGTTTTTCAAATCCTTAGAGAACATAAGTTATATGCCAAGTACAACAAGTATGAGTTCTGGCTTCATCGTATTTCATACTTAGGTCATATTATTGCAAATGGTAGAGTTAAATTGGATCCCCAGAAGATAAAAGTCGTTGAGACATGGCCAGTTTCTCGAACAGTTACAGAAGTTCGTAGTTCCTGGGATTAGCAAGTTATTATTGGCGTTTCTTATCAGACTTTGCTAGAATTTTTGTACCCTTGACACAATTAATACGGAAAAAAGTGCGCTTTGATTGAACAAATGAATGTCAAATCTCTTTCGAGAAGCTCAAACAGAAGTTGATTACGGCACCAATTTTGATGCTTCCAAATGGGATAGGTGGTTTCACGGTATATTACGATGTGTCAGAAAAACGACTAGGGTGTGTTCTTATATAGCATGGTAAGTTTATGGCTTATGCGTCTCAAGAGCTTCGAGACCATGAGAATAATTATTCGACGCACGACTTGGAGTTAGCAGCAGTTGTCTTTGCACTCAAACTTTGGAGGCATTACCTATATGGAGATCAAGTAAAGATTTATACTGATCATAAGATTTTAAAGTATGTATTTACTCAGAAGGATCTCAACATGAGGCAGAAGAGATGGCTAGAGTTGATAAAAAACTATGATCTTGACCTTCAGTATCATCCAAGGAAGGCTAATGTCGTGGCAGATGCTTTGAGCCGGAGAGCAGGAGCTCATTTTCTCACGGCACGGCGAGAGATTTTAGAAGATCTTCAGGATATGGACGTCGAAGTAGTGTTGCCTAACAACACAGTATTGATAGCTGGCTTGCAAGTTTGTAGAAGCATGAAAAAATCTATAATCACGCGGCTTATATGCAGGCTGTATCCTCATGTTGAAGACAGGCCACATAGTCACCCCCATGCGGCCTGTACAAACAAAGATAGCCAAGTCGCATACACGCCCTCTGACACGGCTCCCAAAGGCCTGCCATAGTTCTAATCACTTATTGCCCTAACTGCCTCAAAAAGTGTGAGAGAGACGGCGACACATAATACGATAGAAAGGTCACGTCAGGCATTAATAATTTTGTCAGAATGCACAGAGCCACGCGTCGAATACTCTGCGGCCTCGCTAACATGCGGCCAGCCATTAGTCCCCTGACGTGATACACTATAGACACACAGAAAGAGTAGGAATCGAACCTATATTTTTGCTTTGTCAAAGAAGAGAAGAAGATCATTCCTGTTCAAAAAATGTGTCCATTCGACTACAGCCCAAACGAGAGCATGTATGCGGCTACATGACCCATACGGCCTCACCAAAATGCGGCCAGAGTGTCCATTCGACCAAGGCCCAAACGATAGTACGTATGCGGCTACATGACCCATGCAGCCTCGCCAATATGCGGTCAAGTTGTTGTACGGCCTCTAGCTCACAAGATCTTCCCGTTACAACCGCAAAGATCTTCAGACAGTTGGTGCTGACTACGTATCCAGCTGACCAAGTCACGCCCACAACGGGTTGATAACAACCCCAAGATCTCATCAACAACATATTTCAACCAAGGCCACGTGGCAATTTGACCATGACTTGCGGCAACAGTTGCAACCATATTCTGTTGGAGGAGCCTTATAAGGCCACCAAACAGAGGAATATGCGACACCCCTTTAGAACGTCGGCTTTTTCTGCTTCAGAGAGAGACCGAACAAAAATACGAGGCTGGCTATCTGTGAATCTACACTCAAGCAAGAGAGAAGAGCTTCTACATAGGATCGTCCATGGAGTAAAAAGAGTTGCTACACTCCTAATCCTCCATTGTCACCCCCAGAAAACATTTGTACTTAGATTGTCTACTAGAACTTTTCTTTGTACTTTCTTTAGTTTGTTCAATTGAATCAAGTTCTTTCCAACTTTTGTATTTAATGGAAAACACGATGGCGACTCTGATGTGGACGTCCTTCTCCACTGTTGAGAAGTCGGTGACACAATCCGATGCGAACAAGCTCAGCTCGACGCAAAAGATGCTAGTAGTCCTCTTCGACCAACAAACGTTCGAGGACATGCTCTCCGAAGAAAGTATTAATCCTTCGCCAAGGATAAACAAGCCCATGAAGGCCCGCACAACGTGGATGGCCAAGGTCGCTGCCCCCCACCCAGCTGCGGAGCAAACGCTTCTAGCCTCTCACTTTGTTGCCAATGATGGTCGTTGGACGAACACCCAGAACGTCCACGTCTATGCGGCATCCTGGGCTGACGTAGAAACTGTTCAGCACCCAGACTCTGGCAGAGAAAAATACTACGATGTCAGACGTTCTGGTACTGAGATAGTTTCTATACGGCCAAGGAGGAGGCCGCATAAGACTGTCCATGCGGCATTAACTCATAGCTGCAGACAATAGACCGCATGAGGCCTAGATATTAACAGAACCTCTATTTTCGACCGTATCTCATACGGCGCATATCCTATGCGACCCACTGAGAATGGTGAAAACGTAAATCTGGAATCTTTATACTCCGCACCTGTGGTCGCTAAGATGAAGAAGTCCAGGGCAGTGCGAGCCCGTCAAGCTCAAGCAACTAGTCATACGACCGACCGCCAACAGGTATCACTAACTATTATCCAAGCCTCTGACAGAAAGTTGTACATGACTGACCTATGCGTCCAGCCTACAGAAACCACTGGACAGGGTTTATCTCAAAAGTCTTCCACCGGTACCTCGGGGCAAGTTCGTATATGAACACCAGGCTAGGGAGCAAATATAGCACCTGCGTATCCGTGTCCCCGGGATACCCGGACTCACAAAGAGGATGTAAAGGTAAAACACCATTTGCATAATTTGCGTGACGTGATTACTCACAATCACAAAGTAAGAAAAACAACTACGGTATGCGACGTGCCCTCTCCAAGGCACTGCTGTGCCAACATCATCATCAACTGCTGCTGCAATAAAGCGGCAGTACCCACAGACAAGCAATCGACCTTCCAGCGACTGCACTAGAAAATACCTACCCGACAATAACCCGAAGATTAGGTACAAGTACTAGAGGAGGAGGAGTTGCCTTTCGCCTCATGCTACTCAAGTGGAAAGCTTTTCGCCACCAAGGGAAGAAAGAAGTCAAATACCTTCAGTCCGGCGCTCTCTACCACTGCGTCGCGAAGGCGACTACTCAGAGGGCTGACAACGGCACCTGTAAAAGGAGTCTTCCAGGGCACCCGCTCAAGGAAGAAGCTGTCAGCCGCTGGGGGTAGTTCTTCCTCAGAACCCCTGGGGTGGCCCAAGTTGGGGGTAGTATCCCCCTCGACATACGCAACAACCCAGCGTTCCTTAAAGATAGTGAATCTCAAGGGACATATGATGAGTTTTCTAGGG
Organism: Iris macrosiphon; assembly: GCA_036927795.1. NCBI lineage: Eukaryota > Viridiplantae > Streptophyta > Magnoliopsida > Asparagales > Iridaceae > Iris > Iris macrosiphon. The sequence continues at coordinate 249,233,149 of JAYESA010000004.1, forward strand.
GTAATTTAAAGAAAATGCACCTTCCAAAGCTGGGGGTAACATTTCCTCTGAGTCTGAAGAAGATGTAGAACTTTCGACTTTTCCTGAGGACAAAGATTCCGAAGAAGCTGACAGCAACGTGCCTAGGGTTAATGCAGCATCTAGGGCTGGGGGTAGCAATCCTCCCGAATCGAAAGATGGTGCGATGATGCCTACCTCCCCTGAAGACTGCAACTCCCAAGGAACAGACAATGACAGGTAGGGGGAAGTCACCCTCGAATAGTCAGAGCATCATCTGAAGCTGGGAGTAGCATCTCCTTTAAGCCTGAAGACGATACAACGATGATCGTCTTCCCTGAGGATAATGCGACTCAGGAACCCAAGGCGGAAGGGCTTAGCGATCGCCAACGACTCGATGCTCTTGAGAAAATGATACACAACATGAGTGCCACAATGTAGACTCGGTCCCATGCAATACTGGAGATCAAGAAAAACATGGACCTGCCACCCTCAGGGCCCGCAGTAACTCTGTAAGCCGGGAGTAGCAATCTTCTGGTGATCCACACCAACCCGTCATGTGGTGAGGATGGTGATTCCCAAGAACCAGACAATGATATGTCTGGGGGTAGTCTTCCTCGACAAGACAAAGCAGCATTCAAAGCTGGCGGTAAAATTTTCTCTGGGTCCAAAAATGATGCAAAATTACTGGTCTTCCCTGAGGACCGTACGACTCAGGTATTGAAAGCCCCAAAGCCAAAGGAGACTTTCTCTTTCAATGATGACGACATCACTAAAATCTTCAACGTACTGATGAAGGGAAACAAACTTCGGCTACCCAATATCAGATGCTCTGAGGAGGCTGACAAGGTCGATGACCCAAAATATTGCCTCTTTTATCGGTAGATTCATTATCTAACCAGAGACTGCTCTATGTTGAAAAGATGTATCCAAAAATTGATCGATGCTAATGAGCTCACCCTCAACTTCGAGAATAAGACATTCCTTGCGAACATAGTATCCCTCCAATTAGGCGACTTTCCAGTGACGAAAGCCCAGGCAACCAGGGAGGTCGTCAACCTCCCGCCAGCTCACAACCAGTTAGTAGGCTTGGTATCACTTACAACCCCAAGAGGTGAGGTTATTGCTCAAAAAACTGGCGCAGCAAATAGCACTTTCAATGACCAGCTTAAAGGGAAAGCAATGCAGGCCAGGCCGCATGATCCTTTTCTCAGAAAACATAAATTGTAGACTTTGGGTGCTCAGCGCAGCTCAACAAGTCTTCACGTGCATAAAAGAAAGTCTCGTATGATTTATCAGCAATGGCGCATGATAGGCAGCGTTCCATTATACGCATTCGAGCAAATCTTCATCGCAAGGACGTATCATACTTCATGTGCACACGATAGTACTTCTCGTCATAACGAATCCTTATGGGCAACAGGCAGTGTTCTCCTGCGTAATATACAAAAACATACATCAAACGGTGGTCCTCGACGTGGTAGACAATCGTGCGCACGCGACAGTAATCCTACGCCCATAACTCAGCCAACTATGTCATATATACATGGTAGTATTCCTGTGCACAGAGCTCCTTATTCGACGCAGACTAAGTCATCAACAGTATTCAATACAATAAATGATGAGCTTCCCCAGTTCCATCATTACAACCAATAATCACTCCATCTCATGTCAAAGATGGGATATGACCTCCAAAAAGCTGAAAGTCTGAACTTTGGTAAAGGACGACGTACTCCTTTACAATCCGATAGTTATTACAACAGCACTCACGAAGGGCTAGGATATGGAGATGCTAGTACGTCTCATGACTCACAAGATGGCCGACAAGTTCCAACCTAAAAGGGAGGGCCCATTCATTGTAGAAACCATATTTTCCAACGGCACATACCGACTAGTAAAATCTAACGACGATTTTCTTATGATGCCCATCAAAGATAAGTTCCTAAAAAATACTACATCTAAACTAGACTTGTACTCCTCTCATCCCCAGCGGGACAACCCAGATGTACATCTCTACACTTAGTTCTTCATCCCCAGTAAGTGCCTATATGCAACATTTTTTTCTTCTTTATAAATTCTCGTAAAACCCATTATCTGTATCCTGGAGCCCTGGATACACAACAGATAATGAGTCCCCAAAGTCTCCCCAGCGGAGCAGTCCTCAGGTCCATTTGCACACTCCCACAACGACCACTCAAAAACTAATCTCGTTAGATACTAGCCATGTCAATATTACATCTGATCTATCATCCCATCAATCTCCCCAGCGGAGCAATCCTCAGGTCTATCCTTATTTTCGGATAGACCACTCTCAGCAAATCACTCCTCCGTGAGTTTCTCAAACGTTGGTTCACGTCCATATTACCTCTGAACTATTGTACTAATATTTCTTCCCGGCTGAGTTTGTCATGTCTAAGTGACCTCTGAGCAAACCTTTTAGGTTTTGGCTATCTATCATCACGTCCATATTACCTCTGATATCAGTTGTCATCCCCACTTATCACCCGTACTCACCAAGGTACACCAGTGGTGTTAAATCCATAAAAACTACCACGTGCATATTACCTCTGGCAGGGCTTCTCTCAAACCTATTACTTGTACTAACGTGCGCAAAAATTAATAAGTCCACAAAACATATCACGTCCAAATTACCTCTGATAGGGTTTATTTTAAATCTATTACTTGCACCCCAAGTGCGCAAAAGGGTAATAGGTCCACCAAAAATCTCCCAGCGGGATGTCCTTACTATCCACAAAATCTATCACGTCCATATTACCTTTGATAGGGATTATTTTTGAACTTATTGTTTGCACTCAACGTGCGCAACAAATAATAACTCCACCCAAAAAGTCTCCAGTAGGGTTTGCCATGTCCTTCGCACCTCTGAGCAAACCTTTTAGGTTGGTTATCGATCATCACGTCCACAGTACCCCTGATATCGATCGTCATCTAAACTTATCATCCGTGCTTAAATTTAGGTACGCTAGCGGTGTTAAGTCCACAAAACCTATCATGACCATATTACCTCTGATAGGGTTTCATCTCGAATTTATTACTTGCACTATCGTGCACAAGAAGTAATAGGTCCACCAAAAATCCCTCGGTGGGATACCCGTAATGGAAACGAATAGTTTAAGTCCATATTACCTCTGAACTACTTTTCTTTTCCCCAGCAGAGAAAAACTCAATTTATGTTCATATTACCTCTGAACTACGTCTCTCCACTATCTCACAAAGTTATATCTTACCTCATCCACATTACCTCCGAGTAAGATATTTTCAAAACTTTTCTATGTCCACATTACCTCTGAGTAAAGTTCTATTTTTCAACTTTTAACTATCACGTTTGCATAACCCATGATAGTGCTACTCGTTTCAGCTTATTATCCATACCTAAGGTACGCCATGGATAATAAGTCTACAACCCTAGAAGTTTGTCATGTCCATATTATCTCTGAGCAAACTTTCTGGCCTTGACCATCGATCATCACATCCATATTATCTCTGATATAAATTATCTTCCAACTTATCACCCGTACCCAATCCAGAGTATGCCAGCGGTGATAAGTCCACATAAACTGCCATATCCATATTACCTCTGTCAGGGCTTGTCTCAAACCTATTACTTGTACTAACGTCCACAAAAAGTAATTGGTCCACAAAACCTATCACGTCCATATTACCTCTGATAGGGTTTGTTTCTAATCTATTACTCGTATCCCAAGTGAGCAAAAGGGTAATAGGTCCACCAAAAATCCTCTAGCGGGATGTCCTTACTATCCACAAAATATATCATGCCCATATTACCGCTGATAGGGTTTGTTTTGAATCTATTACTAGTACCCCAAGTGCACAAAAGGGTAATAGGTCCACCAAAAATTCTCCAATGGAATGTCCTCAGGACCGTACCTAACCCCTCGGTATGGCCATTGATTAGCTCACGTCTACGTCATCTCTGAGCTATCTTCCTCACATCCTCCCCTGGGAGTCTACCATATCCAAGTGGCCTTTGAGCAAACCTCTCCATACGACTATCATCAGTTGTCAACTTAACTTATCACCTGCCCTTAAACTTAAGTACGCCAACGGTGTTAAGTCCACCAAACTTTCCACAACCATACCACATCTGGAAAGGCCTATTTCAAACTTAATACTTGCACCATAGTGCGCAAAAAGTAATAAGTCCACCGGAGATTTTTCCAGTGGAATATCCTTAAAAATCCATGGTATTGTGCTACATTCATATTACCTCTAGTACGATATCCAAAGCTAACACAAATGAATAGAAAAACAGATAAGATAACTTTTATTTTTCTCCGCAAGGAGAGATTAAAAGCAAAACTATATTTTTGGAGATTATCAAGGCCCCAAGCCCGAGGGCAAAATAAAGATATAAAAAGCAAAAGAAAATTATGGGTGCCATGAGTCGGAGCACAACTCTGTTATCCGCGCATGGAGACGAGCAATATGGCCATCTAGGCACCTCCGAGCCCAGCGCTCAACTTCTTGGGCCATAACCTCCAGATTCTCGTAGCAAGCGTAGGACTTATGTCTTTTCTCTAGATGTTGCACAAGAACCTCAACGCCAGCCGTGTTCTATGTTGTTTGGCTCACCTCAGGACGGATGGCCTCCTCTTCCTGCTGGGCCTCCCGCAGCCTATTTTTTGTTGCATCAAGCTCAATCTGGAGCCGGCTAATCTGCTCGATCAGGTCCTTTTGCCGTAAAAGGCACTCCTCTTTGAGATCGCCCAGCCGGTCATGCCTCTCCCATAAAATTTGGAGATCACGCTGCGGGTACTCCATAGACGAAGCAAATAAGGCCTTCTCTGTCTCCACCTTCTTTGAGAACTCGTTGTATTCGTAGGAGATCAGCATTTTCATGTCTACCTGTTGATACTGCTGCAGCTCTGTTAGGCATTTCTCTACCTCCTGCAATTTATGGCCTAAAAAGTTGGCCATCTGCTCAAAGCCAGGGATACCCCTCATAAAATGGACCTAGCCCTCAGCAAAGTGCCTTGTCCAAACAAAATATTTATGGCGCTCCAACATACTAATGATCCCCTTCTTCAAGAACATGTGGAAGCTCTGGATATAAAGTTTGATGGTCTCTGTCAGGACCCGCACCCGATGTAGAGATGCAAGTCGAGAACAACGCCCAGCCTACGCCACAGAATCGGTGGTAGAACGATGTCTGGGTAATCTATCTAGCAATATAATGAACGACCAACAATAACAATATACTCAATCACAGATCTAAGATGGAACGAGCATGAATCAGATAAAGAATAGAATAGTCACATACAACTCATGCGTCTAAAATAATAACATCAATGAGTCTAACAGAAATACTACCTAAGTAAGCTGGAGACAAAGCCAGTACAAGAATACTAAAAAGCTACTAATCCTGGGTCATCTGTCTCAGTTGGGATAAGTCCCTCCTGAGCCAGGGTCTCTGACTCTAAACCCACAACATCCTGAGGTCCATAATGTGTACGGTACCAGTCCTCAGTGTCATTCGGAAAAATATATCCAGTCAGGAAAGGAGCAGAGTACATCTCTAACAGTAGTTCTAATCAATGATAAAACTATATAACAGTAAATATATGTGAATATACAAGATGCAATAATAGATACAAGAGATATACAATAAAGAAATACTGGAATAAACATAATAATGAATAATATGTCAATGAACAAGAATACTAATGTCTAAGTGTGTGAGTACTAGATTAACATGTGATCGGCTTAGGAACTTGCACAAGAGTATAATGGTCTAGTTGATCATATGTGCGATGTATAATCAACACTCACAAGAAACAAGATATGCACAAGGAGGGTATGATCACATATCTATACTAAAATACTCCCACCCCCGACTGGTATAATAGATCCAACTATGGTATGTTATGGCACGAGATTCTCTAGGAAGGTAACAAATCTCTCCGAGAATCAGTGTATGTACATGCACAAGATAATCAATGAAATAAGACTTGTACAAGATACACCATATATAAGGAATAACATCTCATGATGAGATTCGGATATACCAATCTGTGTAACCATCGTGTCAAGAAATATGGATATCTACACTAGATATAATGAACATAGAGGATATCATAAATGAGAAACTATCAAAGAATGTAGTCGCATGAAGTCCCATGAATAGTCCTACAGATGTCTGACACGGTGCCTCAAAGACCTAGATATGGAATATAACATCAATACAAGATTTCAGAAAGAAATAAGTTAAACTAGTCAACTTCTAGGTCAAAAGTCAAAGTAGGTCAACTCTAAGTCAACTATGGTCAACTATCTATTACTAGGTTGCAAAAGTCTAACACAAAGATATTGGGTTCAAATACTAAAGTCTAGGTCATAAACTATATCTTAGGGTACTAGGATACCGTATCTCTGGATACGCAAAACAATAGGTAAAGCATCACATATATGTTGAACAATATTAATTATATATAATCCTAATTACAAACATTAAATAGATGCCTTCGTTTTGAACCAACTTGGTATCACCACACTAACCCATAATATTGATACCCAAACCCAATACCTTGGGTATCCCCAATTATCTTGGTACTTACCTTGGTATCTCAAGGTAATACCCAATACTTTACTTATGCTAACTACCCTTAAATATAACATATGCTACACTAATTATTATACATATAGTATACTATAATACAAATAGCAATTAGGAACATATTTACATATATATCAATTACCATATATATATATATATATATATATATATATATATATATATATATATATATATATATATATATTTCTAATATTAAGAAAACTGCCAAACTGTCACTAAAGTCCCTGTCTGATCCCAACTGCCCCCGGCCACCTTCAGCAGCGTCAACCACCACCCGAGAGGTCGACCCCGACCACCCTATGACCTAACCGCCACACCCGACGATGGCTCAGCCCACTGCCGCCGTGCCAGGCCATTACAATCGCGGCTGCAGCCATTACAGTTGCTGAACGCCAGCAGGCTGATCCCGTCCACACGTCGACAGGAGTTCACCCCACGCCGGAGAGGACGGTCGACCAGTAAGAGGACCCCCTCGCTCGGTCGATCAGGTACTCGTTCGTTGAACCCTTCTCTCTTGTGTCCTATTACTTCTCCTTCGTGTCGTCGTGTCACATATGAACACATATTAATAGTATTTAACCTAGTTAGTATTGTATACATGAAAGTTGATTTAATTTGATACTAATAAATAATTAATTATTCTAAATTAATGATCAGTTATCAGGGACAAGTAATTCACTTGAAATACCTGGATATAAGTCTAGTATGTTCTGAACGTGGAAACTAAGGACATGTGTTCGCACAGAACAGAAATCATGGTCAACATGTAACTAGACAAATTATTGCCTCTAGACACATGTTAACTAAGGATAGAACACGTGTACACCCTAGCTACGTGCGCACGTGACGCTGTATTCAAGCAACAGTGAACTCGCGACAGTATTCAAGTATAACGTCTTAGTCGTATGTAGTTAATACGTAGTGTCTGATGTCTGTGTTGTTGTGTTATATTGTATGTCTAGGGTCTTTGGATCAGCCAGGAGACGCTACGGGAGCAGGCTATTGGCATTCACATCTTGAAGACTCAGGCAAGATACCTTGCCATATTTACTGTCTAATTTAAATCATGCATATGTTGTATTGTATTCTTGTGCTTCTCTTTTATACAATTATGCGCGTCCGAGATTGACTCGGGTGCAGTCGACGGATACGTCGATGATTAGTATACTTGACCTAGTTCGTAGTGACTTACCCCATTGGAGGATACTCTGATATCTTCCGAGACCTGACACTTTTACACGTTCGTTGTGACAATTTTATGTTGGGATGCGGGTTCGCGTGCTCGACTAGCTATCACCGCATGTGACATGCATCACGGTTAGCAAGCAATTTAGGACTATTTCAGTGTAGAGACTTGGCATTTAGATACGGAGTATGCAAGTCGAGTATTAGACTTGGATATACATTGGGCGGGGAGGACGACCAGTAGGCATATGGGACACTCCACTCCCTTACACTGATACTGCACTCGACGGAGTGATACGGACGTATATATATATTACTGATACCACGTTCTGTAGAGTGTTGGACGTTACTTGATGATATGACAGATACCACACTCTATAGAACTGTAAATCTCCTAATTTTCAAGAATTTTAAATATGAATTTTTCACAATTTTTCAGGAATTTTCTGGAATTTTTCCGTAATTAAAACGTAGACTTTTGTTAGTTGAATGATTTTTAATTTCTGTTAATTAATATTAAAATATTATGGAAATAATATTTTATGGTGTAAAATAAAAACCGGACATAGGGTAATTTTTTAGGAATTTATTGGACTCCGGAAGCATTTATAAAGCCTTAAAAATCCATGTAGAATTAAACCGAATTAAACCCGTGCCAAACGCCCAACATCCCCATGAGAGCCGAAGCCAAGCCCAAGGAACGTTGACCCAGCCCAAATCCTAGGTCAAACCCTAGTCCAATTTTCGTATGTATAAATACATACTTTTCCTAGTTTTTCCACAAACAAAAAGAAGAAAAAGGAAAAATCCCCAAATCCTAAATAACCCTAATCCCTAATTACCTTTCCCTAACCCTAGCCGTAAGCCGCCGCCCCTAGCCAGCCGCTTCCTCCGCCATCCCGTCCGGCCACATACCGCTCCGCCCGGCCGCGTCTCACGCAGCCCGCTCCGCACGTCGCCACGCGCCCCGCGTCTCCGCCCTCGGCCCGCCTCGCCCGGAGCCCCGACCTCCTCTTCCCCCTATTTAAAACCCCTAAGTCTCCCCCTCCGGCCAGAACTCCCCTCCGACTGCCTCCCCGCCGGTCGTGCCACCACCTTCCCCAGGCGCGCCCGCTGCTAGCGCCGACGCGCCGCCACGCCCGGCGACCTCCTCCGCCTCTTCCTCCTCCTTCCCCCGCAGCCAGACCCTTCCCCGAGCCGCAGCAGCGGCTGCTCCGGCTAGGGCAGTCGCCGGCGTCCCCCGCCCGCTCCGGCGCGCCGCCAGTGCCGTTTCTCCGGCCTGCCTCCGACCGCAGTGCCGCCCCGAGCCGCCGGAGCTCCGCACAGCAACCCAAACCCTAACCCTAGACACGTGTCAGATACGTGTCGGACACGAAGAAAATGCGGTTTTTTGAGCCCTGTTCAGGTACCTGTATCTTTCTCCTCGTAACTCTGTTTCTCATTCCGTTTGTTGCATCGCGTAGCCTGCATGACCCCCCTCGATGCCCGTGTAACCCATTCGGTGCATCGCGTCCTGTGGTGATCGTACACCGCGATCCAAAAATAGGAAAATCAATACCCCGTTTCACCCCGGAACTGAGTGCGCCCCGCCAAACGGGATGACTTGGTCACACGCAGTCTTTACCAAAATATGCGTGACGTTGATACGGACGTGCAGGATTTCGCAGAAGTCGATTCGGATGTGCGTGCACACCGGAATCAACGCGTATCCGACGACAACGTCCCGTATTCGTCCTTTCTGGAACATGCTGTAACTTTGTGTGTACATATCAGATCGAGACAAAACTTACGCCATCGGACTCGTAGCAATACGCTGGTCCTGTGACCCAAGTTTGGTTCGATTCTGAGAACGTTGACAAAATCTCGTATCGTGGGCCCCACAAGCTCCACTTGACGGACGATTTTGTGATCGGCTCATCGGAATCCAATTCTGGAAGTTCCGTTGGGTTCGTATCATCGTTCCTGACTTGTTGACACTAAGTATGGCAAATTTGGAGATCTTTGACCCTGACACACTTTTCGGTACAAAGTGGCCCACATGTGGATCCCACTTTGGCCCGAAAATGTTAATTTTGCCCCTGTGTCCAAATTGGACCTAAGGACAGGCGTTTCTAGCTATTTGATATTTTTTGAATCTAATGGTAATGTTTATTTCAGCAACCGGAGTAGTACTTGCAGATCACACTGAGATCAGAGCTACAGTTGGAGCCAGAACCACAGACAAGTGTACCTTGCCAAACTTTACAGTCTTGTTACGTATTCTCTTGTTTATTCCTGTGATTGTTGTGCATGCTTAACATAGGACCATGTGACTTACTTAGCGTCCGATTATAGTCGGGTGCCAACACCGTACGCGGTGTTGTGTATGGTCATCTAGAGATGGACATTCGTGAAACTTTATATTCTCGTACTTGTCTTATCAAGTACACTATGACCCAGGACACTTGACACTATTTATGAGACAGGATCTTCCTGAGATATTCATGATGATTCTGTATAGGATACAGGACTTGACATAGACATTATATTCTTAGATATTATATGACTTATTGCATTAGATATGATCCCGCTTGACATGGACATGAGATGTTATGGTCATGATATGCGTAGTTACATTGGGTGGAGAGAGTATTACCATATGAAAGGCTAATTATATTATATTATATATTGACATCTGGATGTGTTTTAGTCTCTGACACAGAGCTATGGCACCAGTTCTGGCCCTTCGAGAAAATACTGCTATGGGTTTCTCCGACACTGATCCTGTAGTAGTCTCAGCCCGAGTATGACTAAAACTCTCACTTGCATATCACTTAGCTGGTTTATTTACCCTATTGTTTCCTTTATTTCTGCACTGTATTTATTTTGGCATGAGCTTTCTTGTACCTTGCTATGTCCCCTGAGGACCTGGATCCGGATTATGTCCCCAGGATTAGCTGACGAGATTTATCCCGAGGTATACGGGACCGGAGCATTAGCGTTAGCAGAAGCAGGTGCCTACATTGGAGCAAAACTAGGATCTGAGGACGAGATCGTACCAGAGGACTTCTCCTGAGTATTGGCTTGAGATACTCATTTATTTCAGTTCTAGTTATTTATTTTCCAGTCTATTTCATTGATGTAGCAGACTTATTCTCGGATTGTTCTCCGAGACACTTTTATTGAGACTTGTTAGTTATTTATTTACTTTATTTCTGTCATTTGATCTATGATTATTTGTTGTGGATGAGATTAGTACAGACTGTGACTTGTACCACTGGATCTATTTATTGTTATATTACAGCTTAAGTATGCCCTGATGGATCCATTAAATTGGGTTTGTCCATCGGTGCGTACTGCTAGCCATTTCTACGCTTCCGGTCCCTCAGTATTTTGGTACTGGGGCGTGACATGGTTTTTGTGGTGGCCCATGCAGGTTTACGACTAAATTATTTGGTTTCAACTTAGGGACCGAGCAAGCCTGCAACAAGAATAGGATAAGTTTTTAGGATCCCATCCACTTGCTTGAAAATGTTTTTGATATCTATATCGCATTCGAATTAAATTTTCTTGCATCATGGCTTGATTCCTGTGCGCCTTTTATAGTTTATTTGTGATACAGAGTAATAGATCCAAGAGCAAACGACGAAACTCCAGCAAACACACCAATAAGTGCTGTAGCCACCTACGGAGAAGATGAAGTGGCGCCATTGAGTGGAGATCCCTCTACTCACCAAGGCAGCCAAGCAGATTAGCATGCTTCTAGATTTTGGCACGACGACACCCCACCGCCTTCGTAGTTCGTTCCACCAATGCCTGTATTCCCACCAGGACAGCCTATGGACGGGCAGCAGATGTTCCAAATAATCTATGCAATGATGCAAGCTCAACAGCAGATTCAACAAGAGACTTTGAGTCGCATCCTAGCACTTGTACTGGAGCAGGCCAACCTACCAACTCAACGACAACCGACGGTCTCTATCACCGATTTTCGCCAGCTGAAGCCCCGTACCTTCTCAGGCAAGGAGGAACCCACAGAAGTTCATGAGTGGCTCACCAACACTCAACATCAATTAGAAGCAGCTGAGCTTCCAAGGGAACGTTGGATGACTGCCGTCAGAATGCAATTGACGGACAATGCACATCACTGGTGGCTATCCGAGGAGACCCGACTCGGACCAGACCGAGTCACCTGGGAGGAGTTCTCCGGACTCTTTCAAGAGATGTACATACCAGCTACCGCTCGATCAGAACTCAGAGACAAGTTCAACCACCTTATCCAAGGCAATATGACAGTGGAAGAGTACAACACGGAATTTATTCGTCTGAGTCGCTTCGCCCCTACCTTGATTCCGACAGAAGAAGAGAAGGCCGAGAAGTTCTTCGATGGACTAAACTTCGAGCTACAGAAACTAATTGGATCCATTGCACCTACATCTTACTCGGATGTCATTGCTGCAGCCCGACGCATGGAGCGCGTCACCAGGAAAAAGAGCAGTCTGAAGCGGCCTTCCACATCAGCAACAAACAGAGCACCACAAGAAGAAGCTGCAAAGAGACCTCACCTACAGCAACAGCAGCAAGCATCTACACCACAAGTAATAGTCCTTTCTACTTGTCACTACTGTGGCAAAGCAGGCCATCTCGTCAGGGAATGTCGACGCAGGTTAGGACTATGCTTAGGTTGCGGATCCAGACAGCATGCAGTGAGGGACTGCCCTGAGAGTAGAGAAGGAGCACCATGGGCAAACCAACAAGCTCTACCAGCACCAGGAGGATATCAACCAAGGCTACCTTTGGCACCTCAACCAGCACCCTTCCAACAGGCCCAGCAACAGCAGAGGGAACCCCCTCAAGGACGCGGACAAGCTTATGCGATGACCTTGGAGGACGCACAGATTCATGGAGTAGCTAATACGCGTAAGTTTATAATTATCTGCTTCTAGATTTGCTTTAGTTTTTGGATGTTGGTTCGTGACCCTAGCCTTAACCTAGTAATTTTGAACTTGCTAATAACCTAGAATGTTTTAATCGATAACCTAGAATGTTTTTATAATTGATAACATAATATGTTTTTCCTAAGTAACAACCTAGTATGTTTTAAGTAATAATCTAGTTTTTCTGAACTGTAGTCTTCTAGATCTCCTCCATACGAGAGATTGCATAACTTTTAATGCTTCGGAAAATAAATTTTCCTATGTGTTATTCGTACACCCTCAACCTTGATTCTCCCTTATCGTGATGTGTTTCAAATGATGTTTGCAACCGTGTCATCTCTGTTGACCGGTTATTCTTTGATTGCGAGGACGCAATCCTCTTAAGCGGGGTAGATTGTAACCCCCCTGATTTTCAAGAATTTTAAATATGGATTTTTCACAATTTTTTAGGAATTTTTTGGAATTTTTCCGTAATTAAAACCTAGACTTTTGTTAGTTGAATAATTTTTAATTTTTGTTAATTAATATTAAAATATTATAGAAATAATATTTTATGGTGTAAAATGGAAAACCGGACGTAGGATAATTTTTCGGGAATTTATTGGACTCCGAAAGCATTTATAAAGCCTTAAAAACCCATGTAGAATTAAACCGAATTAAACCCGTGCCAAACGCCCAACATCCCCATGAGAGCCGAAGCCAAGCCCAAGGAGCGTTGACCCAGCCCAAATCCTAGGTCAAACCCTAGTCTAATTTTCGTATGTATAAATACATACTTTTCCTAGTTTTTCCACAAACAAAAAGAAGAAAAAGGAAAAATCCCCAAATCCTAAATAACCCTAATCCCTAATTACCTTTCCCTAACCCTAGCCGTAAGCCGCCGCCCCTAGCCAGCCGCTTCCTCCGCCACCCCGTCCGGCCACGCACCGCTCCGCCCGGCCGCGTCTCCCGCCGCCCGCTCCGCACGTCGCCACGCGCCCCGCGTCTCCGCCCTCGGCCCGCCTCGCCCGGAGCCCCGACCTCCTCTTCCCCCTATTTAAAACCCCTAAGTCTCCCCCTCCGGCCAGAACTCCCCTCCGACCGCCTCCCCGCCCGGTCGTGCCACCACCTTCCCCAGCCGCGCCCGCTGCCAGCGCCGACGCGCCTCCACGCCCGGCGACCTCCTCCGCCTCTTCCTCCTCCTTCCCCCGCAGCCAGACCCTTCCCCGAGCCGCAGCTGCGGCTGCTCCGGCGAGGGCAGTCGACGGCGTCCCCAGCCCGCTCCGTCGCGCCGCCAGCACCGTTCCTCCGGCCCGCCTCTGGCCACAGTGCCACCCCGAGCCGCCGGAGCTCCGCACAGCAACCCAAACCCTAACCCTAGACACGTGTCGGATACGTGTCGGACACGAAGAAAATACGGTTTTTTGAGCCCTGTTCAGGTATCTGTATCTTTCTCCTCGTAACTCTGTTTCTCATTCCGTTTGTTGCATCGCGTAGCCTGCATGACCCCCTTGATGCCCGTGTAACCCGCTCGATGCATCGCATCCTGTGGTGATCGTACACCGCGATCCAAAAACAGGAAAATCAATACCCAGTTTCACCCCGGAACTGAGTGCGTCCCGCCAAACTGGATGACTTGGTCGCACGCGATCTTTACCGAAACGTGCGTGACGTTGATACGGACGTGCAGGATTTCGCAGAAGTCGATTCGGATGTACGTGCACACCGAAATCAACGCGTATCCGCCGACAACGCCCCGTATCCATCCTTTCTGGCACACGCTGTAACTTTGTGTATACACGTCGGATCGAGACGAAACTTGCGCCATCGGACTCGTAGCAATACGCTGGTCCTGTGACCCAAGTTTGGTTCGATTCTGAGAACGTTGACAAAATCGCGTATCGTGGGCCCCACAGGCTCCACTTGACGGACGATTTTGTGATCGGCTCATCGGAATCCAATTCTGAAAGTTTCATTGGGTTCGTATCATCGTTCCTGACTTGTTGACACTAAGTATGGCGAGTTTGGAGACCTTTGACCCTGACACTCTTTTCGGTACAAAGTGGCCCACATGTGGACCCCGCTTTGGCCCAGAAATGTCATTTTTGCCCTTGTGTCCAAATTGGACCTAAGGATAGGCGTTTCTAGCTATTTGATATTTTCTGAATCTAATGGTAATATTTATTTCAGCAATCGGAGTAGTACCTGCAGATCACACTGAGATCAGAGCTACAGTTGGAGCCAGAACCACATGCAAGTGTACCTTGCCAAACTTTGCAGTCTTGTTACGTATTCTCTTGTTTATTCCTGTGATTGTTGTGCATGCTTAACATAGGACCGTGTGACTTACTTAGCGTCCGATTATAGTTGGGTGCCAACACCGTACGCGGTGTTGTGTATGGTCATCTAGAGATGGACATTCGTGATACTTTATATTCTCGTACTTGTCTTATCAAGTACACTATGACCCAAGACACTTGATACTATTCATGAGACAGGATCTTCCTGAGATATTCATGGTGATTCTGTATAGGATACAGGACTTGACATAGACATTATATTCTTAGATATTATATGACTTGTTGCATTAGATATGATCCCGCTTGACATGGACATGAGACGTTATGGTCATGAAATGCGTGGTTACATTGGGTGGGGAGAGTATTACCATATGAAAGGCTGATTATATTATATTATATATTGACATCTGGATGTGTCTTAGTCTCTGACACAGAGCTATGGCACCAGTTCTGGCCCTTCGAGAAAATACTGCTATGGGTTTCTCCGACACTGATCCTGTAGTAGTCTCAGCCCGAGTATGACTAAAACTCTCACTTGCATATCACTTAGCTGGTTTATTTACCCTATTGTTTCCTTTATTTCTACACTGTATTTATTTTGGCATGAGCTTTCTTGTACCTTGCTATGTCCCCTGAGGACCTGGATCCGGATTATGTCCCCAGGATTAGCTGACGAGATTTATCCCGAGGTATACGGGACCGGAGCATTAGCGTTAGCAGAAGCAGGTGCCTACATTGGAGCAGAACCAGGATCTGAGGAAGAGATCGTACCAGAGGACTTCTCCTGAGTATTGGCTTGAGATACTCATTTATTTCAGTTCTAGTTATTTACTTTCCAGTCTATTTCATTGATGTAGCAGACTTATTCTCGGATTATTCTCCGAGACACTTTTATTGAGACTTATTAGTTATTTATTTACTTTATTTTTGTTATTTGATCTGTGATTATTTGTTGTGGATGAGATTAGTACAGACTGTGACTTATACCATTGGATCTATTTATTGTTATATTACAGCTTAAGTATGCCCTGATGGATCCATTAAATTGGATTTGTCCATCGGTGCGTACTGCTGGCCATTTCTACGCGTCCGGTCCCTCGGTATTTTGGGATTGGGGTGTGACAAGAACGTAGGACGTTACTGTATTCCTGCGCCCGTGTTATAGGGGGCATGTGTGGCATATACTAGCCGGTTGCCACGACTGGTGAATTACGTCAGCATATGTCTAGCCTACACATTCCCATATACTCACAGTTGTCCTCATATTGCATTCACTTAGATGGTTAGCACACCCTTTATTATATTTATTTTATTCAGTATTTATATATGGCATGCTTCTATGTATCTTGTTACGTCCCTCTGAGGACCTGGTACTTTTCCAGATTTGGATGAGGCATATTACCCCACAGTGTACGGCCCAGGACAGGAGACGAGGTTCACTACCGCAGAGGAGCTAGAGGTGTTATCGTCAGAGTTTCCGTGATCACTTGGTAGGCCTTTTGCCTAGGATTGGGATCATCATGATCTAGTCAGCCGATGCCCTAGACATTATCTTTTATCTCTCATTTCAGTACTTTATTTTGTCATAGTAGTGGGTTTGTTTTCACCAGACTTTATTGGTTGTACTATGATATCTTGAGACTGGTGTTTATCATCCAGCAGTTTATTTAGTACTTCTTGCTCTTATATTGTGGATGAGATTAGATTACCTGTTATTGACTGATATTGGACATGTTAGTATTTAGGACAGCGTAGCACTCTTCGCTAGGATCCAGTAAATTGGGACATCATCGGAGACGTGTCAGCTGGCTATTGCCACGTGGCCTAGTCCCGTATATTTTTAGACTGGGACGTGACATAGTTTTAGTGGTGGCCCATGCAGGTCGACATTAATCACTTGTGGTATGGTAACGTACCCAGTGAGCCTGCAATAGGATAGAAGTTACTAGATCTCATCCACTTTTGATTCGTCTTTGAACTTCCTTCATACTGCTTCTAAATATCTGCATCATATTTGTTTGTTTTCGTACTCTTTTAATGAAGTCCTATCTCTTGCAGTAAGATGAACTTACGCAGTGGACGAGGAGCACCCAGTGCCGCGGTGCCAGATAACACCACCCAAAGAGAGGAGGTACCCCAAGGACAACCCCCGCTACAGACCCCGCTGATACCTTGGCACGGGACGTCGCAGGGCGATCCTACATCGCAGCCCGAGGGACAGACTTCCCAGACAATCCCCACGCAACATTGTGAGGGCCAGACTTCAGGAGCTACACCGATGCCGCAGACTGAGAGGCCGACATCTGAGGAGACGCCTACTGCACAACCAGAGATTCCACTACCACCGCCTCCACCTTATCCACCCCAGATGCCACAGCTAGATGGCCAGCCACAGATGCTTCAGTTCTTTCAGGCAATGATACAAGCACAGTGGCAGCAGACAGAGATATTGAGACAGAGTCTGATGGCAGTACTAGAGAGGACACCTGTCACAACACCAGTACCAGCACCTCCACCAGCCCAGACAGGTGGAAATGTTAGATGGTTCTGACAGATGAGACCAGATACTTTCTCGGGCAATGAGACTGCCGAGCAGATCTCTGATTGGGTCTCCAACACGGAGATGTTACTAAAGGCTTCACAACTGCACCCAGACCTTTGGATGACCGTAGTAAGGGCCCAACTAAAAGGCAACGCCCATCACTGGTGGGATTCCATTGAGAGCAGTATAGGCAAGAACCAGACTTGTGAACAGTTCTTAGAATACTTCAATACGAAGTATTTCCTATCTACAGTCAGAAATGCCCTGTACTCCCAGTTCCTACATCTAGAACAGAAGAATATGACTGTTGACGTATATGACGCGAAGTTCAGCCGCCTTAGCAGATTTGGTGCCGTCCTGATACCTAATGATCTCGAAAAAGCCTAAAGATTTCATCACGGCCTCAATTTCGAGCTACAGAGGTATACCACCACACAGGCGAGGATTTCTTATGAAGAGGTTCTTGCGGAGGCGAGAATCCAGGAAGCCATCGTCAGAGGAGCTAGATGTTCCAGCACTACTATACCGGCTAGAGCCCAGCCCGGAGCAGGAGGACCGATCCGACGTCCCGGAGTACAGACACAGCAGAGGGCAGCACCATACCAGCCAAAGGAACTCCCGACCTGTCACCATTATGGCAAGAAGGGACATATCATTAAAGATTGTCGGAAGAAGTTGGGATTGTGCATGATATGTGGATCAAGTCAGCACCTTGTCAGAGATTGCCCGCAGCATAGAGAGGCAGCACTGCAGACAGGACAGAGGCCAGCAGCACCAGTTTCGAGGATACTACCCCCGCCAGAAGGACAGCGTCTACCAGCACCTGGAGGATTTCAGAGGGGACCACTCTTGGCCCCACAGCACAGTTCGAGCGAGCCCGACAGTAGACCGGAGGACAGAGACAGGGACAGGCCTTTGCATTAGCAGCTACTGAGGAGGAGACCGAAGGAGAAACAATCATAGGTACCATTTTAGTTGCATCATTACCTGCGACTGCATTGTTTGATTCTGGAGCTACATTATCATTTATATCTAGTAGATTTGTAGCAATGCATAGAGTAGCTACTTCCCCCTTACCTAAGAGTTGGAAGATTCTTACCGGAGGAGGTATTGTGCCGGTTACCAGCACTATCAGAACGTGCTCAGTAATCGTATGTGGTAGAGAGATAAGAGCGCAATTCTTGGTATTACCTATGCCGTACTTTGATGTGGTGTTAGGCATGGACTGGTTAAGCCAGTATAACGCCGTACTGAACTGCCGGAAGGGTAGCATCACTTTTAGACCACCAGATCAACCGGAGTTCGAGTACATGCGAGGAACCGTTGAACAAGGAATAGCGGAAGCTTGCATGGCTATGGAGATTGTACCCCCGTCAATAGTTGCAGAATTCGAGGATGTATTCCCCGAAGAACTGTCAGGCTTACCGCCAGATAGAGACGTAGAGTTCACTATTGAGCTAATACCCGAAGCAGCACCTGTATCTTCCAATGTATATCGATTGGCGAAGAAGGAGCTAGATGAGCTGAAGCTACAACTAGAGGAGTTGCAGAGTAAGGGATTTATCCGTCCTAGTGCATCACCCTGGGAAGCACCAGTGCTGTTTATACCTAAGAAGGATGGAACGGTACGCATGTGCATTGATTACAGAGCCCTTAATGCTTTGACTATCAAGAACAAGTACCCCCTGCCGTGGATTGATGATTTATTCGACCAGCTGACAAGGGCAGTGGTGTTCACAAAGATTGACTTGAGATCGGGTTATTATCAAGTGAAGGTGCGAAGAGAAGACATTCAAAAGATAGCATTCAGGACTCGTTATGGTCACTACGAGTTCTTAGTGATGTCTTTTGGACTAACGAATGCACCTGCTGTATTTATGAACTTGATGAACAGAGTATTCCCCCAATACTTAGACCGGTTCATGGTAGTCTTCATCGACGACATCTTGGTGTATTCAAAGAGCCACGAGGAGCACGAAGAGCACTTGAGACTAGTGTTAGAGACGCTGAGGAGAGAGAGGCTTTATGCCAAGCTGAGCAAGTGCGAGTTTCTCCTAGATTGTGTCGCTTTTTTGGACACGTCATCTCAGGAGATGGTATTTCAGTAGACCCGGTGAAGATTTCATCAGTAGAGACATGACCAACCCCTACCAATGTTTCGGAAGTGAGAAGTTTCCTAGGACTTGCCGGATATTATCGGAGGTTCGTAGAGAACTTTACGAAGATTGCAGAGCCGATGACCCGCTTGACCCGAAAGGAGCAGGAGTTCACCTGGACAGAGGAGTGTCAGAAGGCATTCGATGAGCTAAAGAAGCGCTTGACTACAGCACCCATCTTGACCATACCTTCTGGACCCGGAGGATTCGTGATCTATAGTGATGCATCCGAGAAAGGATTAGGATGTGTTTTGATGCAGCATGGAAAGGTTGTAGCCTATGCTTCTAGACAGATGAGAACCCACGAGAAGAACTATCCCACTCACGACTTGGAGCTTGCAGCAGTGATCTTTGCTTTAAAGCTTTGGAGACACTATTTATATGGGGAGAGAGTAGAAATATTCACTGATCATAAGAGCCTGAAGTACGTCTACACCCAGAAGGACCTTAATCAGAGGCAGAGACGTTGGCTCGAGGTGATGACAGACTTTAAGATTGAGCTGCAGTACCAACCGGGAAAGGCCAACGTAGTAGCTGGCGCATTGAGCAGAAGACCCATGGCATTCTTCTTGACTACCCAATAACATCTGTTGAGAGATCTAGAACAAATGGGTATAGAAATTGTTATGCCCGGAGTAGATGGACAGTTGTCGAGTTTTCCGTTGCAGTCATAATTAGTGGAGAGGATCAAGGCTGCTTTGCCGACAGATGCCATATTTCAGAGGCTCAGACAGAGGACAGAGGCTGGATTACAGACAGGACTGCGGATACATGAAGACGGAACCTTGAGATGTGGAGACCGTCTCTATGTACCAAATGGAGAACTTCGGAAGGAGTTGATGATAGAAGCACACAGTTCAACCTACTCCATTCATCTAGGAGGCACGAAGATGTACAGAGACTTAAGGCAGTACTACTGGTGGCATGGAATGAAGAGAGAGATAGCACGCTTTGTGGCCAAGTGCCTGGTGTGTCAGCAAGTCAAGGCTGAACATCAGAGATCTGCAGGATTGCTTCAACCGCTCCCTATACCAGAGTGGAAATGGGAGCACATCACCATGGACTTTGTTATGGGCTTTTCGAGGAGTCCTAGTGGTCGCAATGCAGTATGGATAATTATGGATAGGCTCACCAAGTCCGCAACTTTTTACCCTTCAGAGTTGGGCAATCGACGGAGGCCTTAGCAGATATATACATGAGAGAGATTGTGCGCCTACATGGAGTGCCAGTTAGCATCGTGTCCGACAGGGATACGAGGCTTACATCCTACTTTTGGAGGAGTATGCAAGAAAGTCTCGGTACTCGCCTGAAGTGCTAGCACAGCGTATCATCCCCAGATAGATGGCCAGTCGGAGCGCACCATTCAGACACTGGAAGATATGTTAAGAGCGTGCATGCTTGACTTCGAAAGATCGTAGGAGGACCATTTACATTTGGTCAAGTTTTTCTACAACAATAGCTATCAAGCGAGCATTCAGATGGCTCCCTATGAAGCGTTATATGGGAGGAAATGCCGATCCCCAGTATGCTGGAGTGATATAGGCGAGCGACAGATTCTCGGACCAGAGTTGGTTGTTCGTACAGTGGAAAAGGTGAAGAAGATCCAAGGACATCTACGAGCATCACAGGATAGGCAGAAGCATTGGGCGAATGCGCATCGATGACCCTTAGAGTTTTAGGTTGGATATCACGTATTTATAAAGATCTTGCCTACTCAAGGGACTATCAGATTCGGAGGCCGAGAAAAGCTGAGTCCGAGGTACATCGGACCATTCGATGTGTTAGAATGCATCGGAGAGGTTGCTTACAGATTAGCCTTGCCGCAAACTTTAGAAGGAGTCCATGATGTCTTCCATGTATCTCAGCTGAGGAGATACAAACCGGATCCGAGTCACGTACTTGACCATTCAAAGATCACAGTTGGCCCGAGCCTATCATACCAAGAGGAGCCAGTTGAGATTCTCGACAGGAGTGAGAAAGTACTGCGAGGACAGACCATTCCTTTAGTTCGTATCGCGTGGAGACATCATGCACCAGGCGAGTTAACTTGGGAATGCGAGGAAGACATTAGACAGCGCGATCCCTACCTTTTCGAAGGAATAGGTACGAATTAGCATTTTAATTTCAGTCAGCAGTTCGTACCATGCGTATGTTTTAATTTCGAGGACGAAATACTCTAAGGAGGGTAGGTTGTAAACTCCCTCGACCAATTCAGAGTTAATTGGAATTAAATTAAGAGACTAGGATTAAATTGGATGCAATTAGATTTAATGTGCAATAATATTGTAACTTATTACACCTTACGGTTGCCTTGATGTTTGGAGCGCTATACTAGTAGGTACCCCCAAACCAATTAAGTACTCATCCCCTAGACACGCCAGGCTACCCACCTGCACCTTGTGTAACTTTCAAATTCCCAATTTTGTAATTCAATTTAGCTGCACAACAGTCGTTGCAAACGCCTAAGTATTATTTCAATAAACCAAACCTTCTCCTCCTGCCAGATGTATTTGTTTGTAACCTAAATTAATTGAGGCCAAGTTTACCCCAAAATAAGACATAACCAAGCCCTGTATACCTATTATGTGGACCAGACCCCACCCCAAGGAGTCCAGACAAGCCAAAGGGCCGAGGTCAGGCCATAAACCCCCTCCTATATAAATACCCCTCCATACTACTATAGAAACACTAGTATCATCACCCCCTTCTCCTCAATCCTAGTCGAACCCTCCCCTCTCTAACCGAGCATCACCATCCCAGCTCAGCCCTCACCTGACCACCGCCCCCCAGCCATCTTCGGCATCACCAACCGCCCCTCCAGGCCGCCTGACCACTACCTCCATCCAGCCATCATCACTATCCTCTCACCCGGCAAACCCGAGCACCCTTCCGCCACCCGACTTCCAAAACCACCGCCCCCAACACTGCCTGACACCGCCAGACACTGCCACCCGACCCGCCGGACTACCACTTCAGCACCACCGGCGGCCAACCTCCTACATCGATCGCCTCCACCCGCACCATCACAATCCCCGTCTATCACAACCCCATTGAACCCAACGGCCGATCCCGACTGCCCCCCGCCACCTTCAGCAGTGTCAACCACCACCCGAGAGGTTGACCCCGACCACCGCACGACCTAGCCACCACACCCAATGATGGCTCAGCCCGCTGCCGCCGCGCCAGTCCACTGCAACCGAGGCTGCAGCCATTGCAGTTGCTGAACGGCAGCAGGCCGATCCCGTCCACATGTCGACCGAAGTTTACCCTACGCTGGAGAGGACGGTCGACCAGCAAGAGGACCCCCTCGCTCGGTCGATCAGGTACTCGTTCGTTGAACCCTTCTCTCTTGTGTCCTATTACTTCTCCTTCGTGTCGTCGTGTCGCATATGAACACATATTAATAGTATTTAACCTAGTTAGTATTGTATGCATGAAAGTTGATTTAATTTGATACTAATAAATAATTAATTATTCTAAATTAATGATCAGTTATCAGGGACAAGTAATTCATTTGAAATACCTGGATATAAGTCTAGTATATTCTGAACGTGGAAACTAAGGACATGTGTTCGCACAGAACAGAAATCATGGTCAACCTGTAACTAGACAAATTATTGCCTCGAGACACATGTTAACCGAGGACAGAACACGTGTACACCCTAGCTACGTGCACACGTGACGTTGTATTCAAGCAACAGTAAACTCGCGATAGTATTCAAGTATAACGTCTTAGTCGTATGTAGTTAATGCGTAGTGTCTAATGTCTATGTTGTTGTGTTATATTATATGTCTAGGGTCTTTGGATCAGCCAGGAGACGCTACGGGAGCAGGCTATTGGCATTCACATCTTGAAGACTCAGGCAAGATACCTTGCCATATTTACTGTCTAATTTAAATCATGCATATGTTGTATTGTATTCTTGTGCTTCTCTTTTATACAACTGTGCGCATCCGAGATTGACTCGGGTGTAGTCGACGGATACGTCGATGATTATTATACTTGATCTAGTTCATAGTGACTTACCCCATTGGAGGATACTCTGATATCTTCTGAGAACTGACACTTTTACACATTTGTTGTGACAATTTCATGTTGGGATGCGGGTTTGCGTGCTCGACTAGCTATCGTCGCGTGTGACATGCATCACGGTTAGCAAGCAATTTAGGACTATTTCAGTGTAGAGACTTGGCATTTAGATACGGAGTATGCAAGTCGAGTATTCGACTTGGATATACATTGGGCGGGGAGGACGACCAGTAGGCATATGGGACACCCCACTCCCTTACACTGATACCGCACTCGATGGAGTGATACGGACGTATATATATATTACTGATACCACATTCTGTAGAGTGTTGGACGTTACTTGATGATATGACAGATACCACACTCTATAGAACGTAGGACGTTACTGTATTCCTGCGCCCGTGTTATAGGGGACATGTATGCCATATACTAGCCGGTTGCCACGACTGGTAAATTACGTCAGCATATGTCTAGCCTACACCTTCCCATATACTCACAGTTGTCCTCACATTGTATTCACTTAGATGGTTAGCACACCCTTTAATTAATTATTTATCATACATAATATTTAATTAATTATAAAATTACTAAAATACATTTTCCTAGAAAATGTGGTAGTGACAAGTCTACCCTCCTTAAAATAATTTTGTCCTCAAAATTCAAAGACGAAAACTACCCCCAGAAAATAATAGAACATAGCCAAAGAACAGAACTAAAGAACAGAATTAACTATGAAAGAACATAACATAATTAGGAAAGAACATACCTCAAGGCACAAACAAATATGGATAACGCTGTCGCATTTCATCCTCCCTCTCCCAGGTAGACTCCCCCGAAGAGTGATGCCTCCATGCGACGCGCACCAAAGAATAGTCAGGTTCCTCAGTACCTTCTCTCTCTGATTTAGAATCTCAACTGGCTGCTCTGGATAGCTAAGAGTAGGGCCCACCTCTATCTCTGAGTGATCCAATATATGACTAGGATCTGCCATGTACCGTCTCAAATGCGACATGTAAAATACGTTGTGTATTCCCTCTAATGCAAGTGGCAAGTCTAGTCTATAAGCAACTGCACCGACCCTCTCAAGAATAGTGAAAGGTCCGATGAATCGCGGACTAATCTTTCCTCCTCCACCGAAGCGAATCGTGCCTAGTGTCAGAGAAATTCTCAAAAACACCAAACTACCCACCTAGAAAAAAACACCATCTTAAGAACTTAATCTATAACAAATAACCAATAACAAGCACAAACAAAATCTAAACTATACCTCAAACTCCAAAGGTCTCCAGTGGCTATCGGCCCAATGCCGCTGCCTGTCTTGCGCCATACGAAGTCTGTCTCTAATCAACTAAACCTTCTACGCTGCATCCACAATCATCTCTGGCCCAAGCAAAACTCTCTCTCCAACATCGTCCCATGACAAGAGAGTACGACACCTCCGACCATACAGAGCTTCAAAATGTGATATCTGTATACTAGCCTGGTAGCTGTTGTTATAAGCAAACTCTACCAAATGGAGATGGTCCTCCCAAGAACTCCCAAAATCTAGTACACAAGTGCGCAACATATTCTCGAGAGTCTGAATAGTCCTCTCTGACTGTCCATCTGTCTGGGGATGATATGTAGTACTAAACTTGAGCTGAGTGCCCAAACTATCCTGCAAACTCCTCCAGAAATGAGAAGTGAAACAACTATCCTGATCCGAGACTATGCTGACGGAAACTCCATGTATCCTAATAATCTGCCTCACATACATCTTTGCCAGCTTCTCCATAGACAAACCCACCTTGAAAGGCAAAAAGTGGGCTAACTTGGTCAATCTATCAACGATGACCCAAATCGCTTCTTTCTCTCCTGGAGATCGTGGAAGTACGGACACAAAATCCATAGTAATGTGCTCCCACTTCCACTCTGGAATGGGTAATGGCTGAAGTAAACCACCTGGCCTCTGTCTCTCAGCTTTCACCTGCTGACACACTAAGCATCTGGATACAAACTGTGCCACTTCCCTCTTCATGCCATACCACTACATACTCTCTCGCATATCCCGATATATCTTTTTAGCACCTGGATGCATGGAATACTGAGAGCGATGTGCTTCCTACAACACCTCCTCACACAGCTCCCTACTAGGAACACACAATCTAACTCCATACCTCAAAGATCCATCATCGCAATGGTGAAATCATCCTCTAATCCTGCTCTCACCTGAGCTCTGATGCTCCTCAGAGATACATCCTCATACTGTGCTGCCTTGATAATGTCCATCAAATCTGAATGTATCTGCAATCCCCACATCTGTATCGCACAACTAGGAACTATCACCTCAATGTCCAAGCTCTCCAAGTCCTCCAATAAATATTGATTCTGCGTCAACAAGATAGCTACCGGATACATGCTCAAGGCATCGACAACTACATTAGCTTTTCCAGGATGATACTGTAAAGATATATCAAAATCTTTTATCAGTTCCAACCACCGACGCTGCCTCATGTTCAACTCCTTCTGCGTGAAAACGTACTTCAAGCTCTTGTGGTTTGTGAAGATCTCCACACGCTCTCCGTACAAATAATATTTCTACAACTTCAGGGCGAAGATGACTGCTGCCAACTCCAAATCATGGGTAGGATAGTTCCTTTCATGAGGTCGCAATTGCCTGGATGCATAGGCAATCACTTTTCTATTCTGCTGAAGAATACAACCCAACCCTTTCCCCGATGCATCACTATAAATAGTGAAACCTCCAGACCCTGATGGCAACGTCAAAATAGAAGCAGACGTCAACCTCTTCTTTAATTCCTCAAAAGCAACCTGGCAATCCTCCGTCCAAACAAACTCTACATCCTTCCTTGTGAGTCTGGTCATCGGTTCGGTAATCCTTGAAAAATCCTGTACAAACTTCCTGTAGTAGCATGCCAATCCAAAGAAACTCTGATCTCTGCTACCGAACTCGGGGTCTTCCAAGCTTCCACTGCTGTGATCTTTTTCGGATCCACTGAAATACCATCACCAGTCACAACATACCCTAAGAATTCTACCTTGTCCAGGAAAAACTCACACTTGGACAACTTTCTACACAGCTTCTTCTTCCTCAGCACCTCCAACACAATCCTTAAATGCTCCTCATGCTCCTCCGGTGTCTTCGAGTATATGAGTATGTCGTTGATGAACACCACCACGAACTTGTCAAGGTACTGATGGAATACCTTGTTCATCAAGTTCATAAATATCGCTGGTGCATTAGTCAAACTAAACAGTATTACCATAAACTCGTACTGACCATACCGAGTTCTAAAAGCAGTCTTTGGTATGTCCACCAGCTTTACCTTCACCTGGTGGTAACCTGATCTCAAATTTATCTTAGAAAACACCTTGGCACCACTCAACTGATCGAACAGATCATCAATCCGTGGCAAAGGGTACTTATTCTTGATAGTGAGATTATTCAAAGCCCTGTAATCAATGAACATGCACACCGATCTATCCTTCTTCGGTACAAACAATACCAGGACTCCCCACGGTGAAGAACTCGATCTGATAAATCCCTTATCTTACAATTCGTCCACCTGCTTCTTCAGCTCGACCAACTCGCTGTTGTTTACTCTGTAGACATGTTACAAATTGGTTCTGCACCTGGCACAAAGTCTATAGAGAATTCAATATCTTGATCTGGCAACAACCTTGGAAATTCCTCAGGAAACACATCTAAGAACTCTGTTATCAATGAATGCGGTAACTCCTTGTCTTCCACCTTATCTCCACAAATAATGCCTTCTCCCTTCTCTGCAGCTCCTCTAGCAAACTCGAACTCTGACTCTCCTGGCGGACCAAACAAAACTCTACCTCTTCTACAATCTATGCTAGCACGGTGCCTACTTAACCAATCCATCCCGAGTATAATGCCGTAGCTCAAAAGTGGCATTATAAGTACACACGCAATTAACTCCTGGCCTCCTAGAGTAACTCTCCGATCCTTGCAAATATTATTAACCAAGATAATGCCTCCCCCGGTCATGATCTTGCAAGTCCTAAGCAAAGACTCAGCTACCAAACTATGCTTCAGAGCAAAAGAAACAGATACAAAACTATAGGAAGCACCACTATCAAACAAAGCTAAAGCTGGAATGGAATCAAGAAGAATAGAACCTGCGATGACATCTCCGGTGGGTTTTTCCTCCTCGACGGTCATAGGAAACGCTCGTCCCTGACGCGCACCTCCCTGCTGATGATGCTAGAAATAACATTGCTGCTGTGTCAGAAGCGGTCCCCTCGGTTGTACTGTAGATGGTCTCATCTGTACCCTCGGAGCTGAAGCTTCTTCCTGAACTGCATGACAAGGATTGGAAGGATACTCCCTCAGCTGATGCCCTTCAGTACCATAATACAAACAAACTCCCAACCTCTTCCTGCAAACTTTCCAGATATGGTCGGGCTTCTTATAGAAATGGCAGGAAGATTGCTGTAACTGTCTCTGCTGCTGTGGTGCCTGGTGAAACAGTATCCTAGCTGGAGTCTGGTATTGCTGTGGCTGCTAGAAAGGCCTGGACTGGAAATAAAGATGTTTGGCAGATACTGTACTGCTGTTTGCCCCCAGAAAAGAATCACGGTCTCTCTTGGACTTCAAACCCAACTCCCGCTCAACCTTGCGTGCCTCCGCAAGTATCTCCGAGTATGTCTCATAAAAATACGGAATGAGGATCTTCACTTCCCAGTTTAGACCCTCACGGAAACGAATAGCCCGAACCTCTGTCTCTCTCACCAAATACTCTGCAAATCGGCTCAACCTGCCGAACTTCGCAGCGTACTCCTCCACATACATGCTCCCCTGAATGAGGCTCTCAAACTGCCTCCACAAATCTAGCCTGTCTGCCCGAGCGAAGAACTTTTTCTTGAAGAGGTCCTTGAATATCTCCCAAGACTGTCCCGCGTCAACAAGAATCGGCTCATTCCTGAACCAAGTACGGGCGACATCGAACAGTTGAAGTCCTACCGTCTCAACCTTCAGATCCTCAGAAAGATGGGTGTAAACCTCCTCAATTATTTCTATAGATAGTCTGGTATGGGATATAAAATTTTGGTTTAGCAGCAGTTGAGTGACGTTTAGAGTAAGGTTGCAGATGTCTGTTTATTTTAATTAAACTCTTGGCGCGTCCTACCGTTGTTGAATTATTCGGAGCCCAGCATTAGCCCATAAAATCTAACAGATTGTCGTACTCTTGACTTGACACGCTAATTTAGGTGCTGGACCTTCCCGTTTCTCAAAATTAGATCCCTTATGCCCTAAATTAATTGCATAATTTCCCGTATCCAAAATCCCATATTTAATCCCGTGTCGGATACCTGTGTCGTTGCCATCAATTTTGAGATACCAACTTAACCCGTTGAGCTGAACCAACTAAAGGGTCTAAGACTGACTCCAAGCCTACACCATTATTGACCTTTGAGTCACTCCCAAATTGAGACCCCAAGTGCCCCCATTTAATTTAAAAGCGCGGGACATATTATATTCTAATTAAATTGGGGATACCAACTTGACTAATCCTATTTTAATCCTAATTTAATTCCAATGCCCATTTAATTAAGCCCATACAAAACACACAACACCCCCTCACCCTACAAAACACCAATTCCCCCATAATTTTTTCATTATTTCATGTGTTTGTGCAATTATCCAAACTTAAGGGGCTAAATTGCAAATGTTGGGACATGTGGCACACCCTCATTGGTCAAAGCCAAATGAAGAGGCCACCCCTCTTCCTTGACCGGTCAACATCCCTCTCTCTCCTTTGCATGAGGAAACTATTTCTTTCATGTGTAATCTCCACCACACATTTGAAATGGGTCAATCCTCACCATCCAACCCACACACACCATCCTATAAAATGTCTCCATCACATCCCTCTTCCCCATGCTGGCCCTAATCCCAAGGAAGCCTTAAAAATCTTACCCCCCCTCTCTCTCCTCCCTCTTCTCCATACAAACCGAGCTTCTTCCCTTCTTCTTCTTCTTCTTCTTCTTCTTCTTCTACATCCTTTCTTCTTTTCCTTCCTAGGAGAACCCACTGCTTCGGCCGAGATCACTGTCATTCTCTGGCGGCCTCGGCAGGATCGCTCCGGCCAAGCATACTGCCTTTCTTCGGCCGAGCACCGCTGCTCGTCTTCACCACCACGAGCCCGAACAACTTCTCCAGCGGACCGCTGCACCCTCCGGTCCCCATCAGCAGCCGACACTTCCATCTCTCTCGAGCTTCCCCTCCGGCCCAGCACATCCCTCGACCTCCAGTCCTCCCCCGCCGTCAAATCCGGCCAACCTCCTGCTGATCTACTGTGTAAACTCCCTCGACCAGATTTTAGCTTAGATAGAGAAATTAGGGTTATTTTTTAACCAATTAGGATTTAATTACAGCTTTTTAAATTATTATGCAATATCTTATATTGCTTAGTGTACCTTACCATTACCTTGATATTTAGAGCACTACACTGACTGTTACCCTCAAACAAAGTTCACATACTTCTCCTAGACATGCCAGTCTATTATTCTAAACTTTGTTTAACTCACAAATACCCTGTCATGAGCCTCGTTTTAGCCGCACAAATATCGTTACAAACGTTCGTACTAAATTTCAATTAATTTTCAAACCTGTACCCTTGTCCGTTCTAATCGAAATTAGAGACCCAATAGGAACCCATTTTGTCCAAACCAAATTACGTTATTATTCTATTTTAAGTATATTACGTCTAGTATACTTGCACTTCACTAAATTTTGACTCTGTATATTTTTAAATAATTAGAAAATACCATGCGCATTAATTTCTAATTTAATTAATACGGTGACCAGCATCGCCCAAAACTAGACCCAGCTCTTACCCAAACTCACCCTCACACCCTCAACACCCTTACTAAATATCACCCTTCATTTTTGTACATTACATCACCTCCAAAAATGAGGTATTTTTCTCAAACAATTTTGTAATTGTGCAATTTTCCAATTTAATAAGGGCTTTAGTGCAAATTATGAAATTGTAGGATTTTATATGCAAAATTGTATAGGTGAGGTGTCCACCTCCCATTGGAGGGGACACATGGAAGATTTTCCACCCTTTACTTCAAATTAGGACTAAATTCAATGCATCTCCATGCATTAATGTAGCCTACCATTTTTTATGTGTGTTCACACATGAAATATCCTAAACCCTAACCCTTTTCAAACCCTATAAACCCCCCCTTCACCCTTCCTCCTCCCTCATCACCACCAAGCTACCACCACCTCCGACCACTCCCCCCTGCCTTGACCTCCCCTCATCTTCCCCCCGGCCACCGGACCACCGCCATAGCCACCGCCACCCACCGCCAGCACCATCTACACCACCATCACCAAACATCCTCACCACCACCACTAACCCACCCGACTCCCCCTAACCCTCACCACCGCCACCACAGACCACCACCACCGCCATGCTCTCCTCCGCCCAACCACCATCATCACCCCCTCCCTCGGCCGCCACAGTCCCCGCCACCACTCCCCACAGCGCCCCCGCACCACCCTCACCGACATCAGCATAACCCCCCCCGACTTCCCTCACCCTCACCACCACCACCACGAGCCACCACCAACGCCACCCCCATCACCTCCACCACCTCCTCTGCCACCTTGAGCCGCCGCCACCGCTACCCCAGCCCCGCAGCCTCCATTGCAGCTGTCGCAGCTGCTACTGCTACTGCTACCGCTGCTGCGGCTGACCTCCGATACCCCTCCCGTCCTCCCCCCAGCCGGAGCTTCGCCCCTCCGCCGCCGCCGACGACCCCGGACACGGCCCCCCTCTGACAAGACACGGTACGTATATATATATATATATGTATATATATGTATGTATATGTATATATATGTATATAAATTAAATACTATTTATATAAATATATATGTATATATACTATTTAAAGTATATCTATATACTATATATGTATATGTATATATATATATGTATATGTATATAAATATATGTATATGTATATGTATATAAATATATTATTACTATGTATATATTATATATAAATATGTATTATTATATTTATATATACTATTGTGAACACTGTATATGTGTACGTCTTAAACAGAGTGCACCTACGATGCAGTTAGTGATCCAAGGTCACAGGACCATTCAGACGCAACTGCGAGAACAGGTTATTGGTACTCACAGCTTGAGGACGTAGGCAAGTATACCTTGCCAAATTTTTACTGTTTAAATATTAAACTGTTGTATGTTATCTGGTTGCAATTACATATAACTGTGTGCGTCCGAGATTGACTCGGGTGCAGTCGACGAATGCGTCGATACATAGTGTAACTGACTTAGACACTAGCAGTCTCACCTACAGATGCGAGGGTATTCTGATATCCTCCTAGACCCTCACACTTGTACACGTAGCACGATTGCAATTCATGTTGGGATGCGGGTTTGCGTACTCGATTAGCTACCGGTGCGTGTGACATACATCACAGTTTAGCACGTAATCAGGACTATTTAGAATAGCTATGACTTGGCATATAGCCACGTGATATACACGTCGTGTATTCGACTTGTATATCCGCATTGGGAGGGAAAGACAACTGGTAGGCGTATGGGACAGACACATTGGACTCCGTAGTATCCAGAGGAACCACTGATCCAATGACTTCCTTTATTCAGATACCGCATTCTTCGGAGTGATACGGACGTATATATATTTGCAGATACCTTATTCTTCAAAATGATAGACGTTACATGATCAGATACCATACTTTTCGAAGAATGGACGTTATGCCTACGCCTACCCATATGTACCAAGGTTGTCTTCACATTGCATTCACTTAGATGGTTAGCACACCCTTTATTTATTTTATTCAGTATTTACATATATGGCATGCTTTTATGTATCTTGTTACGTCCCACTGAGGACCTGGTTCCCTTCTAGATCTAGACGAGGCATACTATCCCACGGTGTAAGGACCCGGACAGGAGACGAGGTACGCATCTGAGGAGGAGCTAGAGGTATTGCCATCAGAGTCCTCCTGATCTTCGATAGACTCACCATCTGGAGCTGGAGCCTCTTACCTAGATAGACGATGCTCTAGCCTTATTATATTTTAGCACTTTTATTTTATCCTTTGTAGTGGATTTGTTCCCACCAGACATATCTGATTTGTACTATGATATTTCAGACTCAACACTTATATTCCAGCACTTATTTTAGTATTCCTTATTTATTTTGTTGATGAGATTAGACATTACCTATTATCTTCTAGTATTAGACTTATAGTATTTAGGACAGCATAGCACGTCTCATTGGGACCATTAAATTGGGTAATCCCTCAGAGACGTGTCAGCTGGCCAATGCCATATGGCTTGGTCCCATATTTTGGGACTGGGGTGTGACATGGTTTTAGTGGTGGCCCATGCAGGTCTAGTTAATCGCTGGTGGTATGATAACATGCCTAGCGAGCCTGCAATAGGATAGGAATTACTAGGTCTCATCCACTCTGACTTCATCCTTGAAACTCTTTCATAAATGCATCCTGCTTGATTATTTTTTTTCTTCCTTCGTATTTTGCTAAATTATTCTATTTTCTTCAGAAATATGGATGTACCCAGTGGACACACTACTGATGGGGTTGACCAAACAACAGACCCCTCGCAAGATGTCAATAGGACCCCGACTACCCCGAGAGACCAGTCCCAGAGACGGACACTGGTTTATCCAACAACCCCGTACCTCCATCATGGTTCTACCCAGGAAGCTACACCAGCCCAGCAAGAAGGACAGACCTCCCAGGCACCGACACCACAGGCGGATACACCTTTGCCTCCACCTCTACCCCTTCCAGCCCTGATGCCACAACTAGAGGGACAGCCACAAATGTTCTAATTCTTCCAAGCCATGATGCAGGCACAATGGCATCAGACTGAAACCTTGAGGCAAAGCTTGATGACAGCTCTAGAGAGGACATCTACTCCAGCACCTACACCTGTCCAACCAGCTGGTACTGTCCGAGGTTTTCGCCAGATGGGCCCGGGAACCTTTTTTGGCAGCGAAACTCCGGAGGAGATCCCAGATTGGGTCTCCAACATAGATATGCTACTGGAGGGTTCACAGGTTCACCCAGAGCTATGGATGACCGCGGTGAGGGCCCAACTCAACGGCAACGCCCATCACTAGTGGGACTCCATAGAACGCGACATTGGCAAGAACCAGACGTGGGAGCAATTCTTAGAATACTTCAATATAAAGTATTTCTCGGCCACGGTCAGATATGCTCTATACTCCCAGTTCCTGCACCTCGAACAAAGAAATATGACCGTAGATGCCTATGACGCAGAATTCAGCCGACTTAGTTGATTTGGTACCATTCTGATACCTAACGAGCTGGAGAAGGCCATGAGGTTCCATCACGGCCTTACCTTCGAGCTACAGAGGTATACCACCACACAGTCAAGGATCTCCTATGAGAAGGTTCTTTCAGAGGCAAGGATTCAGGAACTATTGGCAGAGGAGCAAGACGTCCTAGCACAACCATGCCAGCCAGAACCCAGCCCGGAGCAGGAGGACCAATCCGTCGTCCGGGAATGCAGACACAATAAAAGACGGTGCCATATCAGCACAAGGAGCTTCCGACTTGTCACCATTGTGGCAAGAAGGGACATTATGTCAAAGACTTACGGAATAAGCTTGGACTATGCATGATATATGGAGCAAGTCAACACATGGCCATAGACTACCCACAACGCAGAGAGGCAGCACCCCAACACGGGCAAAAACCAGCAGCACCAGCCCAGAGGATTCTATCCTCAACTGGAGGTCAGCGTCCCCCAGCATCTGGAGGATTTCAGAGGGGACCACCCTTGGACACACAGGAGGCTCAGTTCAACCAAGCCAGACAGCAGACCGGAGGGCAAAGGCACGGGCAGGCCTTTGCACTAGCAGTAGTTGCGGAAGAACCAGAAGAGAAAACTATCACAGGTACCATTTTAGTTGCATCATTACCTGCAACTACATTATTTGATTTTGGCGCCACACTATCTTTCATATCTAGTAGTTTTATAAAATAGCTACTTTCCTATTGCCAAAGAGTTGGAAGATTCTTACCGGAGGAGGCATCGTACCGGTTACCAGCACTATTAGAACGTGCCCAGTAGTCATGTGTAGTAGGGAAATGAGAGCACAATTTTTGGTGCTCCTAATGCCAAACTTCGACGTTGTCTTAGGCATGGACTGGTTAAGCCAGTACAATGCTATACTAGACTGCCGGAAGGGTAGCATTATTTTTAGACCACCAGGTCACCCGGAGTTCGAGTACATGCGGGGCACCATCGAGCAAGGAGTAGGTCAGACACCTGGAGCTTACATGGCAATGGAGACAGCTCTCCTAGCAATTATTGTAGAATTCGAGGATGTATTTCCGGAGGAGTTGCCAGGCCTACCGCCTGACAGAGAGATGGAGTTCATTATTGAGTTAGTACCCGGAGCTGCACCAGTATCTTCAAATGTGTACCGATTGGCGAAGAAGGAGCTAGACGAGCTGAAGCTACAGCTAGAAGAATTACAGATCAAGGGATTTGTTCGTCCTAGTGCATCACCCTGGGGAGCACCAGTATTGTTTGTACCAAAGAAGGATGGAACATTCCATATATGCATTGATTACAGAGCCCTTAATGTTTTGACAATAAAAAACAAGTACCCCCTGACGCGGATTGATGGTCTGTTCGACCAACTGACAGGAGTGGTGGTGTTCTCAAAGATAGATTTGACATCAGGTTATCATCAGATAAAAGTACGGAGAGAAGACATTCCAAAGACAGAATTTAGGACTCGTTATGATCACTACGAGTTCTTGGTGATGCCTTTTGGATTGACAAATGCACCTGCCGTATTTATGAACCTGATGAACAGAGTCTTCCACCAGTATCTGGACTAGTTCGTGGTAGTCTTCATCAACGATATCTTGGTGTATTCGAAGAGCCACGAGGAGCACGAAGAACACTTGAGACTGGTGTTAGAGACACTAAGGCGTGAGAGTCTTTATGCAAAGCTGAGCAAGTGCAAGTTTTTCCTAGATCGTGTCGCTTTCCTTGGGCACGTTATCACAGGAGATGGCATTTCGGTAGACCTAGCGAAGATTTTGTCAGTAGAGACGTGGCCGACCCCTACCAACGTCTCAGAGGTGAGAAGTTTTCTAGGGCTTATCGAATATTATCGGAGGTTCATAGAAAACTTTGCAAGGATCGCAGAGCCGATGACCCGCTTGACCCGCAAGGAGCAGGAGTTCATCTGGTCAGAGGAGTGTCAGACAGCATTCGATGAGCTGAAGAAGCGTCTGACTACGGCTCCCATCTTGACCATACCTTCTGGATTCGGAGGATTTGTAATATATAGCGATGCATCCGAAAAAGGATTAGGTTGCGTCTTGATGCAACATGGGAAGGTTGTAGCCTATGCCTCTAGGCAACTGAGGACCCATGAGAAGAACTACCCAACGCATGACTTGGAGCTTGACACAGTCATCTTTGCCTTGAAGCTATGGAGACACTATTTATACGGAGAACGAGTAGAGATATTCACTTATCACAATAGCCTGAAGTACGTCTACACTCAGAAGGACCTGAACCTGAGACAAAGACGTTGGCTCGAGGTAATGACAAACTTCGAGATCGATCTGCAGTACCATCCGGGAAAGGCCAATGTAGTAGCTGATGCTATAAGCAGGAGACCCATGGCATTCTTTCTGATCACCCAATATGATCTATTGAGAGATCTAGAGCAGTTGGGTATAAAGGTCATTATGCTAGGAGTTGACGGCCAATTATCAATTTACCAGTTGCAATCAACATTGGTCGAGAGAATCAAGGTTGCCCTGCCAACAGATGTCAGGTTCTAGAGACTTCAACAAAGGACCGAGGCCGGAATACAGACATGATTGCACATACACGAAGATGGGACTTTAAGATGTGGAGATCGTCTTTATGTTCCAAATGTAGAACTTCGTGAAGAGCTGATGTCAGAGGCGCACAGCTCAACATACTCTATTCATCCAGGAGGCACAAAGATGTACAGAGATCTGAGACAATACTATTGGTGGCATGGAATGAAGAGAGAGATAGCCCGCTTTGTGGCAAAATGCCTGGTGTGTCAGCAAGTCAAGGCTGAACATCAGAGGTCCGCAGGTCTACTTCAACCACTCCCAATACCTGAGTGGAAATAGGAGCACATCACTATGGAATTCGTTACGGGCTTTCCAAGGAGTCCTAGTGGTCGTAATGCCGTATGGGTGATCGTAGATCGACTCACCAAGGCTTCCCACTTTTTACCCTTCAGAGTTGGGCAATCTACAGAAGTCTTAGCAGATATGTATATGAGAGAGATCGTGTGTCTGCACGGAGTGCCAGTCAGTATAGTATCTGACAGGGATACAAGGTTTACATCTTACTTTTGGCGAAGTATACAAGAGAGTCTTGGTACCCGCCTAAAGTTTAGCACATCGTATCACCCGCAGACAGATGGACAGTCCGAGCGCACCATTCAGACACTGGAAGATATGTTGAGGGCATGCATGCTTGATTTCAGTGGATCATGGGAAGATTATTTGCATTTGGTTGAGTTTTCCTACAACAATAGCTATCAAGAAAGCATTCAGATGGCTCCCTATGAAGCATTATATGGTAGAGAATGTCGTTCCCCAGTATGTTGGAGCGATGTAGGCGAAAGGCAGATCCTAGGACCAGAATTGATCGTTCGTACGATGGAGAAGGTAAAGAAGATCCAAGGGCACCTGCGAGCAGCGCAGGACAGACAAAAGCACTGGGCAAACGTACATCGATGACCTCTAGAATTCCAAGTTGGAGAGCATGTGTTTTTAAAGATCTCGCCTACCCGAGGAACTATCAGGTTTGGAGGAAGAGGAAAACTGAGTCCGAGGTACATCAGACCATTCGATGTGTTGGAACACATCGGGAAAGTTGCTTACAAATTAGCCTTACCACAAACATTAGAAGGAGTGCATGACGTCTTCCACGTATCTCAACTGAGGAGGTACATTCCAGATCCGAGTCATGTCCTTGACCACTCGGAGATCACTGTCGGCCCGAGTTTGTCGTACCAGGAGGAGCCTGTAGAGATCCTAGACAGAAGCGAGAAGGTGTTGCGAGGTCAGACTATCCCTCTAGTTCGTATTGCATGGAGGCATCATGCCCCAGGTGAGTCGACTTGGGAACGGGAGGAGGATATTCGACAACGTTTCCCCCATCTATTTGAAGGCCTGGGTATGTCCTAATATTTTAAATCAATCAATAGTTTTCACTATATGTCTGTTTAATTTCGAGGACGAAATGCTCTAAGGAGGGTAGATTGTAAACTCCCTCGACCAGATTTTAGCTTAGATAGAGAAATTAGGGTTATTTTTTAACAAATTAGGATTTAATTACATCTTTTTAAATTATTATGCAATATCTTATATTGCTTAGTGCACCTTACCATTACCTCGATATTTAGAGCACTACACTGACTGTTACCCTCAAACAAAGTTTACATACTTCTCCTAGACATGCCAGTCTACTATTTTAAACTTTGTGTAACTCACAAATACCCTGTCATGAGCCTCGTTTTAGCCGCACAAATATCGTTACAAACGTTCGTACTAAATTTCAATTAATTTTCAAACCTGTACCCTTGTCCGTTCCAATCAAAATTAGAGACCCAACAGGAACCCGTTTTGTCCAAACCAAATTACGTTATTATTTTATTTAAAGTATATTATGTCTAGTATACTTTCACTTCACTAAATTTTGACCCTGTATATTTTTAAATAATTAGAAAACACCGTGCGCATTAATTTCTAATTTAATTAATACGGTAACCAGCATCGCCCAAAACTAGACCCAGCTCTTACCCAAACTCACCCTCAACACCCTTACTAAACACCACCCCTCATTTTTGTACATTATATCGCCTCCACAAATGAGGTATTTTTCTCAAACAATTTCGTAATTGTGCAATTTCCTAATTTAATAAGGGCTTTAGAGCAAATTATGAAATTATAGGGTTTTATATGCAAAATTATATAGGTGAGGTGTCCACCTCCCATTAGAGGGGATACATGGAAGATTTTCCACCCTTCATTTTAAATTAGGACTAAATTCAATGCATCTCCATGCATTAATGTAGCCTACCATTTTTCATGTGTGTTCACACATGAAATATCCTAAACCCTAACCCTTTTCAAACCCTATAAACCCCCCCTTCACCCTTCCTCCTCCCACATCACCACCAAGCTACCCCCACCTCCGACCACTCCCCCCTGCCTCGACCTCCCCTCGGCTTCCCCCCGGCCACCGGACCACCGCCATAGCCACCGCCACCCACCGCCAACACCATCCACACCACCATCACCAAACATCCTCACCACCACCACTAACCCACCCGACTCCCCCTAACCCTCACCACCGCCACCACAGACCACCACCACCACCACTACCACCACCGCCATCCTCTCCTCCGCCGAACCACCATCGCCACCTCCTCCCTCGGCAGTCACCACCACCACTCCCCACAGCGCCCCCGCACCACCCTCACCGACATCAGCATAACCCCTCCGACTTCCCTCACCCTCACCACCACCACCACGAGCCACCGCCACCGCCACCCCCATCACCTCCACCACCTCCCCTGCCACCCTGAGCCGCCGCCACCGCCACCCCAGCCCCGCAGCCGCCGCTGCAGCTGCTACTGCTACTGCTACTACTGCTGCTGGTGCGGCTGACCTCCGACCCCCCCCCCCCCCGCCGGAGCTCCGCCTCTCCGCCGGCGACGACGACCCCGGACACGGCCCCCCTCTGACACGACACGGTACGTATATTATATATATATATATATATATATATATATATATATATATATATATATATGTATATATATATGTATATATATATATATGTATATAAATAAATATATATGTATATAAATTAAATACTATTTATATAAATATATATGTATATATACTATTTAAAGTATATCTATATACTATATATGTATATAAATATATTATTACTATGTATATATTATATATAAATATGTATTATTATATTTATATATACTATTGTATATATTTATGTATATATATATTATATTATCCTATATTATTATTATTATTATACTATTAAATATATATATATATATATATGTATATGTATATATTATTATTATTATTATATATATATGTATATGTATATGTATTATGCATATATATTAAGTATATATATATAACATATTATATTATTTATATTATTATGTATATACATACTATTATATATATATATATATATATATATATATATATATATATATATATATATATATATATATATATATATATATATATATATATATGTATGTATAAGTATTATGTATGAATATGTATATATTGTATATATTAAGTATATATATATATATATATATAATATATTATATTATTTATAGTATTATGTATATATATATATATTATTATATATATATATAAGTATTATTGTGTATACTATTATATATATATATATGTATATATATATATATATGTATGTATATGTATATATTATTATAATATGTATACATATTATGTATTTATTATATGTATAAATGTAAGTTATATATGTTAAGTATATAATATACTTTTTTATTTATTTCTTTTTATGTATATATACTATTATATATATATATATATATATATATATATATATATATATATATATATATATATATATATATATATATATATATATATATATAAGTAAATATATATATATATGATTATATATAATTATATATATATATATATATATATATATATATATATATATATATATATATATATATATATATATATATATATATATATATATATATATATATATATATATATATATATATATATATATATATATACATATATAAATATATTATGTATAATATAATTTATATATATTTTAGTATATGTATATACTATATGTATTATATATATATATATATATATATATATATATATATATATATATATATATATATATATATATATATATATGCATATTATACCTATATACATACTGTATAAGTATTATATATATTATTATTATTATTATTATATATATATATATATATTTATGTCCTTTATATATTTATATATATATATATATGCATATTATGCCTTATATATATATATATATATATATAATATATGTATTATATATGTTATTATTTATATGTATCATATATATATTTATGTCCTTTAAATATATATATATATATATATATATATATATATATATGCATATTATTATTATTACTATATATATATATATATATATTATTATTGCTTGTATTATATATAAATAAGTATTATGTAAATATATATATATTGTATATAAGTATGAATATATGTATTATATATATATTATTATACTATGTATATATCCTATACTATATGTACTTATGAATACTTGCATATTAAAATATTAAATTCATGACTCGTGTACATCTTAAACAGAGTGCACCTATGACGTAGTTAGTGATCCAAGGTCACATGACCATTCAGACGCAACTGCGGGAACAGGTTATTGGTACGCACAGCTTGAGGACGTAGGCAAGTATACCTTACCAAATTTTTACTGTTTAAATATTAAACTGTTGTATGTTATTTGGTTGCAATTACATATAACTGTGTGCGTCCGAGATTGACTCGGGTGCAGTCGACGAATGCGTCGATACGTAGTGTAATTGACTTAGACACTAACAGTCTCACCTACAGATGCGAGGGTATTCTGATATCCTCCTAGACCCTCACACTTGTACACACAACACGATTACAATTCATATTGGGATGCGGGTTTGCGTACTCGATTAGCTACCGGTACGTATGACATGCATCATGGTTTAGCATGTAATCAGGACTATTTAGAATAGCTATGACTTGGCATATAGCCACTTGATATACACGTCGGGTATTTGACTTGTATATCCGCATTGGGAGGGGAAGACAACTAGTAGGCGTATGGGACACACACATTGGACTCCGTAGTATCCAGAGGAGCCACGGATCCAATGACTTCCTTTATTCAGATACCGCGTTCTTCGGAGCGATACGGACGTATATATATTTGCAGATACCTCATTCTTCAGAATGATGGACGTTACATGATCAGATACCATACTCTTCGGAGAATGGACGTTATGCCTACGCCTACCCATAGGTCCCAAGGTTGTCTTCACATAGCATTCACTTAGATGGTTAGCATACCCTTTATTTATTTTATTCAGTATTTACATATATGCCATGCTTTTATGTATCTTGTTACGTCCCACTGAGGACCTGGTTCCCTTCCAGATCTAGATGAGGCATACTATCCCACGGTGTACGGACCCGGATAGGAGATGAGGTACGCATCTGAGGAGGAGCTAGAGGTATTGCCATCAGAGTCCCCCTGATCTTCGGTAGACTCACCATCTGGAGCTGGAGCCTCTTACCTATATAGACGATGCTCTAGCCTTATTATATTTCAGCACTTTTATTTTATCCTTTGTAGTGGATTTGTTTCCACCAGACATATTTGATTTGTACTATGACATTTCAGACTCAACACTTATATTCCAGCACTTATTTCAGTATTCCTTATTTATTTTGTGGATGAGATTAGACATTACCTGTTATCTTCTAGTATTAGACTTGTAGTATTTAGGACAGCATAGCACATCTCATTAGGACCATTAAATTGGGTAATCCCTTAGAGACGTGTCAGTTGGCCAATGCCACGTGGCCTGGTCCCGCATTTTGGGACTGGAGCGTGATATACTGCCACCACCACCACACACCGTTCCACCACCACTCTTCCTCCCCCGCATCCCCGGCTTCCTCCCCACCTCCAGTCCGGCCACCCCTCATCTCCATCGACCTCCATTACATCACCTCTCCACCTCCGACCAGTAGCTTCCTCCGGCCATATAGCTCCCCCCGGCCGGCTGTCCATTCCACGACCACCCCCAGCAACACCTCGGCGAGGTATACCACTCCCCCTCTCTAATTGTTATATATTATTGGTGTTTTTAGTTAGGGTTTATGTTTATATAATATTTTGTGTAGATATAGTGTAGTAAATGATCTTGTGTTAAGGATGGGTGATAGGTTTAATGTAGGTTTAGGGTTTATGCTTACATAAGTAATTAAAATGGAATTAAAAGATTTGCATGGGAGTTTTAGGATTGTATAGGTTTAAGTTTAGGGTTTGATTATAACTAAATTTTATGAATATTATACATGGTTGGTGAAATGCTAAATCAATTATTTAAGGCTTAAAAATGATTTGATTAAGGACATGTAATATATATACATGATGGATGGAATTGTGACATAAATAATAAAGTTGGGATTAAATCGCCATATGAGGATTTAAGGTATCGTCCTAATTAAATGCAAATTGATTATTGTTGGGAACAGATTTAAATTATTGAGAAATAAGATTCTGATATTGGAACATTGATGAACACTGAGAAGCACGTGTTTGATGGTGAACTAGTGTGTATTACCAAACCACTAGCCACTCATTAGGGATTTATAAATAATATTTAATTAAATTGAGGAATAGTTTTAATGTGAAATAGAAATGATTGTATATATTTGAGGGTTTAATAAATAATATATAATTTATTCGAGGATGATGTCTAAAATATGCGGGATAACGTCTATGAAGACCATGGAAAAATTGGAGGATTAAACATACTTGAACTACTGAACATTGTGATGAATATAGTAAGATAAGGATCTTGTCTGATGATTTTATACTAATAATTAATCAGATTAGATGTAACATACCTTTAGTCAACCTTGGTCAACCCCCTAGCTTAGTGTCTATGTGACTTATAACTAAGATTGTAGCTTATGTTTAGACGTGTGTCACATCCCCGTTTGCCGCATGATAGTTTATTGATTGAGTTTGTATCTCATCTCTAGGTACTACGGGACCTAAGGACTTGGATGTGGTACCGGATCCCCGTCATCAGCAGCCAGACGCAGGCAAGTGTAGCTTGCCACCTGTATTTGTTTACGATCGATACTTCACGTCTGGATCATAACTGGGTGCAGACGTTCATCGTAATGTCTTATAATGAATGCTAGATATTCGTAACACCTCGATGTACGTACCTGAGTATATTGTCACCCCAGGACACACTCATACACTGTGATCGTACTGGATTCCTGTATCCTGATATTGACATTATGACTGGAGACTGGGATGACCTTAGGGTCGCGTTTGTTGATAGTATTTCTGTGCGAAGAGACTGTTAGATAGAGGTTCAGGTTCAGTGCACCATTGTTGACCTCTTAGAAAGGGGAAGACAGTTACTAGATATTTGGGCTCCTCTGCACGCGCTTATATATGTATATGTACTATTTCTGTAGTGATCTGTATCTAGAGTAGTTGTTTCACCCATGTGACTCTGTGCTCGGAGCTACGGTACATCCCGCGTGTCTCTGTGTTCGGAGCTACA
Source organism: Iris macrosiphon (assembly GCA_036927795.1). Lineage (NCBI taxonomy): Eukaryota > Viridiplantae > Streptophyta > Magnoliopsida > Asparagales > Iridaceae > Iris > Iris macrosiphon. The sequence goes on from JAYESA010000004.1 coordinate 249,277,426, forward strand.
ATTTTATTTTGGATAGCCCACGCGTCGAACATTGTCTTTAAACTGTGTCTCACTCGTTTGGTTATGATAGATTACCCTGTCGTTGCACTTATACTTTCTGTTATACTTGGCATGCTGTATTTTTGTATCTTGTTACGTCCCTCTGAGGACCTGGTTCCCTTCCAAGTTTAGGCGACGAGGATTACCCAGAGGAGTATGGTCCGGGTACGTATCCAGCAGCAGAACCCACTACCGAGGATGAGGTCATCCCCGAGGACTTTGCCTGATCACTGGTAGTGACTCTTTCCTTGGGACGGTATTACTATCTAGTTATCTAATGTCGTTCCAAGTTATCTTATTGCTTACTTTTATTCCAGTATTTTGTACTAGCGGGTTTGTTCCCGTGTGACTACTCTAGTATTTGTACTATGATACATTATCTCGTGACATTTCCTTTATGTACATTAGTTATTATGATTACCTCTATGTGCTCTTATATCTGTTTCCTGTGGATGAGAGTTAGATTGACTATTTATGTGTTATGTGTTGGGTTATTCATTGTACTTTATAGCTTAGGTACACTCCGGATGGGCCCATTAGATTGGGATGCCCACCGAAGTGTGCTGCTGGCCATTTCCACGTGACTCAGTTCCTTATCTTTGGAACTGGGGCATGACAATATTTTTGTGGTGGCCCATGCAGGTCCAATTTAAATCATCTTGGTCACCTAACTGTGCCAAGCGAGCCTGCAAATTAGGAATAGATATTAGGAATCTCATCTACAAGTTTAAAACCTTCACATGACACGTCTCTCTCATTTTTTTTACCAAATTGTATTTTGTTTATTTCTTCAACGCTGATCGCAGTCATGACTTCTTTTCAGAGTTATGAATCTCCATAGCGGACGCGTTGCACAGCCGAGCGATATTTCCCGTGATGCTGGATCATCCGGGGAATCGGAACTGGAGTAGGTCCTTCTGTTGACTCCAGCTCCCCTGGGACAGTCATTGGGGCAGCCCGAGGTTCCTTCGGACGGGCATCAGATATCGCGTCAGGCAGGACCTGAGGATCAGAGGGCTCCGAGTCAGGAGGAGTAGCAGCTGACTCCACCTCCACCATTACCACCCCAGATGCCCTATATACCATTCCCCGCAGGACAACCCATGGATGGGACACAGATGTTCCAGATAGTATATGCGATGATGCAGGCCCAACAGCAGGTCTAGCAGCAGGCTCAGCAGCAGGCCCAGCAGCACCAGGCTGAGACCCTGAGAGAGAGTATCGTGACGGCCTTGGGGCAGGCGTCATCGCCAGCACACCAGTTGACGATGGGGTCTGTCATAGACTTTCGTCGTATGATGCCACAACCTTTTGCTGGCACAGAAGAGCCGACAGAGGTCCACGCATGGCTCACCAGCATTCAGCACTAGCTGGAGGCTACCGACCTCCTCCGACACCGATGGATGACTGCCGTCAGGATGCAGCTTACTGGCAACGCGCATCACTGGTGGCTTTCAGAGGAGCAGCATTTGGGACCAGACTGGGCCACGTGGGAAGAGTTCTTTAGACTCTTCCAGGAGATGTACATACCCTCCACTGCCCGAGCAGAGCTTCGGAATAGATTTCAGAACCTCAAGCAGGGGAGTATGACGATTGAGGAATACAATATTGAGTTCCTCTGCCTGGGTAGGTTTACAACGTACCTGATCCCTACCGAGGAGGCAAAGGCTGAGAAGTTCTATGAAGGCCTGAGTTTCGAGACCCAGAGGTTCATCGGGTCCATAGCCCCCACCTCCTACTCCGAGGTACTATTAGCAGCACGACGCCAGGACCGCATCAACAAGATGGAGGCTAGCCTGAAGTGCTCCTGTGCGTCATCATCAGCAGTTTGAGCCCGGCAGGGAGGACCTGTGAAGCGTTCTCTAGTACAGCAGCAGCAGCAGAGAGCAGCACCCCTGCAGGGAGCAGTGGTTCCCATATGCCATTTTTGCGGCAAAAGGGGACATTTGTTGAGGGACTGTCGACGGAGGCTGGGCGTATTCTGAGATATGGATCGGGACAGCATGCCATTCGGGATTGCCCCGACCAGAGGGATCCAATACAGATGGTTCATCGGCCAGCCTTGCCAGCACCGAGGCCTTATCAGCAGCCTCCTGGACCGAGGCCGCCTTACACATGAGCTGGAGCACAGCGACCACCAGCACCGGGGGGAAATCAGAGGAGGCCACCCTTGGCCCCATAGGAAGATCGCTTCCAGCAGGCTCAACAGCAGCAGCCGAGGGCACCGAGACATGGTCAGGCCTACGCGAGGACTATAGAGGAGGCAGAGACAGCCGGAGAAGTGATCGCAGGTACTATCTTAGTAGCTTTATTACCAGCAGTAGTCCTATTTGATTCTGGTTCCATACACTCTTTTATAGCTGCTAATTTTGTGGCCACCCATAGAATAGCCACTGCACCCCTTTCGAAGATCAAGAGGATTCTTACGGGAGGTGGAATAGTACATGTTAGCGACACTTGTAGATCGTGTTCAGTAGTTGTCTGCGGGCGAGAGATGCGTGCCCAATTTCTGGTCTTCTCCATGCCGGACTATGACATTGTCCTAGGCATGGATTGGTTGAGCCAATACCACGCAACGCTAGATTGTCGTCGTGGTTGTGTCATATTTAGACCCCCAGATCACCCAGAGTTTGAGTTTCTTCGGGAAGCCCGAGAGCATGGTGTCCAACCTACCCTAGCGACACACATTGCAGAAGGTGAACCGATATACCCTCACTTTATATCAGAGTTTGAGGATGTGTTTCCAGAGGATCTCCCAGGACTGCCACCTGACAGAGATATTGAGTTCACTATAGAGTTGACTCCCAGAGCCGAGCCAGTTACTTCCCCCGTTTACAGACTAGCACCGAAGGAATTGGTTGAGTTGAAAGTCCAAGTAGATGATCTCTTAGATAAGGGTTTCATACGGGCTAGTGTATCTCCATGGGGAGCACCCATTCTATTTGTACCAAAGAAGGACGGGACGGTACGCTTGTGTATAGATTACAGGGCGTTAAATGCTGTAACGATAAAGAACAAGTATCCACTGCCGCACATAGATGATTTATTTGATCAGCTTAGTGGTGCATGTGTATTCTCGAAGATCGATCTCAGATCCGGTTATCATCAGATCAAGGTACAGAGAGAGGACATTTTGAAGACGACTTTTCGGATGAAGTATGGGCACTATGAGTTTTTAGTCATGCCATTTGGTTTAACCAACGCACCAGCAGTATTTATGAGTCTGATGAACAGTGTTTTCTACCAGTACTTAGATAAGTTCGTGGTGGTGTTCATCGACGATATCTTGGTATATTCTAAGAGCCAGGAGGATCATGAGAGATCTCAGGATCATGTTGGAGACGCTGAGACAGGAGAGGCTGTACGCAAAGCTCAACAAATGTGAGTTCTGCTTGGATATATCATTTCTGGGACACATAATCACCGAAGATGGGCTATCAGTTGACCCAGAGACGATAGCTGCAGTTGAGACATGGCCTACCCCTACATCAATTACAGAGGTTAGGAGTTTCCTCGGACTTGCCGGATATTATCGGAGGTTCGTGAAAAATTTCTCGAGGATCGCTGCGCCTATGATGCGACTGACGCGTAAAGGCGAGAAGTTTATCTGGACCGACAAGTGTCAGGCGGCTTTCTATGAGCTGAAGAAGCATCTGACATCAGCATCAATTTTGACACTACCTTCAGGATCAGGAGGATTTGTAGTGTACAGTGATGCATCTGGGAGCGGATTAGGTTGTGTACTGATGCAACACGGCAAGGTGATAGCCTATGCATCAAGACAGCTGAGAGTTCATGAGAAGAACTATTTGACGCATGATTTAGAGCTAGCTGCAGTAATATTTGCACTAAAGCTATGGAGACACTACCTTTATGGTTAGCGTATTGAGATTTACACAGATCATAAAAGCCTGAAGTATGTCTACACGCAGAAGGAGCTCAACATGAGGCAGAGGCACTGTCTAGAGTTGATGACAGATTATGATATTGAGTTGCAGTACCACCCTGGCAAGGCAAATGTAGTAGCAGATGCCTTAAGCAGGAAGCCCATGGTATACTTTTTGATAACTCAGCGGCAATTGCTAGAGGATCTACATGAGCTTGGGATAGAGATTATATTGCCAGGCATAGATGGACAGATGGCCAGTCTCGAGGTTCAGTCTACATTGACTGAGAGGATCAAGGTAGCCCTGCCTACAGATACGAGATTTCGACATCTACGAGAGAGGACAGAGGCCGGCATGCAGACAGGACTCAGGATTCATAAAGACGGAATATTAAGGTGTGGAGATCGCCTATACATTCCGAGTGGCGAGCTACACCAAGAGTTGATGACCGAGGATCATAGCTCGATTTATTCTATTCATCTCGGGGGCAAAAAGATGTACCGAGATTTGAGACAACATTTCTGGTGGCATGGGATGAAGAGAGAGATTACAAGATTCGTGGTGAGATATTTAGTTTGTCAGCAAGTCAAGGCTGAACATCAGAGGACTGTAGGACTATTGCAGCCGCTTCCCATCCTCGAGTGGAAGTGGGAACACATTACCATGGACTTCATCACAGGATTCTCGCGGAGCCCTAGCTGGAAGGATACAGTTTGGGTTGTTGTAGACAGACTCACCAAGTCTGCACATTTCTTGCCCTTCAGAGTTGGGCAGTCTACGGAGATATTAGCTGACATGTATATGAGGCAGATAGTACGACTACATGGAGTGCCTGTCAGCATCATATCGGATCATGATTCCAGATTCATGTTATATTTTTGGCGGATTATACAGGAGAGTCTAGGAACTCGTCTCAAGTTCAACACGGTATATCATCCACAGACTGATGGCCAGTCAGAGCACATAATACAGATACTAGAGGATATGTTGAGAGCGTGCATGATCAATTTTGGAGGATCTTGGGAGGAACATCTACACTTGGTGGAATTTTCCTACAATAACAGCTACCAGGCTAGCATACAGATGGCACCTTATGAGGCACTATACGACAGGAAGTGTAGGTCACCAGTATGTTGGAGTGACGTGGGAGAGCATCAGATACTTAGTCCAGAGTTGGTAACACAGACAGTGGAGAAAGTCAAGCAGATTCAGAGTCACCTGCGTGCAGCACAGGACAGACAGAAATATTGGGCAGATGCGCACCGCAAACCTTTGGAGTTCAAGGAAGGTGACCATGTATTTTTGAAGATATCGCCTACTCGTGGTACCATCAGATTCGGAGGCAGAGACAAGCTGAGTCTGAGGTACATTGGACCGTTTGACATCTTAGAACGAGTTAGCCAAGTAGCTTATCATCTTGTATTGGCTCCATCGTTAGAAGGAGTGCACGACGTATTTTACGTATCGCAGTTGAGAAGATACATGGCAGACCTTAGCCACGTGCTTGATCATTCGGAGATTACAGTCGGGCCTAGTTTATCTTATGTAGAGCAGCCAGTGGAGATACTCGATCACAGTGAGAAGACTTTGAGAGGTTAGACTATTCAACTGGTCAGAGTTGCATGGAAGCATCATTCGCCAGACGAGTCTACCTGGGAGCGCGAGGATTCCATTCGACAGCGTTTCCTATATTATATTTATTTGAGGACCAAGGTACGAATTTACGTACCGCATTTGATTACTAGTTGCTTTTAAAATTCTTTTAGCTATTATCGTGCTTTACTTTTAATTTCGGGGACAAAATTTTTTTAAGTTGGGAAGGATGTAAACCCCCTCAATTATTTCTACAGATAGTCTGGTATGGGATGGAAAATTTTGGTTTAGCAGCAATTGAATGAGGTTTAGAGTAAGGTTGCAGATATCTGTTTATTTTAATTAAACCCTTGGCGTGCCCTACCGTTGTTGAATTATTCGGAGCCCAACATCAGCCCATAAAATCTAACAGATTATCTCACTCTTGACTTGACACGTCAATTTAGGCGCTGGACCTTCCCTTCTCTCAAAATCAGATCCCTTGTGCCCTAAATTAATTGCATAATTTCCCGTATCCAAAATCCTATATTTAATCTCGTGTCGGACACCTGTGTCATTGCCATCAATTTTGAGAAACTAACTTAACCCGTTGAGCCGGACCAACTAAAGGGTCCAAGACTGACTCCAAGCCTACACCATTATTGACCTTTGAGTCACTCCCAAATTGAGACCCCAGGTGCCCCCATTTAATTTAAAAGCGTGGGACATATTATATTCTAATTAAATTGGGGATACCAACTTGACTAATCCTATTTTAATCCTAATTTAATTATAATGCCCATTTAATTAAGCCCATGCAAAACACACAATACCCCCTCACCCTACAAAACACCAATTCTCCCACAATTTTTCCAGCATTTCATGTGTTTGTGCAATTACCCAAACTTAAGGGGCTAAATTGCAAATATTGGAACATGTGGCACACCCTCATTGGTCAAAGCCAAATGAAGAGGCCACCCCTCTTCCTTGACCGGTCAACATCCCTCCTCCCTCTCTTTTGCATGAAGAAACTATTTTTTTTATGTGTAATCTCCACCACACATTTGAAATGGGTCAATCCTCACCATCCAACCCACACACACCATCCTATAAAATGTCTCCATCACACCCCTCTTTCCCATGCCGGCCCTAATCCCAATGGAGCCTTGAAAACCTTACCCCCTCTCTCTCTCCTCCCTCTTCTCCATACAAACCGAGCTTCTTCCCTTCTTCTTCTTCTTCTTCTTCTTCTTCTACATCCTTTCTTCTTCTCCTTCCTAGGAGAACCCACTGCTCCGACTGAGATCACTGTCATTCTCCAGCCAGGCATACTGCCTTTCTCTGGCCGAGCACCGCTGCTCGTCTTCACCACCACAAGCCCGCACCACTTCTCTGGTGGACCGCTGCACCCTCCGGTCCCCATCAGCAGTCGATACTCCCACCTTTCTCGAGCTTCCCCTCCGGCCGAGCACATCCCTCGACCTCCAGTCCTCCCTCGCCGTCCAATCCGGCCAACCTCCTGCTGATCTACTGCCACCACCACCACACACCGTTCCACCACCACTCTTCCTCCCCCGCATCCCTGGCTTCCTCCCCACCTCTAGTCCGGCCACCCCTCATCTCTATTGACCTCCATTACATCACCTCTCCACCTCCGGCCAGTAGCTCCCCCCGGCCGGCTGTCCATTCCACCACTGCCCCCAACAATACCTTGCCGAGGTATACCACTCCCCCTCTCTAATTGTTATATATTGTTGGTATTTTTAGTTAAGGTTTAAGTTTATATAATATTTTGTGTAGATGTAGTGTAGTAAATGATCTTGTGTTAAGGATGGGTGATTAGGGTTTAATATAGGTTTAGGGTTTATGCTTACATAAGTAATTAAAATGGAATTAAAAGATTTGCATGGGAGTTTTAGGATTGTATAGGTTTAAGTTTAGGGTTTGATTATAACTAAATATTATAAATTTTATACATGGTTGGTGAAATGCTAAATCAATTATTTAAGGTTTAAAAATGATTTGATTAAGGACATGGAATATATATACATGATGGATGGAATTGTGACATAAATAATGAAGTTGGAATTAAATCGCCATATGGGATTTTAAGGTGTCATCCTAATTAAATGCAAATTGATTATTGTTGGGAACAGATTTAAATTATTAAGAAATAAGATTCTGATATTGGAACATTGATGAACACTGAGAAGCACATGTTTGATGGTGAACTAGTGTGTATTACCAAACCACTAGCCACTCATTGGGGATTAATAAATAATGTTTAATTAAATTAAGAATAGTTTTAATGTGAAATGGAAATGATTGCATATATTTGAGGGTTTAATAAATAATATATAATTTATTCGAGGATGATGTCTAAAATATACGGTATAACGTCTGTGAAGACCAGGGAAAAATCGGAGGATTAAACATACTTGAACTACTCAATATTGTGATGAATATAGTAAGATGAGGATCTTGTCTGATGATTTTAGACTGGTAATTAATCAGATTAGATGTAACATACCTTTAGTCAACCTTGGTCAACCCCCTAGCTTAGTGTCTATGTAACTTGTAACTAAGATTGTAGCATATGTTTAGACGTGTATCACATCCCTGTTTGCCGCGTGATAGTTTGATAATTTATTGATTGAGTTTATATCTCATCTCTAGGTACTACGGGATCTGAGGACTTGGACGTGGTACCGGATCCCCGTCATCAGCAGCCGGACGCAGGCAAGTGTACCTTGCCACCCTGTATTTCAGTTACAGATATTTTATTGTTTCATTATGTACATTATGCGCATATTTGTTTACGATCGATACTTCGCGTTCGGATCACAACCGGGTGAAGACGTTCATCGTAACATCTTGTAATGAATGCTAGATATTCGTAACACCTCGATGTACGTACCTGAGTATATCGTCACCCCAGGACACACTCATATACTGTGATCGTGCCGGATTCCTGTATCCTGATACTGACATTATGACTGGAGACTGGGATGACCTTAGGGTCGCGTTTGTTGGTAGTATTTCTGTGCGAAAAGACTGTTAGATAGAGGTTCAGGTTCAGCGCACCATCGTTGACCGCTTGAGAAGGAAAAGACAGTTACTAGACATTTGGGCTCCTCTGCACGCGCTTATATATGTATAAGTACTATTTCTGTAGTGATCCTGTATCTAGAGTAGTTGTATCACCCGTGTGACTCTGTGCTCATAGCTACGGCATGCCCCGTTTGTCTCTGTGTTCGGAGCTACGATTTTATTTTGGATAGCCCACGCGTCGAACATTGTCTTTAAACTATGTCTCACTCGTTTGGTTGTGATAGATTACCCTGTCATTGTACTTATACTTTCTGTTATACTTGGCATGTTGTATTTTTGTACCTTGTTACGTCCCTCTGAAGACCTGGTTCCCTTCCAGGTTTAGGTGACGAGGATTATCCAGAGGAGTACGGTCTGGGTACGTATCCAGCAGCAGGACCCACTGCCGAGGACGAGGTCATCCCCGAGGACTTCGCCTGATCACTGGTAGTGACTCTTTCCTTGGGACGGTATTACTGTCTAGTTATCTGATGCCGTTCCAAGTTATCTTATTGCTTACTTTTATTCCAGTATTTTGTAATAGCGGGTTTGTTCTTGTGTGACTACTCTAGTATTTGTACTATGATACATTATCTCGTGACATTTCCTTTCTACACATTAGTTATTGTGATTACCTCTATGTGCTCTTATATCTGTTGCCTGTGGATGAGATTTAGATTGACTATTTATGTGTTATGTGTTGGGTTATTCATTGTACTTTACAGCTTAGGTACACTCCGACGGGCCCATTAGATTGGGATGCCCGCCAAAGTGTGTTGCTGGCCATTGCCATATGACTCAGTTCCTTATCTTTAGAACTGGGGCGTGACAATGGGACACCCTCATAAGATGTTCAATGTCCTCGAGCCAATCATCAGTATAGACGATGCCCTCCGTCCCCTTGAAGACCCTAGGATCCAGCTTCTTGAAGTCCTGAATGTTGCCTGGACGAAGCTGAGCAACCTGAGGAACATCCTACTGCTGGACCGGAACTCCTCTCTCGACTACGGCATAAGCAAGCTGATGAGCACTCTCGATGCCCTACCGTAAAATATCGGTCTGCCTCTGATGTACCTCTGACTGAGCCCTCTGTGCCTCGAGCATCTTACGAAACAGTGTAAACATCTGTGTCGCCTTTGCTGGCATAGGAGGTGGAGGTGGAAGCCCCTCAAATACAGCTGGCATAGTCCTCTGAGTATGTGGTGGACCTCCGAAAGCAGTTGATACTCCAATCATCGAAGAAGTAACTGGTGCAGGTCCTCGGGATGTCGCAAACCTCTCAGAAACTGCTCTCCCCTACTGGGATCTAGTCTTAGGTGGCATCCTGAGACAAAGCGAAAGAAAGAATTAATATGGCATATGATGTAAGACACTCAAGGAAAGGACAGATTAAGAGATCAAGTATTAATATCAAAGGAGAATAGTTGAATGAATCAAAAGAATTTTTCCTAGGTATGATTGAGTATTCTCAGCCTATAGCCTATAGCCTATATCCTAAATCAGGCTTGCAGTAGTATAACTAAGTCGTCGTACTACCACAATATCGCCAACTTGCGAAGCCATGCTCCATGGGCCACCACTAAAAATGTGTGACAACCCGTACCCGATATAGGGATGCAAGTCGGGAACAACGCCCAGCCTACGCCACAGAATCGGCGGTAGAACACTGTCTGGATAATCTATCTAGCAATATAATAAACCACCAATAATAATAATATACTCAATCACATATCTAAGATGGAACGAGCATGAATCAGATAAAGAATAGAATAGTCACATGTCATCTGTCTCGGTTGGGATAAAATAAGAATACTAAGAAGCTACTAATCCCGGGTCATCTGTCTCAGTTGGGATAAGTCCCTCCTAAGCCAGGGTCTCTCACTCTAAATCCACAATATCCTGAGGTCCATAATGTGTAGGGTACCAGTCCTCAGTGTCATCTGGAAAAATATATCCAGTCTGAAAAAGAGCAGAGTACATCTCTAATAGCAGTTCTAATCAATGATAAAAACTATGTAACAGTAAATAGATGTGAATATACAAGATGCAATAATAGATACAAGAGATATACAATACAGAAATACTGGAATAAACACAATAATGAACAACATGTCAATGAACAAGAATACTAATGTCTAAGTGTGTGAGTACTAGCTTAACATATGATCGGCTTGGAAACTTGCACAAGAGTATAATGGCCTGGTTAATCATACGTGCGGTGTATGATCAATACTCACAAGGAACAAGATATGCACAAGAAGGGTATGATCACATATCTACACTAAAATACTTTCTACCCTCGACTGGTATAATAGATCCAACCATGGTATGTTAAGGCATGGGATTCTCTAGGAAGGTAACAAATCTTCCCGAGAATCAGTGTCTGTACATGCACAAGATAATCAATGAAACAAGACTTGCATAAGATACACTATATACAAGGAATAACATCTCATGACGAGATCCGAATATACCAATCTGTATAACCATCATGTCAAGAAACATGGATATCTACACTAGATATAATGAACATAGAGGATATCATAAATGAAAAACTATCAGAGAATGTACTCGCCTGAAGTCTAATAAATAATCCCACAGATGTCTGACTTGGTGCCTCGAAGACCTAGATATGGAATATAACATCAATACAAGTTTCAGAAAAAAATAAGTTAAACTAGTCAACTTCTAGGTCAAATATCAAACTAGGTCAACTCTAAGTCAACTATGGTCAACTATGGTCAAACTATGGTCAGCTATCTATTACTAGGTTGCAAAAGCCTAACACAAAGATATTGGTTTCAAATACTAAAGTCTAGGTCATAAACTATATCTTAGGGTACTAGAATACCGTATCTCTGGATACGCAAAACAATAGGTAAAGTATCACATATATGTCAAACAATATTAATTATATATAATCCTAATTATAAACATTAAATAGATGCCTTGGTTTTCAACCAACTTGGTATCACCACACTAACCCATAATATTGATACCCAAACCCAATACCTTGGGTATCCTCAATTACCTTGGTACTTACCTTGGTATCTCAAGGTAATACCCAATACTTTACTTATGCTAACTATCCTTAAATATAATATATGCTACACTAATTATTATACATATAGTATACTATAATGCAAATAGCAATTAGGAACATATTTATATATATATCAATTACCATATATATATATATATATATATATATATATATATATATATATATATATATATATATATATATATATTAAGAAAACTGCCAAACTGTTACTAAAGCCCCTGCCTGCTGTCGCTGAAACGACAGATACTGCTGATACTCTACTGTTTTAGTGACATATTTCTGCTATTGTCGCCAAAGCCGTCGCTATAGCCTCTGATACGGCTACTGATACTATGTTATTTTAGTAACAGATTCCTGTTGTTGTTGCTGTTGCCCTATGCTGTTGTCGTTGTTTCTCTTGCTACTGCTGCTGTGCGTTACTGCTGCTGCAATACTTCCTGCTGTCGCTATAGCGGCTGCTGCTGCTGTTATTGCTGCTGCTGCTGCATTCAGCGACGCCTGCTACTGTCGCTATAGCTCCTACTCTCCTCTATCTCTAATATATATATATATATATATATATATATATATATATATATATATATATATATATATATATATATATATATATATATATATATATATATATATATATATATATCCAATGCAATATAATATATATATACACAACATAATATATATACTAAATATATGCATATAAATACCACTAATAAATACACATACACACACACATATATATGTACATAATATCTACATAGTAATATACACCTATATACATAGTAACATATTTATAACAACATACATATATATACATACATATAAACATATACACAATATAAAATATATATTATATAATTATAAATATAACCACAATAAATATCTATTTATCATATATATATCTATATATATACTACAATATATAAATATGCTTACATGTAGAAGAATAGCTATATAACAATAAATACACATATGGTATATACATAGATACATAGATCTAAGACACTGTATTACATACATATATATACACAATAATATATATATATATATATATATATATATATATATATATATATATATATATATATATATATATATATATATATATATATATATATATATATATATATATATATATATATATATATATATATATATATATATACCTCACAATGAATAAGAACACAAGAGAAAATAGATCTACAATTAAATTGCACAACATATGGAACGTATCACCCCGTATCCTACTAGATCTAGGATACGCATGCAACACGAGTCTACCACACATCCAAACGTACCCAAAGGACACGAACAAGTTATATATATCATTTATGAATAATACGAAGAGTCAAATACAAATCTACGTGTCCGTGTCAAAATGTGACATGTTCAAAGTCTCGTGTCGGAGGAAAAACCCCAAAATCAACACGTATCACTAAATTGTTAGGATACGACCTACACGTACCCAATTGTGGACATAACACTAGCCCCAAACACATAAGCATATGCCAAATTGATCTATAGGATCAATTGACACACACAACAAATGTTAATCTCGATATTCTCCCAAAATTGACACAAAAAGTACCATAACTTTCTCAATAAACCTCCTATGAACACAAAATCAAATTCTATGGGTATCCTATGCATATGGGTTAATTTTTTATGGTTAAATCTCAGATTTAGAACCTAAATTAAGGAGAAAAACTAAATTGTACCTATTGGGAGATGGATTCCCAATAAAATCTCCAAATATGATAAAATTATCCTCCAACTTGTAGATCCTTGCTCCTCTTTGTAGATCATTGCTTTCTCCTTCTAGATCCTTACTCTACTAGCCTCCATTGGTGATTTGAAAAGGAATTAGGATAAAATTTGGTAGGTAAATGAAGTGTGAATGAAGGAATTTGGTTGAGAAAAATTCTAGATCTAGTTTGCAAATGAAAAGAGGAGAGAGAAACCAATTTTCCCATCTTTAATAGGCCACCCCCCTTTCCCCTTCCTCAAGCTACTATGTAATGTCCATTATACCCCTTGGGGCCTCTCATAAAGAAATAATTAAGGAGGGAAGCTTCTAGTCTAATGGTTTAATTAATTTTAATCCATCTCCTAATCAATGGGCTTTCTAATTGGGCTCAAATCTAACAATTAATACATGTTGGTCCATGAGTCTAAACTAAACTAGTTAGGTCTACTAACATAAGTCCAAAATAAATAAATAATATCTAACAACAATTAAATTATACAATAAATAATTATTTATCATGCACAATATTTAATTAATTATTAAATTTCTAAAATACCCTTTCCTAGAAAATATGGTAGTGACAGTCTCGTCAATCTCTTCCAATATAGTCGGAGTCAAAGACGGCGGGATTGAAGAAGAGGATACAAGCACGGCAGGCGACATAATGGTGCTTAAAACCCTCGAAGACGAAACAACAGTAGAGAAGCAACCAACGGTCCTGTCTGTGAGCCAATCTTTCATGGACGTCCGAAGAGCCTGGATACCCGATAGCTGAGCCGCAGATGCCAGAGTATTACCAACAGAAGTAGCAGAGTGCCTAACAATATCGGCTCCCTCCAGTGCGCCATCCCTAGATCATGCTATGACAGCTTCGGGAGGTGATACAGCAACCTCAAGAGGTAGAATAACCGCATCATAATGGTTCATCACCCTATTATCCAGAGAAGCTTCAATCATGAAGTCCCCGACAGCAACAGCTGGAGTAACAGCCGTCGCACCAGAAGAACCCACAATATCTGAGAGGTCCTGGACAGACCGCGTAGGGTATCCTCTGTCTTAAAAAGAACGGGGGAGAGATCCAGACCTCCTCTGAACAATCCCACCACCTTGTTCTTCTTTGACATCTTCCTCGATGGCCAAATCCACAGTCTGTAAGGGAAAGATAGGGTCTGCGAAACCAAGGCAACCAGTAATCAGCTTTAATCAAAGAATCGAGTGTTGAAGCCAAAAAATGTAATTTCCCGTCAAGTTATAAAATGACGTACCAAAGGGAGGCGGCGTAGGTTGTGACTTGTCCATCGATGTCATAGCCGTCCCCATGGCTTCTATGTCGTCTACGGGTATGTGCTCCAAAGGGGCATAAGGCTGCTCCATCGAATGCGCATCCAAGCCCTGAGCCCCCAAAGCCTCAGGTGCTGGTTTCGAGACACCTACGTCGAACTCCGAGGGAGATTCCTCCTCCGGTTTGGCGTAGGAAACCACCAAAGTGGTTGTCCGTCGGGGACGTCCCCTTCTCTCCTGCGCCTGCAAACGATCGAACAGACTAGAGAAAAGATATTCATAAAGAGGACCGGAAAGGATCAAACTAAGAGGGCTTACGGATACTGCCATAGCATCTAAATGGAGTCCTGCTTCAGGAACCATTAGTGCGAGGGGTCCTACCTCTCCGCTTACGTGAGACTTTGTCTTCGTCGCAGGTCCCACCCCTGCGACCACTTCAGTATTCGTTTTCTTTGAGTAGTGAGCATGTAGAGCCCCTGCTTTTGACTAACACTTAGCGGGCAAAGGATCATCGAAAGGAGATATCATCACCCCCTCCCCAGTAGATGTCTCTAACTCTACAAGTAGGGGCCTAGAAACCCCCATGCCTTTCTTGGGCGTTCGGCGACCCTTGGCTTCGGGTGGCATCAACATAGTACCTTTAATATAGCTCCTCTCCAAGTCAAAGTCGAACGATGGAGCATTAATCGAGCAATAGTATCTCGCAGCCGTGTATAGGATTATGGGGTCGGTACCGGCTATTGGTAACTGGAATATAACCTGAGTGTGCATGGCATTGTAGTAACTTCACGCCCAGGCTCTATCAAATAGACTCCCACGATGACCAAGGGAGGCGCTCGGATGGCCCAGCAAAAATAGATTATACCCAAATTGGCGGGCAAACCGGCTCGGTAGGTACGGCTCCACGAAGACCACGTCCTGATTCTGGTACACTAGGTGGGAAGGACAAATGGCCTGGAGCCAATGGAAAAGCTTCTCCGACAGGGTCCGAGTGCCTACCCCAGCATCCTTGTGAACATAATTCCTTTACTCATCGGAAAACTCAGGTTCGGTCATAAAAAAGACTAGCCTAACATGAAAGCCATCTCCCTCCTACAGGTAGGGATTTACAAGCCCACTTCATACTTCGATACCTACGAATCCAGGCATCATCCTCCACCATATCGTCATCAGGTCCGGGACGCATCAAGGTGTCATGGTGCAAGAGAAACCAATCCATCAAGTAGTGATAAGGGAGTTCAACCCTGTTAAAATGCCATTTGCCAGGATGAGCTTCCAGTTTCTGAGCAAAAGATCGAAGACCACGGTGTATGCTACAAATCATAGCCGGTAGTAGGGCCATCTTGATACCAAATGCCAACTTTATGGCAGGGAGGATTAGGTTTCTACTAACCCTATCTATCGACCCGGAGCTGCCAGAAACTACGCAAGTACGCAGCCAAAGCATCAGGTATCCCACCAATACGACCTTAGCGGATAGCATGTGGGTGTTCGCATAAAAGTAGCTAAAATCCTCATCCGGACTAACAAGCTCATCAGGGGACTCTTAACTTCTCTCTGATTCTGAGGATCCCTCGGACTCTTCGTTCTCAGCGGCTAACTTCTTCATCTTCTGAATCGAGTTAGCAATTTCCTGCTTTGACTTGTAAACCCCCTCGATTTATTCTATAGATAGTCGGGTTTGGATTTGAAAAATTTTGGATTTAGCAGCAGATGTTGAGGTTTAGAGTGGAGTTAAGTTTGTCTGGTATTTTAATTCATTAAATTAAAATCCTTGGTGCGTCCTATCATTGCTTAATTATTCGGAGCTCAATATCAGCCCCTAAATTCCATCGGACTATTGTACTTCGGACTTGACTCGCCAATTTAGGCACTAGACTTTTTCTTCACTCAAAATCATATTTTTGTTGTGCTCTAAATTAATTGCACAATTTTTTGTAACCGATATTCATATTTAATTCCGTGTCGGACACCTGTGTCGTTACCCTCAATTTTGAGATACCAACTTAACCCGTTGAGCCGGACCGACTAAAGGGTCCAAGACTGACTCCAAGCCACCACCATTTTCGACCTTTGAGTCATTTTCAAATTTTGACCCCAAGTGCCCCCATTTAATTTAAAAGTGCGGGACACTTTAATTCTAATTAAATCGGGGATACCAATTTTGCCTAATCCTATTTTAATCCTTAATTAATCCCGATGGCCATTAAATTAAACTCGTGCCAAACCCCCAATACCCCCTCACCATGCAAATCACCAACTCTATTTTCCCCGATATTTTTGCATCATTTTATGTGTTCGTGCAATTTCCCAAATTTAAGGGGCTTAGTTGCAATTTTTTGATTTTAGGTGTCATCCCCCCATTGGTCTAGGCCAAATGGAGAAGCCCCCTCTCCTTTGACCAAGTCAACATCCCTCCTCCCTTTCCTTGGGATGAAGAAATAAAATCCTCCATATGTTATCTCCATCACTCAATTTAAATGAGAGCATCTCCACCCTCCATCCAATGCACCCCTCCCTATAAAACCATCACATCACCCTCACATAACCCCCAAGGCCGGCCCTAATCCCTAGGTGTGGAAAACCCCCCTCTCTCTCTCTCTCCTCCCTCCTCCATATTATTTCTCCATACAAAACTCCTTCTTCTTCTTCCTTTCTTCTTCTTCTTATTCTTCCCTTTACCATATTCTTCTTCCCCACTCCGGCCAAGCCCCTCACCTCCGGTGGCCAATGTCACCACCCGGACCGGACTGCTCCTCCTCCACCCGAGCTGCTGCTGGCTACCCTTAGTTTCTCCATTGCAGCACGAGCCGGCTGTTTCCAACTGTCGAGCATCCGGCCTCCCCCATTCCATCTCTTCCAGACTGTCTCAGCCCGACTTCTGCGCCGCTGTGCGACCACCCTCCGGCCGACTGAGTCCCCCCGGCCCGGCTGAGCAGCTCCCCGACTTCAGCAAGCTGCAGCGCCCCGATCCGCAGTGCGGTTCTCCCCCGACCGGCTGACTCATCCGGCCACTGTGCGGTTCTTCCTCCCCCACTCCAGTTCAGTTTCTCCCCACTCTGGCCGACTTCACCTCTCCCGACTTCCCCGTCTCCTCCCCGTCCGACTTCATCATCACCACCACCACCCTGCCCACTCTTCCAGCCATCACCACGACTTCACCGAGCCTGCCCCCAGCTTCACTCCCTGACAACCCAATCCACCACCGGCGCGGCCACGAGCGCCGCACACTGGCAGCCATCCATCCGACCTGCTGTTTCCAACCACCGCCTCCAGAAACCACCTCACCGTCGAGGTATGCAACCTCCTTCCCCTCTCTATGATGATGTATATGTTAGTGTAGTATAGTACTTGAACTTTGGGTTTAAGGTTAATGCGATTAAAGTGAATATTGATTATAATGACTTGAGAATAAAGTATAATGTGTTTTAGGGTTATGTAGTGTGGGGTAGTATTTTTCTTTGGGTATATATGTAGGTATGTTGATTAGGTTTAATGTAGGTTTAAGGTTTGTGCTTACATAAGTAACCGAATTGGAATTAAAAGATTTGCATGGGAGGTTTAGGATGGTATAGGTTACTTATATGCATTGGGAATTTTGGGATTATATATGCATGATAGAATTTAGGTTTAATGCTTTTATAATACACAAGTGATGGTAAATTGCTAGGTTGTTTATTTATGGGTTAAATATGTAATGATGTTCAGGGGTTGAGAAGATTAACATTGGGAATAGGTGATGGATTGTGTAATAATGTATAAGATCGAACCCTTAGCCATTCATTGAGGATTGCTGATTAAAGGATGAACAAAATGAAGTAGTAGTTTTTATCGTGAAAAGGGAAAGATTGTATATTCGAGGGTTTGATAAATAATTGATAATTTATTCGAGGATGAGGTATGTCAACATGCATGTTAATGTTTGTGAATAAAAACCGAGGATTTGATCATGATTTGAACTACCGAATATAATGATGAATAGTGAGATCGAGGACTTGTCTGATGATAGTATACTGTGACTGATTGTGTTAGATTTAACCTACCTGGGTTAACTTTGGTCAACCCTCTAGCGTCGTGTCCATGTGTCTTGTAACTGAGTTTGTAGCTTATGATTAGACGAGGGTCACATCTTATTTTAGCTGCGTGATAGTTTATTGATTGAGTTGTATCTTGTCTCTAGGTACTGCGGGACCAGAGGACTTGGACGTGGTACCAGGACCCCGACATCAGCAGCCGCACGCAGGCAAGTGTACCTTGCCATCCTGTATTTCAGATTACAGATACTTGTTGTTCTTTATGTACATTGTGCACATATTTATGTTGACGTTCGATACTTCGCGTCTGGATCACAACCGGGTGCTGACATTCAACGTAACATCTTAGAACAATTGATAGATGCTTTGTAGCACCTCGATGCACGTACCTGAGTACATCGATACCCCAGGACACACTCATACACTGTGATCGTGCCAGATTCCTGTATCTTGATATCGACATCATGACCAGAGACTGGGACGACCTTAGGGTCACGTCTATTGAGTTATTTTTGTATGTCGAGACTGTAGTTAGAGGTTCAGGTTCAACGCACAATCGTTGACCGATTGGGAAGGGGAAGACAATTACTAGACGTTTGGGCTCCTCTGCACGCGCTTATATATTTATGTAGTATTTATATTGTGATCCTGTATCTAGTGTAGTAGTTAAATTCGTGTGTCTCTGTGCTCGGAGCTATGGTACGCCCCGTGTGTCTTTGTGTTCGGAGCTACGGTTTTATTTTGGACAGCCCACACGTCGAACATTGTCTTTAAACTATGTCATACTAGTTGGTTATGATAGAGTACCCTGTCATACACTTGTAATTTCTGTTTACTTGGCATTGTTATATTTTTGTACCTTGTTACGTCCCTCTGAGGACCTGGTTCCCTGCCAGTTTTGTAGCATAGATGATTACGGATCATTTGGAGTTGCTATTGGAGTCGCATGTCTTGTGAGCATTATACCAGGTACTCATATCATATCTATCGGCATTATGGTTACTTTACATTATTTATTTTATCTACTATTGTAGCCTAGTTTTTATAGACTCATACTTCTTCTCGGGTCTATTCGAGTTAGTGTGTTATTGGGCGGCTGACTCTAGCACATATAGCTCTTTCTTGTATACTGCTGTACATTGTGGATTAAGACATAGAGGTTTACATTTATGGGATATCTAGATAGTGCCTTTTATATTTACAGCTTATACGTATTTGAGTCAGACCAGAGTCTGGTCGAATGCGTAGCTGGCATGTCACGTATTCCTGGTCCTACGTATTTTGGGACTGAGGTGTGACATGTTTTTGTGGTGGCCCATGCAGGTCCGATTTAAATCGTCTTGGTCACCTGACTATGCCAAGTGAGCCTGCAAATTAGGAGTAGATATTATGATTGTTGAATAGGATCTCAATCCATAATCGATTTTAAAAACTCTTTGTATGTGATTATCGTCCTTGGACTTCCAATTTGCATTCGTTCAATCTTCGTCGATATCGCTATCCTTGTTTCTCGTCCCCTATTGTTCGGGAAGATGAATGCTTGTGACTGATGATTTTTCTTCAGAAGAAGATCGAAGACCAGACGGCAGAAGACATAATTCGTATACCTTTCTCTGAGAAGATTGTTACCTTATCAGGATAGATTGATGGGTTCCTTGGATTCTAGAACTAGTGTGGAAGGTTGGCAAGAGAGTTGGACCCAGTAGTACCCTACCCGTGCTTGAGGTAACAGTGATCTTAGAAGTACTGAGAGCTAGAAGGATTATTGATCATGACCTGGAATAATTTATGGAAATACATAGCCTGATGATGGAAACTAGTGGTTATATATGATAGCAATACCAGGAATGATATTATGGACTAGAGGAGATAAAATTTTAAGCTCTCACTTGGAAGATGATGACATAATACCAGAAATTTAGTATGTGCTTGGGTGACATCATTATTACAATTGCACTATGTGACTTGGAGAGATAAATCACGAAAAGAAGGAATTTGAGGAATAGAATTTTAGGAAAAACTTTGAGGAGAAGAGAATTATACATTAGGCGAGAAATTTTTTTCTTTTGAGGATTGATGTTGGAAACAGAACGGGAGAAATTATTTTAAGGTTTAGTCTAGACTATGACCTTATCCTAGACATGGATTGGTTGAGCCAATACCACGCGACGTGAGATTGTCGACGTGATTACATTATTTATGACCACCAGATTACCCTGAGTTTGAGTTACTTCAGGGAGCCCAGGAATATGGTGCCCATCTACCTTTGAGGCACACATTGCAGAAGGGGAACTAGTGTACCCCGTATTATACCAGAGTTTGAGGATGTGGTTCTAGAGAATCTTTTCGGCCTGCCACCTGACAGAGAGATAGAATTTACTTTAGAGTTGACTCCAAGAGCGGAGCCAATTATTTTCCCGTCTTCAGACTAGCACCGAAAGAGTTGGTTGAGTTGAAGGTCCATAGTAGAGGATCACTTAGACAAGAGTTTCAGTCGGGCTAGTATTTCTCCATGGGGAGTACCCATCATATTGTACCGAAGAAGGACGGGACGGTACGTTGCGTATCGATTACAGGGCGTTAAGTGCTGTAACGATAAGGAACAAGTACCCTATGCTATGCAACGATGATTTACTGGATTAGCTTAGCAGTGCATTTTGTATTCACAGAGATCGATCTCAGATCAGGCTAACATCAGATCAAGGTACGGAGAGAGGACATCCCGAAGACGGCCTTTCGGACAAAGTATGGCCCCTATGAGTTTTTTAGTCATGCCGTTTGGTTTAACCAATGCGACAGCAGTAATTATGAGCCTAATGAACAGTATTTTCTACCAATACTTAGATAAGTTCATGGTGATAATTATCGATGACATATTGGTATGTTCCAAGAGCCAGGAGAAGCATGAGAGATATCTCAGGATCGTATTGGAGACGCTGAAACAGGAGAGATTGTACGCCAAGCTCCGCAAATATGAGTTATGGTTGTATAGGGTACCCTTCCTGAGACACAAAATCATCAGAGATGGACTAACAGTTGACCCAAAGAAGATAGTTGCAGTTGAGACATGGCCAACCCCTGCACCTGTTACAGAGATTAGGAGCTTCCACGGACTTGCCGGATATTATCAGAGGTTCGTAAAAAATTCTCGAGGATTGTTGTGCCTATGACTCGACTGATGCGTAAAGGCGAGGATTTTATCTGGACCGACGAGTGTCAGGCAGCTTTCGATGAGCTGAAGAAGCATCTGACATCAGCAACAATTTTGACACTATCTTCAGGATCAGGAGGATTTGTAGTGTACAGTGATGCGTCGGGGAGCGGATTAGGAAGTGTACTGATGCAACACGGCAAGGTGATAGCCTACGCATCGAGACAGCTGAGAGTTCATGAGAAGAACTATCTGACGCACAACTTGAAGCTAGCTGCAGTGATATTTGCACTAAAGCTATGGAGACATTACCTTTATGGTAAGCGGGTTAAGATTTACACAGATCATAAAAATCTGAAGTGTATCTACATGCAGAAGGAGCTCAACATGAGGCAGAGACACTGGCTAGAGTTGATGACTGATTATGATATTGAGTTGCAGTACCACCCTGGCAAGGCGAATGTCGTGGCAGATGCTTTAAGCAGGAAGCCCCTGGCATACTTTTTGATGACTCAACAAAAATTGCTAGAGGATCTCCAGGAGCTTGGTTTAGAGATTGTAATGCCAGGCAAGGATGGACAGATGGCCAGTCTTGAGGTTCAGTCTACACTGATTGAGAGGATCAAGGCAGCAATGCCTACAGATACGAGGTTTCGACGTCTACGAGAGAGGATAGAGACAGGCATACAGACGAGACTCAGGATTCATGAAGACGGAACGTTAAGGTCGCATATATGTTCCGAGTGGTGAGCTATGCCAAGAGTTGATGACCGAGGCTCATAGCTTGATTTATTTCATTCATCCCGGGGGTACGAAGATGTACCGAGACTTGAGGCAACATTTCTGGTGGCATGGGATGAAGAGAGAAATCGCAAGATTCGTGGCGAGATGTTTAGTTTGTCAGCAAGTTAAAGCTAAACATCAAAAGACTGCAGGATTATTGCAGCCGCTTCCCATTCTCGAGTAGAAGTATGAACACATTACCATGGACTTCGTCACAGGATTCCCGCAAAGCCCAAGCGGGAAGGATGCAGTTTGGGTTGTCGTAGACAGACTCACCAAGTCTGAACATTTCTTACCCTTCAGAGTTGGGCAATCCACAGGGATATTAGCTGACATGCATATGAGGCAGATAGTACGATTATATGGAGTACCTATCAGCATCGTATCGGATCGTGATACCAGATTCACGTCGCATTTTTGGCGGAGTATGCAGGAGAGCCTAGGAACTCGTCTCAAGTTCAGTACTGCATATCATCCACAGACTGATGGGTAGTCAGAGCGCACGATACAGATATTTGAGGATATGTTGACAGCGTGCATGATTAATTTTAGAGGATCTTGGGAGGATCACTTACACTTGGTGGAATTCTCCTACAATAACAGCTACCAGGCTAGCATACAGATGGCACCTTATGAGGCACTGTACGGCAGGAAATATAGGTCGACAGTTTGTTGGAGTGACGTGGGAGAGCGTCAAATACTTGGTCCAGAGTTGGTAACACAGACAGTGGAGAAGGTCAAGCAGATTCAGAGCCACCTGCATGCAGCACAGGACAGACAGAAATATTGGGCAGATGCACACCGTGGACCATTGGAGTTCTAGGAGGGTGACTATGTATTTTTGAGGATATCTCCTACTCGAGGTACCATCAGATTCGGAGGCAGAGGCAAGCTGAGTCCGAGGTACATCGGGCCTTTTGACATCTTGGAACGAGTTGGCGAAGTGGCTTACCGTCTTGCATTGCCTCCATCGTTAGAGGGAGTACATGACGTATTTCACGTATCGCAGCTGAGGAGATATATCGCAAATCCTAGCCACGTGCTTGATCATTCAGAGATTACAGTCGGGCCCAGCCTATCTTACGTAGAGCAGCCAGTTGAGATCCTCGATCACAGCGAGAAGACTTTGAGAGGACAGACTATTGACTGGTCAGAGTGGCATAGATGCACCATTCGTCAGGCGAGTCTACATGGGAGCACGAGGATTCTATTCGGCAATGGTTCCCGTACTTATTTGAGGAGCAAGGTACGAATTTACGTACGGTATTAGATTACTAGTTTTTTTTTTTTTAAATTCTCTTAGCTATTATCGTGCTTTACTTTTAAATTTTGGGGACGAAATTTTTCTAAGTTGGGAAGAATGTAAACCCCCTCGATTTATTCTATAGATAGTCGGGTTTGGATTTGGAAAATTTTGGATTTAGCAGCAGATGTTGAGGTTTAGAGTGGAGTTAAGTTTGTCTGGTATTTTAATTCATTAAATTAAAACCCTTGGCGCGCCTATCATTGCTTAATTATTCGGAGCCCAATATCAGCCCCTAAATTCCATCGGACTATTGTACTTATGACTTGACTCGCCAATTAGGCACTGGACTTTTCTTTCACTCAAAATTATATTTTCGTTGTGCTCTAAATTAATTGCACAATTTTCCGTAACCGATATTCATATTTAATTCTGTGTCGGACACCTGTGTCGTTACCCTCAATTTTGAGATACCAACTTAACCCGTTGAGCCGGACCGACTAAAGGGTCCAAGACTGACTCCAAGCCCCCACCATTTTCGACCTTTGAGTCATTTCCAAATTTTGACCCCAAGTGCCCCCATTTAATTTAAAAGCGCGGAACACTTTAATTCTAATTAAATCGGGGATACCAATTTTGCCTAATCCTATTTTAATCCTTATTTAATCCCGAAGGCCATTAAATTAAACCCGTGCCAAACCCCCAATACCCCCACACCATGCAAATTACCAAACTCCATTTTCCCCGTAATTTTTGCATCATTTTATGTGTTCGTGCAATTTCTCGAATTTAAGGGGCTTAGTTACAATTTATTGATTTTAGGTGTCATCCCCCCATTGGTCTAGGCCAAATGGAGAAGCCCCCTCTCCTTTGACCAAGTCAACATCCCTCCTCCCTTTCCTTGGGATGAAGAAATAAAATCCTCCATATGTTATCTACACCACTCAATTTAAATGAGAGCATCTCCACCCTCCATCCAATGCACCCCTCCCTATAAAACCATCACATCACCCTCACACAACCCCCAAGGCCGGCCCTAATCCCTAGGTGTGGAAAACCCCCCTCTCTCTCTCTCCTCCCTCCTCCATATTATTTCTCCATACAAAACTCCTTCTTCTTCTTCCTTTCTTCTTCTTATTCTTTCCTTCACCATCTTCTTCTTCCCCACTCTGGCCAAGCCCCTCACCTCCGGCGGCCAACGTCACCACCCGAACCGAACTGCTCCTCCTCCACCCGAGCTGCTGCTGGCCACCCTTAGTTTCTCCACTGCAGCACGAGCCGACTGTTTCCAACTGTCGAGCATCCGGCCTCCCCCATTCTATCTCTTCCCGACTGTCTCAGTTTGACACCGGCGCCGCTGTGCGGCCACCCTCCTGCCGACTGAGTCCCCCCGGCCTGGCTGAGCAGCTCCCCGACTTCAGCAAGCTGCAGCGCCCCGATCGGCTGTGCGGTTCTCCCCCGACCGGCTGACTCGTCCGGCCACTATGCGGTTCTTCCTCCCCCGCTCCTGTCCAGTTTCTCCGAGTATATATGTAGGTATGTTGATTAGGTTTAATGTAGGTTTAAGGTTTGTGCTTACATAAGTAACCGAATTGGAATTAAAAGATTTGCATGGGAGGTTTAGGATGCTATAGGTTACTTATATGCATTGGGAATTTTGGGATTATATATGCATGATAGAATTTAGGTTTAATGCTTTTATAATACACAAGTGATGGTAAATTGCTAGGTTGTTTATTTATGGGTTAAATATGTAATGATGTTCAGGGGTTGAGAAGATTAACATTGGGAACAGGTGATGGATTATGTAATAATGTATAAGATCGAACCCTTAGCCATTCATTGAGGATTGCTGATTAAAGGATGAACAAAATGAAGTAGTAGTTTTTATCGTGAAAAGGGAAAGATTGTATATTCGAGGATTTAATAAATAATTGATAATTTATTCGAGGATGAGGTATGTCAACATGCATGTCAATGTCTGTGAATAGAAACCGAGGATTTGATCATGATTTGAACTACCGAATATAGTGATGAATAGTGAGATCGAGGACTTGTCTGATGATAGTATACTGTGACTGATTGTGTTAGATTTAACCTAACTGGGTTAACTTTGGTCAACCCTCTAGCGTCGTGTCCATGTGTCTTGTAGCTGAGTTTGTAGCTTATGATTGGACGAGGGTCACATCTTATTTTAGCCGCGTGATAGTTTATTGATTGAGTTGTATCTTGTCTCTAGGTACTGCGGGACCAGAGGACTTGGATGTGGTACCAGGACCCCGACATCAGTAGCCGCACGCAGACAAGTATACCTTGCCATCCTGTATTTTAGATTACAGATACTTGTTTTTCTGTATGTACATTGTGCACATATTTATGTTGACGTTTGATACTTCGCGTCCGGATCACAACCGGGTGCTGACATTCGATGTAACATCTTAGAACAATTGATAGATGCTTCGTAGCACCTCGATGCACGTACCTGAGTACATCGATACCCCAGGACACACTCATACACTGTGATCGTGCCAGATTCCTGTATCTTGATACCGACATCATGACCAGAGACTGGGACGACCTTAGGGTCGCGTCTGTTGAGTTATTTCTGTGTGTCGAGACTGTAGTTAGAGGTTCAGGTTCAACGCATAATCGTTGACCGCTTGGGAAGGGGAAGACAGTTACTAGACGTTTGGGCTCCTTTGCACGCGCTTATATATTTATGTAGTATTTATATTGTGATCCTGTATCTAGTGTAGTGGTTTTACCCGTGTGTCTCTGTGCTCGGAGCTACGGTACGCCCCGTGTGTCTCTGTGTTCGGAGCTACAGTTTTATTTTGGACAGCCCACGCGTCGAACATTATCTTTAAACTGTGTCACACTAGTTGGTTATGATAGAGTACCCTGTCGTGCACTTGTACTTTCTGTTTACTTGGCATTGTTATATTTTTGTACCTTGTTACGTCCCTCTGAGGACCTGGTTCCCTGCCAGTTTTGCAGCATAGATGATTACGGAGCATTTGGAGTTGCTATTGGAGTCGCATGTCTTGCGAGCATTGTACCAGGTACTCATATCATATCTACCGGCATTATGGTTACTTTACATTGTTTATTTCATCTGCTGTTGTAGCCTAGTTTTTATAGACTCATACTTCTTCTCGGGTCTATTCGAGTTAGTATGTTATTGGGCGGCCGACTCTAGCACATATAGGTATTTCTTGTATACTGCTGTATATTATGGATTGAGACATAGAGGTTTACATTTATGGGATATCTAGATAGTGCCTTTTATATTTACAGCTTATACGTATTCGAGTCAGACCAGAGTCTGGTCGAATGCGTAGCTGGCGTGTCACGTATTCCTGGTCCTACGTATTTTGGGACTGGGGCGTGACATGACCGCAGAATCTGAACATGGATGTTGGTTGACCCTTTCTGGTCCAAAAAGAGATAGCGGGTACACGATAATATATGGGGAGAGGATCCCTCAGAAGACTTCTTCTGCTTCCTCATCTGCTGACAAATGCGGTGATGACACAGTAACTACTGGTACACCACCAGGATATCTAGATTCTCCACCTCCAACTCCCCCAATTTTATATTGTGCGGGGAGTACTCCTCGTAGGGTACCTCACCCTAAGGAAGCTTAGAGACAAAATGTATCTCGTGCAGAGCTAATCCTATCTCGCCGCCGGGAGTATAGAAAGTCCCTGTGCGACAACTATACAACTCCATCAGAGCGACAAAGATAGGTCGTTCATTTCTAGATCGTAGCTGGTGCCCCTCACCGTAAAGTACAGGTTGGTTTCCCTAAGCTCTTGCTCACATCTTTTCAGAATCTACAAGGTTAGATGACACCACGAGGTATTGTAATATGCCCAGTTGACAGCCCGTAGTTGTCTAGTCGGGTAAGATCCTTTCTTCGCAATCTGACGGAGGAAAGTATCTATTGTATAGGCGCTCAAGTTCGGCCCCAACTCACTCCCAACAAGGCCGAGTTCCAATCCATCTTCTGTGGACCCATCATCACCTTCAAGTCCAATAAAGGTAGATAACGCTCAAAGAAGGGAAATAATATTTCTGTTTTGTAGAAGGTGAATGGTCATTTCTCGTTAATCTTTCCTATCTGTGGATGAATGTCCTTAAGCACATCCCCAAAGAGGAAGTACAATTTCTTAAAAAAATGTTCGTCCCCCACAGGGATCTCTCCTGCATTCAGTTGACTTAGCAAAAAGGAAGGATCATGTGCAGCAATCCTCTTTTGACACTCAGAAGGGAGATCCCTATCCACTAACCTCGGACATTAGAAATCGAGTCCTCCAGGTTTATATCCAGAGGAATTATGCCATGGCCAAGCACCAGTTCACCCGAGGGCTTAGTGGGTAAAGTTACTGCAAAATAGCAAAGGAACATAGTCAGAGACATAAAGAAACTCTAATGTGGCAGAGACCCTCATGCGACAGAAACCCCCATGCGGCAGAGTAAAATATGCAGTAGAGGATCTTATGCGGAAAAGTTACGCATACGGTCACAGTCTTTGTGTGGCCAAGCAACTCATGCCACAGTGATAAGCCATCACATGTTCTAAATGATGATGAGTCACCCATGCGACCAACTGTGCACGTGTGTCTCTGTGTTCAGGATCTTCTCATCCAAAATGAACTTACCTAAGATCAGTGGTTGCACATCCTTGGGGAATGTGTCCTCCTTACACTTTCCCTTGCCCTTACTCCTCTTTTTAAAGACTCTCTTGGCAGCAGTAGCAGAAGAAGAACCCTTGGGAGTCATATTGAGCAGAGCGATAGCAGGCGGTCAGCAAAGGCAAGAAGAAGAGGAAGAAGAGAAAGTAAAAAAATCTTTCTCTCTCCTCAAACCTCTTTATAAAGGGAAGAATAGGCTGCTCATGATGAGGCCATTTCGTATCCCGATCCGTCTTGATCCGTACGACAGAGAGAGATGACAGCGTCCCCTTATTCGTTGTGCCACCTCATCTCCTGTGAATGGTAGCTTTATATTCTGGGTCAACAGATGGCTCAGAATCCCTTTGAGATCGAACAAAATCTCCACATTTATGACTAGACAGTCAGTCATAAGTGCCTATACGGCAACGTATGTATGCGGCACGTTAATTCATACGACTGAAAAGCGATTAACCATGCTTCTTATTCAAAATATTTGAAACTTGACACTTTAAAAACTTTGAAGGGGGTCTTGTAGAAGCATAGAAAAATCTATAGTCATATAGCTTATATGCAGGCCATATCCATATGCTGAAGACAGACTGCATAGTCACCACCCCATGCAGCCTGGACAGATAAAGAGAGCCGAGTCACATACACGCCCTCTGATATGGCTCCCAAAGGTCTGCCACAATTCTAAGCACTTATTGCCCTGACTGTCTCAAAAAGTGTGAGAGAGACGGCGATACACAATCCGACAGAAAGGTCACGTCAAGCATTAATGACTTCGTCAGAACGCACAGAGCCACACGTCGAATACTATGCAGCCTCGCCAATATACGGCCAAAATGTCCATTCGACCACGGCCCAAACGAGAGCACGTATGCGGCTACATGACCCATGCGGTCTCGCCAACATGCAGCTAGAGTGTCCATTCGACCAAGACCTAAACGAGAGCACGTATGTGGCTACATGACCCATGCGGCCTCGCCAACATGGGGCCTAGTTGTTGAGCGACCTCCAGCTCATAAGATCTTTCCGTTACAACCGCAGAGATCTTTGCATAGTTGGTGCTGACTACGTGTCGAGCTGACCAAGTCACGCCCACAACGGGTTGATAACAACCCCGAGATCTCATCAACAGCATATCTCAACCAAGGCCACATGGCAATTTGACCATGGCCTGCGGCAACAGTTACAACCGTATTCTATTGGAAGAACCTTATGCGGCCACCAAACAGAGGCATATGTAGCACCCCTAGCCCATCAGCACGATGGCTATAAATAGGAGCAACTTGAACGTTTTAAGGTCGGCTTTTCCTACTTCAGAGAGAGACTGGACCAAGATACGAGGCTGGCTATCTGCGAATCTACACTCAAGCAAGAGAGAAGAGCTTCTATATTAGACCGTCTACGGAGTAAAGAGAGTTGCTACACTCCTAACCCTCCATTATCATCTCCAGAAAATAACTTTGTACTTAGATTATCTTCTAGAACTTTTCTTTGTACTTTCTTTAGTTTGTTCAATTGAATCAAGTTATTCCCAACTTTCATATTTAATGGCAAACAAAGTTCAATCCAGTATAGTAAAAAGGATCAAAGTAGCACAATCATCTGATGTCAAGCCTTAGCAACTTAGGGCAGAGTGTGAGGCAGGACGTAGACCAGAACTAAGCATTCACAATGACAAAATATTCTATTTTGGAAATCATCTTTGTATACCTAACGGAGACATTCGTCAAGAGATCATATCAGAAGCCCATAGTTCTCAATATTCCGTTCATCCAAGAGGAACTAAGATGTACAGAGATATTCGTCAGCATTTCTGATGGAATGGAATGAAGAGGGAGATAGCTCGGTTTGTCTCTCGATGTTTGGTCTGTCAAAAAGTTAAAGCTGAACATCATAGGCCAGTAGGACTTTATCAACCTTTACCAATTTTGGAATGGAAGTGGGAATATATCACCATGGATTTCATGTCAAGTCTTCCTAGATCTCCAGCTGGATATAATTTGGGTAATAGTGGATCAACTCACAAAGGTTGCTCACTTTCTTTTCTTCAGAGTAGGACAGTCTACAGAACAATTTGCTCAGATATAAATAAATCAGATTGTCAGACTTTATGGACTGCCAGTCAGCATCATATCAGATAGAGATACTAGATTTATATCTTATTTTTGGCAGAGTCTACAGAAAAGTCTGGGTACCCGTCTGAAATTTAGTACAGCTTATCATCCCAAGACAAATGGTCAGTCAGAACATACAATCCAGACTCTAGAAGATATGCTTCAATCATGTACCCTTGACTTTGGTGGTTCATGGGAGGATCACTTGCACTTGGTGGAATTCTTTTATAATAACAGTTTTTAAGCAAGTATCCAGATGGCACCCTTCGAGGCACTGTATGGCAGGAAGTGCAAATCCCCTTTAGCTTAGGATAACATTGGTGAGAGGAAATTGCTTGGTCCCAAAATGATAGCTCAGACAGTTGAAGTAGTCAAGCAAGTCCGGAAGCATATCAAGGTAGCTCAAGATTGCCAGCATTATTAGGACGATTTGCATTGGCGACCTCTTGAGTTTTCTATCGGCGACCATATATTCCTTCGAATTTTTCCTATTCGAGGGGTCATCAGATCTTGTGTGTTAGGAAAGCTTAGTCGACGGTATATTGGTCCGTTCAATATCCTCGAGCGAGTGAGAGATTTTTCTTATCGTCTTGCTCTTCTGTCGTCGCTTCGTGAGATATATAACATTTTCCATGTATCTCAGTTACGACGGTATATACCAAATTTAAGCCATGTCTTGGATCATTCAGAATTATTCATTGGTACCGACCTTTCGTATGAAGAGAGGCATGTATCCATTTTAGATCGGAAAGAGAAGATTCTCAAGAACCAGACTATTCGGTTAGTCCGAGTTGCTTGGGGGAATCACTCACCAGGCAAGTCAACTTTGGAGTGAGAAGATGATATCCATGCTCGATACCCATATTTGTTTGATTCATAAGGTATACTTGTTCGTATATCTCGTACCCTGATCTTGTCTTATGCATGCTTGTCTTATTCTAGGATTGTACATGATTCACGTATGCCCTTGCTTACCTTGATTGTGTGTCTCCAGAGTTTCTTGCTAGACCCCGTGCCTTATTAAAATTTTGAGGATAAAATTTTCTAAGGACGGAAGAGTTGTGAGACTCGTCTCTTTTTTCTAGTATTCGCACCCCGTATACGCGTATTATACATGTATAGCTTGCTTATTGTTTATATCTTGCCTTATGCCATTCATGCATTGTTTAGGTTATTTTTGTAAGTTTTTTTTAGTTGCATACTTTGGACCGTTGGTCCTTTGGTTTTCTTGGTAGGTGACTGTGATAAACCCGAGTGAGAGGCATGGATTATGATCCAATGGCCAATAATCAATCCCTTGGCTATATAAGAAATCTTATTTCTTTTTTCTTTACTTTTTCTTTTTTTATTTTTATTTTCTTCTTCACTTCTTCAGCCTTCACCCAGAGCAGCCGAGCTTGGCCTTGGCCGTGGGTAACCTTGGTAGTATTGGTATTAGGCTAGAACTTGATCGTAAGCAATTACATCTTGCCAACCGAAGGAACAACCATGTATCTTGCTTTAATTCTTAGTATAACTTATTTTTATCATTTGATCGATTTTATTTTTCGGTAACACTTAGAACTTGCCTCATAAAATTTTTGTTTCCATTGGATTGGACTTTCTCTTGGAGCCCGAGAACAACAAGTCAAAGAATACAAAGTTTTCCTGAGAATGTACACAAAAAGTACGCAAGGAACCCTTGTCGCATAAGCGAAGTTCCAGTAAGCGCAATTTTGTGTGTTTTATAAATTCCTTAGAAAATGTGCCAAGATATGTTAAGTACTCTAAGCGCACTTCTCTACTCCTACGTATGTTTTGTATTAAGGCAACTCCTTCAAAAGTATGCTAATACCACTCGGCACACTTTTGAATGAATCTGCAGTCATTAAGAATGTACGCTACTGTTTAAAAGCCAAAATGGCGCACTTTGCAGATATTACAGAATTGGTGCACTTTGGTGAACTTTTCTTACCGGCATACTTTATCGCTTCTAGAAAATGGTATACTTTGCTATGTGGTGCACTATGTGGCATTCTCCAGAGACGGCACACTTTGTATCCCCTCGTAATTATTTAATGACTAAGCAAAGATTTTTGACCATTCTCGAGAATTGTGTTTTTGACTGCAGAGTCATCTCGACTGTTGTGCTATATTTTAAAACTTGTGTTTTATCTTTTAGGAGACCTTCCTGCGTTTGTTTGTGCGTCAAACCTCACTACTGGCATACTTGATAAAAGTGTGCCAAAGTCGTAGCTTGGGTACTTTTATTTGTGTGCCAATGATAGATTTATGGGCCAAACTCCTGGCTCGCACACTTCTATCATTCTGCGCCAAGATCCTAAAAAGTGCACTTTAGTATGATTTTGCGCCATCTTTGCTCGGAGCACTTTTGTATCAAAGTGCACTGGAACTGCCTGAACTAGTAATTTGTGCGTCAAATCTATTTTTGGCCTTTGTGCCCCAAAACCTGTTTGTGCATCAATAGTAGTTTTTGACCCATTGTGTATTCTTGCCTGATTTTATGTGCCAACCCTGAATTAATGATTTATGCGCCTACATGCCAGTATTCTCTTTTATATGCTTAAATCTTGATAATTTTCTGGTTCTCTTTTATCGCATTATTTTAACTAATCTTGGTTATTTCCTAAACTTAACATTTATGATATTGATCCTAATTTTTGGATATAATCTAATAATTGTACATTATAAATGAACTCCTGAATCTTGACATAGAATTGATAATATTGAGAGTCCAGACCCTGTACTAATAATTCTGATATTTTACTGATAATCCCGATACTCTTGATCCTGATAATACTGATAGTGGCTTGACGTAGCACATCATCCTAATACTATTGATCCTGATAATCCTGATAGTGGCTCGACGTAGCACTACTTACTTAAGAATTTATGTAACTATCCTGATCAAGGCTATTAGTAGCATATGTATTACATGACCTGTATCCTTGTGGTTGATTTTGATTGTACTCGTCAAGTTACTGTCATATCTTGCATTATGTATAAGGTCGATTCCTGAGCACCACGGTCAGAAATCCTTGATAATTGTCCAAGCTAATAGCTAGAATAATAATCTAGAAATTATCTAGAGAGATTTTTTTGGCTACATACAATTCCGGTATCCCAACGATACCTGATGGATTTGGAGCTCTCCGTCGTGAGGGACACACTTCCAACATACCATCGAGTATTGTACTTCCAAAAAAGATAAGAAATAATTATACCTGATAAATCTATATTCTTTACCTATTCGTCTGGATAACCCGGATAGTCTACATGACATATGGCTCATATGTTAGTAACTGGGACTGTGATAACCCTAGTTAGCTAATGATAGTAAGTCGAAGGGCATGATTGGTCGTGATCGCTTAATTTTCATTCTAGTCTAGTCATGTCCAGATTTCATTAACAACTGATCCAAAAATGGTAACCGGAGTACTGATTTCAGATGTCCTTGTTTAATTACTCTTGAACTGCTTAACGGTTATTTTACTCGTTGTACTTATTTAATTGTTTCTTATGTTATTCCCACTGGATTGTCTACATGCTAATTTTTGTTCATAAGTTTGGCTCCCTTGTGGTACTTGTTGTTTTGGGGTGTGACCCTACTGGTTTTGTATAGCCAGATTTTGGAGCAGAATCGCATGATCTTCCATATTTCATGTCTCAAGATGGTGAACACCAGGAGCACCCGAGGACATGAGTTAGTTTTCTTCTTTATCACCCACTTGATCTTGTACCAATTACTTTTGAGGCGTTTAGCCACCGAGCACGTATTTAGCTCGTATTTTAGAACTTGACATTCTAGCTTGCGGGCCTACATGTAAAACATATTATAGACTATAGCTAGAGCTGATCATGTAATATTGTACTATTGCTAGTTCTTCATTTTGGTACTAGCTTCATGATCATCTGGGTATGTATAGTTTGGGACACCTTACTATTATATGTTGGTGATCATACATCTTGTTAAGATTTTGCTTGCTTGAGATTTAAGACACCTAGGATTCTTGACCCAGGATTGCCTGATGGATTGTAGAGTAAACCTTCACATGTCTAAATAGTCATGACCGTATCTCGGATTATAGAGTACTCTGGTATACGTAGCTGGCTTTGTCTGCCCCCTCTCTCCAGTATTCTGGTTCTGGGGCATGACAATCCATCTTCTCCTTCCTTGTCTCTCTTTGTAACTCATTATGTCTCAATTGCAACTGTGTTTGCAAGGAAGAACTGAGATTGCTTTCTGATTATTGTAATATTCTGCAAGTTGTAATCAGAGTTGATATATTATAGTTGATCATTGGAATCGAGTTCTTCAGAGGGCAAGCTTTTTTGCTGGAACCTCTGAGTCTCGACTACAACTTTCGGATCCAACAGAGAGTAGACTGCAAAGTTTACTCGAACCTCTATTCCTGGCCTGTTCCTCCATGTTTTAATGAAATCTCGAGACTAATAGCTCCTCAATTAAATTCTATGTCTAACGTCATACGACGGAGCCCCCCCCCCCCCCCCCAATTGACCTTAAATCTCACATCTACTCCACATCATCTGTCATATCCAATTGCTCTATTATACCTCGTTCCTAGTTTGAGTTCCATAAGACGTTGATTTTGATTTTGGCTCCACGCTTGGATTTCATTGGATTTAAATTTTGGATGGTTTGGTTTACTCGTATTTTGACCATTGGATTTTAGTTGGTTGGACCATGAATTGGTTGGCACTTGTTCTTGAAGTATTTGGAGGATTGGATATTGGGTGAGGCCTATTTTGTATAGGTGACCCATTAACGAATTCATTTCAAATTCAAAATTGAAATTATAAATCATATCTTACACCATCTCTTTTATTTCCAATCACTTGATTGTTTTTGTAAGATTATTTAATATGAATCCCTCTTTTGCTAAGCTTTAATAATATATCTTCTTTTTTTTAAATATACTTATGGATTGAAATCTCTTCTTTCATCTTTTAGGAGAGAAATATGTGACTAGATTTATTGTGGCAAATCTTTTGGAATCATTTTATAGAATATCTTTGGAATATTTTTTCAATCACTTATAGCATCATTATTGAGCCTTCATATCGGTTTTTGTATGACTCTTAAACTAGAAAAAAATATCTTTGGCATCTTTTAAATGGAAAACCATTTGTGTTGAATTTTGATCACATCAAGATTAGATTATATGTACCTTTGGATTGATGTTTGAGATTGAATTGAGTTGATTCTACGACTAAGATTTTTTATTGTTAGAGGCTAGCCATGGGAGGCTATAAATAAAGCCCTTGTCCTCATTCTCTTCATATCTAATTTATTTTATTCTTTTGAGAGAGAGAGAGAGAAGCTTTGATGGGGAGAAGTTTTTTTGTAAGAAAAAGAGATTGATTATTATGGGAAAGGCGAGTACGAGAAGGGTGATCGACAGAAGATCTCTTCGACAGAACATGTAGGCATTTCATCAATTGGTGAGTGGACATAACCCTTGTCTCCTCGATCCCTCACTCTTATTAATTAAAAGATAATCTCTCTTATCTCCCTTATGATTGATATTATAATTTAAAAGAAATAAGATAAAAGAGATTATAGTTGTTTGTATTTATATTCTTCCATTTTGATACTTCCTTTACTTATCTTTTCTTTGCTAATAGTCAATGAAAATACTAGTATATTAGAATACTTGTAAATGGAGGCTACGATAGAACTATCTTATGCTTGGAATAATAATCACTAACTTAGAGATAGTGTTATTGCAAATTAGAGAACGGTTATAGTTGCACTAAAGAACTTAGAGTGCTTCAACAAAATGTTTATGAAACCTTTCATAAATAGTAGATTTGATCCTATTCCTATATAATGTCACATTAGTGATACAAGAAGTTGTATGCTAAAAGAACATAGAAATGACTTTGTTAAAGTACTTTAATAATGAAATGGTTATGCACTTAAGATATCCGATGAAAGCATAATAGTATTATTGTGGCACTAATATGGTTTTGTACTATGTTTGATACTATCGATTGCATCAGCACTACTATGACATTGTGAAGGTATTATTATGAATGGATAGTTCTATTATGACTTAGCATGAAATAGAGATATGAGTTGAATGAGCTAATGCTCTTAGAATGGCAAAATGGTCGTAATATTTTTGGATAAAGAGAGGCATTATGAACATGCTAAGGCTCTAAGAACGACGTAGTTGTATGGTTATAAGATGATTTATGAATGAGGTAAGGCTCTAAGAACGAAGTTACCATATTTTATAAGAGAATTTGTTATACGTTGCATTCTTATGGTTATTTTATGCATATTTTATTATATATATTTCATAATCCATTGGTCATGGATAATTAGTGCACAAGTAAAATTCCTCTAGCGATTTCTTTGCGACGAAAACATGTCGGCCTAGGAGAAATATGCGATTTGTGAATCTTCTATAGGGAAGGTCCTGAGGAAAATATGTCGGATATCCGTAAAGGTAGTAATTCATCCAAAAGGTCCTTAGGAAAAACTTTACTGAAGTCCTTTAGAATGGAGGCTACTTCAGGCAGATGAACAGTCATTTTTAACTTCTCTTACAAATAAAGCCAAGATAGATGCTCCTTTAGCTACATCATAATGTTTTCTTTCCTGTTACTATGTCATCCTTTTTCTCAGCAACGGTATTATTTGGTAGACTTGGGTTCAATCTGATTCTCTTATAATTATGAACAAAGGTACACGAATTCAAATGTCCAGAAATAATAACATCCAAGTCAAACAACTAAGGTCGACCCTAATGATGTGACATGTGTCCATATTAATCATCTCACACCATATTTTGTTTTCGTATGGAAAAAAAGTTTTCAGAATGAGACATCTCTCGCTGATGTTAATGGACGAATCATTTATCCACGAAACCTTGTACGATTGAGGGTGAGGTACAATATATAGGTTTAACTGGGACAACCTTAGAGGAAATGATATTGATACAACTTATACTATCAATGATCACTAGGCAGGATTGACCTCCTACCTTAGTATTAGTGTATAATATGTTCTCCACCAATCATCATTTCCTCTAGATTGAGTTAATGTACACCTTAGAAACACATTCAATCTAGAAGATTCATTAATAATGCTAGTTGGTTAAGTTAAGAGGCACAACATATCACTCCACGACGACCATTACCCTTCTTTTAGTTGTCATCT
The DNA here is from genome assembly GCA_036927795.1 of Iris macrosiphon. Lineage (NCBI taxonomy): Eukaryota > Viridiplantae > Streptophyta > Magnoliopsida > Asparagales > Iridaceae > Iris > Iris macrosiphon. The sequence continues at coordinate 249,315,305 of JAYESA010000004.1, forward strand.
GAGACAGGTTTAGCCTCATAAATGACCTCTTCTAAGTCATCTTGTTCCAAGGGTACTAGAATCACATGGTCCCGGTTTGATTGGAACATTGTTTAGCTATGTGTCAGTAGACCTAATACTTGAAACTTTGAGTGTGCATATTTGTCTTAGGTCACCAAATATCCCTTTACCCTTCCAATCCACATTCTATGGAGGGATGTTGATGACGGCCTTGATTGGGTTTGGCTCAGTATTATATTTTGTGTTCCTCTGTGACACATCCTTGCGATCATGTTTTCTAAGAGGTCGAATGTCTTCTAGATTGCGTACTAACATATACGCATCTTCAAGAGTAGTGATCATGATGTTTGATAATAAACGAAAGAAATAAAATTAGGTTTATACGAAACCCTTTCCTTGGTTTACAAACAAGAAAAAAAAGTACTATTAATCCTATACGAGAATGTTAAGTACAAAAAGTTTGATTCTGGGGAAATATTGCTATAGGAGTCTGATCTGCGGTCGATCACTTTGTTCCTTGGACCACACGATGATGAAGAAGTGTTGTAGAAGACGAAAAAGAAGCTTCAAAGGTTGAAGGAAAGGTTGAGCTCTCGTTGCCAAAGCTCTCTATATGTGCTCTTTTGACCTTAATTCTCCACCCTGATGACCACGACCCTTCTCAAAAATCTTCGACCTTTGAATGTTTCCGACCCCTTGACCTCCGTGGCCGAAGGTCGCTATTTATAGGGTTTGGTCACTGTCAGCGTAGAAACTGAACAGCGGAGAGAGGTGCACTCTTTACGCGGCAGTTATAATAACTGTCACCCACGTATGAATGATCTTCTGAATCGGCGTGTGACGCATGTCCCATTACGAGATAATGCGTATAACTGCTCATCGAAGATCACGGCATGCAAGCCACGTGGGTAACTGTCCCTCGCGTAGAGAAGGTTGGCATAGAAACCAAATAACTGTCACCTTGGCGTAAAAGCCAAATAGCTGTCTGGTTGGTATAGAAGCCCAATAGCTGTCTGGTTGGCGTAGAAGCCCAATAGCTATTATGTTGGCGTAGAAGCCCAATAGCTGTTATATTGGCGTAAAAGCCAAATAGCTGTCATGTTGGCGTAGAAGCCAAAATAGCGTCTTGTTGGCGTAGAAGCCAAGTTTTGCGTAAAGCTTGATGCTGTACGGATAGGTAGCCGGTGTAAAGGTAGCCAATTATCCTTCCTTGACTGAGGTTTTGAGCGTATTCTGGGCCAAATAGTCTTATCACGCACCTTTGCAAATATAGCCTGAATTGGCGTATTTCGATGAGATAGCATACGGCGTACTCCTATAGCTGAAAATAGCCAGGTCGGCGTATTTCGAGGACATAGCATACGGCGTACTCCTATAGCTAAAAATAGCCAAGTCGACGTATTTCGAGGAGATAGTATACGACGTACTCCTATAGCTAAAAATAGCCTGATGGCATAATGTACAAGATTGGTGATGTGGACGTATTAGCCCTAATTATGGCTCTCCCAGTCATTAAAAGTAGAACCAAATCTCGTGCATTAAATGCAGAGATCTGCCTCGAGTTCTGTATGAAGAGCAGCTTTTGACGTGGCGGTCAGCTTTGTCTCATCCTGAGCGTAAAATCTCATCTCTGCCTGTGTAAAATAGGCAGCGTATTCCTTGAATGCGTAAACGACGTCTTATATCAAGGCTTTGTCACTAGATGACAGTCTGGGGCTCTGTGCAGAATCATTATTACAGCCGTCCTCTTGATAGTCGTGTAGTACTCTTTGTCAGGAGTCAGGTTCACTGCTTTGTCTGACAGGTTCATTCAAGGAATACGAAGAGTTCCTCGTACAACTTCCCACTACATTAAAAGCAGATAGGTTTTACGTCGAAGTAGCGATGTAGCAACCTTTTTACGCTGAAGCAGTCTGGAAATACTGCATTACGCGGGTTGTTCAGGAGCTGTGTTTTATGCTGAATAGCGTTAAAGCTCCGCTGTACGCCAATGGCTCTGAAGTCATGTCTTACGCCACCCAGTGCTGGAGCTCTATTTTACGCGGCTTCCTGCATGTTGAGGGTTTTACGCGTATAATTCCTCAACATATTTTTCATGCTTCTACAAGACCCCCTTCAAAGTTTTCAAATTCCTCGTAATTTGAAATACTTTGAATAAAGAATGAAACGGTCAAGTTTGACTCATTCTGCGAGGCTGATTTCTCGGCAAATATTTAGGAATTTGTTGGGATTTTTGTGATCTTATCTGCCTATATAAAGGCGATTAAGTTAACATGTTTCTCCCACACTTCCTTCACCATAAATAGATGGTTGCCGATATTTGTCTTGCTGACTTAAGAAAGAAGAAGATCATGTTCTTCCAGCATGTAAGGAGCCATAAAAAGAGGCATCTTCGAGCAAATGTCCTCTGCAATGATGGATCATGGAAGGATATCATAGCTTCCTTTGCTCGGGATGATCAGCAATTTCATATGGCTATTTGTCCAGGGAAGAGGAAGGGTCTTATTTGGCCACACAGCTTGCAAGCTGTATTTTCTTCCATCATGGCACTGGACGAAGGCAGACAGCTTGGCCCTGTCTTCCAATATTGTGTTGGATCTGGATCCCAAACACAAATCTAGGGCATGCCTGCCATGGCGTATGGAGGATGGGCTTACAAAATTGATACAGGCCCAGTTCTGTATCCTCCCGTCATTAAATATTTTCTTGTTAATCGGCCGCGGAAGCCGATTAACTGCCGTAGAAGACGAAAAAGATCTCCACCAATATGATAACCTGGCTCAGCAGATTCTTGGTGTGATCTTTGATGAAAATGAGAAACCCTTTGTAGAAAAAGGATTTCCATCATATGTAATCATGATTAATAAAATTGTCTTCTTTTATGCATCTGATGATTTGCCATATTTGCTATAAGGAAGTCTGAATATGTGCAGCTTCAGCACGTCTGAATAACTTTATGCTGACTCTGATAAAAGAGTATCTGATCTCGTCTCGCCTTTTACGCGTAACTGAAGACACGTAGAAAGCTTCTTTAGCACTAAGTTGAAGATCCAAACTGTCATGCTGTTTTGAACAGGGAATTGCATAGGATTCTGAACTGTCACTTCTCTGATGCGAAGAATTCTTGTTCAGACCATCATCTTCAAGAATATTTTCCCAAAAATCCCTTGAAAAAGGGCGAGAAATGGCCGTCAAATAAGCCATACTTGAACTTGTGTAGAAGACTGGACTTCGAATGAACTTCCAATCGACCCAAGAAGAAGAGTCATCTTCAATGCTGAACTCTGTGTGTTTTGGGCACTTGGAATATTTTGTAGCCAAGAAGGAGCATTTTCTGCGTAAATCCTTGTAACTGGCCATCTGTAGCTTTTGAGCGTAGAATCATAGATTTGTAGCCTCCGAGCGTGAAATCATAGATTTGTAGCCTCTAAGCGTAAAACCGTAGGTTTGTAGCCTCTCGAGCGTAAAAGCTCCTGAGCATAAAAGCATCTGAGTATAAATCCATAGATTTATAGCCTATGTGCGTAAAATCGTAGATTTGTAGCCTCTCGAGCATAAAAGCTCCTGAGCGTAAAATCATAGACCTGTTCTGCGCGTAAAATCTGGATCAACTGACTGTCCGTCTTCCTTTTTTCAAATGATAGGCTGACGTGGCCCTAAATCATAACCAAATATTAAATATCGGATTTGGTTAGGAATTCGAAGAGTTATCCGAACTCTATAAATAGCCCAAGGTCTTGAGAGAGAAACTTTTTATCTGTCTTCGCAAAAACCCTAGCTTTTCAAGAACCTTTCTTCTTTGTCTCTTTCTTGAGAACTCAGAATCGCCATGGCCCCTAAACAAGCTTCCACTGCTAAGGGAAAGAAGATTTCTTCCTTTTCTCGATCCTCTACTCAAGCACGAGCAACTCCCATTAGGCTGAACGAGCCTCGATCGGAACGCGGTGCCCCGCCGTCGAGCTGTGCTCCGGACGTCATAGGTAAAAGGACTTCGAGGGAAAATAGAGGACTTTTCGCACATGTTGTACGTGTATGCGAACTAATACGCCCATATTTCTAATATGTCAGCGTAAAACCATCTTTTCGCAGTCTGGCGTAAAAAGCTCAGGCTGTCAAAATTTGGCGTATACTACAAACTTTGAGTTTTACACGCTGGATGAGAATTCCAGCGTAAAAACTCAAATTTTGGCAGTCTGGCGTAAAAACTCAGACTGTTAAATTTTGGTGTATACTGCCAACCTTGAATTTTACGCCTTGGAAAATAGGTTCCAGCGTAAAAGCTAAGTTTTTGCAGTCTTGGCGTAAAAGCACAGACTGATAATTTTTGGCGTAAACTGTAAGAAGGTAACGTCTAGTGTAGAAACTGACTTGTTCTCTTACGTTTTGTAGTGGACTTGCAGATCCCTTTTTTGGCTGAGGTGATGGGCTCTGCCGACGGGATGCTGAACTCGAATTATCTGGAGGATTTGTCGCATGTGATATTCCCTATTTCTGGAGCCAACTATCCTGAAGAAAGGGGAATCCTGATATCGTCCCAAGGAGAGCGCATGCTGTTGAGTATGATTAGTGGGGAGCCCCTGACATACATAGACGGGACGGAGTATAAGAAACCTGGTTTCTTATTCGGGGATGTTATTGACAAGCAATCCCAGACCAAGCCCAAGAGGGAAGACTGGGTGTTCACTGCTAAGGGCACGGTCATATATCTGCCAAAGATGTCCAGGGATTACCCTATCTCGGCCTTCTTTCATGCCACACATTCTAGGAAGATGATGTGGGTGCTGACTCCAGATCTTCACGGCCGACCGAGGAAGATTTTATACAACAAGGAAGGCGACTGGGGGGCCTATATGAGCCGTCGTTCGGGCCTTGTTATGCCCTTTAGGGGATTGTTGCCGGGTAGTGTCCCGAGTGAGGACTCTTCGCTGATCCAACCGGTTCAGATATCGACCTTCTGCAATGACTTCATGGGGCAGGGAGGAATGTACCCCAGAGTCAACCCTCGGACCAGTGGATGGCTTAGCCCGGGGAATCTTCGATGGGCTAGTTTGACTGCTTGGGCCCTGAAGAACTTCCAGGTAGAGCTGGAAGGAATTGGCTTGTTCGCGGCCGTGAGTGCCACAAGTGTTGGGTTGCCTGTCAACCTTAACTTGTTCTTAGCCTTGATGGAGCGATACAATTCACTCACTGGGACTTTTGCCACTCCGCTGGGGGAGTTAGACTTAGCCCTTCATGAGATGGCAGAGATTTCAAAGTTGCCAATGGGGGATGCTCCTTATGAAGAGTATGTCCCTACAAACATGGAGTTGAGGGATACAAACCCTCGGGCAGTGGCGGTGTATCAGGAGCTGATGAGCCACTACCTTGCTTGCACCACTTTCTACAAGGAGCCATCTGATTTGGCTCACGTCAACAAGTAGGCAACTTACCTCTTCTTCCACCAGGCCAGAAATGTTAAGCCAGATAAGGTGGTAGATAGCCGAGATAGGCCCTTGAACCTCATGAGCATGCTTAATGCTGACACGGTCGATGACCTCATCGAAGATGCAGGGGCTCCGGATTATGTTCTTGACGAGAAGATAGGGGGTTACCCTGTAGGTACGAAAGCCTTAAGCTATATGAGACATTGCCGGAAGCCTCTGTTAAGGGAAGCTCAATTGGCTGGCTTCCTCTCCGTCTGGCTACGCCGATGGGTAGTGTCGGGCATCGCGTCTGCGGATCGCATCCATCGTAACACTTTATGGCCCGCAGTGCATTTGGTATTCGGAGCAAGACTGGGCCTGCTTCCTGCTATGGTGTGTAGAATACAAGCAGGTCTGAGGGCCCTTACTGATGGGTTGCTCGCTGATGAGACGCAGCGTGAAAGCTTTCCTAGGGTGGAATTACCATTCTTATACTTTATGGGATGGTTAATCCTTCACAACACTCGGGTGATGTCTCCCAGTTCTGCCAGCAGTTCAGGAAATATCTTCTTGTTGAATTACAAGAATTTCTCTTGGAACGTGACGACCGTCACAAATTGTCGGCGGGCGTTAAACGTTGCCCACAGCTGGAAGATCTTCTGTATCGTCCCCCCTGTATATATCAATCAACAGGGGACAAAACTCAAGGATGAAGGTCATAGGAGGACCATTCTTTCTCCTAAAGCCCTCTATTGGTTGATCTGCATTAGACCTTCCCACTTGCTATACAGGAGTGATGATCTTGCTTCTTGGGGCCCTATCTGCCCAGTCGGTTTGCCAGACAATTTGGGTATGACCAATTGCATGTGGGGAATGCCATTACCAGCTTCAAGTCTAGAGGTGGACTTATTGATGGAGCCAGAGGGTGGCGGTACTTCATCACGGGCTGTACTGGCACAACTTTTGCCGTGCCCGCGACTTCTCTTTCCATAGAGCTGCACATCCTTCACTCGTACGCGTAGTTCTATGAATCCATCAATACCTTCCGTCGCAATTTTGATATGCGTGGAAGTTTTAGGATGCCCTCCCATAGGTCCACTGGAAGGGAGGATGTTCCGTCTGTTTCCTCGGATGAGAATGAAGACACCACCGGGGCAGACAAATTTTTGTTGACAAAATCGAGAGGCGTAATAGCTCCGCCTGCAGAGCCTCTCATTATCCCCCATAAAAGGAAGGCTTCTACTCCGAAAGAGCCTTCTCTCCGCAAGAAGAGGATCGCCAGAGGTCCGAAAAGGACTTCCACCAGGGAGGCTTCTAGGAGCGAGCCTGTTATTTCCCCGGTTGGGGGTGATTTGTTGATCAGAGGTCCTTCGCCTTTTAGAGAGGGAACCTCTATAGTTCCGGCTGGCAGTGCCGAAGATTCTTTGCTCGAGGTCGCTGCTGCTACTACTGCTTCTGGTAGTGCAACGAGATCGCCTATGAGGTAAAGCATTTTAAGGATACCCTTATCCAGACAAATAATGGGAGTAACCCCTACCTCGTCTGTAAGTATTTCCAGTAAGATTCCACCCGATGAGCCTCGAGTGGATCTTGGTGACGACTGGGAAGACTATCCTCCAACGTCAGTTGGTGCACCCTCTTCCCCAGGTATGACAGCCCGCTTAGCATCATTAAGAAATGATTTAGCTGTACAGGCTGCGGACACGACATATATACCATCGGCCATGGGTAAATGTTGTCCTTATGCCTCTTTTAGGAAGATTAACATCAAGTTGATATTAACTTTCTCTTATCTTCTTTTCAGGGGAAGATATCTCAGGGGAGGACGAAGTCGACGCAACCTTTGACATTGTTACGGATCCTGCCGATGAAACGGCGATATTTGATATCGAAGAGGCATGCTTTGGAGCTGCCGATCCTTCGTCCGTAATATTTTCGGACGTTGTCTCGCCAACAGCAGTCCAGATATCATCAGAGGAGGATGAGCCTGTCATCACGACTGTGCCTCCGTTGTTGAGTACGCCAGTAACTTCAACTGTTGCTGGTGTTCTTTCTTTTGTCGCACCATCTGTAGAGGCGACGGCCGTGGCAACATCTTCCGCGATCATTCCAGGAAGGCAATTTCCTGATATCGCAGCCACTCCTAGCGTGCATCCGGTCTTCGATATACTGATTGAAAATTATACCAGCCTATTCTACCGTAGTTTGAAGGAGTTGATTTCCATGGTGCTGGAGAAGAATATGAGCTTTGATAATCTGCTGACGTCCTCCCAGCTTGCGATAGCACCGATTAGAATTTTCAACGACGCTGGAATAGTTGATGCGATGGAGCAAATAGTTAATGGTTTAGAATAATCCATTAACGAATATTTGCAACTATCTCGAGGCAACGTCGATGATATAATCTAGGCCGAGTATGACTCCTTAACTGCTAGGCTTGTTGAACAGATGGAATCTCTGAACAAATTCATCCAGACACAGCAGCGAGAGATGGATGCAGAGCAGGCCGTCTTGGAGGAGGTTATCCTTCAGCTAACCTAGTGCCAGGCCGAACATGAGAGAAATGAAGCGAGGGTCCGTAGATTGGAAGCTAAGCTCGCTAAGGCTAAAGAGTGGGCTCGCGCTTCATCGGCAGCTCAAGATGTATTGAAGGGCCGAATGAATACAGCCCAGCAGAACCTGGCACATGCAGGTGTCATCCGTGCCAATTTTGTACGGGCTCGGTCTGAACTATCCCTGTTGAGTGATGATGAGGCACGACTGGAGCGAGCTCGCGCTAACATCTTGGACTCTAGGAATGAGAGGATGGCAGCTCTGGCACAGCAGATTCGTGATTTGACTGCTCCTCCCCAATGATGTACCTTTTGCTTCTTTTTATAACTTGCTCTTTCTGGAGATAATAAAGAGACTTTATCTGACTTTTATGGACCCATCATTTTTGAATATAAATGACAAGCTAGGGTAAAAGTGATATCAGAGGTATCATGAACATAACATACTTTCGTTAAGGTTTTGCTGAATGTAAATCTATTCAGAGTTAACATGAACCTGAAAGAATATAATCCAACTAAATTTGTATACTAAACACTATCAGAGCTAATATGAACATGATAGGTTTACAAATTAGTTAAAGTTATCTATTCGGAGGTCACATGAACCTGATAGAATATGATCCAGTTAACCTTTGTATGTAGTATCATCAGAATGAGATCTTCACTATACTCTGTTTAAACAAGGGAGATTAAGCATAGTACTTCTTCAGGAATTTGCCGTTGATAGGAGCCATTAGCAGATCTCCATTAGGCTTGGCTAATCTGTAAACGCCATTTGAGAACGTCGTTTCAATCACATAAGGCCCTCCATTTCTTTATGATTGTTTGTATGAACTTCGGATGTCGTACCAGAGGTAATATGGACGTAGTACAATATCGTATTTTTTTTGAGGATATCCCACTGGGGGAACTTTGGTGGACCTATTATTTGTTGTGCACGAGTGTGCAAATAATAGGTTTGAGACAAGCCCTGCCAGAGGTAATATGGACGTAACAATTTTTTGTGGACCCACTACTTTTTGCGTACATTAGTGCAAGTAATGGGTTTGGGACAAGTCCTGACGGAGGCTTGTAAAATATGACTCTGTGGGGATGAACGTGGACTGAATCTTTCTTTGTTAGGGACAGAAAAATAGTTCAGAGATAATATGTCGCCATAGACTTTTTTTTTTTAACCTACTACCCTTTGCGCACGAGAGTGCAAGTAATAAGTTTAGGACAAGCCCTGCCAGAGGTAATATGGACGTGGCAGTTTTTTGTGGACTTAACACCACTGGCGTACTTAGAGTTAAGTACGGATGTTAAGTTGAGATGACAACCGATATCAGAGGTAATATGGACATGATAATCGATAGCCAAAACTCAGAAAGTTTGCTCAGAGGTAATATGAACATGACAAACTTTTGAGTTGTGACTCCACTGGGGATGGAGGTATATATCTACTCAGAGGTAATATGGACATGGCAGTTTTTGTGGACTCAACACCACTGGCGTACTTAGAGTTAAGTACGGATGTTAAGTTGAGATGACGACCGATATCAGAGGTAATATGGACATGATAATCGATAGCCAAAACTTGGAAAGTTTGCTCAGAGGTAATATGAACATGACAAACTTTTGAGTTATGACTCCACTGGGGATGGAGGTATATATCTGCTCAGAGGTAATATGGATATGACAGTTTTTGTGGACTCAACACCACTGGCGTACTTAGAGTTAAGTATGGATGTTAAGTTGAGATAACGACCGATATCAGAGGTAATATGGACATGATAATCGATAGCCAAAACTTGGAAAGTTTGCTGAGAGGTAACTTGGACATAGCAAACTCAGCTGGGGAAAATAATGTTTGGACAACAATTCATAGGTAATATGGACGTGAATCAAGTCCGAAAAATTCACTGGAGAGTGATTTACTGAGTGGCGATAGACCTCATCATCTGGCACTTCTTTAAGGAGAAAATTGCCACATGGGAGTGAGATCAATTTGACGTGACCTTCATCTTGTTTATAGATGCAAAGTGATGACTTTGGCGTCGATCAACTCCTGGATTCTCCTTTTTAGTACATAGCATGTCCTTGTGGGGTGATGAATGTACCGATGAAAGAGATAATATTCTGGGTCATCGATTTTGCCAGCCCTTTCAGGATGTCTGATGTTGGGTAGCCGAAGTTTGTTTTCCTTCATCAATATATTGAAGATTTCAATGATGTCATCTTCATTAAAGGAGAAAGTACCCTTTGGCCTTCGGGCTCCCGATGCCTGAGTTTTACGATTTCCTGGGAAGATGGTCATCGTTGCATCATCTTCGAACTCAGAAGGAATTCTACCCCCAGCTTTGGATGCTGCTCTATTTTGTCGAGAGAGACTACCCCCAGACATGTCGTCGTTTGGTTCTTCTTCTTCTTTTTGTCCACCTTTATAGACAGAAGTTGATTTAGAAGGACCTACCTCTGGAATTACAGGATCAGACTCTGGAAGTTTAGAGTTTGCAAGAGATGCAGTATATCCTAACCCAAAACGAGTTCGTTGACAGTAGGGACCACCATGCAACGGTGTTCATCTGCCTTTTCCATGGTTGAGGCCTTGCTTCAGTTTCAAATCGTAATCCATGCTTTATATAATCTTTAAAGCATGTGGGCTATATCTGTAGAGTTGCATCCTCCCAGCATCAGACTCGTGCGAATCTTCTTGTACAATTGGTCTATTCCACATTCGATGCTAGATTATTTGATGCTGGTTGTTGTGAGTTGGTGGGACAATAAAGACAGATTCTTCATGTAACCCATCTGTCATGACGACATTAGATGTTGACGCTACGTTCCACCTAATCTTCCCATATTTTGTAGCTAGGGGCATTGAATCTTGGTTTTGACCCCTGCTATTGCGTTTCTGGATCAAGAAATCACGCAAATCAGGGAGATTAACAAAAGAAGAGGAAGGCTTGCTCCGCCTTTTTATATTAGTAGGCCTGTGGAGGTTAGGAACCATAACCCTTTCCCTGCCATAGGAATATAGCAATTCAGCCATATGAACAGCACATGATCCATGAGGAGCGTATCTTCCCATAAAATGAGTCTTCTTTACGCGGATGGACTTATCCTAGCATAATTTGGAGCTTTGCACGGGTTGGCATAAAATGGGGGGAGCCCTCATGTTCTGAAGAGTGGCTAACTTCTTCTCTTTGTGGCGTATAACTTCAGAGGTCGGACGAGTTGCCACTTGTTTTCCCTTGTGGTGGTTGAAAGGATCATCTGCCTCATCATTGATGGGAGATAAAGTTTTACATGCTGGGTGCGGTGTAGACTTCTGGATTGGCGCTAAGGCATTGCCAGAAGTTTTGTCTGCCATGTCACAGAGGGGAAATTTTTCCTTGCGGAGCGCGAAGTAGACTTCTGGGTTAGCACTGAGGCATTGCCAGAAGCTCTGTCTGCCACGTCACAGACGGGAGATAAAGTTTTATGCGCGGAGCGCGGAGTAGACTTCTGGGTTAGCACTGAGGCTTTTTCAGAAGCTCTGTCTGCCACGTCACAGACGGGAGACAAAGTTTTACGCACAGAGCGCGGAGTAGACTTCTGGGTTAGCACTGAGGCATTGCCAGAAGCTCGGTCTGCCACGTCACAGACGGGAGACAAAGTTTTACGTATGGAGCACGGAGTAGACTTCTGGGTTAGCACTGAGGCATTGCCAGAAGCTCTGTCTGCTATGTCACAGACGGGAGACAGAGTTTTAAACACGGAGCGCACAGGTCGCGAGGTCACAATCTCGTTGGTCGAAGAGAAAGAGCCTGCAGGAAGGGTAGAGGATGTCCGGGGCATCCATACTTTACGCAACTTCCTGTTGTCCTTGATAGAGAGGGAACTAGAGCCACCCCCTGCGTGAAGCATGTCTTCATCAGCAGATTGGTTGAACTAGACGACCATAGTCTTCTTCGTTGATCCGACGGATACAGCATCTTATTGAGCAATGGCTTTCTTGTCAGATGAGAAAGTATTCCCCAGCAGAGTCGCCATCTTATGTTTGATAATAAACGAAAGAAATAAAACTAGGTTTATACGAAACCCTTTCTTTGGTTTACAAACAAGAAAAAGAAGTACTATTAATCCTATACGAGGATGTTAAGTACAAAAAGTTTAATTCTGGGGAAATATTGCTATAGGAGTCTGATCTGCGGTCGATCACTTTGTCCCTTGGACCACACGATGACGAAGAAGTGTTGTAGAAGACGAAAAAGAAGCTTCAAAGGTTGCAGGAAAGGTTGAACTCTCGTTGCCAAAGCTCTCTATATGTGCTCTTTTGACCTTAATTCTCCACCCTGATGACCACGACCCTTCTCAAAAATCTTCGACCTTTGAATGTTTCTGACCCCTAGACCTCCGTGGCCGGAGGTCTCTATTTATAGGGTTTGGTCACTGTCAACGTAGAAACTGAACAGCGGAGAGAGGTGCACTCTTTATGCGGCGGTTATAATAACTGCCACCCATGTATGAATGATCTTCTGAATCGGCGTGTGACGCGTGTCCCATTACGAGATAATGCGTATAACTGCTCATCGAAGATCACGGTATGCAAGCCACATGGGTAACTGCCCCTCGCGTAGAGAAGGTTGGCATAGAAGCCAAATAACTGTCACCTTGGCGTAAAAGCCAAATAGTTATCTTGTTGGCATAGAAGCCAAATAGCTGTCTGGTTGGCGTAGAAGCCCAATAGCTGTCTGGTTGGCGTAGAAGCCCAATAGCTGTTATGTTGGCGTAAAAGCCCAATAGCTGTTATGTTGACGTAGAAGCAAAATAGCTGTCATGTTGGCGTTGAAGCCAAAATAGCGTCTTGTTGGCGTAGAAGCCAAGTTCTGCGTAAAACTTGATGCTGCACGGATAGGTAGCCGGCGTAAAGATAGCCAATTATCCTTCCTTGAATGAGGTTTTGAGCGTATTCTAGGCTAAATAGCCTTATCACACACCTTTGCAAATATAGCCTGAATTGGCGTATTTTGAGGAGATAGCATACGGCGTACTCCTATAGCTGAAAATAGCCAGGTCGGCGTATTTCGAGGAGATAGCATACGGCGTACTCCTATAGCTGAAAATAGCCTGATGGCGTAATATGCAGGGATGGTGATGTGGACGTATTAGCCCTAATTATGGCTCTCCTAGTCATTAAAAGTAGAACCAAATCTCGTGCATTAAATGCAGAGATCTACCTCGAGTTCTGTACGAAGAGCTACTTTTGACGTGGCGATCAGCTTTGTCTCATCCTGAGCGTAAAAGCTCATCTCTTCTTGTGTAAAATAGGCAGCATATTCCTTGAATACATTAACGACGTCTTATATCAAGGCTTTGTCACTTGACGACAGTCTGGAGCTCTGTGCAGAATCATCATTACAGCCGTCCTCTTGATAGTCGTGCAGTACTCTTTGTCAGGAGTCAGGTTTACTGCTTCGTCTGACAGGTTCATTCAAGGAATACGAAGAGTTCCTCGTACAACTTTTTGCTGCATTAAAAGCAGATAGGTTTTACGCCGAAGTGGCGATGTAGCAACCTTTTTACGCCGAAGCAGTCTGGAAATACTGCATTACGTGGGTTGTTCAGGAGCTGTGTTTTACGCTAAATAGGGTTGATGCTCCGATGTACGCCAATGACTCTGAAGTCATGTCTTACGCCACCCAGTGTTGGAGCTCTATTTTACGCGGCTTCCTGCATGTTGAGGGTTTTACGCGTATAATTCCTCAGCGTATTTTTCATGCTTCTACACATGCGAACAAAAAATTCTCATCACAGATCCTCATGAAGTCCAGACCTAAATTTCTCTAAGATAGCTCATCCCAACTTAGTCATGAATCCTTGACAATGTCTCAGGTAGTTGTCAAATTTGGAAATGTACTCGGATCCGGACAAACTCCATTGAGTGTGTCATATCCATTCGTCTTTTAATTATTCCTTAAATGAATTAGGGAGGTAAAAATATCTTAGTTTTTGTTTCATGACAGCCCATGTGGTGATGGATGGTTCTTCTCGGACAAACAAAAATACTCCCTATGTTATTCCAATATTTTCTAGCAGGGACAACCATTTTAATGGCTGCGAATAAAACATTTTTCTCCTCGCTCATGGTAAACATTAAAATATCTTTATATGTTTGAGATCTAATCCAAATTTTTTTGGGGAGTCACTACTACCACCAAATGGATTGACTTCAGTATTGATACCTCTAAGCGTACAATTCTCTTGATCCAAATGATCATAAGGTTGACAATACCCTCCTCGGGGAGGTGGTCGTCCTTGAAATAAATTCTTGATCGATAAGGACTTGTGATCCATGATTCTCCATCATCCAAATAAATGTGACGAGGAGGTGCATTGGTCCTACTAACTATGTTGAGTTATGGGGGACTTATTCCACATTGAATAGAAAATAAGGAGGAGGCTAGCTTCCTCCTATATATATGTACCCCCTCTCTTAGAAGTAAATTAATAAATTATTTTCTCTCTGCATGGTATCAAAGCCAAAGCACTGAATCCTTTTTTTTAATTCCAAAAAAAAAGGAGAATTCTCTCTCACCCGACCCCCCCCCCCACCTTCGGGTATCGTCGATGTTCCATGCGGGTTTGCCTGCGGGTGTCGTCAAACCCGTCGTTGGATTGTGGATAATTAGAGATAAACTCTTGTATGATCCTCTGATTTTGATCTCAATATGGATTCTGAGATTAGAGAGAATACTTTTTGGAAAGTTTTGCACAAATCTCTATTTCTAGTCCTTGTTCCGGCAAGTTCTATCCATCGTATATTTCTCATGCCACATGAGTTTGGGGTGTACAGATAGATGGAGAAAGTCATGATCGTATGTAGGCGCACGACACGTATTTGAGTTGCGTTTGACCTCATCCTTGTGTGCAACTGTAGAGATAGGAACACCTGTGACTAGTCAGGAGTTGAAAGAGATATTAAAGGGGGTGGCCAGGGTGTTTCAGGCCAAATTAGAGAGACCTCATCCAGTAGGGCAGTCGTGCCCACACCAGAACTGTCGCGGGTGATAAAGAAGATAGAGTTGCTGTCCAATGATATCAAACTTGAGGGAACGAGAAACTACCTAAGTTGTTCTACGAGGGCGCTGTTGAACCTTCGGACCAATGGGCATAAAAAAAATATGTGAAGGGAGAGTGCACTGAGCCAAAGGATAAGACGAGTGCTGAGTGGAGCATATAGAGTCACCTTAATTCTCTGATGGTTTCTTGGATGCTGACTTATGTGTCTCCATCCATAGCTAGAATGGTGGAATCGATCCGCAGTGCAGCTGATGTCTGGACGACATTGGCTGGAATATACTTTGGAGCTGGGAGTGTCATAATGATGATAAAAGTTGAGGAGAAGATTGATGCTACCACACATGGAGAAAAGATAGTACTCCAGTATGAAGCGGAGCTACGTCGCTTATGGGAGAACTTGGACTACTATGATCCGCTATCATTATAAAATTCGGCAGATGTTCTCCTTGGAAAATAATACATTGAGCGTAGGCGTGTGGCTCATTTTCTCAAGGGTCAGAACCCACAGTTTGAGGCTAGGATGTCAGCAATGAATCATCTGCCATCTTTTTCGTCCCTGGATAAGGCTGTTGCATTAATGGAGCAAGAGGAGATCCGATAGAAGTTGATAAAAAGTGAGACCTCACAAATGTTCGTTCTGCATTGATCGTTCGTAGTGCTCCCAACAACGATGACAGGGAGTGCTATATTTGTGGGAAGAAAGGGCACCTCAGCTACAACTGTTCTCAACCCCACAATTTTGGTCGTGGCCAAGGAGGAAGAAGACAGAGAGGTGGACGTACAGGTCAAGGAGGCAGGGGATACGAAGGCAGGGAGGTTTATCACGCCCCAGTCCCAAAATACATAGGACTAGGAATACGTAACACACCAGCCGTATATATACGAACTCCAATATATGAAAACCATATACACACGTACGCTGTACATGAATATTCAATCCACCTGTGGTAATATACTATCTCAACAAGTCATACGCAATCTATATCTCATCCACAGCACAACAAATAAATAAATGGGAATGAATAACTGAATATCAAAAATGAGTATCAAATAAGAAATCTTAAAGTATGATAGTCGGATGGAAACAAATCCACTGCAATCGACTATACCAAAACTACTAAAGAAAGAAGAGAATAAACTCTAATATCAGAATAAAAGTCTCTAAAAGAATAGCAACTAAAATCTCTAATAGATGCAATGGATTACATATAATCCGAAGGTAAGACCTCCTCAGTCTGATAAGTAGCGTCAGGTCCAGGTCCATACTCCTGCGGATACTCCTGCTCATCTATATCTGGAAAGGGACCAGGTCCTCAGAGGGACATAACAAGATACATAATAACATGCCAATAAAGTACTGAAAGTAAACATCTAATGAGGTCGCCTAACCGTCTAAGTGAATGCAGTTTAAAAATAATTTTTCCCACAAGTGAGCTATCTGGCTGAAAACTGGGATTGGCATGGTTCTCTCGGAGATCCGGGGGCCTAAAAAGCATGTCGTCTTTTGAACGCCAGAGGCCGCCTGATAATATATAATATATAGTGGTCATCACCACCCATATCTCCGACGGAGAATCCGGGCGCACAATAGAAAAAGTACAAAGGAGCCCAAATACGGTACTTGTTGTTCTTCCCACCCTATGCTCTAAGCATGTCACATCCATAATACGATAATACCTCTAATAACTGCCAGGTCTACTAGCATACAAAGTTTCTAACAGCAGTTATCCCTAACGCACGTCCCACACGTATCGATGATCAGTCAATACGTAAGTCCATGATCTATATGAGACTCAAAACTCGTGTAAAAATGTGTCACAGTCAAATGAAACCTATTGATGCCTCATAAAAATGGGGTGGTCTCATAAACAAGGTCAATGCATATACATAAATAAAAATAATACGACGACACCGTCGTTGGACCCAAGTTTTCTTGGACGCACAATTTATATAGCAGTTAAAATACATGAACTAAAATAAACAAAAATAAATATGCATGCATCATATGGAATATAAATACAGTACAATGGCAAGGTATACTTGCCTGGCAAAAAATCTGTAAAGTGTAATCGTCCAAATGTCAAGGACACGGAATCTGGAACTAAGATCTCCGAACAAACATCTCCGGATGCTGAAATAGACATCACCAACGTTTCTGAAATCAGCAAAATAGCTAGAAATTACTACCCTTTCATCCAATTTGGATACAGGGACAAAACGATAATTTTGGATCAAAGTGGGGTCCATATGTGGCCCACTTTGCACCGAAAAGCGTGCCAAGAATAATATTCTCTAAATGGGACAAATTATAGGTCAAACGAACTCTAAAAGTCAGTACAAACTCAACGGTATGTCCAAATGTGGATTCCGATGAGCCGAACATAATTTTGCCTAAAAAGTAAACCGTGGGGCCCGCCAATTGGCGACTTGGTCAATTATCTCAGAATTGTATGAAAATTAGGTCACATGACCAGCGTGATACCACGAGTCCAGTGGCATAAGTTTCGTCGTAATCTGATGAGCGTGCACAAAATACGCAGAACTTTTGCAAAAGTTGCGACACGGGAGATTTGCTGCGGAGACGGGCTGATTCCGACGCGCACACGCGTCCAAATAAGTTTCCGCAAAATCTCACACGTCCGAGTATGCTATGCGCACCTTTTGGTATACTTGGTACATGACGGGGCGGTCCCGTTTGGAGGGACGCGCTCCGTATCACAATTTTTAGAAATTTAGAAAAGTATATTTTTGGGGTTTTCTAACTGATTTAATTCTACATACAGCAGTTAATAAATTAATGTAATTAACAAAAATCAAACTAGGTCAAGTGATCTTCGCATACCAAAAAGAAAAATCAAATTCGGATCTCTGTGGTGGGAGATACGAATCCGGGAACATAAGTAGTTACTGCAGTTTTCTGCGATACCCAAAAGTTATCTTTTTTCGTCAACTTGGACGCTATTTTTGCCAAGGGTTACGCGTTGTTCGAAGTCAACTATCATACAGATATTGAAGGGGGTTAAGTGATGAATTTACTGGTGAAGGCAGGATCGAGTTTGGTCGAGCGAGGTGACAAAAAATAGGGCTTGAACACAGGTAAGTTGCTGTCCCAAACTGCAGTTGTGGGGTTGCGCGTTGTCGAGTTCGTCGGGGTCGATTTTGGACGGCCTGGCTGGGCGGTTCTCCGGCTGGAGTGGTGGGCCAGCGGCGGTCAGGTGGTGCTCTCTCGGAGGAAGATGGGAAATGAATTAGGGTTAGGGTTTTGATCGAAAGGATGTGTATATATATAAAGGGAGAGAAGGAATCGCGGCTTGTGTACTGCGGATGGGGAATTGCGGGATTGTTGTTGCTGTTATTCTTATTACTCTACGGCTCGGGCTCATGGGTTAGAATAGGGTTAGGTTTGGATCCGTTAGGATCCATTATGAATTTTTTATTTCTTTTTTTTTTTCCTTTTTTATTTCTTTCTCTTTTTATTTCTTTTAAAAATATATATGTATATATATATATATATATATATATATATATATATATATATATATATATATATATATATATATATATATATACATAAAAAAATCTAGAATTTGTATTAATGTATACCATTAAGCTAGCAACTGTCCAAAGGGTCTCCTACATAAAATAAATTAGAAAAAATTTATACCGGCTCCATAAATCTCCTAAATTCACAAACACCTAAAATAAAAATTAAATAAAATCTATTTCTCCTAATTAGCTCATAATTACTACAATTCATTTATTAATTAATTAAAAAGGTGAATACGATTTTTTTAGGATTAGGGATTTTACATTCTACCCAACTTATAAAATTTTCGTCCTTAAAATTAAAATTAAGCCACGGTAGAAAGTCAAGGATGGTATAAGATATAAATCAACAAAGTAAATTCATACCTTGGTCTGCGAATAGGTTCAAAAAATGCTTGCGCATGTCGTCCTCGCGCTCCCAAGTTGATTCTCCTGGCGCGCCATGCTTCCATGCCACGCGAACCAAGGGAATAGACTGGTTCCTCAACACTTTCTCTCGACGATCAAGGATTTCCACGGGCTGCTCTTGGTATGATAAGCTCGGCCCAATGGTGATCTCCGAATGGTCGAGAACATGTCTGCCACATATCGCCTGAGCTGCGACACATAGAATACGTCAATTACTCCCTCAAGTGAAGGTGGTAGCGCAAGTCGATATGCCACTTCTCCCACTCTCTCTAGCACGTCAAATGGTCCAATATACCTTGGACTCAACTTGCCACGTCCTTCGAATTGAATGGTGCCTCTGGTAGGTGATATCCTCAAGAAGACATGATCGCCCTCTTTGAACTCCAAGGGACGACGATGAAGGTCTGCCCACTGCTTCTGCCTATCTTGCGCTGCTCGCAAGTGTCCTTGTATCTTCTTAACTGTCTCAGCGGTGTTGACCACCAACTCTGGTCCCATAATCTAACGTTCTCCTACGTCACTCTAACACATATGAGACCTACACTTTCTTTCATACAATGCTTCAAACGGAGCCATCTGAATACTCGCTTGATAGCTATTATTGTAAGAAAACTCCACAAGATGTAGGTGGTCCTCCCATGATCCTCCGAAGTCTAACATACAAGCCCTCAACATATCCTCCAATGTCTGAATAGTACGCTCTGACTGTCCATCTGTTTGTAGGTGGTAAGATGTACTGAACTTCAGACGAGTTCCAAGACTCTCTTGTATGCTCCTCCAAAAGTACGATGTAAAATATGAATCCCTGTCTGATACAATGCTGGCTGGTATGCCGTGCAATCTCATGATCTGCCTCATATATAAGTCATCTAAAGCTTCTGTAGACTGGCCAACTCTAAAAGGTAAGAAATGTGCTGACTTGGTGAGTCGGTCCACTATTACCCATACTGCATCTCTTCTACTTTGACTCTTGGGAAAACTCGTAACGAAGTCCATAGTGATGTGCTCCCACTTCCACTCTAGAATCGGAAGTGGTTGCAATAATCCTGTTATTTTCTGGTGCTCCGCCTTTACTTGTTGACATACCAAACATTTAGCTACAAAGCGAGCTATCTCTCTCTTTATTTCATGCCACCAAAAATGCTGGCATAAGTCACGATACATCTTGGTGCCTCCAGGATGAATAGAATATATCAAACTATGAGCTTCTGTCATCAGCTCCTGTCGAATCTCTCCATTTGGAACATAAAGACAATCACCATATCGTAATGTCCCATCCTCATGAATGCGCAATCTTGTCTGCTCTCCGGCCTCTGTCCTTTCCTTCAGTCTCCTGAATCTGGGGTCTGTAGGCAATGCTGCCTTGATCCTCTCTACTAATGATGATTGTACTTGCAAGTTGGCTAGTGTCCCATCTGCTCCAGGTAATATCACTTCAATGCCAAGCTCTTGTAAGTCCTCTAATAATTTTCTCTGAGCTGTCAAGAAGTAAGCTGCTGGTTTCCGGCTTAATGCGTCTGCTACAACGTTAGCCTTGCCTGGATGATAATGTAGCTCTAACTCAAAATATTTCATCAACTCAAGCCATCGACGTCGCCTCATATTTAACTCCTTCTGCGTGAAGACGTACTTGAGGCTTTTGTAGTCTGTATAGATCTCCACTCGTTCCCCATATAAGTAATGTCTCTATAGCTTCAGAGCAAATACAACGGCTGCAAGTTCCAAGTCATAAGTTGGATAATTCTTCTCATGTACTCGTAACTACCTAGATGCATATGTAATCACTTTGCCATACTGTATCAATATGCATCCCAAGCCTTTTCCTGATGCGTCACTGTAGATCACATAACCTCCTGATCCTGACAGAATAGTCAATACTGGTGCTGTAGTCAGTCGCTTCTTCAACTCTTCAAAAGCGGCTTGACACTCGTTGGTCCATATAAATTCTTGATCCTTACAAGTCAAACGAGTCATAGGTGCTGCTATCCTTGAGAAGTTCTCCATGAACCATCGATAATATCCCGCAAGTCCAAGGAAACTCCTCACCTCTGATGCTGATTTAGGAACATGCCATGTCTCAACTGCCAAAATCTTCTCTGGATCAACAAAAATACCATATCCTGTAACGACATATACAAGTAATGAAACTCTGTCCAAGAAGAACTCATATTTACTGAGCTTTGCATATAACTGCTCTCTCCTCAATGTCTCTAGAATAATCCGCAGGTGCTTCTCGTACTCCTCGTGGCTCTTCGAATAGACAAGTATATCATCTATGAAGACAACCACAAACTGGTCCAAATACTGGTGGAAGACTCGATTCATTAAGTCCATGAAGATAGCTGGAGCATTGGTCAATCCAAATGGCATGACCAAAAACTCGTAGTGTCCATATCTTGTTCTGAATGTGGTCTTTGGAATGTCCTACTTTCGTACCTTCACCTGGTGATATCCCGATCTTAAATCTATCTTCGAAAACACCTTGGCTCCACTGAGCTGATCAAATAGGTCATCAATGCATGGCAATGGGTATTTATTCTTCACAGTCACTGCATTAAAGGCTCTGTAGTCAATGCACATACGTACTGACCCATCCTTCTTTGGTACAAACAACACTGGTGCTCCCCAAGGTGATGCACTCGGTCGAATAAAACCTTTCTCTTCTAGTTCTTTCAATTTGCATTTATCTCATCCATCTCCTTCTTCGCCAGTCTGTAAACATGTGATGCTATAGGTGCTGCTCTGGGTGCTATTTCAATTGAAAACTCTACGTCTCTGTCTGGGGGTAGTCCTGGCAATTCCTCTGGAAAGACGTCTAAAAATTCTAAAATAATGGGATGATAAACAACATCGTCCATTGCAAGCTGAATACCATCCATGGCTTCTGTGGATCCTCTTGCAAACTTAAGTTCAGGCTGGCCTGGTACCTTAAAAAGAATTCTTACTCCAAAGCAATCGAAGAAAGCGTGGTACTTGCTTAGCCAGTCCATTCCGAGCATAATATCAAAAGTTGGCATAGGAAGGACTAAGAGTCGGGCGTTCATCTCTCTGCCACGAATTACTATAGGACACGATCTATAAATTCTACTAACAGGTACAACTCCTCCCTCGATAAGAATTCTAACACAACTAGGTAAAGGTGTAGAGGCAATATTGTGTTTGGCAATAAAACTAGATGATATGAATGAGTGGGTGGCTCCCGTATCAAATAATGTCACAGCAGAAAAAGTAAAAGCAAGAGTAATATCTGCTATGACATCAACCTCCTGATCCATGTCATCCATTTCCAATGCAAAAGCTTGCCCATTCCTCTGCGACTGTCCATGTCCGGCCCTCATATACTGATCCTCCTGGGTAGGTAGCGGTGGTCCTCTCTGAAATCCTCCTGTTGCTGGGGGTCGAGGTGCTCCTGGTCTAACCATCTATTAAGGTGGCTTCGGTGCTGAAAGCGCTAGTCTCTGCACTGGCGGTGGAAGTGTCTGCTGCATTGGGCAGTCTCTCGCCAGGTGCTGTCCAGAGCCACATCTCATACACTGACCCAAGCGGGTCCGACAATCTCTCAAAATATATCCGCGTCTCCCACAATAACTGCAGTGGAGCTTCTCTGCATTCTGGTATGGTCCTGCTCTGTGTTGGTACTGCTGTTATTGAGCAAAATGATGTCTTATAGGTCCTCCTTGTTGTGTCCTTGTTGGTCCCTGCTGTGCCCTTGCTGTTCCTTGTTGTGCCCTCAGCTGACCTCATTTTCCTCTGCTGATGGTTTCTTGTAATCTGGCTTTTGTCAGCAACTCGGCATAAGAGATCCGAGACTGTGAGCTAGTGTAATGTTGGAGCTCATGAGTCAGTCCACGATAAAACCTCTTAGCCTTAGCCAAGTCATCTGGTATCAGGGCAGCGCCATATTTACTGAGACGACTAAACTTAGCATCATACTCGTCCACTATTCTGTTCCCCTGCTCCAAGTGAAGAAACTGATCGTACAATGCATCTCTAACGGTGTCCGGGAAGTACTTCCTCTCAAAGCACTCTAAGAACTGCTCCCAAGTCTGGTATGTACCCAACTGGCGCTCCATGGATTCCCACCAGTGATGAGCATTACCATCTAGAAGCGCCCTTACACCTGTCATCCATAGGTCTGCAGGTAGCTGCGATGCCTCTAATAGCTTCTGAGTGTGCGTGATCTAGTTGATAGTCTCATCTGGGCTCTCAATGCCTTTATACGGCTTCGGACCCATCTGAATAAAGTCCTTTACTGAACCAACTTTAGCTCGAGGTACTGGAGCTAGTGCTTGAGCTGGTACAGTAGCCTGTGCAGCCATCATCTCAAGTGCTGCCAGAAATTCTTGCCTCTGTTCTGCTGCTTGCTGCCTCTGCTCTGCAGCTAGTATTACGGCCTGTTGTCGTTGTTACTGTATTATCATCTGGAAGAATTGGAACAGCTGTGTCTGGCCATCCTGCGGTGTCGACGAAGCTGGAAGGTTCCCAATAGGTGAAGCAGGAAGATCATATGGAATTGGATTGTGAGTCTGTCCATCTGGTCCCGGAAGTCTAGAAATCGTTGGGGTCCCTCCTTGAGTCTGACCATTGACTCCAGAAGTTGTGTCGCCATCGACGGCAGTACATCCATTTTGCATATCCATCTCTCTACAGGTGATGTACGAAACGATTAGAAGAAGTACATGAATCAAACAGGATACAAGCATTAAATAGAAGGATGAGTTTTAGTCAAGCGTGGATGAGATCCTTATACTCTATTCTTATACGCAGGCTTGTTCGGTATAGTGACGTAACCGAGACAATATATTCTTGACCTGCATGGGCCACCACAAAAATATGTCACATCCCAGTCCCAAAATACATAGGACTAGGAATACGTAACACGCCAGCCGTATGTATACGAACTCCAATATATGGAAACCATATACACACGTACGCTGTACATGAATATTTAATCCACCTGTGGTAATATACTATCTCAACAAGTCACAAGCAATCTATATCTTATCCACAGCACAATAAATAAATAAATGGGAATGAATAACTAAATATCAAAGATGAGTATCAAATAAAAAATCTCAAAGTATGATAGTCGGATGGAAACAAATCCACTGCAATCGACTATACCAAAACTACTAAAGAGAGAAGAGAATAAACTCTAATATCAGAATAAAAGTCTCTAAAAGAATAGCAACTAAAATCTCTAATAGCTGCAATGGATCACATATAATCCGAAGGTAAGACCTCCTCAATCTGATAAGTAGCGTCAGGTCCAGGTCCATACTCCTGCGGATACTCCTGCTCATCTATATCTGAAAAGAGACCAGGTCCTCAGAGGGACGTAACAAGATACATAATAACATGCCAATAAAGTACTGAAAGTAAACATCCAATGAGGTCGCCTAACCGTCTAAGTGAATACAGTTTAAGAACAACTTTCCCCACAAGTGAGCTATCTGGCTGAAAACTGGGATTGGCATGGTTCTCTCAGAGATCCAGGGGCCTAAAAAGCATGCCGTCTTTTGAACGCTAGAGGCCGCCTGATAATATATAATATATAGTGGTCATCACCACCCGTATCTCCGGCGGAGAATCTAGGCGCACAATAGAAAAAGTGCAAATGAGCCCAAATGCGGTACTTGTTGTTCTCTCCACCCCATGCTCTAAGCATGTCACATCCATAACACGATAAAACCTCTAATAACTGTCAGGTCTACTAGCATACAAAATTTTTAACAGCAGTTATCCCTAACGCACGTCCCACACGTACCGATGATCAGTCAATACGTAAGTCTATGATCTATATGAGACTCACAACTCGTGTAAAAATGTGTCACAGTCAAATAAAACCTAATAATGCCTCATAAAAATGGGGTGGTCTCATAAACAAGGTCAATGCATATACATAAATAAAAATAATACGACGACACCGTCGTTGCACCCAAGTTTTCTTGGACGCGCAATTTATATAGCAGTTAAAATATATGAACTAAACTAAACAGAAATAAACATGCATACATCATATGGAATGTAAATACAGTACAATGGCAAGGTATACTTGCCTGGCAAGAAATCTGTAAAGTGTAATCGTCCAAATATCAAGGACACAGAATCTGGAACTAAGGCCTCCGAACAAACATCTCCGGATGCTAAAATAGACATCACCAACATTTTTGAAATCAGCAAAATAGCTAGAAATCACTACCCTTTCGTCCAATTTGGACACAGGGGCAAAACGGTAATTTCGGGTCAAAGTAGGGTCCACATGTGGCCCACTTTGCACCGAAAAGTATGCCAAAGGGTAACAGTCTCTAAATAGGACAAATTATAGGTCAAAAAAATTCTAAAAGTCAGTATGAACTCAATGGTATGTCCAAATGTGAATTCCGATAAGCCAAACACAATTTCGCCCAAAACGTCAACCGTGGGGCCCGCCAATTGACGACTTGGTCAACTGTCTCAGAATTGCATAAAAATTGGGTCACAGGACCAGCACGATACCACGAGTCCAGTGGCACAAGTTTTGTCACAATTGACGAGCGTGCACAAAATGTGCAGGGGTTTTGCAAAAGTTACGATACGGAAGATTTACTGCGGATACGGGCTGATTCTGACGTGCACACGCATCCAAATCAGTTTCCGTAAAATCTCATACGTCCGGGTATGCTGTGCGCAACTTTTGGTATACTTGGTACACGATGGGGCGGTCCCGTTTGGCGGAGCGCGCTCCGTATCACAATTTTTGGAAATCTGGAAAAGTATATTTTCGGGATTTTCTAACTGGTTTAATTCTACATACAGCAGTTAATAAATTAATATAATTAACAAAAATTAAACTAGGTCAAGTGGTCTCCGCATACCAAAAAGAAAAATCGAATTCAGATCTCTGTGGAGGGAGATACGAATCCGGGAATATAGGTAGTTACCGCAGTTTTCTGCGATACCCAAAAATTATCTTTTTTCGTCAACTTGGACGTTGTTTTCGCCTAGGGTTATGCGCTGTTCGAAGTCAACTATCATACAGGTATTGAAGGGGGTTAAGTGATGAATATACCGGTGAAGGCAGGGTCGAGTTTGTTCGAGCGAGGTGACAGAAAATAGGGCTTGAACACAGGTATGTTGCTATCCAAACTGCAGTTGAGGGGTTGCGCGTTGTCACGGTCGTCGGGGTCAATTTTGGGCGACTTGGCTGGGCGGTTCTCCGGCTGGAGTGGTGGTCCAGCGGCGGTCAGGTGGCTCTCTCTCGGAGGAAGATGGAAAATGAATTAGGGTTAGGGTTTTGATCGAAATGATGTATATATATATATAAAGGGAGAGAAGGAATCGCGGGTTGTGTACTGCGGGTGGGGAATCGCGGGGTTACTGCTGCTGTTATTCTTATTACTCTACGGGTCGAGCTCATGGGTTAGAATAGGGTTGGGTTTGGATCCGTTAGGATCCATTATGAATTTTCCATTTCTTTTTTTTCTTTTTTCTTTTTCTTTTTTTTTCTTTTTCTTTTTCTTTTCCTTTTCCTTTTTCATTTCTTTCTCTTTCTATTTCTTTTAAAATATATATATATATATATATATATATATATATATATATATATATATACATAGAAAAATCTAAAATTTGTATTAATGTATACTATTAAGCTAGCAACTGTCCAAAGGGTCTCCTACATGAAATAAATTAGAAAAAATTTATATCGGCTCCATAAATTTCCTAAATTCACAAACACCTAAAATAAAAATTAAATAAAATCTATTTCTTCTAATTAGCTCATAATTACTATAATTTATTTATTAATTAATTAAAAAGGTGAATACGTTTTTTTTAGGATTAGGGGTTTTACAGAGTTGTTCACCTAGCTGTGATAGAGGAGACCACTACCGAAATGACTGAAGCTGAGATGATAGAGGTGGAGCAACTACGTCAGTTCAAACTTCAGGTTGAGAGTTCTAAGGGCAAGGGACTGGCCACTCAGGATCTGGATAACACTATCTACCTTGGTAACTTTACTGGTTACGTTGCTTATATAGGCAAAGGTATTCCGATTCAGGAACTTGCATCCACTAAATCTCATACTGGTTAGATCATATAATTAGGTGCATCTAGGCATATCACAGGTGCATTTAGTGAGTTTGTATTATATTATTCGAGCAAGCATATGCATCCCGAGACAGTTCAGACTGCTGATGGTCCCAACCCATCAGGAGTACTGGCTCAGTCCATTGTACTTCATCTGCTACGCTGTCATCTGTATTGCATGTTCCTTCATTTTCAGTTAACTTACTTTCTGTTAGCTCTTTCATTGATTAATTGAATTGTACTGTTCTTTTTTATCGGGATATGTGTTCTTTCCAGGAGAAGGCCACGGGAAAGAGGCTTGGGACTGGCATCAGGCGTGATGGTCTTTGGTACCTGGACTGGGAGGCCGCAATGCTTGCTGCTACTACTAGTGGAGGTCCAGAGACAGAAGCAATGCTCTAACACTGCAGATTGGGACATTTATCTTTTGATAGTTTGAATAAATTAGAACCTGAGATAATGAATAAAGTAGACAAAAATATTATTTTGTAATGCCTATGAACTTGGAAAGCATACACGTTCTACTTATAAAATGGTTGGTCTTTGAAGTTTTGAGCCATTTGTACTTGTTCATTCTGATATTTGGGGACCGTGTCCTACTACTTCTATCAGTGGATTCAGATAGTTTGTAACCTTCATTGATTATTACTCACGTATGACCTAGATCTACATGATGAAGCAGAAATTTGAGGTGTACAAATATTTTCAAGACTTCTCGGCATATTTGAAGACCCAGTTTGGAGTATATGTGAAGATTCTTTGAACAGATAATGGGACCGAGTACACCAATAAGGAGTTTGCTAATTTTATCTCTAGTCAGGAATTCTTTATCAAACCACTTGTCCAGACACTCATGCTCCGAATGAGATGGTTGAACGCAAGAACATACATCTACTAGAAGTGGAATATTCTTTGATGCTGAAAATGAATGTGCCAAAATTCTTGTGGAGTGAGGCTGTTATGACAGCAGCTTATCTAATCAATAGGATGCCGTCAAGAGTATTAGGGATGAAGACACCATGTGAGATACTCTTGGGCTCTAATATTTTTATTGTTCCTTCCAAATTTTTTGGCTATACATGTTTGGTACGAGATCACAAAATAATGGTGAGCAAGCTGGATCCACAAGTAGTTAAATATATCTTTGTGGGCTACTCAATAAGTCAGAAATGATACAAATATTGGTGCCCCACTGGAAGAAGGTTGTTTGTCAGTATGGATGTGACCTTTCGGAAGTTTGAACCATTTTATGGGAAGAAGACGGAGTTAAGTTTCTTGTTCGAGGATGTCTCTACTGATGCTAGTAGAGAGGGGGAGAATGAGAGTAGCATCGTTTTTGGTATGATTCCATGTCCTTTTGAGTCACCGAGGAGTGATGGTGTCTCAAGGGGAGCCGACAGTCAGGGAGAGCTGAGAGTATATAGGGAACATGAACAGCAACAGCAGGAGCAACATAAGCAGCAGCAATAGGAGCAGTAGGAGCAACATAAGCAGCATTAGCTTCCTCCTGATGTCCCTATACTATCCTAGGTGGTTGAGTGCCATATAGGAGAAACTTCAGGCCTTAAAGAAGAACGACACATGGGAGCTGGTACCACTGCCAGCTGGAAAGCGTGCTATTGGATGTAAATGAGTTTATACTATTAAGCAGACTCCAGAGGGTAAGATTGACAGGTACAAGGCCAGATTGATTGCTAAAGGATATAGCCAAACTTATGGTATCGACTATGACGAGACCTTTATTCCAGTCGCAAAGATGAGCACTGTGCGAGTGTTGGTATCATGTGCTGCCAACTTTAATTAGCAACTACATCAGCTAGATGTCAAGAATACATTTTTGTATGGGGATCTCCAAGAGGAGGTGTATATGGAGATTCCATCAAGCTTTGCTAATTTACAAGCAACGAGGAAGGTATGCAAATTGAAAAAGTCTTTGTATGGGCTAAAGCAGTCTCCGAGAGAATGGCTTGATAGATTTAGGCTTGCAGTATGTGGTATAAGGTATAGGCAGTGCAATAAAGATTATATTGTATTTTACAGGCACTCCAAGACTCGTATCGTTGTTCTTGTAGTCAATGTTGATGGTATTGTAATTACTGGAGACGATACTGAGGAGATCCTACGGCTGAAGAAAAGGCTTGGAGAGGAATTTAAAGTTTAGAATCTGGGGCAGTTGAAGTAATTCCTCAGAATTGAAATTACAAGATCACGAAAGGGTATAGTACTTTCTCAACGAAAGTACGCTCTGGACCATCTTTCAGAGACAGGAATACTGGGTTGCAGGGTTGTTTCTACTCCTATCGAGCAGAATCACAAGTTGTGTACTGATGGTGGTGATCCGGTGAGTAAGGAGCAATATCAAAAATTAGTTGGTCGGCTCATATATCTATGTCATACGAGACCTGATATTATTTATGCCGTGAGTGTGATGAGTAGATATATGCATGATCCCAGAAAGCAGCATATGGAGGCAGTTCGTAGAATTCTCAGGTATATTAAAGAAAGCCCAGGAAAGGGGTTATGGTTAAGAAGTTCTGGACATCTGAGAGTTGAAGGCTACTGTGATGTCGATTGGGAGGGTTATATGGACGATCGCAGGTCCACTACAGGTTACTGTATTTTTGTTGGAAGGCAATCTTGTATCTTGGTGCAGCAAGAAGCAATATGTAGTGGCTAGGTATAAAGTTGAGGCCGAGTACATGGCTATGGCAGTTAGCCTGTGCAAGATGAGGTGGATGAAGAGCTTGTTGGCTGATATGCGTTTATTTAGAGGAGACTCCCTGCAACTTTGGTGTGACAACAAATCAACAATTGATATTGCAAATAATCTAGTTCAGCATGATCGCACCAAACATGTGGAGATTGATCGGTTCTTCATCAAGGAGCAACTGAATAGAATTTTTTGACTTTGAGCTATGTGAAATCAGTGGAACAGTTAGCTGATTGTTTAACTAAAGGTTTAGGTCCTAGAGAGTTTGATACATTTTGTAACAAGATAGGGATGATTGATATCTATCGCCCATCTTGAGGGGGAGTGTTGAGTAATGGGGGACTTATTTAGTCCCATATCGGATAAAAAATAAGGAGGAGGCTAGCCTCCTCCTATATATTTGTACCCCCTCTCTTGGAAGTAAATCAATCAATTATTTTCTCTCTACAAACTGGGACCCTTAAATTGAGTACATCTAAATAGATTGTAATCAACGTAACTTTCTCTTTGAGAAGGTTCTTAAATGCCTCAAGCAATTGATCGGAGTCCATACTGCTAAATGCTAAACTCTGGTTTGAATGATAATCTAGACCACTCCTAGTTGTCATACATAGATGAACTACAATACAGACTAACTAGACCTATCTGATTATAATTAAAAAGTCGTGCAAATGAACCCGACTAACTAGATACAAAGATTACTAATTATGGAATTATGCAGGATCTGATTCCAAATGATGCGTAAGGATATATGAAAAGATATCGATGATAACTCCAAGACTAAATAAATTTTCTAACAAGGCTTAAGTTGAATTAATTAGAACTTTATAAATTTTGAGATGAGCAATAATGTTGGCCTAACCCTTTAATTTGTTTGCATGATCAATCAAACGTAAGACATAAACTAAATCAGTTATAAATTTTGTTTCCACAAATCATGGTTGAGTTCTCCAGTTAATAATTAGATTTGAAAATGGACAATATATGCACACAATTCACTTATTATGTAGTGGATCAGCTTTGCAAAATTACTAACATAAATAAATCAAATCTGATTACAAAAATATCATACCTTGGCTATTGTAACGATCAACAGAACCTGAGAAAGCAATGAATTAGTCATGGTGGTCGCTAGAGCATTGGAAGGAGATTGATTTGCGGCCTGATTACTGTTGTTGTGCAAGTGGAAGAAGATGGCAGCACACAAGAGATTTCAGGGTAAATAAACAAAGAGGTTGAGAAAGAAGCGCGAACGATGAGCATACATTATCTATCATTTCAATCACAAAACCTTTTTTTATTCCTTAAGTCACCCCCTCCCAAAGAAACATTCAGCATATATATGTAGGCTACAGATAATCCTATCCTTCAACAAAATAACAACAAACTAAATAACTTAACCTCATAATAATAAGTTAGCTACAATAATATAGCTAACTCAAAACAACTTAATATCCCAACATAACTATAAAAACTAAAACTAAAACAAATTATAACAAATTGGAGTTAAAAAAACTCTTAACAAACTGATAACAAACTTACTCAATTCTCAGCTCGCTCGGTCTTTTCATGTTAAGCAAATTGGATCAATAGTGTGAGCTCTTTTTTTTTTTTTTCTAGTGTAGACCCACATGGTGGTATCCTTATCGATATGACAAGTTGTCTTAGATTTTCTTAAGGAAATTGAGAATAACTTTGCTTTTGTCAACGTAATCTTCATGACTTGTCATAAAATCTAATTTATAGCTATTCTTGAATAATTTAGAATAAATTTATATTATACTTTCATTTGAACCATATATCATAATAGTTTATCACATAGCCCAAATAGAGGCTTATATTCTTTACAAAGCTAAGGACTTATTGTAAGTTCAAATGATTGCTTCATGTACTACAGTAAGAAGGTATCATATGGTATGACAAACACGCTTAACATGTGCAATAGAGAGGATGCAGGTTAAGTGCACAAATATGTGCGTTGGCTGCTAAGGACAGAAGTGGCAACTACTAGCAACACAACGAGGGATTGGATTGAAAAAGAAATTAGTTTGGGACAATTTGACCAAAAAAAACTATTTAAATCAAAGATAAAATTAAAACAGACAGAGATGAAACTAAAGAAGGATTACAGAAGATCTCTTTATTGTAAAACTCAGATCGGGGCAACGTGTCATCGGATGTTCAACAAGCTAAATGGAACTTGAATGCGTCTTCTTGCTCCAACATTCAAGTTGATCTATTACGACCAGCATGATTTTTCGTATTCCTGGAAAGGAGGGGAGGGGGTGGAGAGAATCTGAAAAATACAACAATTTGTAGGATTTTTCTAATCGTTCCTTCCTGAATGGAACTTAAATGCATCTTCTTGCCACTAGGTAATCCTCTCCCTCTTCTATTTTAAATAAGTCAATTTATTTCGGACCTTACAAACGCATTCTTTTTTCTTATCTAAATATTATTCTCTTGTCTGTGTTTGTGTTTTCACATCGACATTCTTTCATTCAGGAAGGAACGATTAGAAAAATCTTACAAATTGTTGTATTTTTTCAGATCTATCAGTATGATCAAATTTGAATAGGTTTTTCTTGTACTAATAGAAGTTTAGTAACAGTTTATCAAAACAATTGTCCAAAATTGCTAGACCGACCACGAGAAAGATCCAAAATCGAGGTCATATTCTTTACGCCCTTCTTCAATTCAAATTCCAACTAATCACTCCCTAGACAAAAATATTCTTTACCTAGATTGATAGTAATTTGAGAATTTGCTTACTAATATAAAAACTTATGTTGAAATAAATTATAATTTTTTCTCTAAATATTTTAAGAGTTATTTGTATTTAAAACCCGCGCCCCCATGCATATTGTATTACCTCTATTTTAAAATTAATTAGTGGTATCCCCTATTTCTCAAAATTTAGACAATTTTTTTTTGGAAGGTAACACTAATTACAGACAAGGGATTATGAAGGAATGATTGGCTCCACTAACTAAAATAAAATTGGGAGAATAATAAAATATGCATTAGGGAATGAGAGGATAAATACAAATAACTCATATTTTAAGGCCGTGTATAAAGGCACTACAAAAAAAACTTGGGACTGACCCAATTTCTTTTATAAGTTTTTTACTCAAAAATTTACTCAGGACTAGTCCAAATATTTATTAGGACTGTCGAAATTTTGATAGTCCTTCCAATAGATTGGATTGTCAACCATTGAACTGCATACTTTATTTAGTTCTGTCAAAATTTTGACAGTCCAATATATTAAAAAAATTGTTAAAATTTGGACAGTTCTAAAAAATATATGAACTAGTGTTGAATAAATTTTTAAGTAAAAAATTTATAAAAAAAAAATTGGACCAGTTATGAGTCTTTTTTTATAGTCACTTTATCAATAACCTGTTTCAATTGGGACCACAATGCCACTCACCTCATCTCTCTCTAATCCAACTGTCAATCCCTCCTTCACCCAAACCCAACCAGTTCCCTCCCAAACACCCACAAAACCCCTATCATCCCTCCTCCCTTTCCTTCCAACCAAACCCAATCCAAACCGATGGCCACTCTCCGCCTCTCTCCAGCGACCCCCCGCCCCAACTTCGCCACCTCCGCCACCCCCAAGACCACCACCACCACCACCAGAGCCCAAATATCCTCCTCCCTCCGCCTCCCCAAGCTCACCGTTTCCCGCCGCGTCCGCCGCCGCCGCAGCACCCCCGGCGCCTCCGGCGCCGTCATGGTCGACCCCGCCGCCTCCAGCTACGCCAACGCCCTCGCCGACCTGGCCAAGTCGAACGACAGCCTGGAGGCGACCATGGCCGACCTGGAGAAGGTCGAAAAGATCTTCGGGGAGCCCTCGGCCCAGTCCTTCTTCGCCAACCCCACCATCTCCCCGGAGAAGAAGGCCCTCGTCATCAGCGAGATCGCGGAGTCGTCCGAGCTCAGACCGCACACCGCCAACTTCCTCAACATCCTGGTCGACATGAAGAGGATAGATATCGTCAAGGAGATCATCAAGGAGTTTGAGATCACCTATAATAAGATGACCGGCACCGAGGTAACGAAATTTAATGTTATCTCGTCCTTTTTTCTTTTTATGGGTAAATAGATACGAGCCTTGACTCATATTCCTAAGTCAGTCATGTACACGTGAACCAATAAGAATAGTATACACTATTACACATATCTAGTTTTTCCTTTTTTTTAATTGACGATTTGGTTTTCATCGCATGTTGCACGGACACGGATACAGCCTGACACAATACAAATACGGACAGATACATTTTTTTGCCTGTCTGTGTAATACATGTCAGGCACTTATTTTGGCATTCCCTAATATATTTTTGTTATATTATTTGGTGAAAAACCAACTTACTTTGTTTAGTCCAGTTGGCTAGAACTACTGGTCTTTATATTACTCACTCCTCTTTGCTCATTTGTGAGTTGTTTTGGGTTAGACCTTTGGGCCACACATGCGCCACCGCTGCTGTCCGGTTCGGTTAGCACGTAACGTGTGCGAGTACGCCTAAACTGCTACTTAATCAGAGGGTAATTAATTGTTGGTTCTGGGGTTGAATATATATTCATCTGTTTTGTTTGCAGAAAGATAGTCTTTGTTTTTTTAAAACGAAACTTCATTCTCTCGTCTCTCGTCCGCTTATAGACCTCAAATAAACTCTTAGGGCAGTGCTTCGTACACGTCTCACCCCGTAGACAATAAACTCTTAGGGCACCATAAAATCATCTTTGTGATAGCATAGATCTCGAATAAACTCTTAGGGCAGTGCTTCGTACACGACTCACCCCAATGGTGGATCCAAGATTACAATCCACTGGGGGCACAACCGGGACAAGGATCCCGAATTATTATTTTTGGATATAATAATATTATATTATATTAAATAGTATTGTTTTTATACAATAAAGAATTACATATCAAAATTGTCCTATACGAGTTTTCATACTTTGAAAGCGTTTAACTACAACATCATTTGTAATACAACTAAACAACTATTTTTCTATAAATTATACTTTCTAAAAAAAAATATTAAGCATTTGGAAATTAAAAGTACTTGTTATATTCCAATGTATGCTTCTAATTTGTAAGTTAATTAGAAGAAATTCAGGTGTTTGTTATATGCCAAATAATTATTCTAATTTAGCATACTTTAGAAGCATAAATTTAAAGTATGCAATAGTATACTTCAATGAATTCCTTTTAATTAAAAATCTCTGGCAATAAATTTGGAGTGGACATTATAACAAATACTAAATTTTGGAAGGAATTTTTTTTTTCATGTACACAAATTCTATCATGTTCGTGCGTTCCTAGATGATAATGTCACAATATTTTCCTTAAACTAGCAGAAAAACTTTGAGGCTAAATTACAACTTGATACCCTCAACTATTCAAAATGTTCACTTTGACACCCTCAACTTTGATAGGTACCAACTAGATACCTTGAAAAACAAAGGGACCAAATTACCCCTCCCCCTCCCCCCCCCTTTCCGGCACCCCCCCTTCTTCGGTGCCAATGACCGGAGGCGGGGGCAAAGCAGCGGCGGACGGGCGAGCGAGGGCGGCGGGGTGGTGGCGCGAGCAAGGGGGTGGGTTCGCCGGAGAAGGAGGGTGGGGTTAGGGGTGGGGGGGTGGTTCGCCGGGGCTGGCCGGCCGGAGAAAGATAGGAGGAATATGGGTAGTTTTGTCTTTTTTATTTTATTTTCGATATCAACATAATTTTTTTTATATAGTTGAGAGTATCAAGTTGCACCAATCAAATTTGAGGGTGTTAAAGTTGAACATTTTGGATAGTTGAGGTTATCAAGTTGTAATTTAGCCAAACTTTTATCCGTTAGTTCTGGTATGTATTCAAGATGGAGAAATTACTACCTAATCATGTGGATTGGAGTTGGTAGTTATTCTTGATGTAATGCTGTTGCTTTCGGTTTTTCTTTGAATGGATGGAGGCTGGCAGCTTGTTTTCTTTTGTGTGGGGTCCGCCTAAATATAATCCTGCTACTTCTGGGTTTTCTTTTTTTTTTCACTGGGGTCTCACCCCCCAGTGTATCCCACACATACGCTGGTGTAGAAAGGAATAGATTGAATGATTCATTATCAATACAAATGTACATATATATATGAGAGGCTAGCTCCTCTCTCTATTATTCTATCTAATGTGGGACTAAAGTCCACTAATACTTTAACACCCTCCCTCAAGTTGGAGCATAGATGTCAATCATGTTCAGCTTGTTACAAAAAAACTGAACCCGAGAGCCTAAAAGAGACTTTGTGAAAATGTTAGCTATCTGATCGTCGGTCCTCATATGGTAAAATTTTATTAATCCCTTTTGATATTCATCACGGACAAAGTGGCAGTCAATCTCAATATGTTTTGTCCTCTCATGAATTACGGGATTGGTGGCAATATGGATAGCTGACTGATTGTCACACTATATATCTGCAGCGTCAGATCCTGCTTCTTCTTCTCCCAGCTCCTTTAAGAGATGCTGCATATATAACACCTTTGTTGTGCCATGAGCAATAGCTCGGTACTCCTTCTGAACTTGATTGCCAGACCATACTCTGCTTCTTGCTCTTCCATGACACTAAATTACCGCCAATAAAAACTGAATAGCCAGATGTAGACCGTCTATCCATAGAACATGCATCCCAGTTTGCATCTGTAAAACATTCTAGACGAGTATGTCCCTGATGCTCCATCTGAATTTTTTTCTCGGATTCTGGGCTAGATAGCGCAGGATTCTGAGGACTCCCTGCCAATGCGAAACTTGCGGAGAAGCCATAAATCTACTCGCGATCCTTACGGCGAAAAAAATATATGGGCAAGTCATGACCGCCAAGTAGTTGAGTTTTTCAACCGCTCGACGATACTGGTCCGGATTGGTCATCAGTGCCCTTTCATCGGGAAGTAACTTTACCCCTGGGTCCATGGGTGAGGTTGCTCCTTTAACCTATATCATTCCGGCATCAGTTAGGATGTCCAGCACATATTTTCTCTGAGACATTACAATGTGCTTCTTACCTCGTGTGATCTCAATGTCCAAGAAGTAATTCAATGCTCCCATATCCTTAGTCTGAAACTGTTCACCCCAGAAACTTTTTCAGCCCTGCAATACCCTGGCTGTCATCTCCCGTAATCACAATATCATCAACGCAGACACGAAGAGGTATCCTTCCAGCTGATATCTGTCGGTAAAATATCGAATGATCCTTCTTCGATTGTCACATGCCAAACTGAGTAACGACATTTGTAAATCGACCAAACCAAGCACGAGGTGATTGTTTGAGACCGTAGAGTCTTTCGCAGATAACATACTTTATCCTCTTGTAACAAACCCAGGAGGTTGCATCACAAACACTTCTTCTTCAAGGTCTCCATGAAAAAAGACATTCTTCACATCTAACTGCAGGAGGGGTCAATCATAGCGGAC
This sequence comes from Iris macrosiphon, assembly GCA_036927795.1. Lineage (NCBI taxonomy): Eukaryota > Viridiplantae > Streptophyta > Magnoliopsida > Asparagales > Iridaceae > Iris > Iris macrosiphon. Next base: position 249,352,492 of record JAYESA010000004.1, read on the forward strand.
GGCTAATGCGATAAGCACTCGCACAAAAGTCATCCTGGCAACTAGGGAGAATGTCTCAAAATAATCTTCACCATATGTCTGAGAATATCCTTTAGCCACCAATCGAGCTTTTAAACGATCAAGCGTGCCATCTGGTTTCACCTTGATTGTAAACACACACTTGCAACCAACCGCCTTCTTGTCCGTAGGCAAATCTCCCAAGTTGTATGGTTCTTCCGAAGCACTCGTATCTCCTCTTCCATAGCTGCGCGCCAACCAGGATGTTTGAGCCCTTCATCCACAGAATTGGGAATCTGAATCACGTCAATAGTTGTCACCAAGGACGGAGTCTGACTCGCGAGCCCGTTGCAGTGCCAACAACTCAAAGGATGGGTCCCGACATGCACGACGGGGTCGAGCCGGTATAACAGGCGGTAGTGAATCAATGGAGCTGGAGGAGGACGATGGTACGACGACCGAGGACACCATCGATGATGTTTGTTCTGTTGGAACTGGTGAATCAGTGGAGCTGGAGGAGGACAATGACACGATGGCCGAGGGCACCATTGGTGATGCTTGTTCTATCGGAGTTTGTGAGACTGGTGATGCCGGTTCTAATTAGGGTGATATTTGCGGACCGTCTAACCGGGAGACTGGCTCGGCAAGGGAGGGCACCCTTATGGGGGCTGTTGTGTTTGAACTAGAAACAACAGAAAATCCTCTTCTGGGTAAACCTTGGGAACAAAATTTGTAGGTGGGAGTAGAGGAAACTCAGTTTCAACAAAAGTAACGTCCCGAGACATAAAATACCTCTTCAGAGTTGGAGAAACACAACGATACCATTTTTGATCTTTTGGATACCCAAGAAAAATATACTTAATTGCCTTCGGATCCAACTTAGAAAGAGTAGGTCGTGTATCTCGAACATAACACAAACAGCCAAAAATTTTGATGGGTAGAGAAAACGGCTTATGATTGGGATATAACCGAGAAAATGGAGTAGTACCATTGAAAACAGAAGATGGCATTCGATTGATCAGATAATAGGCTGTAAGTACTGCGTCAGACCAAAATTTTCTGGGAGTACGTGCTTGAAACATAAGAGCACGCGTTGTTTCCAAAATGTGGCGATTCTTGCGTTCAGCTACACCATTCTGTTGTGGTGTGTAAGAACAGGAAGTTTGGTGGATAATGCCATGTCTAGCCACATGAAATTGAACTTACGAGATAAATACTCATGGCCATTGTCACTCTGAAAACACTTAATAGGAATCCCAAATTGGGTTTGGATTTCCGCATAAAAATTGCACCAAATATTAAATAATTCGAAACATTTTTTTATCAAGTAGAAAAAGTGACATGTGAGTAGTCATCAACAAAGGAAACAAAATACTTAAGATCCTATCATAGATTCAATAGGACAAGGCTCTCATACATCAGAGTGCACTAGCTCAAAAGGAGCCGATACAACTTTATTTAGACTCACCGGATAGGGTACCCGGTGATGTTTAGCCAAACTACATGACTCACAATGAAACAGAACAAAAAAAATTCAAAGACAGATACATCTTCTGGAGTGCTTGGATAGATGGATGACCTAACCGACAGTACAACTCAAACGGATCAAGTTTCACGTCGACACAGGCAACGGAAGAATTTATGTCAAACAAGTACAAGCCTCCAGCCACATGCCCCTTACTGATAGCCCTCTCAGTCTTTAGGTCCTGAAAAACACAACCATCAGGAAAAAATATTACGGAACATTGGAAGTCACGAGTAATTCTACTAATGGATAACAGACTGAATGGATTGTCAGGTGTGTGTAAAACTGATCTGAGTGGCAGACCAGGAGAAAAACGGGTGTTTCTTGTTCCACGAACCCTCGGGGAACTGCCATTTGCAGCAATAATATCTGATACATGACCGACAGATATATAATCACACAACATACCTGCATCACCTGTCATGTGGTCAGATGCACCCGAGTCGATCACCCACTGCTTTGACTTGATCACACACGCTGCTGACTACCCGGCTGTGAATCCAGATGTTGAGGCTTCACTATGACCCTGAGCTTGAAGTTCAGCAAATTCGGTATAGGTCTTTGTCGTCATCTGTACGGATATCCTATTAGGATTATCTGATGCAACGTTGGCAGCAGATGCTTTAGGACACTGCCACTGAAAATGGTCCTGTTGACTACAATTGAAGCATGTGCGCGGTCTTCCGCCATCACGATCGTCGTTGCCCCGTCCGCCATCACGGTCAGCATTTCGGCCACCACGTCGACCACCACGACCTCTACAGAATCCACCACGAGCAGCACCCAGGACAGACCGATTAGCAGGGGCATCACCCGAAGAAGTCTTAATGACTTTTCTACCCGTAGGACACGAAATTGGGCTTCCATCAAAGACGGTACCTCAGGCTCAGCGTTATCTGAGACCGTGCAGAGTCTGCATCAGGACGAAGGGAGGCAAGATATGCCATGACGTAGAGATGCTGGCGTTGAGTTCTTGCCTCATTAATATATGTCGTCAAGTGTAGCACGCGATCCACCTCATCAGTTAGTTCCTTGAAGTCACAAAAATGGTCCCGTATGTGACTTTTCTCCTTGATCAGCTCGGTAGACACCAACGACCGAGTTATAGATGCGAGACAAATCGCGTTTGCCTTCAAACGATGTTGCAAGGACCTCCCACAACTCCTTCACCGAGTCCGTATTTTGAACCATGTCCTCCACTGATGGTTCTATCGAATTCATCAACTGTGTGAACAGTCGATTGTCATCAGTCTCTCACTGTTCGTATATGGGATCACTCACTGTTGGGGGGTTGTCAATCAGATGTTTTGACAATCGCATTCCCCGAAGCGTCTTCTCGACCTTCTTGCGCCATGTCGAGTAACCATCTGGTCCATCCAACCGTCTATTGACAAGTCGAACCGATGAAACAGTCGTGCCAGTACCCAATGTCCCCGCCACTGTATTTTCGGCACTGGTGTTAGTAGCACTGCTATTCGTCTCAGTGTTCGGTTCGTCATCCTTCAATGTTCTCGATTCGATTGTCGTTTGGTCGTCCCGACCCGATAATCCCATCAACTCTGCCAATGCGCGATCAACGTAGCCAGAACTGGCTTGCGCAAAGAAAGCAGAGAGTGAAGGTGGATCACACAAGCCAGGACAGAGAAGCAACGCAAGTTACTTTCTGTTAGATCCTGATGTGGATACCGGATCAGAAACAGAGATTCACACAAACCCAGGTCTGCTCTCTGTTAACTCCTGATACCCTCGTCGAGAGTCAGAGGTTCATGCAAACAAACTATTGTCTACCCTCTGAGTATGCTCTCTAATCTCAGAACCCACGTTGAGATCGAAATCAGAGGATCACACAAGAGTTCCTCTCTGATTATCCACGACCCAATAAATAACTCGCCTACGCCGACGTACGACGAGGACGAGGTCAGCAACTGGGGCTTCCACTCGGGCAAATGGAGGCAGAGGGGGGGCTTCCACTCGAGCTGAGGGAGGCGGGGGGGGGGGTGTTGTCGGGTGAGAAGGGGTGGAGAAAGGAATTTTTTTTTTTATGTGGAGAAAGTAAGGGCCTATTTTAATTGGGGCTAGTCCTGAGTAAATTTTTTAAGTGAAAAACTTATAAAAAATGGACATGTCCCTAACTTTTTTTAGTGCCTTTATTAAGGGCCTATTTTAATTGGGGCCACAAGGCCACTCACCTCATCTCTAATCCAACTGTCAATCCCTCCTTTACCCAAACCCAACAAGTTCCCTCTCGAACACCCACAAAACCCCCATCATCCCTCTTTCCTTTCCTACCAAACCCAATCCAAACCGATGGCCACTCTCCCCCTCTCTCGGCAACCCCCCGCCCCAACTTCACCACCTCCGCCACCCCCAAGACCACCACCACCACTACCACCAGAGCCCAAATATCCTCCTCCCTCCGCCTCCCTAAGCTCACCGTCTACCGCCGCCCTCGCAGCACCCCCGGCGCCTCCGACACCATCATGGTCGACCTTGCCGCCTCCAGCTACGCCAACGCCCTCGCCGACCTGGCCAAGTCGAACGACAACCTGGAGCCGACCATGGCCGACCTGGAGAAGGTCGAGAAGATCTTCGGGGAGCCCGCGGCCTCGTCCTTCTTTGCCAACCCTACCATCTCCCCGGAGAAGAAGGCGCTTGTCATCAGCGAGATCGCGGAGTCGTCTGAGCTCAGGCCGCACAACGCCAACTTCCTCAACATCATGGTCGACATGAAGATGATGCATATCGTCAAGGAGTTTGAGATTACCTATAATAAGATGATCGGTACCGAGGTACCGAAAATTAATGTTATCTCGTCCTTTTTGTTTAAAGGGTAAACTGACATGAGTCATTGGCTCATATTTCTACGCCAGTCATGCACATGCGGACCAATAAAAATAGTATGCACTAGTACACTTACTCATATCCCGTTTTTCCTTTTTTTTATTTGACGATTTGGTTTTTATTGCATGTTGCACGGACCCGGATACAGCCTAGCACAATACAAACACGGACGGATACATTTTTTGCATGTCTGTGTAATACATGTCCGACACTTACTTTGGCATTTCCTAATGTATTTTTCTTGTATTATTTGGTGAAAAAACCAACTTACTTTGTTTAGTCCAGTTGGCTAGAACTACTTGTTTCCTGGTCTTTATATTACTCACTCCTCCTTGCTCATTTATGAGTTGTTGTAGACTAGACCTTTGGGCCACACGTGTGCCACCGCTGCCGCCCAGTTCGGTTCGTGCGTAACGTGTGCGGGTACGCCTAAACTGCTACTTAATCAGAGGGTTATTAATTGTTGGTTCTGGGGTTGAATATATATTCATTTGTTTTGTTGGCAGAAAGATAGCCTTTGTTTTTTTTAAACGAAACTTCAATCTCTCGTTTCTCTTCCTCTTATAGACCTCAAATAAACTCTTAGGGCACCATAAAATCATCTTTGTGATAGCATAGACTTCGAATAAATTCTTAGGGCAGTGCTTCGTACACGACTCACCCCAGTGGTGGATCCAGGATTACAATCCACTGGGGACACAACAGGGACAACGATCCCGATTTTTTTTGGATATAATAATATAATATTATATTAAATAGTATTATTTTCATACATTAAAGAATTACATCTCATAATTGTCCTATATGAATTTTCATACTTTGAAAGCGTTTAACTACAACATCATTTGTAATTCTACTAAACAACTATTTTTCTATAAAGTATACTTTATAAAAAAAATATTAAGCATTTGGAAATTTAGTACTTGTTATATTCCAACATATGCTTCTAATTTGTAAGTTAATTAGAAGAAATTCAGGTGTTTGTTATATGCCAAATAATTATTCTAATTTAGCATACTTTAGAAGCATAAATTTAAAGTATGCAATAGTATACTTCAATGAATTCCTTCTAATTAAAAATCTCTAGCAATAAATTTGGAGTGGACATTATAACAAATACTAAAATTTGGAAGAAATTTTTTTGTCATGTACACAAATTATATCATGTCCGTGCGTTCCTAGATGACAATGTCACAATATTTTCCTTAAACTAGCAGAAAAACTTTTAGGCTAAATGACAACTTGATACCCTCTGTTAGAGTTATTTTATTTTGTTATTTATCATATGAGGGTATAATAGTAATTGTGGGTGTGTTATATATCAATATAAATAGACATGAGATGCAACATAGGGTTCAAGGCCCTTGCAATCTCCTTTCTCATATTCTTTTTTCTCCTACTTTTTTTTTCTATTCTCCATCTCCAAACTTCACTAGGTATCATAGCATATATTTGAAATTACAACTTGATACCCTCCGTTTTTCGTCTAATTTTCATGATTCACTGTTCGCCGTTCGTTGTTCGTGGTCGTTCATGGTTCGTTTATGAGATCTAGGGTTTCTACAGATTTTCGTTGGTTATTCGTCGTCGGCTGAGGTTCGTTGTGAGATCTAGGGTTTCAAAGACCTCGTCTTTTTGTTGCATCTGCAAGTATGGTGGGGACCGAATCTTCTAGCGAGGTTAATAGTGGTGGTGGTAACGGAGGTGGTTCTCCTTTTACTGTTGTTTATAATGATGAATTGGAAAAGTCGATTACAGTGGTGAAACTCAATGATGCAAACTACCTTGCCTAGTCCAAATCTATCAAAGTGGTATTAAGGGCGAAGAAGAAGTTGAAGTTTTTAAAGGAAGAACTCCCGCCTGAAACTTTTGCTGAGTATAAAGATTGGATGAGTGCAGATGCATACATTATGTCGTGGTTGTGGCATAGTATGGAACCACATATCGCTGCTAATGTTCAGTGGTGTGAGTCAAGCAAACAGATTTGGGCATCTCTGGAAGAATCATATTCGCAGAAGCGAAGCGTAGCACGTATCTATGAGTTGTATGAGTTATTGTTTAATACAAAGCAAAATGGGAAGCCTGTGAATGAATATCTGGCTTCCAAGAAGGCTTTGTGGGAGGAACTGCTTCAATATTATCATGTTACTACTGATTTGAAGGAAGCTCGGAGACAGAAGGAAGAGTTTCATGTTTCACTTATCCTAACCGGCTTGGATCCTGCGCTCGAACCTTATAAAGCTCAAATCTTTGCTAGAGAGCAGTTACCTACGGTGGCAGATACTTTCTCCTATCTCAATCGTTCCTTTCTGGGACAGTTTTGTGGTGCCGAGTACCGACTCTTCTGTCCTAGTTTCTAGTGTTGTTGGTCGTGGTGGTTGACGTGGTAGTGGACGTGGCGGTAGAGATGGTGGTCGTAGTTTTGGTCGAGGAGGAGGCCGTGGTGGTAGAGACAATGGTCGTGGTGGTGGCCGCGGTGGTGGTGGTGGTGGTGGCTGTGGTCAACCACGGAAGTGTAACTATTGTGGAATGTTCGATCATGTGAAAAACTATTGTTGGGACAAGTGGGGCAAACCAGAATATGCACATCTAAGTGCATGATAAAAATATGCAGCCCCAGGTCACCACTTCTGCTTCCAGAGATGATACTTCGGGTTACAATCAGACTTCAACGTCCGATACCTCATCTCCATTTGAACATATCCTCCAAAAGCTGAAGGCGCTTGCTAGTACCACCTCCCAACCTACTGCAACCATGACACATATAGGTAATCCTGCTTTTGTGGCAACCCAGTCACCATCCACCTCTTGGGTCATCGACTCAGGAGCAAGCTGTCACATGTCTGGTATAATATCTCTTTCATAATCGTAGTTCCATGAAACTTAATATTATTTTGGCTAATGGGTCTACTCATCCTGTGCTTGAAAAATGTGTCATTCACCCTACTCAATCACTATCATTATTTGATTCATTATATGTGCATATTTTTTATTTAATTTGTTATCTGTGAGCCAGTTAACCAAATCTCTTTAATGTTCTGTGACATTTTCTCCCAATTCGTGTATTTTTCAGGACCTGAGAACGAAGAAGATTGGTTCGGAGCATGAAAAAGATGGACTGTACTACTTGGATCTACTTGAAAAGGCCTTTCACTTCTGTTTCTACTTCTCCGTTGCAGTGGTATTATCGTTTGGGACATCCGTCTTTGGCTAAGTTGCGTCAAGTTGTTCCTAGTTTGAGTCATGTTTTTAGTCTTGAATGTGAGGCTTGTCAGTTAGACAAGCATCACCGTAGTTCCTTCCCTCGTCGTAGTGAGATTCGTCAATTAGAGTCTTTTCTGATATTTGGGGTCCGTCTAGAGTCAAAAGTCCGAAAGGATTTCAGTATTTTGTTATTTTTATTGATGATTATTTCAGAATGACTTGGTGTTATATAATGAAAGAAAGATCCGAGTTTTCAAATGTGTTATCTGCTTTTTATAATGAAGTCTATGTTCAGTTTGATAAACGTATCAAAATTCTGCGTTCTGATAATGCTTTGGAGTGTATTCAATCTTTTGTGAACAGTTTCTATGTTGATCGTGGTATGATTCATCAAACCAGTTGTGTCCACACCTCTCAACAAAATGGTATAGTCGAACGCAAACATCGACACATTTTAGATGTGGCTCGAACTCTCATGTTCAATATGCATGTCCCTAAACAGTATTGGGCAGATGTCGTTCTTGCTGCATGTTATTTAATTAATCGTATGCCATCATCTGTATTAAATAACAAAGTTCTATTTACCATATTACATACAGATGTCGCACATTTTTTCTTATCTCCTCGAGTGTTTGGGTGTGTCGCTTTTATTCATAACTTGGAACCTAATCGAGATAAGTTGGTTCCTAGATCTCTGAAGTGTATCTTTCTTGGTTATCCCCGTACTCAAAAAGGTTATCGTTGTTACAGTCTACAGTCACGCAAATATTATGTCAGTGCGAAAGTTACATTATTTGAGTCTACCCCTTTCTTTCCTTCAGGAGACCGTTGTATTCCTTTTACAATAGATTTGAAATATTCAATACCACTTTTGGTCATTCATGAATCAATTTCTGTCTCCATTCCCTATTTACAGGTTTATCAGAGATCCAAGGACAGGCCGGTGGTTCTGCAGAATTCAGCCCTCAACCAATCATCTTTCGTGCCTGAGGTTTCTGCTCCTATCACCACTGATCAAGATCTTCCTATTCTCTCAGAAAAAGAAAACGCATTTGTACCACAAAGAATAAGCATCACATTTCTAATTATGTTTTATTACACCGTGCTTCATCATATTTTCATGCATTTGCTGTTTTATTGTCTTCTATTTCCATTCCCAAAACTTACGAGGAGGCTATGTCATCTTCTGGTTGGAAAAGTGCAATGGATGAGGAGATGTATGCTTTACATCAAAATCAGATTTGAGAGCTTACATCACTTCTTGTTGGAAAGCAGACAGTGGGTTGTAGATGGGTGTACAATGTTAAGTATCACCCCGATGGTTCTGTTGAGCGCCTCAAGGCACGGTTGGTTGCCAAAGGATACTCAAATATATGGTGTGGATTATATGGAGACTTTCTATCCAGTGGCTCGGCTGAATTCAGTTCGGATTCTTATTTCTGTGGTGGTTAATAACTAATGGCCTATATATCAGCTGGACATAAAGAATGCTTTCTTGCATGGTGACTTACAAGAGGAGGTTTATATGGATCAACCACCAGGATATGTTGTAGCAGGAAATAAAAAACTCGTATGTCGATTGAAGAAAGCATTATATGGACTGAAACAGTCACCTCGTGATTGGTTTGACAAGTTCAGTTCAGTTCTCATTCAGTATGGCTTTCGGTGCACTATATCAGATCATTCAGTATTTTGCCATTCTTCCTCAGCAGGTATTATCATGTTGATTGTTTATGTTGATGATATCATTATATCTGGGAGTGATAATGCTGTGATTGTGGACTTGAAGGCCTACCTTAGTCGTCAGTTTCATACTAAGGATTTGGGTCTTCTTCGATATTTTCTTGGAATCGAGGTTGCTCGATCTAAGAAGGGTATGTATCTGTCACAATGCAAGTATGTTCTAGACTTGCTCTCCGAGACTGGGATGTTGGAGTGTCGGCCAGTTGAGACTCCTATGGATTATCATGACAAGCTTGATGCTGATAGAGAAGAGTTATTTGAGGATGTTGAATATTATAGACGTTTGGTTGGCAAACTTATATATCTTATTGTTACTCGACCAGACATCACATATGCAGTTGGAGTAGTTAGTCAGTTTATGCATGCCCCTCGGTAACCAAATTGGGAGGCTATCTCTCGCATTCTTCGATACTTGAAGAGTGCACCTGGAAAGGATTTGTTGTACAAACTTTTCCAATTGCTTACGGTGACTGGGTTTAGTGATGCTGATTGGACAGGCAGTCGCAGTGATAGGAGGTCTAATTATGGCTACTATACGTTTGTGGGTGGCAATCTTGTTACGTGATGTAGTAAGAAGCAGAATGTTGTGGCTCGTTCTAGTGTAGAGGCCGAGTACCGTGCTATGGCTCATACAACTTATGAGATGATGTGGGTGCAGTCTCTTCTTCATGTAATGGGGATTATGATTCCTAATCCGATGGAGATGTATTGTGATAATCAGTCGACAATGTTTATCGCAAGTAATCCGGTGTTTCATGAGCGCACGGAGTATATCGAGTTGAATTGTCATTTTGTTCGTGATTTGTTGTTGAAGAAACAGATTGTCACTCCTTATGTTCGGTTAGAGGATCAATTAGGTGATATCCTCACCAAATCACTTGTTTGTGGTCCATTTTCTGATTTATGTAGCAAGCTGGGCATGTCTGATCTATATGCTCCTGCTTTAGGGAGGGTGTTAGAGTTATTTTATTTTGTTATTTATCATATGAGGGTATAATAGTAATTATGGGTGTATTGTATATCAATATAAATAGACATGAGATGCAACCTAGGGTTTAAGGCCCTTGCAATCTCCTTTCTCATATTCTCTTTTCTCCTACTTTTTTTTTTCTTATCTTCTCCATCTCCAAACTTCACTCCCTTAACTATCCAAAATGTTCAATTTGACACCCTCAACTTTGATAGGTGCTAACTAGATACTCTGAAAAACAAAGGGACCAAATTACCCCTCCTTCTCCCTCCCCCCTTTCTCTCCGCCCCCCCTCCTTCTCCGGCACCGATGACCAGAGGGGGGGGGGAGCAGCGGCAGGCGGGCGTGGGTGGCCGGCAGGGCGAGGGCGTGGGCGGGCAGGCGAGGGCGCGGGCGGGCGAGCGAGGGCAGGGGGTGGCTGGGTGGCGGCGCGAGCAGGGGGTGGGTTCGCCGGAGAAGGAGGGTGGAGGGGGGGGTTCACCTAAGGCCGGCCTGCCAGAGAAAAGGGGAGGGGAATAGGAGTAGTTTTGTCTTTTTTATTTTAATTTGGGTATCAACATGAAATTTTTTATATAGTTGAGAGTATCAAGTTAGCACCTATCAAAATTGAGGGTGTTAAGTTGAACATTTTGGATAGTTGAGGGTATCAAGTTGTAATTTAGCCTAACTTTTATCCCTTAGTTCTTGTATGTATTCAAGATGGAGAAATTACTACCTAATCATATGGATTGGAGTTAGTAGTTATTCTTGATGTAATGTTGTTGCTTTCGGTTTTTCTTTGAACGGATGGCAGGCTGGCAACTTGTTTTCTTTTGTGTGGGGTCCGCCCAAATATAATGTTGCTGCTTGTGGGTTGTCTTTTTTTTTTTCACCGGGAAATCCATCCCCCCCACCCCACCCCACGCACCCCAGCCCAGTGCATCCCACATCCCACACATACGCTGGCAACGACATATGCCTGCGGTAAAAAAAAAATTGTTCAAATTATTTTTTCAACGGGGGCCCCGCCCCCAGTGAACTACATATACATCCGCCCCTCCGCCCCTGACTCACCCTGTAGACCGATAATACTGATTTTTTCTTTTCTTTTCGTTTCTAAATCTGTTTATAAAAAGATAAAAGGTATAATTTCTAACAATTTTGTTGTGTCCAGTATGGGTCAGACACATTTTGGCATGTACATATTTTGTAGCGTCCAATATGTGGGGAGTCATTGTGTATTTTGAATATCTGTAGTGGTTAGTACGTGTCCGACACTGTCATATTGTATTTTGGAGTGTCTACAATATCTAATAGTTTGACACATATTGTTGGTGTGTCCTATAATGTATTTGGTAACGTCCTCGGCACATATTTTAGGTGGTCCTAATTTATGTTATAGTGTCAGTGTCTGTTGGAGACATATTTAGCTCCATGACAATGTTTTATGGAAACCTAACTTATCTTAGAAAATTCAGTGTTCCCAAAATTTGTCACATATTCATAAAATGGTGACTCAGTTTAGTCATCAATTTGGACAAACTTTAACCCCTAGTATTTTATGTTTTATCTGATGTTTCCCTTATCATCAAATACACGGCATATACTAAATTAATTTCTGATACTAATCTAGCCATTACCATTGGACATTTATTCATCTCTTGTGGGCTTGGTGCAATATCACTAGTAAATTGATGTCAAACATGCAAAATTCACAATTACACCTTTACTATATTTGATTCATATGAATGTCACTTACCTATCTTTCGAGCAAGGTTCGCAGTATCGGTATTGAAATCGGTATCAGACCATTTCTTTGAGTATCGAGATCGGCTGTATCGGCGATTTCGGATTGGAGTATCAAATTTTTTGATATCGAAAACACAACGAATTATTAAAATTTTAAAAAGTATATTTTATACATTTAGGCATAATTTTAAGTATTTTCAGTATTTTTTTAGCAATTTTGAAATTGAATGAAATAGTAGTCACCCTTGCCAATTGGTTTACATGCGATGGATAAATTTTCTTCTTTTACATGTTTGTGCTTTTACACCCTTACTGGTTGGACTTTTTCATTCAATTATCTTTGCTGAATTGACCGAAAAAGAGATCATCAATGTCGGTATAAGTCAGTATCAGGTATCAGTCGATATCGGATCGAGACATGTCAAACAATATCGGTATTGGTTGTATGTGATCGGTATCGGCTGATACTGCAAACTATGCTTTCAAGTATACAACAATAACAACAACATCAAAACCTTTATGCAATATTATTCATTCAAAATGTATTTTCCAGCCTATAGATATACTAGTTAGAGTTTGCTTGGTAGTTCTTCGAAGAAAATCTCCTCATTAATTCATACAAATTGCAAATCAACATCATTATGCTTGTTCAACAATGTATAGTACTTATGGATATAACTTCAGATTTTGCAATGTTTGGCAGCAAATCACTAAGTTTTATTATTGAAAGGCATTATGATCTGTTGAATTTTCATAAACTTGTGCTTTATGTTCCCTAGTTCATAATCTACAAATCGGAAGATATATGGCTTATTGTCATTTTAGCAATGTTTTTAATCCGGTTCAACCCTGCCAGTTGAACCGGCTGGACCGTGACCCGAATACTTTTCCAGGTCGGTTAGATGGGTTGAACCGTTTCGATGGTTGAACCGGCCTAAACCAGGTTGAACTGCTCAACCCATTCAGGCCGTCCAACCCGGTAACCGTTCAGGGGAGCCGCTCGGTTCACTGAAATGAAAGAAAATTAATAAAAAAAATTGAAATTTGGTGGCACTGACGATCGATTTACTTATCTGTGGTAGAACAGATGGCTGTCTTAACAATTATATCATCAAACATTTAGTGTATAGTGTTGTGTTTCAAGTTATTTTAGTCAATTCTTGGTTGCCATATTGAGAGTAGATATTGACTTTGTTCTTTTTTGTTGGATTGGGTCCATATGAGTTTGGTGGCTTCTATTAGGACTGGATATGCATTATGGACTAGTTCAGTGTTTTGTTAGTGTTTGAATTTGTGAAAGATTGATTGGTATTATATAGGATTGAAAATTTACAATTGTTATGTTGTGAATCTTAGTACATTAGGGAATTCTATGTTATATGTATAATCATTATGCCATTTATTTTTAACTGGACGGTTGAACCGGTCCGCCAGGGTCAACATTGAGCTCACGAGGTAAATGGTTCAACCGGTTTTTAAAACAGAGCCTTTTAGCATGAAAGTGAAGGAGAGCATGTCAAACTTACACTTTTGTTGTGACATGTTTCATCAAACTTATTTGTTCAAGAACACATTCCAGGCTTCCAGGTGTTACTCCTTGAACCTCCACTACTATGGATAGGTTCACAGAGACGTGCATCATCTAAAGACAATTCCAAACAATCTTCATTTTTGTGATTGCTCATCAATGCATATAGAGTTTCACTGAGTTGAATACTACCAGTTCTCTCTTAAATTAAATTCCATTTATATAACCAGGTCGCCGTAGTTTCATCGGTGGTGAAGTTGGATACTCAACACCTTGCGCAGATAGCTCAAGCAGTACAGCGTCTCACGGGGGCCAAGCATGTCCGGGTCAAGACAGCGATAGATCCGTCCCTTGTTGCAGGTTTCACTATCCGGTACGGGAGCTCAGGTTCGAAGCTGATTGACATGAGTGTCAAAAAGCAGCTCAATGAGATTGCTGCTCAGCTCGACTTCTCTGAAATCACCCTTGCCTGATTTTAGATGGATTGCCTTTGGATATCCTTGTTGTTTCTTTATCTTCTTTTCTTTGTATTGGTTTTTGTTGCAAATTGTGAGAAAAATACAACATTATGTCTCAAATGTGTAATTCTGGCTATTGTAGATTCCTTGAAGGTCATCTGAACCTGGCCCTTCCTCAAAATGAAATGTCTGTCTTCCAGTCTATTATGCCCCTCTTTTATTTTACAAATACTAAACTGCATGCCGTTCAAATGTAGATTTCTTTTCTAAATTGCCATAAACTATCATGATGTGAAAATAATTGCTGACAAGTGTATGAGAGATGCATCGTTCCTTTTTTCTTCATTGTTTGGGTTTAGGTTTGATAGCCTGAAGTTCACTTTGGGACTCTTTAGATTGCAATACGTTAGGATGCAAATCCAAGAAGAGCACTTATTGTGTTTGAACTTCATCTTATGGTGTTTGGATCATATTTTGCAGTATCGGACGTTACCGGTCCTATACGGCTGATAACGATATGGTTGGGCATGTCCGGGTTCGATACCTTCAGATAACGATACTTACCGATACCAACATTGGCCGTCTTTTTTCCACTCAATTTATCAAACAAAATTGAATGAAAAAGATCAAGAATGTATAAAGCATAGTAGGATTGTAAAAGCATGTAAAAGAAGAAATTTTGAATTTTTTTTATCGCAGATAAACCAATCCGTAACTGTTCTGCGTGCCATGTGGCTTCGGTTATGGGGAATGTAATTATATTTCATGATTGTAGCGACATTATCAATATTTTTACCTTGACTTCTACAACAAATGTGTACACTTCGGGATTCGAAGCATCAGTCATAGCTCTTTAATCAACGCATGCTTGTCGTCATTAATGAGGAATATAAAGTGACATCACACGAAGTTCTTATGCGTTGAAACTGTTCAGCGTCGTGACTCTTAAGCGGAGAAGCTCGCGCAGAACACTCTTGCGCTTAAATGTAGCAATCTTATGCATCCAGGGCTTGACACTAGGGGTGAGCATTTGGTTAATTCAGTTCCAACCGAACCAAATAACCGAAAACCGAATTGGACCGAAAATCGAATAAGCAAAACCGAAACCGAACCAAACCGAAATGGTCCATAACCGAACCAAACCGAACCGAATTTGTAACTATATATATATATATATATATATATATATATATATATATATAACTAAAAAAAATTATTCGGTTTTCGGTTTTGGATCGAAACCGAAATCCAAAACTGAAACCGAATAAGAAATTTTAGTATTTTCAAAATCGAAATCGAACCGTTTTTTTTAAACCGAATCGAATTTCTTATTTGGTTCGGTTCAGTACGATTTTCGGCCAAAACTGAATAATATTCACCCATACTTCACACGTTCGCACTTGCTGCATGTCTTCCACATGAGGGGTCTTCTTTGTGAAGTATGTAGCGTAGATGAGTCTTCGTTTTAAGCATTATATCCGTTAACACGGAGCACTGTTGTGCTTTAAATGATGACAGACTTACCCTTTTGCTAATCAGTTGATACTACAATCATCAATGCTTGGAAAGTCCTCTCAACTTCAATCTTGTAGTGTATTAAGCGTGTGTAGCTATTCAGATTTATGTGTGTAGACACTCTGAGCATAAATGAATTATGGGGCTAAATTGCACTCTTTTAGAGTGACACTCTTTTGCACTTAAAGTGGCTTTAGTACTTTAATATGTTTCGCCAGATCTCAAGTCAATCTTTTAAAATACTCTAGATCCAATTGGTTGATCAAATAAGTCATATATTCTCGGTAGTGGATATTTATTCTTAACTGTTAAAACATTCAACCCTCTATAATCAATACATATCCGAGATGATCCATTCTTCTTTAGCACAAATAAAATCGAAGATCCCCATGGTAAAGCACTTGGTCTAAACAATGCTTTGTTTTCTAAATCTTTTATATGTTACTTTAATTCTTCCATCTCCTTTATATATATATATATATATATATATATATATATATATATATATATATATATATATATATATATATATATATATATATAATGCCAAGGACCTCTAGCTCAAGTGGTTAGAGTGAGGCATATCCCCCAAGAGGTTGTGGGTTCGAGCAACGGGGGAAGCACATTTAATTTCCTGTGGAGGAATTAATGTGGGTAGTGGTGCGGTGCAAGTATAAGTGCGGGGGCCTTCGGGCCAGGATGTATGGAACCTTCGGGCCGAGTTTGTAGGCCTTCGGGCCAAAAGTCTGTAACACAATTATCTCTTCCAATATATATATATATATATATATATATATATATATATATATATAATATTTGCTATTGGTGTTGTTCCTGGCACAAAGTCAATATAAATTCAACTTCTCAATCTGGAGGTAATCTTGAATGATCCTCAGGAAAAAAAAAAATCAAGATATTCTAAAATAATATGAGGTGGCACTTCTTCTACTATTAAGGCTCCACAAATTTTGTTATTAACCAATTCTCTAGCTCCTCTAAAAAAAAAATAATATTATGGCTTTCCAGGGGCCTAAAGATCACACTATCCTTGTAACAATCTATAGTGGCATGGTGCTGACTCAATCAATCCATAGCCAAAATAATCTTGAAGATGGGATTGGCATTACAAGTAATCTAGCATGCAATTCTCTTCCACATAGTATTATTGGACAGTTGTTACAAGCATCACTAACCAGAATAATTTCTCCAACGGTAATGATCTTATAACTAATCCTAAGAGGTTCTGTTACTAAGGTATGCTTCATAAGAAAATCTACGAACATAAATGAATGTAAAGCTCCAGAATCAAATAAGGTAATTGTTCATAATTATAGAGTTTTAGTGACAGTGACCACTCAGTCGGCGTAGAAGCCGAGTAGTGGAAAGTATGGCACTTTTTACGCGACGGTTACAATAACCGTTGCCTACGTATAAATGACCTTTTGAATGAGCGTGTGTTGTCCCATTAAGAGACAATGCGTATAACTGCTGCGAAGATCACGGCATAAAAGCCACGTAGGTAGTTATCCCTCGCGTAGAAAAGGTTGGCATAGAAGCCAATAACTGTCACCATGGCGTAGAAGCCAAAGAGTTATCAAACCGGCAAAGAAGCCGAGTAGGCGTAGAAGCCGAGTAGGCATAGAAGCCGAGTGGGCGTAGAAGCCGAGTAGGCACAGAAGCTGAGTGGGCGTAGAAGATAGCGGATCCTCCTCCCTTGACTGAGGCTTGAGCGAATTCTGGACCGAATAACTTTAATACGCACCGATGCAAATGTGGCTTGAGTTGGCGTATTCCAAGGAGATAGCGTACAGCGTACTCCCATAGCCGAGAATAGCCTGATGGCGTAATGCGCAAAAGCGATGATGTGGACGTCTTAGCCAAAATTATGGCTTTTGGAGATATAATCAAATCTCTCGCATTAAATGCAGAGATCTGCCCCCATCCTGCGCATTAAATGCGGAGGCGTGTCTCGAAGATCTGCCATCATTCTGCGAATTAAATACAGATACGCGCCTCGAAGATTTGCCATCATTCTGCGTATTAAATGCAGAGACGTGCCTCCAGCTCTGTCATCACAATGTGCATTAAATGTAGAGACGTGCCTCGAGCTCTGTCATCACTCTGCGCATTAAATGCAGAGACGTGTCTCGAGCTCTGTACGAAGAGCAGCTTTTGATGTGGCAGCCTGTTTGTCTTCTGTGGAGCGTAAACATCTCACATCTGCCTGTGTAAAACTAGGCAGCGTATTCCCTTATATGCGTAAAAGCAGTTTACGCCAAGGAAATGACACTAAATGATAGTCTGGGTCGCTGTGCCGCGCCATCATTATAGCCGTCGTCTGGGTAGTCGTACAGTACTCTTTGTCAGGAGTTAGACGTCAGGTTCACTGCATGATTTGACAGGTTCATTTTAAGGAATATGAAGCGTTCCTCGTACACTTCAATGCTGCTTTAAAACGGATGAGTTTTACGCCGTAAAGGCGATGTAGCACCCTTTTTACGCTGAAGCAGCCTGGACATACTGCATTATGCGGATAGTCCTTGAGCTTATATTTTATGCTGTACTTAGCGAAAAAGCTCTGTTGTACGCTGACGGCTCTGAAGTCATCTTTTTACGCTGCCCAGCACCAACATGCTGCGTATAGCTATCCAGCGTATTTTTTATGCTTCTACACTGTCCAACTTTGAACGGCAAGAAATATGCCGATTTAGTGAGTCGATCCACGATAACCCATACTGTATCTTTTCCACTGGGGCTTCATGGAAATCATGTAATGAAATCTATAGTTATATGTTCCTACTTCCATTCGGGTATGGAAAGCGGCTGTAACATACCTGTAGTTCTCTGATGCTCAGTCTTAACTTGCTGACAGACCAAACATTTTGTCATAAATCATAAAATTTCTCTCTTCATCCCATGCCACCAATAATACTGTCTCAAATCTTGGTACATCTTCGTACCTACCGGAAGAATAGAGTACATAGAGCTATGTGCTTCAAACGTCAACTCATGTCTCAACTCTCCATTCGAAATATATAGGAGATTTTCGTACCTTAATGTCATGTCCTCATGGATTCGAAGTCTCGTCTGCATGCCAGCTTTCCTCTTCTCTTTAAGTATTCAAAATCTAGCATCTGTGGGTAATGCCGCCTTAATCCTCTCCACTAGTGATGACTTAACTTCAAGATTCCCCAATAAGCCACTCTGTCTTGGTATAATAATTTCTATCTTGAGCACCTGTAGATCCTCTAATATCTGGGGCTGCATTGTCAAGAAATAAGCTGTGGGCTTCCTGCTGAGTGTCTGCTACGACATTCGCCTTGCCCGGATGGTACTGCAAATCTATATCTAAATCTACCATTAACTCAAGCCAACGTCTCTGTCTCATATTAAGCTCTTTCTGAGTATAGACATACTTCAGACTCTTGTGATCAGTAAAGATTTTTATCTTCTCTCCATAAAGATAGTGCCTCCATATTTTTAATGCAAATATTACTGCAGCTAGCTCAAGATCGTGCGTCGGATAGTTCTTTTCATGGACCTTCAGCTGTCTTGATGCATAAGCGATAACTTTGCCATGTTGCATCAAAACATATCCTAGTCCACTGCCTGACGCATCACTATAAACAACGAAGCCTTCCGATCCTGAAGGAAGAGTCAAGACCGGTGCTGTTGTCAATTGTCTCTTCAACTCCTCAAAGGTCTTCTGACAATCTTTCGTCCATGCAAACTCCAGGTCCTTACGTGTCAACCGCGTCATAGGCTTCATAATTCTTGAGAAATTCTCTACGAACCTCCGGTAGTATCCAACAAGTCCGAGAAAACTTCTTACTTCCGCAACTGATGTAAGTGTAGGCCAAGTTTCTATTGCCGCAACCTTCACTGGATCAACTGAAAGTCCTTCTCCTGAGATGATATGTCCCAGGAAAGTCATCTTATCCATACAAAACTTATATTTACTGAGTTTGGCATACAGCTTCTCATGTCTCAGCATCTCTAGCACGATTCTGAGATGTTCCTCGTGCTCTTCTTAACTCTTGGAATATATAAAAATGTCATCAATAAACACAACCATAAATTTGTCCAAGTACTGATAAAAAACTCTGTTCATCAAACTCATGAACATAGTTGGTGCATTGGTTAAACCAAACGGCATAACTAAGAACTCATAGGGTCCATACTTGGTCCTGAAGGCTGTCTTCAGTATATCCTCATTCCTCACTCTAATCTGGTGATAACCGGATCTAAGATCGATCTTTGAGAATACAATAGCACCACTCAACTGATCGAATAGGTCATCAATGCGTGGCAAGGGATACCAGTTCTTAATGGTTACAGTATTCAGTGCCCTGTAGTCAATACATATACGTACCATCACATTCTTCTTCAGCACAAATAATATTGGTGCTCCCCATAGTGAAATACTGGTTCGAATAAAATCCTTCTCTAGAAGATCATCAACTTGCTCCTTCAATTCTACCAACTCCTTAGGTGTTAGCCAGTACACTGATGAAGTGATAGGCTCCGCTCCTGGAGTCAAGTCTATTATGAATTCTATTTCCTGATCAGGTGGTAAGCCTGGAAGATCATCAGGAAAAACATCCACAAACTCTGATATAACTTTTGGGTAACCAGACTCCTCTTCTGCAGAGAGTACCAAAAGTGTAGGCTGAATACCTTGCTCTATGGCTCCCTGAAGAAACTTAAACTCTGGATGCCCAGGTGGTCTAAATATAACTCGTCTAAGCCAGCAATCTAGGGTCGCATGGTACTGACTTAACCAGTCCATACCAAGTACAACATCATAATCCGGCATAAAAAAGATCAGGAATTGAGCTCGCATCTCCCTCCCATAGACTACTACCGAACAAGATCTATAAATGTCTCTAACTAGGATAATTCTACATCCCGTAAGAATTTTCTTAGTCTTTGGAAGGGGTACAGTAGCTACTCTATGTGTGGCTACGAAGCTAGCACCTATGAATGAATACGATGCTCCAGAATCGAATAAAGCTACAGCAGGTAATGAAGCTAACAATATAGTACCTGCTATAACCTCTCCTACAGTAGCTTTCTCTTCAATAGCTAATGCAAATGCCTGTCCTTATCCCTGAGCGGGACCTCTTTACTGCCGAGCCTGCTGAATAGTGATGTCTGTGGTGCCAAAGGTGGCCTCTGCTGATACCCTCCTGGAGCTGGTGGTCTGACTCTTTCAACTCCTGTCTATGGTGCTCCCAATGCTGGATAAGCTGATCTCAGTGCTGGTAAAGCTGGTCGATCTACCATTGGTGCTCCCTCTCGACACTCAGAGCAGTCCTTGGCTGGATGTTGGTTAGATCCATAAATTAAGTATAGTCCCAACTTGCGTCTGCACTCCCTCTCAATATGGCCTACCTTGCCACAGTAGTGACAAGTAGGAAGGGATGAGGCTCTTGGTTCTGCTCTCTGTGGTGGATTCCTCTAGGGTCACTTTGCAGACTCCTCGTGTGGTGCTCTGGATGGTGCTGATGTGAATGGCCGCTTCAGACTGGACTCTCTCCTGGTGACGCGCTCCATGCGTCGTGCTGCAGTAAGGACGTCCGTGTATAAAGTAGGTACAACAGATCCAATCAATCTTTGGAGCTCAAACCTGAATCCGTCGAAGAACTTCTCTTCCTTCTCTTCTTCTGTCAGAATTAGAGTAGGAGCAAAGTGACTCAAATGGATGAACTCATCATTGTACTATTCTACCGTCATATTGCCTTGAATGAGGCGGTTGAACTTGTCTCGAAGTTCGGATCGAACAATAGATAGAATATAAATCTCTTAGAAGAGTCTAGAGAACTCCTCCCAAGTGACTCGGTCCTGTCCGAGCCGTCTCCCTTCAGATAGCCACTAATGATGTGTGTTTTTCGTCAACTGCATCCTGACTACAGTCATCTATCGCTACCTTGGAAGTTCAGCTGCTTCCAATTGGTATTGTGTGTTTGTGAGACACTCATGAACTTCAGTGGGCTCCTCCTTGTCAAAAAAGGTATGGGGTTTCAGCTGGAAAAAATCAGTGATAGATCCCGCCGATGGTCGCCTAGCTAGTGGGTTCGCCTGCTCCAGTACGATTGCTAGGCTGTTCCTCAAGTTCTCTGTCTCATGACGCTGAGCCTCTTGTTGAACCTGCTGTTGGTCTTGCATCATTACATAGAATATTTAAAACATATGTTGCCCGTCCATAGCTTGCCCTGGTGGAAAAACAGGCATTGGTGGAGTAAACTGCGGCGGTGGTGGAATATCATCTCGCCGAAACCTTGAGGTATGCTGGCCTGCTTGATTGCTTTGAGCTGATTATCCTCTATCTACTGGTGTCACTCTATCATCATAGGTGACCACAGCACCTTATGGTGTACCTAAGGGATTCTCGTCACCGGTTCTTGGATCCATTATTCTGCATTAAAAATAAACTATGAGAACGTACAAAAGAATCAAGACAGGATGCAAATCAAAAAATTAATTCGAATCCGATATAGAGATTAAGAACGATTCAAATCAAATGGATGAGATCCTATAACTTATCATATCCTTATCGCAGGCTTGCTCGGTCCCTTAGTTAAAACCAAAATAATTTAGTCGTAGACCTTAGTCGTAGACCATAATGCTCTGACCTGCATGGGCCACCACAAAAACTATGTCATACCCCAGTCCCAAAAAACTGAGGGACTAGATACATGACAATGGCCAGCAGCATACTCCAATGGACAAATCCAATTTAATAGACCCATTAGAGTGTACTTAAGATGTAAAACAATAGTAAATAGGTCTACGATACATGTCAAAATCTAATCTCATCCACAGCAGATAAATCAATATCAAAATAACAACATATAAACCAACATCAAGTCTCAAATAAAATATATCGGGGAACAACCCGATAATGAGTTTGGTACAACAATTTACTAGACAGAAAATTAAGTATAAAACAACAGAAAAGAATGAGTGTATAAAAAGCAGATACTCAAGTGAAATCCTCGGGCATCACCTCCTCCTCTGGTATAGGTTCTGCTCCAGCGTCTGTTCCTATCCCGTACACCTCAGGATAAATCTCCACCTCTAAACCTGGGGACATAATCCGGATCCAGGTCCTCAGGGAACATAGCAATGTACAAGAATAACTCAATCATAATAAATGCAGTATATAAAATGAATCAATAGGACAAACTATATAACCAACTATGTGATATGCAAATGAGAGCATCACTAGAACTCAGGCTGAGACCAATACAAGCTATGTGTCGGGGAGCCGGTAACAGTGATATCACGTAGTGGGCCAAGCTCTGGATCAGAGGCTAAAGCACCGTAATGATAAATATATATATGTAATCAGCCTGTAGCCTGTGTGTCTCTTCCCACCCAATATAATCACACGTCTCATGTCAACGATGTCTCATGTCCATGACAAGCAAGATCATAGCTAATGCAGCGAGTCATAATGATAGCTACGCATATAAAATCTATGTCACGAATTATGTAACCTATACAGAATCACCATAAATAACTCAAGAAGATTCTGTCTCATGAATAGTGTCAGGTGTCCTATGGTATAACGTACTTGACAAAGCAAGCATAAAAATATATAGGATCGCAATATCAATTCTTTAGGTGACGTTACATAACTTCGCGTACGGCGTTGACACCCGAATATTATTCGGATGCTAAGAAACGTCACACGGTCCTAGGTTAAACATATATAACAAAGAAAATATATCAAGAAAATAATATGAAGCATGTACTGCAAGATTGGCAAGGTACACTTGCGTGGGTTTTGGTTTCCAATAGTTGATATAAAATAGCTAGGATTGCCTAATCATAAGTCCAATTTAGACACAGGGACAAAATTGACAGTTTCTGGTCAAAGCGGGGTTCACATGTGGCCCACTTCACACCAAAAAATGTGTCAGAGACAAAGTTCTATAAATTCGTCAAACTTAGTATCTACAAGTCCAGAACGATGATATAAATCTAATAGAATGTCTAGAACTGGATTCCGATGAGCCGATCACAAAATTGCCCGTCAAGTGGAGCCGTGGGGCCCACGATACGGGATTTCGTCAACATTCTCAGAATCGAACCAAACTTGCGTCACAGGACCAGCGTAATGCTATGGGTCCAATGGCTTAAGTTTTGTTACAAAACGACAAGCACACAGAAAGTTATAACGAATTTCAGAATATGGCCGATACGGGACGATTTTGACGGATACGCGTTAATTTTGGTGTGCACGCACATCCAAATCAACTTCTGTGAAATTTTACACGTCCGTATTAACGGTGCGCACATTTCAGTAAAATTTGCACACGATCAAGTAGTCTCGTTTAGCGGGATGTACCCAGTTTCGGGAAAAAATGGGTTTTAAAACCAAGTTTTTGGTCGTTTTTACCCGCGAATAAAATACAATCTGCAGCACATTAAATTAAACTAATTACAGGATTTGAAACTCGGTTATATTATCTAATTTATTATTCAGTTGAATTTTAAAATTATTTAACATATTGCACGCAAAACGGTCGTAAACTTGTGAGTTCGGGACAGTTTTCAAAATCCAAAATTGGAATATATTTTCCTATTTTTGTGTCACGGTTTACGATTGACACAGGACACGATACCCGATTCTAATTGTACGGGGTTCGATAGGGTTACATAGCGAACGTGTTGCAATAGACAGTTCAGAAAATGACGCGACGAGGAGAGAGAAGGACTCACCAGAAAAGGGTCAGAAACGTCTGAAATACACGTGCCCGGGGCGACGCGGTGACTGTGCTCGGTCGTGGTCATTGCTGGTAGCAACGGAGGTCATCGACGTGCTGCTCGTCGATGCTGGGGGGGGCTCGGGGTGAGTCGTCAGAGTTGCCGGAGGTCGGGATAGCGGAGGAGGCTGCGGAGGATGGTCGGTGATGGCGGTGGTGGATGAAGTGGTGGTGGCAGCAGGGTGTTCGACGGGGGGGGGGGGTTATTGAGGGAACGGGGACTGAATGGGTCACCGGTTTCGGCTGGGAGGTGAACGGTCGCAGGGTTAGTAACGGGTCGGCGCTGCCGATGAAACGGCCGGCTGTCGGGGAAAAATGGCCGACGACTACTGTAACAGTCGGAGAAAATTTATTTCCCTCAGTTACTGTAGATAGCGGGCCTGGTTTAGATACGGATACGGGTCGGGTTCAGATCCGACCCATTAGGGTTGGGTTGATTTATTTGGGTTCGATTTATTTAGGTTTGGTTTGGTTCGGTTCGGTTCAGGTTGGTTTAATCTAGTTTATTTAGAATTATTGTTTTTAGCTATTAAAAATAGTTTTTGGGCTCTAAAAATTCCAGTAAAATTACACTATGACTAAATATTTATTTTACACTCAAAATATAATTTTTATAATATTTTAATATTTATTTTAATACTCAAAAATATTTATCCTTTGAAGAATATTTATTTTAATTATTTAAAAAAATCACAGAATATCATAAAATTTATTTTTAAATTTTTTTTAAAAATTCGGGTGTTTTCACGCTAGTTGCACCAAAAGACGTGTAAGATAAATTCTAACGTGTGGGCTTTCGCGGAACTTGATTTGGATGTGCGTGTACACCGGAATCAACGCGTATCCGTCAAAAAGTACTGTATTGACATATTCTGACACTTGTCATAACTTTGTCTGTACTCGTCAATTCACAATAAAACTTATGTTATTAGATTCGCAGCGTTATGCTAGTCATGTGACCCAAGTTTGGTTCAATTCTGAGAACGTTGACGAAATATGATTTTGTGGGCCCCACGATTCCATATGATGGACAATTTCCTAATTGGCTCATCGGAATCCAGTTCTAGATATTCTGTTGGATTTGTATCATCGTTCTAGACTTGTAGATACTAAGTTTGATGAATTTAGAGAACTTTATTTCTGGTACATTTTTTGGTGCGATGTGGGCCACATATGGACCCCGCTTTGACCAAATTTTGCCCTTGTATCAAAATTGGAGTTATGGATAGTTAATCCTATCTATTTTAAGTATTCTGATGACAATAGTGATGTTTGTTTCAGTATTCGGAGGTGTACGTGCAGATTCCGCTTTTCCAGGAGCAGTTGACGAAGTTCAGAACCCAGACAAGTGTACCTTGTCAAACCTGCAGAGATCATGTTATATTATCTGCTTGTGTTTCTTTTTATTTAGATATTTATACTATGTTGTACCTGTTCAACCTAGGATCGTGAGATATTGCTTAGAGTCCGAACGAGATTCGGGTGTCGACATCGTACACGGAGTCATGCAACGTCACTTAGAGAGTTGATTCAACGATCCTATTTTTGCGTGCTTGCTTTACCAAGTACCCCATACCGTAGGACATTTGATACTATTTTATGTGACAGAATCTTTTTTGAGTTATTCATGGTGATTCTGTATAGGCTTACAGGATTCGTGACATAAGACTTGCATATTACATGGATATTATTATGACTCATTGTACTAACTAGAGGTCATGATCTTGCGTGTTATGGACATGATCGTAGATATGAGACATAAGGTTACATTGGGTGGGAAGAGACACACAGGCTATCGGCTGATTATTTTTATATATACTACTGGAGGTGTCTTGGACTCTATCTTAGATCTTTGGCACATATACTGGAGTCGTGATACTATTTGCTGCTATAGGCTCCCCGACACAGAGCATGTAGTGGTCTCAGCCTGAGTACTAGTGATGCTCTCATTTGCATTTTACTTAGCTGGTTACATAGCTTACCCTGAGGATCTGTTTATATTTACTTGTTGTATTTTATTTGGCTTGAGTGTTTATTGTACCTTGCTATGTCCACTGAGGACCTGGATCCGGATTATGTCCCCATGTGTAGACGAGGAGAGTTATCCCGAGGTTTACGGGACATGTGCTAGTATTGGAGACGTACATTTGCAGAGGACGAGGTTGTTCCGGAGGTCTTCTCTTGAAGACACAATATTCTTACCATTCATTATTTATGCTTAGTGTTCTTGGATATTTGATCCTGTAGTGACTTCTGGATATTGTACTTGGAGTTTTTTTTTCCATTTTGATGACGGGTTATTCTCCATGACATTGTTTATATTGCTTTGGTTGTCTCAGATTATTTTATATTATTGTGACTGGACTTGTCTCTTTGTGATTTTGTTTCTTATTGTGGATGAGATTAGATATATAGACTGTGATAGGTATTCGTAGACCATTTTATATATATTACAGCTTAAGTGCACTCTAACGTGTCCATTAAATTGGGTTTGTCCATTGGAGTTGTGCTGCTGACCTTTGCAACGTGGCTAGTCCCTTGGTATTTTGGGACTGGGACGTGACGGTCACGGCATCTCGCTCTCGTCCCTGCTGCTCCCGGAGCAGTAGACGAGCTCGGTGGACGAGACCGCCACCGTCGCCTCAGAGTCGGAAAGGTCGCAGATGCGGAGCTCGGTGTCAAACTCCAGTCCCAAAATATCAAGGGACTAGACACGTGGCAATGGCCAGCAGCACATACCAATGGGCAAACCCAATTTAATGGACCCATCAGGGTGTACTTAAGCTGTAATACAACAATAAGGGTCTATGCTACTAATCTCATCCACAGAAATAAATACAAACAATATCAGAAATATAAAGCAATATCAAGTCTCAATAAACATAACTCGGGGAACAACCCGATAATGAGTTTGATACAATGGTTCAACAGACCAGAAATAAAAGAGTCTAATAATAACATATACTGAGTATAGAATAAGCAATACTCAGGAAAAATTCTCTGCTATCACCTCATCCTCGTGGATCGGTTCAGCTTTGGTGTCTGCTCCTACTCCTGCTCCATATACCTCGGGGTATATCTCCGCTGCTAAACCTGGGGACATAATCCGGATTCCAGGTCCTCAGGGGACATAGCAAGGTACAAGAATAACTCAAGCCAAATAAGTATAGTACAATAATAAATGAATCAATAGGGTAAACTATATAGCCAGTTAAGTGATATGCAAGATGAGAGCAACACTAGACTTAGGCTGAGACCACTACAAGCTCGGTGTCGGGGAGCCGATAGCAGTAATATCACTAGTAGAGTGCCTAGCTCTGATGTAGAGTCTAAGGCCTCACAATAATATATCACTAGTAGAGTGCCTAGCTCTGATGTAGAGTCTAAGGCCTCACAATAATAAATATATATATATAAAATTAGCCTATAGTCTGTGTGTCTCTCCCCACCCAATGTAATCACACGTCTCATGTCCATGACACGCAAGATCATGACCTCTAACTGATGCAACGAGTCATAATAATAGCTAAGTACATGCAATATTTATGTCATGAATCATGTAACCTATACAGAATCACCATGAATATCTCAGGAAGATTCTGTCTCATGAACAGTGTCAAGTGTCCTATGGTAATACGTACTTGATAAAGGAAGCACGAAGATATATATAGGGCCGCGATATCAATCTCTAGTGACGTTACACGACTCCGCGTACGACGTCGACACCCGAATGTTATTCGGACGTTAAGTAATATCACACGGTCCTAGGTTGAACAGATACAACATATAAATATATCAAAGAAATGTTATGTAACAAGAACTGCAAGATTGGTAAGGTACACTTGCCTGGGGTTCGGACTCCAATTGCTGCTCTGGTATCAGCGAGATCTGCAGGGACTCCTTCGGTTGCTGAAATAAACGTTACCATTATGCTCATAAGATATCAAATAGATGCAATTGCCTGTCCATAAGTCCAATTTGGACACAAGGACAAAAGTGACAGTTTCTGGTCAAAGCGGAATCCACATGTGGTCCGCTTCGCACCAAAAAACGTGCTAGAGATAATATTCTCCAAATTCGTCAATCTTAGTGTCTACAAGTCCAGAACGACGATACGAACCCAGCAGAATATCCAGAAGTGGATTCCGATGAGCTGATCACAAAATTGCCCGTCAAGTGGAGCCGTGGGGCCCACGTTACGGGATTTTGTCAACGTTTTCAAAATCGAACCAAACTTGGGTCACAGGACCAGCGTATTGCTACGAGTCTGATGGCGCAAGTTTTGTTTCGATACGACGTGCGTACATGAAGTTACAACGAGTTTCAAAAAAGGGCCAATACGGGGTGTTATCGACGGATACGTGTTGATTTCGATGTGCATGCACATCCAAATCAACTTTCTTAAAATTCCACACGTCTGTATTGACGGCGCGCACCTTTCGGTGAAGTCCGCACACGACCAAGTTGTCCCGTTTAGCGGAGCGCACCCAATTTCAGAAAAATTAAGGCA
The DNA here is from genome assembly GCA_036927795.1 of Iris macrosiphon. Classification (NCBI taxonomy): domain Eukaryota; kingdom Viridiplantae; phylum Streptophyta; class Magnoliopsida; order Asparagales; family Iridaceae; genus Iris; species Iris macrosiphon. The sequence goes on from JAYESA010000004.1 coordinate 249,381,285, forward strand.
TTTAATTTTCTGATTTTGCGTCACAATTTGCGATCGCCACAGGACGCGATACCCCGAACAACTTGTACGGGGTTCGAGAGGGTCACGAGGACTACGCGCACGAGTCGACAGAACGAAAAACGAGGCAGAGAGGAGAGAGAAACATTCACCTGAACAGGGGTAGAAATCGATTGAAAATATGCGTTTCCGCGAGGTGGCGCGACGCGGCACGGCCAGCGGGTGGCTCTGCTAGGGTTTCTGTCACGCCCAGTCCCAAAAATACGTAGGACTAGGACACGTAAGCATGTCAACCGTATGGATATGGTAACTCCAATATATGGAAACCAAAATCCACACGTACGCTGTAATATGAATATCAATCCACAAGTGATATAAACATATGTCACAAGTCACAGGGTATAATCTAAATCTCATCCACGAAAATCAAATATAAATATATAACCAGTATCTATGAAACTAGATCTCAATGTAAGTATCTAAGAAATAATAGTTGGATGGAAACAAATCCACTACCAACTCGAATAGAAAAATACAACACAATAAACACAATATAGGAATACCAGCTAACAATCATGGGGCTCGGAGAGAAGACATCCTCGAAACATATGTAACCATCCGAATCTGCGCTCCTGCAAATACTCAAGAACAGATACACCTGGAAGGGGTCAGGTCCTCAGAGGGACATAACAAGATACATAAAAGCAAGCCAATTTGAATACAGTGAACATGCATAATATTTGAAAATATATAAGTACGATGTACAAGACAATCTACATGAATGCAAAAGAGGACAATTTTTGTAAACACCCTAAATTTTTACATTTAAAAAAAAAATCAATTTTGGGAATTTTCTGTATTTTTTCAGGAATTAACATAGGTACTGTGGTGATTGTAGGATTTTTAATTTCTAATAAATAATATTAAAATGTGATAAAAATATGATTTTATGGTGTAAAATAGAAAACCTGACTTAGGGTAATTTTCTGGGATTTTATTGGGCCTCAGACCTATTTTTAAAAGTCTAAAAACTATTTTCTTATTATTATTATTATTATTATTATTATTATTATTATTGTATTTAGGGGCCCGGCCCGGCCCAGTGGGCCGAGCCCATTATAGCAGCCCAGCCCCAGCCTAACCTAGCAGGTCGGGCGGGTCCGCCCAACCCGGATCCGCGCCCGACCCGACCCGCATACCCCATCTCCCCTGTCCCCCACGCCGCCCCGAATTTTCCGCCGCCCGCCGCGCGCCCCGTCGGCCACGACCCCCGCCCCAAGCTCCCCTCGGCCCGACTCCCCCGGCCACGAACCGCCCGGCAACCCCCTATAAAAACCCCTACTCCCCATCTCCTCCGCCCTCACCCTAACCCGACTCCGGCGAAGCCACCAGCCACCACTGCTTGCCTCGCCTCCGGCTACCCCCAGTCGTGCCGGCTCCTCCCGCAGCACCCCACCGCCGCGGCCAGCCGCTCTCCAGAACCCCTCCTACTCCTCTCTCCTCCCCGCAGCAGACCCCCTATAGTGCCTCAAATCCCGATCCGACCGGGATGTGCACTACGTAATTGGGCTTGTGGCTAGTTTGTCTGAGTCGTAGCTTAGATCTTCGGCATCTTCTTGCCATAGACAAAATGCGATGATCCTTTCCAACTCATGGAAAGGCCTCTATTGAAACGAGTCCAATAGTTTTCGTGTTTGGTTGCTTGGTTTTCTTGATTGCCGCTTTGGGATTTTGATTTGGTGTTGCTTTCGATTTGCTTGGTTTTTCGCTGCTGGTTTTATCGTTTGGAGCTTTGATTCTTGGGGAGTTCGGCAAGGAAGGATAGGCAAGAATTCTAATTGGTGCTCGTGCTGTGCAGGTCCGCGTAACTGACGTTTGATCGTCGCTAGGCGGGATTCGTGTTTCAGCTACCTTTTCCTTAACTAGTGAGTGGTTTGGACCCTTCTTTCCTACTTTTTCACGCCCACATCTCTAATGTTTCAAACGTTCACTCGATGATGCCCGGTTGGACGCCTAGGAAATCCTTGCCACAATGCATGTCAGCCACTAAGAAAGGAACATGGGATTTGTAGACTAATTTACTATATGCTTGCACACCTTATAATTTGAGTTGTTTATAAAGGGAATTGGTTGTTGGTGGCGGCCTAGTGCCTCGGACGGAGTTTGGACCTATGAGATACCAAAATCGGAACACCGCATTGAGAAAATATGAACTGTTGCATGAGATATATATTGCTGCTTTACTTCTTTGTTTATTTCGATGCATTGTATGATAATATGAATTGTTCATGCATTTGCATGGTCTGGGACAACTTGTGCACAAGGTTTGGCATTTCCTCGAAACGGCTTTTCGGGGCACTGGAACCGTATCGATCCGGAGGGAAATATTTGATTCGTGCTCGTCACGATGCATTGCGGGACCTCCAGCAGGGCTTGCTACCCGGGCAGATAGGGCGCACCGCTAATGCTTGAAATATGTCCCTAAGGTGTCGATCACACCAATGACCGCATAGAATAGAACACATGCTAATTTATTGTCTTGTGCAGATGGTAAGTATACTTGTGTTTCGTTGCAGGGAAGGCGTGCATCGGTTGAGTAAGCAATCGATGCACTGGTTTGATTCAATGCTATTTTCATTCCTATCAAAACATGCAACTGATATGAATTGAATTCACTTGCTTCTTTATAGAAGTCATCTTAATGCATGCTCGCCCCTAATAAGCTAGTATCAATTTAGTCGAGTGGGTTCATCCCGCTCACCAGTACAAGTTGAGTACTGACCCACGTTGTGGGCAACTATTTCAGGCACTCAGACGGTGCAACGCTAGTGGATAAACGAGGAGGCGTTAGGAGCACCTCTATTTTGAAGTATAGTTGGAGTCAGATCATTTTGGAGGCTTGGACTTTCAACCTATACAAGGGCGTAATGTATGAACGACGTGGACTATCTGATGGAGCGCGCCCTGCCTTTTGAGTTATCTTTTTGTAATGCAAATCAAGTAGCCGAGAGGCGCATCAATGTAAACTCTATGTAATTACTCTGAATTATCAATGAAAAAGCATGTTTCTTCCCGCACTTGTGTTCAAATCTCTGTGAATGTGTTTTCTAAATTGTGTTTCAAAATGGGTTCCTATAACTGCAAGTTCTTGCCTTGTACGAGCGCAACTCCAGGCTCGTACGGTATCACGCCCCAGCGAGGATGAATCGGTTCCGTGAAGGATCCAGCGAGGACGAATGACCCTTTCGGGATCGGAGCGTGACATAATTGGTATCAGAGCCTAGGCTTTACTTCCATGGGATTTCAAAGATTATATAGGAGTTTGATGCGCCTCTCAATTGAGTTGCGTTCGGCGTCCGCTGCATGAGATGAGTCGCCTATACAATGAGCCTATAGATACAAAAATCTATCATTTTTGGAGTATTAACAAGCTACTCTCTTTTGTAGCCAGGCAAAGAAGAACACTGCAACTGCCAGCAGTGCTCAACCCATTCAGAGCGATCCAGCAAGCTCTGGAGAATCTAGAGGAGCGGGTTCGAACGAAATGACGGAACGGCTTATGCATCTCATGGAGGTGCAGCAACAACAAGCTGTTACACAACAGGCGCAATTTGCTTCCCAGCAGAAGCAAATAGATACCATGATGCAACTGATTGCATCCTTGGTACCAAGCAACGGGACTGCCACTGTGACTCCTTCCCCCCCGCCGGCCGTGGCGGTAGAGGATGAGTCCGAAGAAATACAGCCTTCAGCGAAGAACTCCTGCCGAGCAGCTGAGTTTACAAAAATGCATCCCCCTACGTTCAACGGACGAGCGGAGCCGGACGTGGTGTTGGGGTGGATTGCTAAGCTGGAAGGACTCTTCAACCTGGTTGGCATCAGGGGATCCAAGCGAGTGGCTTGTGCATCGGTTCAGCTGGAACTGCGTGCGCATGATTGGTGGGAAGCCACGAAGCAAGGGATTTATGATGCCAATCCCAACTGTAAAATTACTTGAAAAATGTTCAAATCTGCCTTCATTGAACAATATATTCCCCGAGCCGTGCGTCAACAAAAGGAAGACGACTTCAGTAATCTGGTGCAAGGAAGTTTGTCTGTTGACGATTACGACTCAGTATTCGCTAAACTGGCTAAGTTTGCAGGGCACTTCTTGCCTAATCAGCAGGCGTGGTGCTATCGATTTCAGAAGGGTTTGAATAACGATTTGCGTAGGGACATCATCAACCAAAAATGCAAAACATACAGGGAATGTTACGAAGCGGCTCTGAATAGCGAACGGATCTTTGGGCGCCCTCTCCCAAAAGCCGAGGTGCAAACCCCCCGTACCAATAACAATAAACGTCCTCATGAAACGGGAGGGTCTGGAGCACACAAGCGTTCGCATACGTCTGATAATAGGGGCCAATCCCAATCACTGAACTGCAGCCGGTGCGGCAAATCAGGGCATAAAGTGAATGAATGTCGGGTTCAAGGATGTTTCAAATGTGGTCGCCTGGGTCACAAACAGTTTAACTGCCAAGAGGGCAAGCCGAATCAGAATAACGGGAATCAAAACAAGGGGCCTCCAGCAAGTGATGCCAATGCTGTGCCAGTCAATCCACAACGCCAGGGTGCTCAAGGCCGAGTCTATGCACTGACTCGGGATGAGGCATCTGTATCTGAAACTGTCGTAACAGGTACTTTACTTTTCAGAGATTTGCCCGCTAGAGTCTTATTCGATTCAGGTGCTACGCATAGTTTCATATCTGCTGATTTTACTGTTGAGCATAAATTAGCTTCTACTCCTTTAAATATGAACCTTTGCGTAAGTACCCCTTCGGGAGTCGATATGCCCGTCCATGCGATCTGTAGGGATGGTTATATTTGCATCGGAGGAAGGAAGCTTTCCTTAGATGTCATTGTACTAGACATCAAGGATTATGATATTATTCTCGGTATGGACTGGTTGGGTGCTTGCCATGCAACAATCGAGTGCACGAAGAAGCGAGTCGTATTTCGTCTACCTGGCGAGGCAGACTTCTTCTATTCGTGCAGCGCTGCACCGAAGACGGCAATGGTGATATCAGCAATTTCGGCTAGGCGTATGTTGCATTCGGGCTGTGAAGGGTACTTAGCTTCTGTTCTGTCACGACCCGCACCCGGTTTAGGGGCACGAGAGCGTGGGTACGTCCAGCCTACGCCGCAGCATCGGCGGTAGAACGCTGTCTAGGTCAAGTACTATCTAAACAATCTCACGCTAGTATCCAACTCCATAAGGAGACGTGGATAACATAAAATAAATCTAGAAATACTCAATCACAACTACAGCACGATAGGAAAATGAAGAAGTAAAAGAATACAACACAAGTCTAATGACACAATAATCATACCTGCAATCATTACTTCCAATCCCCAAGTATGTCAGAGCCAGTCTACTAAGGTCACAGTCTGGAAAAATATTTCCAGTCAGGAAGGAGCAAAGTACATCTCTAAATAGCAGTTCTATATAAATGACATAAGCTATGTAGCAGTTCTAGATGGAAACATACCAGATGCATGTATAGGTACGAGAAATGTACAATGAAAGAAATACTAGAAAATACTGTAAGTAAATGCAGGAAAAGAAGCAATATGTCAATGAGCAAGAGTTCTATGACTAAGTGTGTGAATACTAGCTTCAACATGTGATCGGCTTGGGAACTTGATCAGGCTGGTTATATGTGATTAGCTATGGTTCATATAAAGTCAGGCTAACGGTTGGTTAGCTATGGTGCATGTAGAGATCAGGCTAATCACACGTAACAGCTATGGAGCATATAAATGGTCAGGCCGCACCCGACGTGAGATGTGGGGTGAGCTATGGTGCATATAAAGTTGGGTATGATCACATATCTACACTAAAGTACTCCCCAAACCTCCGACTGGTATAGTAGATCCAATCATGGTACGCTATGGCACAGGATTCCCTAGGAAGGTAGCAAATCTCCCCGGGAATTAGTGTCTGTACATGCACAAGATATCAAGGAAACAAGTCTCGTACAAGCTACACCATGAATAAGGAATAACATCTCATGACGAGATCCGTGTATACCAATCCGTGTAACCATCGTGTCAAGATCATGGATATTTACACTAGTTACAGTGAACATAGGAGATATCATAAATTAGAAACTAATCAGAGAATGTACTCGCCTTGGGTCCTTAGCTGGTGAATATACCGAGGTCCTGTCCCAGAGTATCGTCTGGAGGAACCAACAGTCCTAAAATATATCAAATACAACATTTGCATCAGGTGCTACACTAACACATCACAAATACATGAACTCAGGGGCTCTGCCAGGCATGGCTCTAGTCAACTAGGTCATCTAGTAGGGATACGTATATAATACACATTACACTTATTAATACTTATTATATTTATACATGCACCAATTTAAATGTATTTACAATATATATATATATATATATATATATATATATTTATATATATATATATATATATTTATATACTAGTTGAACCATACGTATACTCATATATATGCAAAAATACTGTTTAAAATATACATATATTTTGTCAACATCATTATTAGAATATACTAATATTAAATTACCAATTCAGATTTATACTAAATATATATATGCAGATGCCAAATAAATTCATATATTAAAAATACGTTTTATTACACATATGCTACATGAAATCTTACCAATTAAATATATGTATAATTATACCAAAAAAATATACATACATATATACATATATATATATATACCAAATAATTATATACATATACTAAAAATATATACATAGATACTAAATTAATTACATATACTAGAATACGTATTTACGTATATAAATCATTTCGAAATTATTTTGAACAATAATTTCAAATAAAAGTTTATTTATAAAAACTAGAATTTATGTAAAAGCTATCATATAATTTTATATCCATGGAAAAAATTGGTCACCAGCCCAATTAAACGAGTAGATCTTATTTTTATTATTGAAACTATAATTTTTTAATTAATTATAGAAACCCCAAAATTATTTTATTTACATACTTTAAATCCTTATATATTTATTACTAAACTAAATTTAAACAAATTAAATGTTATTAAACTAATTACATAAATTACTAACTAATTGATTATGAATTAATTAACTGATTACAAATTTATTAACTAATTAATCTAATTATAATTTAAACTAATTATATTTAACTAATATAGATACTGAACTAATTATATTACTAACTGTTTACATACAAATTAACCAAATTGATTAAATACTAACTACTGATTATATAATACTACTGATTATAATTAATCTAATGACTAACTAATACACAGACAGAAATACAAAGGGGAAAGAGGGAAAGGGAGAGAGGGGCTCACGGGGTTCTCGTTTCCGGCGTAGGCGGATGAGGTCCGCCGGGCAGGGCGGTCGACGTTGAGGGGAAGCGGCCACGGCTCGACGCGAGGCGGTGGCGGGCTGCTCGAACTCGGCGAGGAGGGGATCTGCGGCGGCTTCGGCAGATCTGCGGCGGCGTGGGACTCGAGAGCGGCGGGCGCTCTGATCAAGACGGCGGCGCTCTGATCAAGACGGCGGGCTCTCGTTCCAGCAGCGGTCTCGGTTCCAGCGGCGGCGGCGGCTCGAGAGTAGCGGCTTCGAGGCGGCGGACTCGACTCAGCGGCGGACTCGACGACGTCGGCTCCGGCGGTGATCTAGTCGAGAGACTCCAGGTGGTGGTGGCAGGCGGCCAGATCGAGGAGGCGGCGGTTCTGGTCGGCCACGGCGCTCGGCGAGGCTAGATCTAGGGTTTCTCTGGGGATGTGTCGGGGTCCGGGTTCGTGTCCGGGCTGGACACGGCGGGTTCGCTGAACTGTGAGGGACGTATCCGGGTGTGTCGGACACGGGGTTGGGTGTACTGGTGGAGGTGGATGTGTCCGGGTCTGTCGGACACAAAAAAATCTGATTGTAACGTTGTAACCGGACACAGGAAATGAATGGATACGATGGGACACCCGGGGTCGGACCCGAGGCCATCACGGCTGACACGGTGATGCTGGACACACGGACACGAGCACACAAAATGGTGGTGGCTTTGGCTTGTGGGAATTTGTGGAGGCTAGCTAATAAATTGAAGATTAGGGTTTCTTGGGAATTGTGAGAATGAGAACTTAAATAGGGAGAAAGGGTGTGGGATAAAGGGTTGCGGGTTGGCCCAATAATGAATGGCCCAGAATTAATTATAAAAAGGGGCTTCTCATGTGGGAAAAATGAGGGTGTGCTGGCTAGTTAATAGGAACGGCAACTTGAAAAAAATAAAAATAAAAATAAAGATTATAATTTCAGAAAATGTTTTTTTTTTAGGAAAGCTAGCTAATTTCCAATTAGCTACTAATTAATACATTTTGCAAAGTCCTAGAAAGCATGACATTTATTTATTTACTATCCCAATAAATAAAAATTTATTTTATTTTATGAACTAGTCCTTTAAATAACTATTTAGTTAAAACAATAATTTTATGATTCAAGCCAATAAATATTTGAAACTAGAAATATATATTATTATTTATTTATTTGTTTTGTAATACATCGTCATTTAGGAAAATTGATTTTTATAAAGATTTTTAAATTACCTTCTAAAATCAAACATCGTTCAAAATCAATTAAAAATTTTCAAGGAGAAATATTTTATAAAACTTGATATTTTAAAATAAATTAAATTCTAATTATTTTGGAAATTGGAAATCGGAGGTTACAAGTCTATCCACCTTAGAAAAATTTCGTCCTCAAAATTTTAGGGATGACTAGGATAGAAAAATTTGTTGTTCATAATGATGAATATTTTCCAAACAGAAGAAAACATGAAGAAAAAGAAAATATGGTTTAAGACAGGAATAACTTGAAGGAATCATGGCTCGGCCTTTAATCCTCTAGAAAGTTTAGGTTTGGGAAGTAGACACGATCATAAAAACAGATAATTTGAATAATGCACGTTACCTTTTCAAAGTAACTAAACCAAGGAAGACCCAGTATAATGAATGATATAGACATGAAAGTTATAGTTAATTCGAAAGATACGGTCGACAATTTGATTTAAGAAACTTAAATACATCCTTCAGAATGTAATCAAGAGACATCTAATCGCCTTTCTTAATTTCTAGGAAAAATAGTCTTTACTACCATCTGAAAATAATCCTTCCTTTTTATCCTCGTTCATTTTACTTTTCTCAATCTTGTGATTCATCATTAACTAATATCTATAAAAGTTTCAAATTCCACAAACTTTATTAGATTAGATCTTAGAATTTCTGAATCAAAATTTATTACCTGTCCAAAATCCTTATCATCAAATTCGAGTTTGTTTATCTTAACATCAACTATACCTCGATTATTTTCTTCAATTTCAAATGTTACTGTCATGGTCAAGATTTAATTTAAATCACAACCTCAATATACCATGATCTTCATTTCATTCCATATTTCTTTATCCGTATGTATAATATTTCCGAATTTTGAACTAATATATTTTTTTTTCATCCTCTGAATTTATTATCCCAATGTAAAATTTTTACTACTCAAATCCTCAATATTTTTAATTGAATTCCAGTCGTATCATAATCTCCTCAAATTTGAGTAAATAACTAAATACAAAATTTACTATCCAATCCTTTTAATTGAAATCCAATCAATGCGTATTTATAAAACTTAAAAATCTGCATCCCAAAATTTAACTTTAAACACTCATCAATCATCTAACTCAAATTCAATTGACGCTTATTCCAATCTAACTCCTCATCCCAAGAATTTAATTTGACACTATTCCATTTACGATTTTATTTCCTGCTTTTCTTTTTTTTCTTTTTTTTTTCCTCAAATACTCAACGATGCGATGCTTCCAGTATCTTCAAGGCAACATTCATACTATATAAAATTTCTATCTTGCAATCAAATAGATAAAATGATAATCTCTCAAATTTCTCAAATTTTTTTTTTTTTTTTATAATCAATTCAATCATATCAAGACCTCCTTAAAATTAATAAATCCTCAAATTTTTTGGCTCTGTGAATTTCTTAATTCTCCCTTTAAGTAAATGTTTGTCCTCGAATTTCAATCAAACCTCGATTTTCACAAAAACAATGATTCCATCAACTCTGTTATAACAATCCCCTAAATTCTTTATTTAAATTTATGCTCATCCATAATTTAATCATCGTGTCCCTTTTTGTCGGTCATACCCTTGTCATAGATCCTTGCTATGGTCAAAACCCAAATGATCATGGTTTAAGAAAATTCCACTTACATCCATGCAATTTAAGAAAATATATAGGTCATGTGTCTTGTCATGGTATTTCAGTCTCTGTTAAGGTGTACTACTAGCTAAGTTCTAACAAAAAAATCACGAATATAAACCACGTTACTAGGGAATCAATCAATCAAAAGACGAAAAAGAACATTAGGAAAGAAAAGAAAGAACCTGCTAACATATTACTTGCGGTATCTGCTATCAACCACTTAACTCTAGCACATTCACTAACTAATTCCTATTCATGTACACTGGCACCCATATTAACTAATCATATATTAATATTCATATCTCTCATCTACCAAAAATTAATCCTCAAAATAATCATCAAGGTTTAACTTCCCGATCAACTTAAAATAAAATGCATATACCTCCTCAAAATCAGATACTTCACATCGAAATAAAATTTAATCACTTCTAAAATCTTTGTAGCCTTAACTATGTTTATTGAATCAAATTTAAATCCTCAATATTTTAACAACATAAAATCTCAACTCCTTAAAAATTCTGAAAATTTAAAATTCATTTCCACCTCTTAATTTCTAACTCCTCAATGTACATATCAGTGCTCACGGTCTCTGATACTCAAGGTGCACTCAATACCTATATTGTCTAGAACTGTGTACTAAATTTGTACTGCCCGAATCACTTGCACTATTACCTCCAATGATCAAAGTTATCATCAACTGTGTTTTCCTTCATGATTTTAATTATGTCAATTGGTATATCATCTAATTATCAACACACAGAGTGCTTACTGTTATTAACGTCATCCTTGACTAATCCTCGATATAGAATCGTTAGCACTTCTTGGTATTATATCACTAGCTGCATTAATGGATTATCTCTTCAAGCTCATTAGACTCATGATCACCTGTATCCTCTATAACACTCATGTTTCTTTACTCTCATGGGTATGTGTATGGTTCCTCATCTCGATGGTTGTATATGTATTTCCTTCTATCCTTTAAAGCCTATTAAACTAATCCGTGATACGCTTCATAACTTCCATTACTAATCCTGATATTTCTCTACTTATGACATCTCATTAAACCCTTTATACATATACATTTCTTTACCTTTAACATTTCCGATATCAATCATCCAATTGGACATCATGCTCCATAAATCCTTAACACAATTCCCGGATACTTAATCGTTCACGTAGATCATCCAATTGCATAATCATGATTATCCAGGACGGGTATGTTGGCTCTGATACTAACTCTTGAACTATCACTGATACTCTATACTCTCCTTCTACTCATAGTCTCTAATGACCTTATCCTAGAACCATTGTTTACAAGGTACTATGCTATGGGTTAATTCTAGATTAAAGCCTACTGCTCACATGCCCAACTAAGAAACACTTACAACTCACTAGCAATACAGTCAATACTAATACAAGACACAAACAAAATTACAAGCCACTAATTATCATACTTAACAAGAAATCCTCAAGGAATAGGAGCTCAAAGACTGAATTGAGGACAGAAGGTATCTTTACTGCTAGTAAAGAAAGAAGCGGTGGAACAAAGTCCTGGAATAACAGAAATAGATAAGTCTTGAGATGATATTTTAAGAACCAATTTAGGATACAACCTGATAATCATACACGTCTGTCTGAAATCATGACACTCAGAATCCTCGCCACGCCAGTAAGCATAGATGCGATAAACGATAGGTTTCGTAACTAAGGTATGCACTCCATAGTCATGTCGTCTAGAATCTTCGCCACGCCAACCGGTATGGCTGCGAAAGACTCTAAGCTTCATAACTATAGTATGTACATCCAAGTCAGGTTCCTACGTTCTCGTCACCACAGCTAATATGGCTGCGATAAATTCTAGGTTCCATAACCAAAGTAGACGTTTTACCTTCCTCACTGTCCTCATCAATATATGTCATCGGATGATACCATAAATCCTAGTCCGTAAAAATTCATCTCAATTTGAAATCAACTCAACAACGATACCAGGAATTAAAGTTAACAACTGGTCAACAAGAATCAAACTCAACAATGATACCAAGATTTTAATTTAAAAACTGCTCAACAAGAATCAAGTTCAGTAACAACAAGCGAGAGCGGGCGGAAACAAGGAAAAGTTAAATTGGAAATTTTAACAAGATTCTCAAAGGGTCGTCCCAGGAATCTCTCAAGAGTTTGTGATTGAGTATCCTCTCTCATCCTAGTATCCTATGTCCTATATTCTATAGCAGGTACGCAGTAGTACAACTAAGACGTCGCACTACCACGACATCGCACAGCTCGCGAAGTCTGACCTGCATGGGCCACCACTAAAACGTGTCACGACCCGCACCCGGTTTAGGGGCACGAGAGCGTGGGTACGTCCAGCCTATGCCGCAGCATCGGCGGTAGAACGCTGTCTAGGTCAAGTACTATCTAAACAATCTCACGCTAGTATCCAACTCCATAAGGAGACGTGGATAACATAAAATAAATCTAGAAATACTCAATCACAACTACAGCACGATAGGAAAATGAAGAAGTAAAAGAATACAACACAAGTCTAATGACACAATAATCATACCTGCAATCATTACTTCCAATCCCCAAGTATGTCAGAGCCAGTCTACTAAGGTCACAGTCTGGAAAAATATTTCCAGTCAGGAAGGAGCAAAGTACATCTCTAAATAGCAGTTCTATATAAATGACATAAGCTATGTAGCAGTTCTAGATGGAAACATACCAGATGCATGTATAGGTACGAGAAATGTACAATGAAAGAAATACTGGAAAATACTATAAGTAAATGCAGGAAAAGAAGCAATATGTCAATGAGCAAGAGTTCTATGACTAAGTGTGTGAATACTAGCTTCAACATGTGATCGGCTTGGGAACTTGATCAGGCTGGTTACATGTGATTAGCTATGGTTCATATAAAGTCAGGCTAACCGTTGGTTAGCTATGGTGCATGTAGAGATCAGGCTAATCACACGTAACAGCTATGGAGCATATAAATGGTCAGGCCGCACCCGACGTGAGATGTGGGGTGAGCTATGGTGCATATAAAGTTGGGTATGATCACATATCTACACTAAAGTACTCCCCAAACCCCCGACTAGTATAGTAGATCCAATCATGGTACGCTATGGCACAGGATTCCCTAGGAAGGTAGCAAATCTCCCCGGGAATTAGTGTCTGTACATGCACAAGATATCAAGGAAACAAGTCTCGTACAAGCTACACCATGAATAAGGAATAACATCTCATGACGAGATTCGTGTATACCAATCCGTGTAACCATCGTGTCAAGATCATGGATATTTACACTAGTTACAATGAACATAGGAGATATCATAAATTAGAAACTAATCAGAGAATGTACTCGCCTTGGGTCCTTAGCTGGTGAATATACCGAGGTCCTGTCCCAGAGTATCGTCTGGAGGAACCAACAGTCCTAAAATATATCAAATACAACATTTGCATCAGGTGCTACACTAACACATCACAAATACATGAACTCAGGGGCTCTGCCAGGCATGGCTCTAGTCAACTAGGTCATCTAGTAGGGATACGTATATAATACACATTACACTTATTAATACTTATTATATTTATACATGCACCAATTTAAATGTATTTACAATATATATATATATATATATTTATATACTAGTTGAACCATACGTATACTCATATATATGCAAAAATACTGTTTAAAATATACATATATTTTGTCAACATCATTATTAGAATATACTAATATTAAATTACCAATTCAGATTTATACTAAATATATATATGCAGATGCCAAATAAATTCATATATTAAAAATACGTTTTATTACACATATGCTACATGAAATCTTACCAATTAAATATATGTATAATTATACCAAAACAATATACATACATATATACATATATATATATATATACCAAATAATTATATACATATACTAAAAATATATACATAGATACTAAATTAATTACATATACTAGAATACGTATTTACGTATATAAATCATTTCGAAATTATTTTGAACAATAATTTCAAATAAAAGTTTATTTATAAAAACTAGAATTTATGTAAAAGCTATCATATAATTTTATATCCATGGAAAAAATTGGTCACCAGCCCAATTAAACGAGTAGATCTTATTTTTATTATTGAAACTATAATTTTTTAATTAATTATAGAAACCCCAAAATTATTTTATTTATATACTTTAAATCCTTATATATTTATTACTAAACTAAATTTAAACAAATTAAATGTTATTAAACTAATTACATAAATTACTAACTAATTGATTATGAATTAATTAACTGATTACAAATTTATTAACTAATTAATCTAATTATAATTTAAACTAATTATATTTAACTAATATAGATACTGAACTAATTATATTACTAATTGTTTACATACAAATTAACCAAATTGATTAAATACTAACTACTGATTATATAATACTACTGATTATAATTAATCTAATGACTAACTAATACACAGACAGAAATACAAAGGGGAAAGAGGGAAAGGGAGAGAGGGGCTCACGGGGTTCTCGTTTCCGGCGTCGGCGGATGAGGTCCGCCGGGCAGGGCGGTCGACGTTGAGGGGAAGCGGCCACGGCTCGACGCGAGGCGGTGGCGGGCTGCTCGAACTCGGCGAGGAGGGGATCTGCGGCGGCTTCGGCAGATCTGCGGCGGCGTGGGACTCGAGAGCGGCGGGCGCTCTGATCAAGACGGCGGCGCTCTGATCAAGACGGCGGGCTCTCGTTCCAGCGGCGGTCTCGGTTCCAGCGGCGGCGGCGGCTCGAGAGTAGCGGCTTCGAGGCGGCGGACTCGACTCAGCAGCGGACTCGACGACGTCGGCTCCGGCGGCGATCTAGTCGAGAGACTCCAGGTGGTGGTGGCAGGCGGCCAGATCGAGGAGGCGGCGGTTCTGGTCGGCCACGGCGCTCGGCGAGGCTAGATCTAGGGTTTCTCTGGGGATGTGTCGGGGTCCGGGTTCGTGTCCGGGCTGGACACGGCGGGTTCGCTGAACTGTGAGGGACGTGTCCGGGTGTGTCGGACACGGGGTTGGGTGTACTGGTGGAGGTGGATGTGTCCGGGTCTGTCGGACACAAAAAAATCTGATTGTAACGTTGTAACCGGACACAGGAAATGAATGGATACGATGGGACACCCGGGGTCGGACCCGAGGCCATCACGGCTGACACGGTGATGCTGGACACACGGACACGAGCACACAAAATGGTGGTGGCTTTGGCTTATGGGAATTTGTGGAGGCTAGCTAATAAATTAAAGATTAGGGTTTCTTGGGAATTGTGAGAATGAGAACTTAAATAGGGAGAAAGGGTGTGGGATAAAGGGTTGCGGGTTGGCCCAATAATGAATGGACCAGAATTAATTATAAAAAGGGGCTTCTCATGTGGGAAAAATGAGGGTGTGCTGGCTAGTTAATAGGAACGGCAACTTGAAAAAAATAAAAATAAAAATAAAGATTATAATTTCAGAAAATGTTTTTTTTTTTAGGAAAGCTAGCTAATTTCCAATTAGCTACTAATTAATACATTTTGCAAAGTCCTAGAAAGCATGACATTTATTTATTTACTATCCCAATAAATAAAAATTTATTTTATTTTATGAACTAGTCCTTTAAATAACTATTTAGTTAAAACAATAATTTTATGATTCAAGCCAATAAATATTTGAAACTAGAAATATATATTATTATTTATTTATTTATTTTGTAATACATCGTCATTTAGGAAAATTGATTTTTATAAAGATTTTTAAATTACCTTCTAAAATCAAACATCGTTCAAAATCAATTAAAAATTTTCAAGGAGAAATATTTTATAAAACTTGATTTTTTAAAATAAATTAAAATCTAATTATTTTGGAAATTGGAAATCGGAGGTTACATCGAGACACCCGGCGGGAATGTGTAGATGCAGCTCAGGCTGAAGTCATTGCAGATTTCCTCGACGTGTTCCCAGACGAGCTGCCTGGAATGCCTCCTGATCGTGAGATCGAATTCAGCATTGACACTTTTCCGGATTCGCGACCGATATCAAAGGCACCTTATCGCATGGCCCCAGCAGAGCTTAAGGAACTTAAAGTTCAGTTGCAAGATCTGTTGGACCGAGGATACATTCGTCCAAGCGTTTCTCCGTGGGGCACTCCGGTGCTGTTCGTGAAAAAGAAGGATGGATCCATGCGGCTGTGTATTGACTACCGAGAGCTGAATAAAGCGACCGTGCGGAATCAGTACCCATTGCCAAGAATAGATGACTTATTTGATCAGTTGCAAGGTGCAAGAGTTTTCTCTAAAGTTGATCTCAGGTCAGGGTATCACCAATTAAAAATCAAATCAGAGGATATTCAAAAATCTGCTTTCAGAACCCGTTACGGACACTATGAGTTCCTCGTGATGTCGTTCGGTTTGACGAACGCCCCTGCAGCTTTCATGGATCTGATGAACCGCGTGTTTCGGCCGTTTAGGGATAAGTTTGTAGTCGTGTTCATAGACGGCATACTAATCTATTCCAAGAACGAGGCGGAGCACAAGGAACACCTGAAGATCGTGCTGCAGACATTACGGGACCATCAGTTGTTCGCTAAGCTCAGCAAGTGTGAGTTCTGGTTGAACAGCGTGGCGTTCCTTGGTCATGTCATCTCGGCCGAAGGCGTCGCCGTAGACCCAAAGAAAATAGAGGCGGTGGTGGACTGGAAACAACCTACGTCAGCCAGCGAAGTTCGAAGCTTTCTGGGCCTTGCGGGATACTACCGTAGGTTCGTGAAGGATTTTTCTAAACTGGCCTCTCCGATGACTCGCCTTACTCAAAAAGGGATTGCATACGAATGGGGTGATGACTGCGAAGCCAGCTTTCGGGAACTTAAGCGGCGTCTTGTTTCAGCTCCGATTCTTGTACTTCTAGATGGGGTAGAAGAGTTTCAGATATACAGCGACGCTTTAGGACTCAGCTTAGGGTGTGTGCTCATGCAGAGGGACAAGGTAATATCGTACGCCTCCAGACAACTGAAGCCGCACGAAAAAAACTACCCGACGCATGATCTGGAATTGGCGGCAATTGTGTTTGCTCTGAAGTTGTGGAGGCATTATCTTTATGGTGTTGCTTGCAAAATCTTTACCGATCATAAGAGCCTCAAGTACCTATTCACCCAGCGGGAATTGAACCTCCGGTAGCGGCGTTGGCTAGAACTGATTAAGGACTATGACCTAACGATCGCGTATACACCGGGCAAGGGAAACGTCGTTGCTGATGCTCTGAGTCGGAAGCACGTGGGCTCATTATCTATAGACAACCGTTTACTTCGAGATCTTGAGGCGATGGGCATCGAATTTTGAGTTCGGCATCAAGGAGTGCAGCTGGCACCACTCCATCTTGAACTGGGTTTACGTGGTAGAATCAAATCAGCTCAGGAGGGCGATCAGTTCTTAGCGAAGGTGCGCAGATTGATCTCGGCGGGGAAGACGTCTGACTTTGTGGCAGGCGAAGATGGGGCCTTACAGATGAAAGGAAGGCTATGCATTCCTAGCGACCCAGAACTCCGAAGGGAAATTATGGCGGAAGCACACTACGCGAAGTATTCTTTACATCCGGGGAGCACTAAGATGTACAAGGACTTGCGCGGGACCTTCTGGTGGCACGGTATAAAGCGGGATGTGGCGACCTTTGTGTCACAGTGCATGGCCTGTCAACAGGTTAAAGCTGAACATCAGAGGCCCGGCGGGGAGCTTCAGAACCTCGCTATTCCCGAGTGGAAATGAGACAACATCACTATGGATTTTATTGTGGGATTTCCGAAGACGCCACGGGGGTATGATGCGATTTGGGTCATAGTTGATCGTTTGACCAAATCAGCCCACTTTCTTCCCATAAAAGTTACTTGGAGCGTCGATCGGTTAGCACAAATTTACTTAGATGAGATTGTCCGATTACACGAAGTACCTGCCTCAATCGTCTCTGACCGTGACGGACGCTTCTTATCTCGTTTCTGGACTAGTCTACAAGCTGCTTTGGGGACCAAGCTACAGTTCAGCACCGCATATCACCCGCAGACTGACGGACAGACAGAGAGGACAAATCAGATACTTGAAGATATGTTACGGCTGTGTACTATTAATTTAAAGACTAGTTGGGACACGCATCTTCCATTGGCAGAGTTTGCGTACAACAACAGCTACCAATCAAGCATCCAGATGGCACCGTACGAAGCACTATATGGGCGAAGGTGTCGATCTCCAATCTGTTGGGACGAAGTCGGCGAGCGACAGGTACTCGGGCCAGAGCTGGTAGAGCAGGCAGTTGAGAAAGTTCGCTTGATTCGGGAAAGACTCCGCACAGCACAGAGCCGACAGAAAAGTTATGCTGATGCTCATAGAAGGCCTTTGGAATTCTTGGTCGGGGATCATGTCTTCTTGAAAGTGACGCCGATGCGAGGTGTGATGCGTTTCGGCGTGAAGGGCAAACTGAGTCCCCGGTTTGTCGGCCCCTTTGAGATACTGGAACGAGTTGCAGCTGTGGTGTACAGGATAGCACTACCTTCCGCCTTGGCAGAAGTGCATGACGTATTCCATGTTTCCCAGCTCCGGAAGTATGTGCATGACCCTAGTCATGTGCTCAGCTTCGAACAATTGGAATTGCGCACGGATTTGTCATACTCAGAGGAGCCGGCGCAGATTCTGGATCGTAAGGAAAAAGTACTTTACAACCGTACGATGTCCTTGGTTCGCGTGCTGTGGCGGAACCATTATGTTGGGGAATCAACGTGGGAGTTAGAATCGGAGATGAAGAAGAAGTATCCTTCATTGTTCATTCAGTCGGAGGTAGGGCCTTGTTCTTACGTTTCGGGTCGGCCTTGTTCTTAAGTTTCGGGTCGAAACTTTTTCTTAGTGGTATATTATGTAGTGCCTCAAATCCCGATCCGACTGGGATGTGTACTACGTAATTGGGCTTGTGGCTAGTCTGTCTGAGTCGTAGCTTAGATCTTCGGCATCTTCTTGCCACGGACGAAATGCGATGATCCTTTCCAACTCATGGAAAGGCCTCTATTGAAACGAGTCCAATAGTTTTCGTGTTTGGTTGCTTGGTTTTCTTGATTGCCGCTTTGGGATTTTGATTTGGTGTTGCTTTCGATTTGCTTGGTTTTTTGCTGCTGGTTTTATCGTTTGGAGCTTTGATTCTTGGGGAGTTCGGCAAGGAAGGATAGGCAAGAATTCTAATTGGTGCTCGTGCTGTGCAGGTCCGCGTAACTGACGTTTGATCGTCGCTAGGCGGGATTCGTGTTTCAGCTACCTTTTTCTTAACCAGTGAGTGGTTTGGACCCTTCTTTCCTACTTCTTCACGCCCACATCTCTAATGTTTCAAACGTTCACTTGATGATGCCCGGTTGGACGCCTAGGAAATCCTTGCCACAATGCATGCCAGCCACTAAGAAAGGAACATGGGATTTGTAGACTAATTTACTATATGCTTGCACACCTTATAATTTGAGTTATTTATAAAGGGAATTGGTTGTTGGTGGCGGCCTAGTGCCTCGGACGGAGTTTGGACCTATGAGATACCAAAATCGGAACACCGCATTGAGAAAATATGAACTGTTGCATGAGATATATATTGCTGCTTTACTTCTTTGTTTATTTCGATGCATTGTATGATAATATGAATTGTTCATGCATTTGCATGGTCTGGGACAACTTGTGCACAAGGTTTGGCATTTTCTCGAAACGGCTTTCCGGGGCACTGGAACCGTATCGATCCGGAGGGAAATATTTGATTCGTGCTTGTCACGATGCATTGCGGGACCTCCAGCAGGGCTTGCTACCCGGGCTGATAGGGCGCACCGCTAATGTTTGAAATATGTCCCTAAGGTGTCGATCACACCAATGATCGCATAGAATAGAACACATGCTAATTTATTGTCTTGTGCAGATGGTAAGTATACTTGTGTTTCGTTGCAGGGAAGGCGTGCATCGGTTGAGTAAGCAATCGATGCACTGGTTTGATTCAATGCTATTTTCATTCCTATCAAAACATGCAACTGATATGAATTGAATTCACTTGCTTCTTTATAGAAGTCATCTTAATGCATGCTCGCCCCTAATAAGCTAGTGTCGATTTAGTCGAGTGGGTTCATCCCGCTCACCAGTACAAGTTGAGTACTGACCCACGTTGTGGGCAACTATTTCAGGCACTCAGACGGTGCAACGCTAGTGGATAGACGAGGAGGCGTTAGGAGCACCTCTATTTTGAAGTATAGTTGGAGTCAGATCATTTTGGAGGCTTGGACTTTCAACCTATACAAGGGCGTAATGTATGAACGACGTGGACTATCTGATGGAGCGTGCCCTGCCTTTTGAGTTATCTTTTTGTAATGCAAATCAAGTAGCCGAGAGGCGCATCAATGTAAACTCTATGTAATTACTCTGAATTATCAATAAAAAAGCATGTTTCTTCCCGCACTTGTGTTCAAATCTCTGTGAATGTGTTTTCTAAATTGTGTTTCAAAATGGGTTCCTATAACTGCAAGTTCTTGCCTTGTACGAGCGCAACTCCAGGCTCGTACGGCATCACGCCCCAGCGAGGACGAATCGGTTCCGTGAAGGATCTAGCGAGGACGAATGACCCTTTCGGGATCGGGGCGTGACACCCCCGACGCTGCCCCGGCCGTTCAAGAGCCGCCCGAGCCCTACGCCGCCGACCCTCGCCGCTCTGGTGCGCCGCCGACCTAGCCAGCGCCGCCTCCAGCCTCCTCCGGCCAGCCTCCGGCCGCCGCGGCTCCACCAGACCCTAACCCTAGGTTTTCGATCGTGTCGGACACAGTGGATCTCGGTTTTTCAGGCCCAGTTCAGGTACCCGTAACTTCTTGCTCGTAGCTCGGATTTCGATTCTGTAACTTGCAACGCGTAGACTGTATGACCCTCTCGGTGCCAGGATAAACCGCTCGGGGCATCGCTTCCTGTGGTGATCGCACACCGCTATCCAAAAACAGGAAAAACCAGACCCTGTTTCACCCCGGAACTGAGTACGCCCCGCCAAACGGGACGACTTGGTCGCGTGCGGTCTTCACAGATACGTGCGCCTCGTCGATACGGACGTATGGGATTTCGCGGAAGCTGATTCTGGTGTGCGTGCATACCGGAATCGACGCGTATCCGCGGACACCGTCCCGTATCCGTACTTTTTGGAATGTGCCCTAACTTTGTGTACACACGTCGGATCGAGACGAAATTTGTGTCATTGGACTCGTAGCAATACGCTGGTCCTGTGGGTCAAGTTTGGTTCGATTCTGAGAACGTTGACGAAATCGCGTGTCGTGGGCCCTATAGGCCCCGCTTGACGGGCAATTTTGTGATCGGCTCATCGGAATCCAATTCTGAAAGTTCCGTTGGGTTCGTATCATCGTTCCTGACCTGTTAACACTAAGTTTGGTGAATTTGGAGATCTTTGACCCTGACACATTTTTCGGTGCAAAGCGGGCCCACATGTGGACCCCGTTTTGACACGAAATTGTCGTTTTTGCCCTTGTCTCCAAATTGGACCCAAGGACAGGCGTTCCTAGCTATTTGACACCTTTTGAGCATGATGGTACTGTTTATTTCAGCTTTCGGAGACATTTCTGGAAATTTCCAAAACCAGGACCTAAGTGGAATTCAAACATCAGGCAAGTGCACATTGCCAAACTTGCAATCTTTACTTCCATATTTCCTGTAATAATACTTTGCTGGATGTCTTGTGTAAATTCATATAAACTTGTTTAAACTGCTTAACCTAGGAAACGTATGACGTACCTAGTGTCCGATCCTAGTCGGGTGCCAACATCGTACGCGGTGTTGGGTTCGTCATTTAGAGATGGATTACGATACCCTTTACCCTTGTACTTGACCTATCAAGTACCCTACAACCCAGGACACTTGACACTATCATGGACAGAATCCTCCTGAGATATTCGTGGTGATTCTGTATAGGATACAGGACATTGACAGAGACATCTATTTATAGACAGTATGACTTGTTGCATTAGTTATAATCCCGCTGACATGGACATGAGACGTTATGGTCATGGCTTGCGTGATTACATTGGGTGGGGAGAGACACACAGGCTACAGGCTGTTCTATATATATCTACTATTATTGTGAGGTTGTAGACTCTCCAGCAGAGCTAGACCCTTTACGTGTTATTACTGCTACCGGCTCCCCGACACAGAGCTTGTAGCGGTCTCAGCCTGAGTACTAGTGTTGCTCTCATTTGTATATCACATAGATGGTTACATAGTTTACCCTGCTATTTCAATTAATTTAATTGCACTGCTTTTATTTGGCTTATTTTATTTGTGCCTTGCTATGTCCACTGAGGACCTGGAATGGATTATGTTCCCAGGTTTAGCTGAGGAGCAGTACCCCGAGATATACGGGACCGGGGCTGAAGCTATTGCTGGAGCAGAACTGAACCCTGAAGACGAGGTGACTGCCGAAGACTTCTCCTGAGTGCCTGTTCCAGTACTCAGTATTTATTTCATGTTTATCTCTTGTTCCTGGCCTATAGAGCCAGTTTATTCAGACATAAGTCGGATTGTTTCTCCGACTGACTTGCTGTGATTGTTGTTGCAACTTATTTCCATTTCATTATGCAGTTTATTCTTTATCTTTATGGATGAGATTAGTGTGACTTGTGGTAGTAGACCTTATTTACAGCTTAAGTATGCCCTGATGGTTCCATTAAATTGGGTTATCCATCGGTGTGTACTGCTGGCCATTGCCACGCATCTCCAGTCACTCGGCATTTTGGGACTGAGACGTGACATGGTTTTTGTGGTGGCCCATGCAGGTCCAAAACTAAATTGTTCGGTTTCAACTTAGGGACCGAACAGGCCTGCAATAAGATAGGATAAGTTATAGGATCTCATCCATTGATTGAATCATTTTTGGACTCTATGTCGAATTTAATTTAATTGCTTGAATTGCATCCTGTTTTGATTCCTCTGTGCGTTCTCATTGTTTTCTTTTGATGCAGAGTAATGGATCCCAGAAGTGGTGACGAGACCCTCTTGGGTACACCGCCTGAAGCGGGGGTTACCTGCGAAGCTGGAACGACGCCAGATACCAGAGGACAGTCCTCTCAGAGCAATCAAACTGGCCAGCCAAGTTCCAGGTTCAGGCGTGATGACATCCCGCCTCCTCCCCAGTTCCCTCCTACGATGCCTGTCTTTCCCCCAGGACAGGCAATGGACGGCCAGCAAATATTCCAGATGTTCTACGCCATGATGCAGGCACAACAACAGATTCAACAGGAGGCCCAACGTCATGAGGCCGAGAACCTAAGGAACAGCCTAGTCGCAGCATTGGATCATGCAAATCCACCAAATAGGCGTCCAGCGACGGGATCTATCACAAATTTCTGCCAACTCAAGCCCCGTACCTTCTCGGGCAAGGAAGGACCAACTGAAGTGCATGAATGGCTTACAAACATACAGCATCAGTTGGAGGCCGCTGAACTACCAAGGGACAAATGGATGACTACCGTCAGGATGCAACTGACGGACAATGCGCATCATTGGTGGCTGTCCGAAGAAAGAAGGCTCGGACATGATCAGGTTACCTGGGAGGAGTTCTCCAGACTCTTCCAGGAAATGTACATCCCTGCTGTGGCTCGGTCAGAACTCCGAGACAGATTAAACCGCCCGATCCAGGGCAACATGACGGTGGAGGAATATAACGCCGAATTTATTCGCCTGAGCCGCTTCGCCCCTTCCCTAATTCCTACTGAAGAAGAGAAGACGGAGAAGTTCTTTGATGGCCTCAGGTTCGAGCTTCAGAAGTTAATCGGATCGGTCGCGCCCACATCTTACTCCGATGTCCTAGCGGTAGCACGTCGGCTGGAGCGCGTTACTCGGAGGGAATCAAGCCTGAAACGTCCCTTCTTCTCCGCACCGTCCAAGTCATCACCAGGGGAATCTGCTAAACGGCCCCAGAAGAGCCCGCCTCCAAGAGCAGCAACTAAGAACCTGCCTACTTGCCATTACTGCGGCAAGGTAGGACATATTGAAAAGAAATGTAGACGCAAGCTGGGACTCTGCCTGGTTTGCGGATCTGGACAACACTTCTCAAAGGACTGCTCGGAACGTCGAGAGGGAGTTCCGAATCGACCAGCTCCACCTGCAGCTCTTCCAGCTGGGGGAGCAACACAGACAGGGCCTGGAGGAGCCAGGCCACCTCTACCACCTCAGGCAGCAATATTCCAGCAAGCTCGTCAGCAAAGGGGTCCCGTTCAGGGACGAGGTCAGGCATATGCACTAGCAGTCACTGAAGAAGCTACTACAGGCGAAGTGATAGCAGGTACCATCTTAGTAGCTTCAATTCCTGCTGTAGCATTATTTGATTCTGGAGCCTCGTATTCATTTATTGCTGCTAGCTTCGTAGCCACACATAGAATAGCTACCGCACCTCTCTCGAAGATGAAGAGAATTCTAACGGGAGGTGGAATTATCCCGGTTAGTGATACCTGTAGATCATGTTCAGTGGTAGTCTGTGGCCGAGAGATGCGAGCCCAATTCCTGATCTTTTCTATGCCTGATTACGATATTGTACTTGGTATGGACTGGTTAAGTCAGTACCATGCGACACTGGATTGCCGGCTTGGAAAAGTGATATTTAGACCCCCTAGCCTTCCTGAGTTTGAATTTCTTCGAGAAGCTGTAGAACAAGGGGTCCAGCCAACTCTTAGGGTATTAACTGTAGAAGAGGATTCAAGTTACCCAAGAGTCATAACGGAATTTGTGGATGTATTTCCCGACGATCTTCCAGGTTTACCACCTGATCGGGAGATAGAATTCACAATAGACCTAACTCCAGGAGCCGAACCTATCACTTCATCAGTATATCGGCTAGCACCTAAGGAGTTAGTGGAGTTGAAAGCATAAGTTGACGACCTTCTGGAGAAAGGATTTATCCGGCCCAGTGTTTCACCGTGGGGAGCACCTATACTTTTTGTACCCAAGAAGGACGGAACTGTGCGGTTGTGCATTGATTACAGAGCCCTTAATGCTGTCACTGTTAAGAACCGGTACCCATTACCACGCATTGATGACTTGTTTGACCAATTGAGTGGTGCTAGGGTATTCTCAAAGATTGACCTTAGATCCGGTTATCACCAGATTAGGGTGAAAAAGGAAGATATCCCAAAGACGGCCTTCAGGACTAAGTATGGACATTATGAGTTCCTAGTAATGCCGTTTGGTTTAACCAACGCACCTGCTGTATTTATGAGTTTGATGAACAGAGTCTTCCATCAGTACTTGGATAAGTTCGTGGTGGTATTCATTGATGATATCCTAGTCTACTCCAAGAACCACGAAGAGCACGAGGAACACCTCAGAATTGTGCTGGAAACTTTGAGAAGGGAGAAGCTGTATGCCAAACTCAGCAAATGTGAGTTCTGTATGGACAAGGTGCCATTCTTAGGGCATATTATCTCGGGTGAAGGACTGTCTGTGGACCCAGAGAAGGTCACTGCTATAGAAACCTGGCCTACCCCTACCTCGGTTGTGGAAGTGAGAAGTTTTCTTGGACTTGCTGGGTATTACCGGCGGTTCGTAGAAAATTTTTCAAGGATCGCAGAACCTATGACTAAGCTGACACGGAAGGATCAGGAGATCATATGGACGGAAGAATGCCAGAATGCCTTTGAAGAATTGAAGAGGCGTCTAACAACAGCACTAGTCTTGACTCTTCCCTCAGGGTCAGGAGGTTTTGTTGTTTATAGTGATGCGTCCGGTAGTGGACTAGGTTGTGTCTTGATGCAACATGGCAAGGTTATCGCTTATGCATCGAGGCAGTTGAAGGTCCACGAGAAAAATTACCCAACGCACGACCTGGAACTAGCTGCAGTAATTTTTGCATTGAAGATCTGGAGACATTATCTGTATGGAGAGAAGGTCGAAATATTCACTGATCATAAGAGCTTGAAGTATGTTTATACACAGAAGGAGCTCAACATGAGGCAAAGGCGTTGGCTTGAGTTGATGGTGGACTTTGACATAGATCTGCAGTACCACCCGGAGAAAGCAAATATTGTAGCCGACGCCCTCAGCAGAAAACCCTCGGCTTATTTCTTAACGGAGCAGCCTCAGCTAATACAAGACTTGCAAGATCTTCAGATAGAGGTTGTTCTACCTGGACAAAATAGTTTGCTGGCTAACCTCGAAGTGAAGTCATCGCTGGTGGAGAGAATCAAAGAAGCTTTGCCTAATGATGCCAGATTCCGAAGACTGAAAGAGAGAACCGAAGCAGGCATGCAAACGGGACTTCGCATCCACGAGGACGGGACATTAAGGTGCGAAAATTGCCTATATGTTCCGAATGGAGAATTAAGGCAGGAGTTGATGACAGAAGCACATAGCTCCATATACTCGATTCATCCAGGAGGGACCAAGATGTACCGGGACTTAAGACAATATTACTGGTGGCATGGAATGAAAAGGAAGATTGCCCGATTTGTGGCAAAATGCTTAGTCTGCCAGCAGGTGAAGGCCGAGCACCAAAGGACTGCAGGTATGTTGCAGCCACTTCCCATCCCTGAATGGAAGTGGGAGCATATTACCATGGACTTCGTTATTAGATTTCCAAGAAGCCCTAGTGGAAAGGATGCAGTATGGGTCATCGTGGATCGGCTCACTAAGTCGGCTCACTTCTTGCCGTTCAGAGTCGGACAATCCACGGAAGTACTAGCCGACATGTATATGCGACAGATCGTAAAATTACATGGAGTGCCGGTTAGTATTGTATCAGATCGAGACTCGAGATTTATATCTCACTTCTGGCGAAGCATGCAAGAGAGTCTCGGCACCAGGCTCAAGTTCAGTACTGCCTATCATCCCCAGACAGATGGCCAATCAGAGCGCACAATTCAGATCTTGGAAGATATGCTGCGATCATGTATACTAGACTTCGGAGGATCTTGGGAAGATCATCTGCACTTAGTGGAGTTCTCCTACAACAACAGCTATCAGGCAAGCATTCAGATGGCACCTTTCGAGGCGTTGTACGGAAGGAAGTGCAGATCGCCAATATGCTGGAGCGACGTTGGCGAACGTCAAATACTGGGTTCAGAGTTGGTAACGGAGACAGTGGAGAAAGTAAAACAGATTCAGAACCATCTCCGTGCAGCCCAGGATAGACAGAAGCATTGGGCCGATGCGCACAGACGTCCCCTGGAGTTCAAGGAAGGAGAGCATGTATTTTTGAGGATCTCGCCCACTAGAGGTACTATCAGATTTGGCAGCAGAGGCAAGTTAAGCCCAAGGTACATTGGGCCATTCGATATCTTGGAGTGCATTGGTGAGGTGGCTTACCGTCTTGCATTACCTCCATCCTTAGAGGGAGTGCATGATGTATTCTACGTCTCACAACTGAGGAGATACGTGACGGACCCAAGTCATATAGTTGATCATTCTGAGATTTCGGTGGGACCTAGCCTGAGATACGAGGAGCAGCCAGTGGGTATACTCGACACCAGTGAGAAGACACTGCGAGGGCAGACAATCAGGCTGGTTCGGGTAGCTTGGAAACAGCACTCTCCTGGAGAATCGACCTGGAAACGAGAGGATATTATGCGACAGCGTTATCCACACTTATTTGCTGATGCAAGTAAAACCTGAGCATTCTTTAATTCTGTAAAATCTTGCCTTTATAGTTTACCCTTCGATTGCGAGGACGCAATCCTCTTAAGGGGGGTAGATTGTAAACACCCTAAATTTTTACATTTAAAAAAAAAATCAATTTGGGAATTTTCTGTAATTTTTCAGGAATTAACATAGGTACTGTGGTGATTGTAGGATTTTTAGTTGCTAATAAATAATATTAAAATATGATGAAAATATGATTTTATGGTGTAAAATAGAAAACCTGACTTAGGGTAATTTTCTGGAATTTTATTGGGCCTCAGACCTATTTTTAAAAGCCAAAAAACTATTTTCTTCTTCTTCTTCTTCTTCTTCTTCTTCTTCTTCTTCTTATTATTATTATTATTATTATTATTATTGTATTTAGGGGCCCGGCCCGGCCCAGTGGGCCGAGCCCATTATAGCAGCCCAGCCCCAGCCTAACCTAGCGGGTCGGGCGGGTCCGCCCAACCCGGATCCGCGCCCGACCCGACCCGCATACCCCATCTCCCATGTCCCCCACGCCGCCCCGAATTTTTCGCCGCCCGCCGCGCGCCCCGTCGGCCACGACCCCTGCCCCAAGCTCCCCTCGGCCCGACTCCCCCGGCCACGAACCGCCCGGCAACCCCCTATAAAAACTCCTACTCCCCATCTCCAGCTCACCCTAACCCGACTCCGGCGAAGCCACCAGCCACCACCGCTTGCCTCGCCTCCGGCTACCCCCAGCCGCGCCGGCTCCTCCCACAGCACCCCACCGCCGCGGCCAGCCGCTCTCCAGAACCCCTCCTCCTCCTCTCTCCTCCCCGCAGCAGACCCCCGACGCCGCCCCGGCCATTCGAGAGCCGCCCGAGCCCTACGCCGCCGACCCCCGCCGCTCCGGTGCGCCGCCGCCCTAGCCAGCACCGCCCCCAGCCTCCTCCGGCCAGCCTCCGGCCGCCGCGGCTCCACCAGACCCTAACCCTAGGTTTTCGACCGTGTCGGACACGTGTCGGACACAGTGGATCTCGGTTTTTCAGGCCCAGTTCAGGTACCCGTAACTTCTTGCTCGTAGCTCGGATTTTGATTCTGTAAATTGCAACACGTAGCCTGTATGACCCTCTCGGTGCCAGGATAAACCGCTCGGGGCATCGCTTCCTGTGGTGATCGCACACCGCGATCCAAAAACAGGAAAAATCAGACCCTGTTTCACCCCGGAACTGAGTACGCCCCGCCAAACGGGACGACTTGGTCGCGTGCGGTCTTCACAGATACGTGCGCCTCGTCGATACGGACGTGTGGGATTTCGCGAAAGCTGATTCTGGTGTGCGTGCACACCGGAATCGACGCGTATCCGCGGACACCGTCCCGTATCCGTACTTTCTGGAACGCACCCTAACTTTATGTACACACGTCGGATCGAGACAAAACTTGCGCCATCGGACTCGTAGCAATACGCTGGTCCTGTGGGTCAAGTTTGGTTCGATTCTGAGAACGTTGACGAAATCGCGTGTCGTGGGCCCCACAGGCCCCGCTTGACGGGCGATTTTGTGATCGGCTCATCGGAATCCAATTCTGGAAGTTCCATTGGGTTCGTATCATCGTTCCTGACCTGTTGACACTAAGTTTGATAAATTTGGGGACCTTTGACCCTGACACGTTTTTCGGTGCAAAGCGGGCCCACATGTGGACCCCGTTTTGATACAAAATTGCCGTTTTTGCCCTTGTCTCCAAATTGGACCCAAGGACAGACGTTCTTAGCTATTTGATACCTTCTGAGCATGATGGTACTGTTTATTTCAGCTTTCGGAGACATTTCTGGAAATTTCCAAAACCAGGACCTAAGTGGAATTCAAACATCAGGCAAGTGCACCTTGCCAAACTTGCAGTCTTTACTTCCATATTTCCTGTAATAATACTTTGCTGGATGTCTTGTGTAAATTCATATAAACTTGTTTAAACTGCTTAACCTAGGAAACGTATGACGTACCTAGTGTCCGATCCTAGTCGGGTGCCAACATCGCACGCGGTGTTGGGTTCGTCATTTAGAGATGGATTACGATACCCTTTACCCTTGTACTTGACCTATCAAGTACCCTACAACCCAGGACACTTGACACTATCATG
The DNA here is from genome assembly GCA_036927795.1 of Iris macrosiphon. Lineage (NCBI taxonomy): Eukaryota > Viridiplantae > Streptophyta > Magnoliopsida > Asparagales > Iridaceae > Iris > Iris macrosiphon. The sequence goes on from JAYESA010000004.1 coordinate 249,411,337, forward strand.
GACAGAATCCTCCTGAGATATTCGTGATGATTCTGTATAGGATACAGGACATTGACAGAGACATCTATTTATAGACAGTATGACTTGTTGTATTAGTTATAATCCCGCTGACATGGACATGAGACGTTATGGTCATGGCTTGCGTGATTATATTGGGTGGGGAGAGACACACAGGCTACAGGCTGTTCTATATATATATCTACTATTATTGTGAGGTTGTAGACTCTCCAGCAGAGCTAGACCCTTTACGTGTTATTACTGCTACCGGCTCCCCGACACAGAGCTTGTAGCGGTCTCAGCCTGAGTACTAGTGTTGCTCTCATTTGCATATCACATAGATGGTTACATAGTTTACCCTGCTGTTTCAATTAATTTAATTGCACTGCTTTTATTTGGCTTATTTTATTTGTGCCTTGCTATGTCCACTGAGGACCTGGAATGGATTATGTCCCCAGGTTTAGCTGAGGAGCAGTACCCCGAGATATACGGGACCGGAGCTGAAGCTATTGCTGGAGCAGAACTGAACCCTGAAGATGAGGTGACTGCCGAAGACTTCTCCTGAGTGCCTGTTCCAGTACTCAGTATTTATTTCATGTTTATCTCTTGTTCCTGGCCTATAGAGCCAGTTTATTCAGACATAAGTCGGATTGTTTCTCCGACTGACTTGCTGTGATTGTTGTTGCAACTTATTTCTATTTCATTATGCAGTTTATTCTTTATCTTTATGGATGAGATTAGTGTGACTTGTGGTAGTAGACCTTATTTACAGCTTAAGTATGCCCTGATGGTTCCATTAAATTGGGTTATCCATCGGTGCGTACTGTTGGCCATTGCCACGCATCTCCAGTCCCTCGTTATTTTGGGACTGGGGCATGACAATTTTTTAACGTATGGGCAAGGGTAGGCTACTCGATCTAAGCCTCACAACTCACATACCCGTCAATGGACATCAGAAATTGACATACCTCTAGGGTAGCGACCAGCGCGACTCTACAGAAATCGACATACCTCGGGGGTAGCGACCAGCGTGACACACGCTCGTAGTGCGATCTATATACTACGGTTTACCAAAGTGGTTAAAAGCTCATACGCCTAATGATTGTCCTCTATGATACTAAGTGTCAAGTATGTGTCAACATATCTAATATATAGTAATGACTGAAAGGAACTACACATACAATAAATAAACAGAAATACAATAAATATACAGAAATATACTAAGCATGCAAAGTACTGTAAACAATTTGGCAAGGTATCTTGCCTGGTAAGAAAGCTGCAAGGTGTACTGTCCAGAAGTCAAGCACACAGGATCAGAAGCTACGGCCTTAGAACAAATATCTCCGGATGCTGAAATATATATCACCAACATTCCCAGAATAAGCAAAATAGTTAAAAATCACTTCCCTTTCGTCCAATTTGGACACAGGAGCAAAACGGTAATTTCAGGTAAAAGTGGGATCCACGTGTGGCCCACTTTGCACCGAAAAATGTGCCAAGGATAACAGTCTCTAAATGGGACAAATTATAGGTCAAACAAACTCTAGATGTCAATACGAACTCAATGGTATATCCAAATTTGGATTCCGATGAGCCGAACACAATTTCGTCCAAAAAGTCCACCGTAGGGCCCGCCAATTGGCGACTTGGTCAACTGTCTCAGAATTGTGTGAAAATTGGGTCACAGGACCAGCACGTTACCACGAGTCCAGTGGCGCAAGTTTTGTCACAATCTGACGAGCGAGCACAAAATACGCACAACTTTAGCAAAAGTTGCGATACTGGATTTGTCCACGAATACGGGCTGATTCCGGCGCACACACGCGTCCGAATCAATCTCCGCAAATTTTGACGTGTTTGGTTACGCTGCGCACACCGTTTGGTACACTTGGTACACGGCGGTCTCGTTTGGTGGGGCGCGCTCCATTTCACAACTTTTAGAAATCTAGAAAAGTGGGTTCGTAGGGTTTTCCAACGAATTTAATTCTGTCTACAGCAGTTAATAATCTAGGGATATTTAATAAAAATTAAACTAGGTCAAGTGGTCTACGCATACCAAAAAGAATCATCGAATTCGGATCTCTGTGGTGGGAGATACGAACTCCGAAACATGGGTGATCACCGCAGTTTTCCTGCGATCCCAGAATTCGGTCTATTTCTGCCAACTTTGGTGCTATTTTCGTCTATGGTTTCGTATTGTTCGAGGTCTACTATCACACAGATATGGAAGAGAGTTAAGGGGTGAGCATACTGGTGAAGACGGAGTGGCGTTTGGTTGAGCGAGGCGATGGAAAACAACTCCGGAACACAACTACCTCGCTGTGGGAATCTGTAGTGCGCGGGGTCGCGGTCGTCGGGATCGGTTTGGACGGCCTGGCGGGGTTCTCCGGCTGCGGTGGCGGCGCTCTCTAGGTCTAGATGGGAAGCGGAAGGGTCTGGATGATTTAGGTTAGGGTTTTAGATATATATATATATATATATATATATATATATATATATATATATATATATATATATATATATATAAGAGAAGGGGGGTTTAGTCGCGGGTCTGGATGATCTAATATGTGGTGTTTGGTTTGCTTGCTATAGCAAGGTCTTGCTGCTACACATGTTAGCAAGGGGCGGCTGTGTTTTGCTTGTGCGGGTAGGTAGGTTAAGTAATGGTTAAGTAGTAATAGTTAATAGATTTATTAATAATAGTTAATAAGTTATTTAATAGTTAGGAATAATATTAGTTATTAATAGTATTTCTTTTCTTTTCTAAATTCCTATAAAATATATATATGTATATATATATATATATATATATATATATATATATGTATGTATATACTCATAGAAAAAATCTAGAATTACACTAATACATAACATTAAGCTAGCAACTGCTCAAGGAGTCTCCTACATGAAATAAATTTAGAAAAATTTCTGATGGTCCCATAAATCCCCTAAGTGCACCAACATCTAAAATAAAAATCTATTTCTCCTAATTAGCCACTAATTACTACAATTAAATTAATAATTAATAAAAAAATGGTATATACGATTTCTAGGAATAGGGGTTTTACAGTTTCTGCTGTTGGAGTCGGCGGGGAGGCTGGACGGAGGCGACGATGGAGTCGTCGGGTGCTGGTGGCGGCTGGAGGAGCTCGTCGGAGGGAACTCTGCGGTAGCGGTGGCGGTGTGGTGGTGCTGTGGGCTGGCTGACCGGAGGGGAGTTCGGCGTAGGAGAGATCGGGGTTCGTCGAGTCACAGCTGGTGGGGCTCGGGTCGAGCGGAGGGGCGACGAGGTGATCAGAGGGTTGGAGAGGCAGTGACGGCTATAGGAGCAAGGGGAAGCGACGGAGCTGGGTCGAGATGGCAGCGGAGGAGAAGCGGGTTTGGTGAGGACGACCGGGATGAGGTTTTATAGGGTGGTGGTGGCGGTCCGTTAGGGAGGTGGAGAGGCGCGGGGAGGCGAACGGCGCGGGGGCGTTGGGGAAGTGCACGGCCGCGGGGATCGCGGCTGACGGCGGTTACAACCGCGGAGAGGGGTAACAGCGGGGTCGGGGAAACGAAGGGTTTAGGGATTTACTGTAGATCCGGGTCGGGTTGCGGGTTAGCGGATCGGGTTGGGTTCATATCTTACCCAATCCAATAGGATTTGGTCCGGTTCAGGAATTAGGTCGGTTTGGGTTGGTTCGGTTCAGGGTTTAAAAATAAACCAGGTTTATTTTGGGTTTAATAAAAATATTAATTTTTAGGTCTTTAAAAATAGTTCCGGGGTCCAATAAATTCCAGAAAATTACCCTATGTCTAATATTTTATTTTACACCCAAAAAATATTATTTTTATAATATTTTAATATTTAATAAAATCACAAGATTAATTTAATATCAGAATACCTTGATTTTAATTAGTTAAAAATTCCAGAAAAATTTTGAAAACTTGTTTTTAAATTCCTGAAAAATCTGGGAGTTTACACTCGTGGATGATAGACCGCCTCAGAACTGGCCCTCACCGAGGGAGGAGGGGTAGGAGAAGAGGCCACCGCAGATTTGGCCCTCATCATGACCCGCACCGTCGAGACGGTTGAGGTCTTCGACGAGGACGAGCCGATGAAGTCCGTCGATGAGCCGAGGAGGATGAGGCGGCGAGAAGGACACGCGGCTCGAAGGACCTGCGAGGAGAAGAAGAAGAACACGGAGGAGACACCTTCCATGTAAGGGACAAGACGTGGAGCTAAGCCAAAAAGAAGAATAATAAGAAGTGGTGGACGACTGTGAGGAGAGAGAACGAAGTAGAGAGAACCAACAACCCCCCCCCCCCCCCCCCCCCCCCCCTTCCCTTCAGCTCAGGTCCCAAGAGAACTATTTCTTTGGGTTTCCAAAACCTACGCTTGGAAAGCAGAGTTATAATGTTGGTTTCCAAGAAATTTTTTCTGGATGGTTGCAACTAAACACATATTTTGTCTAACTTGATGTTTAAAAGTAAAAAAACTATTTTTATAAATTGTAACCAAACGGAGCCCTAATATTTCTATTAAATTTTCACAATTTTCTTAAAACACTTAAAGCAGCAAATAATATTTTTGATAAAAATAAAAATATTAAATCTAGTCTCGCTAAGCAAACCTATATATCTGAATATGAAGAATAATTTATTGTAAGCACCTTGCATGTCTCTTATATATATATTCGTTTAAGCAAACAAAAAATAATTTGTTTCATCGTACAAAGCACCTGAGCAACTTGCATAGTTGCATGCCTCTTATATAAATACGGCTGAGCAAACAAGAATCATTTATTATCGTACAAAGCATCTACTCCCTCCTTGTACAAATCGAGGTGCATCACCTTTACCTACAATTAACCCCATTTAATTCCATAGTAAATTACACTTGAAACCAGCCAACTGACAACTGCCTAACTGTAGCGTATTCCCAAGGACCATTGGAACGAGGCTCCACTCCATTAACTAACCTCCTTATGGAGAAGAAATTTCTAGCTTGTTTGATACTTTTGATGCACCAAAATATACGCTACAGTCAGCAAGTAAGAGCATCATTAGTAAACATCGAGTGCCAACTACTAACTGTTTCTAGCATGGTCAATTTTATTTATTTTTCCACTGAATTCATCAGTCAGCAAGTAAGAGCATCATTAGTAAGGTCATCTCACCTTCTTAAATTCTAATTCAAAATATAGAAGTTTATTTTATAGAATAATAAATTGTATTTTTAATTTCAGTTTTTTGATTTTTGGTTTCATTTCATCCATATGTGCTAAGGTAGCGTTTGGATGCAAATTTTGTATTCCTAAAAATTTATTTTTCATTACTTTTCTATGAAAAAATAATTCAACATTCACATACCCATATTTTGCTATATTAAGTTAAAAATATGCAAAATAAATCTTAATTTATTTAGTTTTTCATAAATACCATTTCATACTTCTATTACCTAAATTTACATGTTTGAAATAAAAGTTAAAATTTTGAAAGTAAAATGAGAGTGTTATTGTCCAAACAAAATATTCAAACAACATTTTTAGGAAAGCAAAACTATTCCCAAGAGGAACATTGAAATTTTTTTTTTCCACAACCATGGAAATATGAAGTTCATTCTATTCCCTTCTAATTTTCAATCATACACATACCAAACAAGGATAATGAATCTAAAACACATTCACAAGCCTAAAAAACTTGAACCAAACGCCACCTAAGGATTGTGCCTCCCGATTTCTATATTCTAGATTCTAGATTGTAGAAACTCATTTTGTAGAATATGAAGTCCCAATTTGAAATCCAACTGTCTATATTCTAAATTTTGCATTTTTTTTTGTTTTTTTACATCAATTTTTGACCACACAATTTTCGGGACATGAGCTTACTTTATAGTTTTCTACTATTCTCATACAAACCAACCCATTCTACATTTACTCTTTTTTTTTTTTAATTTTGTGCCCCAAATTGCATTGGAGAGTCTCAACTACTAATAATGCTGAGCATAGTAGGAAATGATAAAGTGAACATCATTAGTAGTTGGGACTCTCCAATGCAATTTGGGACCCAAAATTAAAAAAAAAATTAAAAAAAAAAAATGTAGAATGTGTTGGGTTTGTATAAGAATAGTAGTAAATAATAAAATGAGCTCTGGTCCAAAGATTGTGTGGTCAAAAATTGATGTAAAATAATAATAATAATATAAAATCTAGAATCTAGAAAGTTTGGTTTCAAATTGAGACTTACTATTCTACAAAATAAATTCTTACAATCTAGAATTTGGAGGCCCAACACTTAGCACCTATGGGTGGAATTAGACCAAAAATCTAAAAATTGGAACTAGAAATGAGACTTACTATTCTACAAAATGAGTTCCGACATTTTAAATATAGAATCTAGAATGTGGGATGGGTCTTACTAATGCTCCACATCCTACATTCTAGATTCTAGATTTAAAATGTAGGAGCTTATTTTTAAAACAGTAAGTTTTATTCCTAGTTTCAATATTTAGATTTTCGGTTTTATCCCATCTATCTATAGGTGCTAAGGGTTGGACCTTCCAATTTCTACATTCTAGATTGCAGAAACCCATTTTGTAGAATAGTAAGTCCCAATTTAAAATTCTACTTTCTAGATTTTTAGATTTTATATTAATTTTTGATCACACAATCTTTGAAATCGTAGCTCATTTTAGTATTTTTCTATAAATTTAATTTATTCTATATTTATTTATTTTTTAAATTTTGGGTTCATATTGTACAGAAGAGTGCCAACTACTAACTGTTTCTGACTGAAAGATTAGGAAACATCGAGTACCAGTACTATATACCAGAAAAGGAGAGCTCATAAAGGAGGCAAGGTCCCTAATCCATAAAACCTTACGTTATTAAGTCTTTAGGTGCCTCATCCATAAAACCTAACATTAGTAACTCTTTCTTCTTCTTCTTCTTTCTTATTTTGTTACGTCATGAACTTCAATTTTTTTACTTTTTACTTTGGATCCGTTTGGTAGAAAAAAAAAATAGAAGAAAAAAAAATAGGACAGAAAAAATGGAGAGAATGTTGTTATTTTTTGTTTTGCATAAAAAGGACAAGTGGAGGGATAAAAAAGTTGAGATTATTTTTCTTTCATGATCTAAGAAATTTAATTCCTGTCACGTCTCAGTACCGGAATACGGAGACGAATATGGCCAGCTATCCCGTACAAAGTTATACGTTGTACGACGATTACGACTGTATAAGACAATGGGGTGCATGCTACAATCAACTCTCCTATGATCAATAACTTCTATGTCTCAATCATTCAAACAAGAAACGGTAAACATAGAACATATATGATAAAGCAATAAGGCGTCCCAAACGCTTTCTCAAAATATTCTGGAGTCCAGCTGTACAAAATAAGAAGCTAGAAGAGTAACAAAAGTACATGACGGTGATCAGCTGCTGTCTGATTTAATACAATCTAAAGGAACTAATGTCCAGACGAGTCGGTTAACAAGTGCCGGTGGCTAAACTCCCTAAAGAAGTAAATGTTCATTGATGAGCAGGAAAAAAGAAAACCCACTCGCTATCCCCTGCGACAATGTTCGTGGTACGCGCCATGAGTTGAGAAAAGATACGCTGGATCCTCTGGTGTTGGCTCAAAATATGGCCATGCAAAACCAGTGGGGTTAGACCCCAAATAGCAAGTACCACAAAGGAAGCACGAAATGGAGAAACAAAAATTCAAGAAAAAAATATAATAATACATAGCTTCAGTGTCGTAACTTAGGTCCATGACATATCCTAGTGCGAAGGCCCAACCCTACAACCAAACAAGAACAATGGTTGAACCATCACACTATGATAGTCCACTTTCCTAGGCTAGGAGTTGAAATGGTACAATCACAACCAACTCCATTTCTTCCTAAATCGGCCAATCATTTGTACAGCTTACTATTTTGTGGATTCTGAGGTTATCTCATAAATAATGCATAATAAGTATCCTCAGATCACGCCAGTGTCGAACATGAGCTAACCGAACCAAATAAATAAAATATGCACTTGCAGGATACAATAGTAATCCGTAGGGCCACTGTGCTAAAAATATGGGATTAGCGGTTCCAGTTTTCCTATAGTGAAACAGTGGCTCGGCATAATAATAGTCAGATACTGCACTCCACTTAGGCAGATGATATACAGTATCTGTGGTGGCCAGCCCACAGCGCACTTAGAATGAATCTTTGTGGGAATGTTCGTTGGCATGATCTCGGGATACCGTTCCCTCCAATGTTACTACTGCTTTTAGTTACCTAATTAGTCCTATGTTGTATTTGAAATCTCAAGGCGTGGTCACATGAGAATTTTTCTTAAAATGTCGTACAAAGTACGGGTACGCTAGATACGAATCCATGGAAGTCAAATCTGGATTCACCCGAGCATGTATACAACATTCATAATATCAGTATCCGAGCCACGTTTTGGTAATTGACTCGCTTATTATGCCCGTGTTGGAAAAATAATATATATTTATAATATTACGCATTCAGGAATTTGGATGTATTCTCGATGCAAAAATCCAAATATAATCACTTAACACGTAACACGATCTGTCATATCTCGTCGCACATTAAATCATGAACAATATTCAAGCAATAGTGGTATCAGCATGGATACAGTATTCGAGTCCAATTACAAATTATACATTGGGTCACATGAATCAAGAAGACATTCAATCAAAACAAGCAAGGCCGCATGGGTCTATAGGCCGCATGGAAAGTCCAGACCGCATATGAAGTCAGAGCCGCATGACAATCCTAGCCGTATATGAAGTTAGGCCGCATGGAAAATCCTTGCCGCATATGAATCTTGGCCTCATATGAAGTCAGACCGCATGTCAGGGTTAAGGTCTACTCCTTGGGACAAGTGTTGAAGTAACGGTCAATAAATGAAGTATTAGTGATGTAATATAAAGTGACTGATGTGACAAGCCATAAAGTGTGTCAGAGAAAAAAGATAAAATCAAGGAAAAAGTGCCAACAGTTCAGAGCCATGCGTCCAAAGAAAATAGAGGCCGCATGCTCTCCAGGCCGCATGAATGTCGGTATCGCATATGAGTATATGTCGCATGGAGTCGATGCCGCATGGAAGTCTTTTGGACTTAGCAAAATTTTTATTCGTTCAGCGAGTGAAAGCACAATGTGTTCAAGGACACTTGTGTAAATAATCAGTCATGCGTCCAACAAGATGGACACATGCTGGACAATATGCAGCAAGAGTTCAGGGCGTATAACCCTCTCGGGCCGTATACCACTCTCAGCTGCATAGTTCGCTGGCCGCATGAAGACTTCGTCTTCTCCAAACAGCAGGTTCGGCCTTAGCGAAAGCTCAAAAAACTAAAATTATGTTTTCTTCAAAAAAACCTCATTTTAAGTCCAAATCGGGTGAACCAAAATCTAAAATGCTCTAAATTTAAAGCTCTATCATGAAGCAAAAACTGGTTTTAAAGACACAATTTTAATAGATCAAAACCAAAAACAACTCATAAAATCCATAAAATCCTAATTTATAAATACAGATCTACATTAATCCATCCATCAAAATAGAAAACTCCAAGTACTAAAAGTGTTTAGAAACACATAATAAATATAATGGAACAATAATATGAAAGGTTTCTCTATTTCTTATGTTTCTCTATTTCTTATGCAAGATGTACTTGCCTATGGAAATGGGGAGAGAAAACTAAAGGAGGAGAAAAAAATGAAGAAGTGAAGAGAGACAGAAAATGTTGGGTTATATATGGTAGGGTTGAGGGTTGAACCAAAGGTTATCATGAGTTGAACCAACCCACAAAATAAACCATGAACCAGGTTAAACCAAAGAATGGGTCTAGTCTCCATGCACATGCAACCATGCTAAAATAAAATACGTTCCAAATACGTATATCAGGAACGGGGAGTGACATCTCTATCCATCTTAGAAAAATTTTGTCCTCGGAATTCGAGTCCAAGCAATAACTAGAGAAGTCAGGACAAGCACGATACAAATCTACTAGCAGCTACACATGCAAGCAATATCATCACAACATATAGGTGATCACCAGATCACATAAACTAGATACGAAGGCATAAGGTAGAATATACCTTCCGAATCGAACATGTGCGGGTACCAAGATCGAATATCGTTCTCGCGCTCCCACGTCGATTCTCCAAGAGTGTGATATCCCCAAGCAACTCGGACAAGAGAAATAGTCCGGTTCTTGAGCACCTTTTCCCTTCGGTCCAATATGGATGGGTTGCTCCTCGTAAGATAAGTCGGTACCAACGACCAATTCAGAGAGATCGAGGATATGACTCAGATCCGAAATATACCTACGCAACTGAGACACATGAAATATATTGTGTACCATACGTAGCGAAGGCCGAAGGGCAAGACGATAAGCAACATCGCCTACCCGCTTGATAATATCGAACGGACCTACGTATCGCGGATTAAGCTTCCCGCGAACTCTGAATCTAATGACTCCACGGGTAGACAAAATTCACAAAAATATGTGGTTGCCGACACAAAACTCTAAAGGTCTACGATGTTGATCTGCCTAATGCCATGCCTATCTTGTGCAAACCGAAGTCGCTCTCTAATCTACTTGATAACCTCTACTGTCTGCATGATCATTTCAGGGCCTAATATCTTTCGCTCACCAATATCATCTTAAGCCAACGGTGATCTACACTTCCTGCCGTATAGTGCTTCAAAAGGTGCCATCTGAATACTGGCCTGATAACTATTGTTATACGAAAATTCTACCTAGTGAAGGTGATTCTCCCAAGATCCACCAAGATCTAAGGTACAGGCTCATAGCATATCCTCCAGGGTCTGGATGGTTCTCTCTGATTATCCGTCTGTCTGAGGGTGGTAAGCTGTGCTGAATCTTAACTTGGTGTCCAAACTCTGATGCAAACTTTTCCAAAAATATAAAGTGAACCGAGTGTCTCGATCTGAAATAATACTTACTGGGATACCGTGTTGTCTCACTATCTGTCGCATATATATTTCAGCTAATTATTCTGTAGACTGTCCTACTTGAAAAGAAAGAAAGTGAGCTACTTTTGTGAGATGATCTACTATCACTCAAACTGCATCTCGACCAGTCGGTGATCTAGGTAAACTACTCACAAAGTCCATCGTGATGTATTCCCACTTCCACTCTGGAATAGGAAGCGGCTACAATAATCCTGCCAGTCTTTGTTGTTCTATATTCACTTATTGACATATAAGACATTGCGATACGAAGCGTGCTATTTCTCTCTTTATTCCATTCTACCAAAAGTGTTGCTTGATATCTTGGTACATCTTTATGCCTCCCGGATGAATAGAATACTGGGAACTATGTACTTCAGCCATAACTGCTTGCTGAATATCTTCATTTGGTACGCATAAACGATTTTCAAACCTTAGCATTCCATCCATATGTATTGTCAACTCCTTCCGAAAACCTGACTCACATTCTTCTCGTAGCTTTTAAATCTTCGGGTCCTCTGCCTGAGCCAGTTTGATTCTGTCTACCAAACTTGACTAAATCTGTAGGCTAGCCTAAACTCCTGTACTATGTGGAAGTACTATCTCGATACCCATCTCTCGTAAGTCTTCTAGAATATGCTTCTGAGTAGTCAACATAAATTTGCCACATCTTCTACTAAGTGCATCAGTTACTACATTAGTCTTGCCTGAATGGTACTGAAGTTATACGTCATAATCTTTCAACAACTCTAGCCACCTTCTCTGCCTCATGTTCAGGTCCTTCTGTGTGAGCACATACTTCAAACTCTTATGATCCGTGAATATTTCTACTCGATCGCCATATAAGTAGTGCCTCCATAGCTTAAGTGCAAACACTACTACTGCTAGCTCCAAATCGTGAGTTGGATAGTTATTCTCGTGATCTCTGAGCTGCCGAGAAGCATACGCTATCACTCTCCCTTGCTGCATCAAGACACATTCGATTACTTTTTCGGATGCATCACAGTACACTGTGAATCCTCCGGAGCCTGCTAGAAGAGTAAGGATTGGTGCAGAGATTAATTTCTTCTTTAACTCTTCAAAGGATATCTGCCATTCCGCTAACCACACAAATTTAACTTTCTTGCGTGTCAACCGAGTTAATGGTGCCGAGAGTTTAGCAAAATCTGACACAAATCTTCTGTAGTATCCTACCAAGCCCAGAAAACTATGCACTTCTGCTACTATCTTTGGAATTGGCCAGTTCTCTACTGCCTTTACCTTCTTGGGATCAACTAACAATCCTGCTCCAGAAATAATGTGCCCAAGAAAGAATATGCGATCCAGCCAAAACTCACACTTACTAAGCTTCTCATATAACTGATGCTCCCTCAAAGTTTACAGTGCTATCATGAGATATTCTTTATGCTCCTCCTCATTACGAGAATATACCAGGATGTCATCGATGAATACTACCACAAATTAGTCTAATTAATGCATAAAAATATGGTTCATCAAGTCCATGAATACCGCTGGAGCATTTGTCAGTCCAAATGGCATAACTAAGAATTCGTAATGCCCATATCGTGACCTAAATGCTGTCTTTGGTATATCCTACTCCCGGACTCGCGTGCACCTGATGATATCCTGATCATAAATCTATCTTGGAGAAGATTCTTGCTCCACTTAATTGGTCAAATAAATCATCAATCCTTGGTAATGGGTACTTATTCTTTACTGTCACTGTATTAAGCCGCCTATAATTCATACACAACCGCGTCGATCCATCATTCTTCTTTACTAATACCTATGGTGCTCCCCACGGTGATACACTGGTCTGAATAAACTTTTTTGCCTTTAGTTCTTCCATGTGTCGATATAACTGATCAAGTTCTGATAGTGACATAGGGTACACCTTCTGGGATACTGGTTCTACTCCTGGCATCAACTCTATACATAACTCTACTTCTCTAACTGGGGATAATTGGGAAAGATCGTTGGAAAAGACATCCATGAACTCTTCAACTATCTTGGACAGTGGGTCTTCTTCCTTTGCTACTGTTGCAACTCCTCCTTTATGCTGGTCTCTTGCTATTCTGCTAAGGATAAACTCTTCTAGTCCAGAAATTCTAAACAATAGTCTACCCTCATGACAGTCTATCATTGCATGACTGTCTCTTAACCATTACATGCCTAAGATAATGTCAAAGTTACCCATAGGGAACTCGATCAACTTCATAGGTAATAAATATCCACATACTACGATTAGACATGCTAGGCACACCCTACTAACTTCTACGATTCTATTGCCAGGGAGTATATTCAGCCTCGCTGGTAATGCCTCAAACTTTAATCCAATACGTGTTACATATTGTGCAGATATAAATGAGTGCGAAGCTCCAGAATTAATTAAATCTATGGCAGAAAAGGTTGTAACAAAAATATTATCTGCCAATACGTCGTCCGACTCCATAGCTTCCTCCAAAGACAAGGTGAGTGCCTTCCCTTTGCCTTGTTGAGCTTCCTACTACTGTCTTCCATGCTATCATGGTTGTGGCCCATGCTGATTCTATTGTTGCTGCCTATAAAGCTGGGGTCGGCAACGGACGCTGAGCCAAAGGCCGTACTACTACTGTTGGTCCTCCTTGCTATACTGCCCTTGGAGCTAGTAATGCACGAAACTGTTGTACTGGCCCTACTAGCCTCTGCATCAATAGGCACGTAGAAACCTTGTGATCAGGGCTCCCACATCTCAAACATAGTCTGTTAGCTGTCGGGCAAACATCCCGGGTATGACCTCCTTTGCCATAGTAGGTACAACCTGTCGGCGCTCCTCGTGGTTGTTGCTGTTGTTGCTGCCTCGACTGCTGCCGAGTTGGTACTGTCACTTTCAAGATCCCTGGCCTCTTCTGTGTCACATCATGGATATAAATACCAGGGAATGGTGCTGACGTTCGCGGTACTGGTCCACCCTCATTATTCTGTCTATGCGTCCTCTTCTGATCTACTCTTCTTGATGCCATCCTCTGAGAAGTAAGCTCAACCCTCTTGGCTGCTATCAATACCGTCTCGAAGGTCTGCTAGTCATGCACCTCTACTATGTGTAAGATTTCTAAGTGAAGTCCCTGCTGGAACCTCATTGCTCTCTCCAACTCTGTTGCCACTATGGTTGGAGCAAATCTGCTAAGTCGACAAAATTTTGCCGCATAGCTATCTACTGTCCTTCCAGCTTGCTTGAGGTTAATGAACCTTTGTTGTAACTCACACTGAGCCACAATCCCAAAGTACTTCATCCTGAACCGGATCCTGAAATTCTCCCATAAAATAGGATGCCTCAATCCTACCTCCATCGTGGCCCACCAATCGCTTGCCAGATCTTAGAGTTGTAGGCGAACTAGGTCAACCTGATCCTCGACCGAAACTCTAGTTGTCACGCCCCGATCCCGAAAGGGTCGGTCGTCCTCGCTTGATCCTTTACGGAACCGATTCGTCCTCGCTTGGGGCGTGATGCCGTACGAGCCTGGAGTTGCGCTCGTACAAGGCAAGAACTTGCAGTTATAGGAACCCATTTTGAAACACAATTTATAAAACACATTCACAGAGATTTGAACACAGTGCAGAAAGAAACATGCTTTTTCATTGATAATTCAGAGTAATTTACATAGAGTTTACATTGATGCGCCTCTCGGCTACTTGATTTGCATTACAAAAGATAAACTCAAAAGGCAGGGCGCGCTCCATCAGATAGTCCACGTCGTTCATACATTACGCCCTTGTATAGGTTGAAAGTCCAAGCCTCCAAAATGATCTGACTCCAACTATACTTCAAAATAGAGGTGCTCCTAACGCCTCCTCGTCTATCCACTAGCGTTGCACCGTCTGAGTGCCTGAAATAGTTGCCCACAACGTGGGTCAGTACTCAACTTGTACTGGTGAGCGGGATGAACCCACTCGACTAAATCGACACTAGCTTATTAGGGGCGAGCATGCATTAAGATAACTTCTATAAAGAGGCAAGTGAATTCAATTCATATCAGTTGCATGTTTTGATAGGAATGAAAATAATAGCGAATCCAACCAGTGCATCGATTGCTTACTCAACCGATGCACGCCTTCCCTGCAACGAAACACATGTATACTTACCATCTGCACAAGACAATAGATTAGCATGTGTTCTAGTCTATGCGGTCATTGGTGTGATCGACACCTTAGGGACATATTCAAGCATTAGCGGCGCGCCCTATCAGCCCGGGTAGCAAGCCCTGCTGGAGGTCCCGCAATGCATCGTGACGAGCACGAATCAAATATTTCCCTCCGGATCGATACGGTTCCAGTGCCCCGGAAAGCCGTCTCGAGGAAATGATAAACCTTGTGCACAAGTTGTCCCAGACCATGCAAATGCATGAACAATTCTTATATCATACAATGCATCGATTGAAACAGAAAGAAGTTAAGCAGCAATATATATCTCATGCAACAGTTCATATTTTCTCAATGCGGTGTTTCGATTTTGATATCCCATAGGTCCAAACTCCGTTCGAGGCACTAGGCCACCACCAACAACCAATCCCCATTATAAACAAACTCAGTTATAAGGTGTGCAAGCATATAGAAATATTAGTCTACAAAAATCCCCTGTTCCTTTCTTAGTGGCTGGCATGCATTGTGGCAAGGATTTCCTAGGCGTCCAACCGGGCATCATCGAGTGAACGTTTGAAACATTAAAGATGTTGGCGTGAAGAAGTAGGAAAGAAGGGTCCAAACCACTCACTGGTTAAGGAAAAGGTAGCTGAAACAAAGATTCCCGCCTAGCGACGATCAAACGTCAGTTACGCGGACCTGCACAGCACGAGCACCAATTAGAATCTTGCCTATCCTTCCTTGCCGAACTCCCCAAGAATCAAAGCTCCAAACGATAAAACCAGCAGCGAAAACCAAGCAAATCGAAAGCAACACCAAATCAAATCCCAAAGCGGCAATCAAGAAAACCAAACAACCAAACACGAAAACTATTGGACTCGTTTCAATAGAGGCCTTTCCATGAGTTGGAAAGGATCATCGCATTTCGTCCGTGGCAAGAAGATGCCGAAGTTCTAAGTTATGACTCAAACGGACTAGCCACAAGCCCAATTACGTAGTGCACATCCCGGTCGGATCGGGATTTGAGGCACTACATAATATACCACTAAGAAAAAGTTTCGACCCGAAACTTAAGAACAAGGCCGACCCGAAACTTAAGAACAAGGCCCTACCTCCGACTGAATGAACAATGAAGGGTACTTCTCCTTCATCTCCGATTCCATTTCCCAGGTTGATTCCCCAGCTGAATGGTTCCGCCACAGCACGCGAACCAAGGACATCGTACGGTTGCGAAGTACTTTTTCCTTACGATCCAGGATCTGCACCGGTTCTTCTGAGTATGACAAGTCCGCGCGCAGTTCCAACTATGTAAATTTGTGCTAACCGATCGACGCTCCAAGTAACTTTTATGGGAAGAAAGTGGGCTGATTTGGTCAAACGATCAACTATGACCCAAATCGCATCGTGCCCCCGTGGCGTCTTCGGAAATCCCACAATAAAATCCATAGTGATGTTGTCCCATTTCCACTCGGGAATAGCGAGGTTCTGCAGTTCCCCGCCGGGCCTCTGATGCTCAGCTTTCACCTGTTGACAGGCCATGCACTGTGACACAAAGGTCGCCACATCCCGCTTCATACCGTGCCACCAGAAGGTCTCGCGCAAGTCCTTGTACATCTTAGTGCTCCCCGGATGTAAAGAATACTTCGCGTAGTGTGCTTCCGCCATAATTTCCCTTCGGAGTTCTGGGTCGCTAGGAACACATAGCCTTCCTTTCATCTGTAAGGCCCCATCTTCGCCTGCCACAAAGTCAGACGTCTTCCCCGCCGAGATCAATTCGCGCACCTTCGCTAAGAACTGATCGCCCTCCTGAGCTGATTTGATTCTACCACGTAAATCCAGTTCAAGATGGAGTGGTGCCAGCTGCACTCCTGGATGCCGAACTCGAAACTCGATGCCCATCGCCTCTAGATCTCGAAGTAAACGGTTGTCTATAGATAACGAGCCTACGTGCTTCCGACTCAGAGCATCAGCAACGACGTTTCCCTTGCCCGGAGTATACACGATCGTTAGGTCATAGTCCTTAATAAGTTCTAGCCAACGCCGCTGCCGGAGGTTCAATTCCCGCTGGGTAAAAAGATACTTGAGGCTCTTGTGATCTGTGAAGATTTTGCAAGCAACACCATAAAGATAATGCCTCCACAACTTCAATGCAAATACAATCGCCGCCAATTCCAAGTCATGCGTCGGGTAGTTCTTCTCGTGCGGCTTCAGTTGCCTGGAGGCGTACGATATTACCTTGTCCCTCTGCATGAGCACACACCCTAAGCCGAGTCCTGAAGCATCGCTGTATATCTGAAACTCTTCTACCCCATCTGGAAGTGCAAGGATCGGAGCTGAAACAAGACGCCGCTTAAGTTCCCGAAAGCTGGCTTCGCAGTCATCACCCCATTCGTATGCAATCCCTTTTTGAGTAAGGCGAGTCATAGGCGAGGCCAGTTTAGAGAAATCCTTCACGAACCTACGGTAGTATCCCGCAAGGCCCAGAAAGCTTCGAACTTCGCTGGCTGACGTAGGTTGCTTCCAGTCCACCACCGCTTCTATTTTCTTCGGGTCTACGGCGACGCCTTCGGCCGAGATGACATGACCAAGGAACGCCACGCTGTTCAACCAGAACTCACACTTGCTGAGCTTAGCGAACAACTGATGGTCTCGTAATGTCTGCAGCACGGTCTTCAGGTGTTCTTTGTGCTCCGCCTCATTCTTGGAATAGATTAGTATGTCGTCTATGAACACGACTACAAACTTATCCACAAACGGCCGAAACACGCGGTTCATCAGATCCATGAAAGCTGCAGGGGCATTCGTCAAACCGAACGACATCACGAGGAACTCATAGTGTCCGTAACGGGTTTTGAAAGCAGATTTTTGAATATCCTCTGATTTGATTTTCAACTGGTGATACCCTGACCTGAGATCAACTTTAGAGAAAACTCTTGCACCTTGCAACTGATCAAACAAGTCATCTATTCTTGGCAATGGGTACTGATTCCGCACGGTCGCTTTATTCAGTTCTCGGTAGTCAATGCACAGCCGCATGGATCCATCTTTCTTTTTCACGAACAGCACCGGAGCGCCCCACGGAGAAACGCTTGGACGAATGTATCCTCGGTCCAACAGATCTTGCAACTGAACTTTAAGTTCCTTAAGCTCTGCTGGGGCCATGCGATAAGGTGCCTTTGATATCGGTCGCG
Source organism: Iris macrosiphon (assembly GCA_036927795.1). Lineage (NCBI taxonomy): Eukaryota > Viridiplantae > Streptophyta > Magnoliopsida > Asparagales > Iridaceae > Iris > Iris macrosiphon. The sequence goes on from JAYESA010000004.1 coordinate 249,429,624, forward strand.
AATCCGAAAAAGTGTCAATGCTGAATTCGATCTCACGATCAGGAGGCATTCCAGGCAGCTCGTCTGGGAACACGTCGAGAAAATCTGCAATGACTTCAGCCTGAGCTGCATCTGCACATTCCCGCCGGGTGTCTCGAACAGAAGCTAAGTACCCTTCACAGCCCGAATGCAACATACGCCTAGCCGAAATTGCTGATATCACCATTGCCGTCTTCGGTGCAGCGCTGCACGAATAGTAGAAGTCTGCCTCGCCGGGTAGACGGAATACGACTCGCTTCTCCGCGCACTCGATTGTTGCATGGCAAGCACCCAACCAGTCCATACCGAGAATAATATCATAATCCTTGATGTCTAGTACAATGACATCTAAGGAAAGCTTCCTACCTCCGATGCAAATGTAACCATCCCTACAGATCGCATGGGCGGGCATATCGACTCCCGAAGGGGTACTTACGCAAAGGTTCATATTTAAAGCAGTAGAAGCTAATTTATGCTCAACAGTAAAATCAGCAGATATGAAACTATGCGTAGCACCTGAATCGAATAAGACTCTAGCGGGTAATTCTCGGTATAGTAGAGTACCTGTTACAACAGTGTCGGATACAGATGCCTCATCCCGAGTCAATGCATAGACTCGGCCCTGAGCACCCTGGCGTTGTGGATTCACTGGTACAGCATTGGCATCACTTGCTGGAGGCCCTTTGTTTTGATTTCCATTATTCTGATTCGGCTTGCCCTCTCTGCAGTTAAACTGTTTGTGACCCAGGCGACCACATTTAAAACATCCTTGAACTCGACAATCATTCACTTTATGCCCTGATTTGCCGCACCGGCTGCAGTTCAGTGATTGGGATTGGCCCCTATTATCAGACGTGTGCGAGCGCTTGTGTGCTCCAGACCCTCCCGTTTCATGAGGACGCTTATTGTTATTGGCACGGGGGGTTTGCACCTCGGTCTTTGGGAGAGGGCGCCCGAAGATCCGTTCGCTGTTCAGAGCCGCTTCATAACATTCCCTATATGTTTGGCATCTTTGGTTGATGACGTCCCTACGTAAATCGTCATTCAAACCTTTCTGAAATCTATAGCACCACGCCTGCTGATTAGGCAAGAATTGCCCAGCAAACTTTGCTAGCTTAGCGAATAATGAATCATAATCATCCACAGACAGACTTCCTTGGACCAGATTGCTGAAGTCGTCTTCCTTTTGCTGCCGGACTGCTCGGGGAATATACTGTTCAATGAATGCAGATTTGAACATTTCCCAAGTAATCTTGCAGTTGGGATTGGCATCGTAAATTCCTTGCTTCGTTGCCTCCCACCAATCATGCGCACGCAGTTCCAGCTGAACCGATGCACAGGCAACTCGCTTGGATCCCCGGATGCCAACCAGGTTGAAAAGTCCTTCCAGCTTAGCAATCCACCCCAATACCACGTCCGGTTCCGCTCGTCCGTTGAACGTAGGGGGATGCATTTTTGTAAACTCAACTGCTCGGCAGGAGTTCCTTGCTATAGGCTGAGTCTCTTCTGACTCATCTTCTACCGCCACGGCTGGAGGCGTGACAGGCGTTGCTGCGGATGTCCCGTTGCTCGGTACCAGGGATGCAATCAGTTGCATCATTGTATCCATTTGCTTCTGTTGAGAAGCAAACTGCGCTTGTATGTTAGCTTGTTGGGTAACAGCTTGCTGTTGCTGCGCCTCCATGAGGTGCATAAGCCGTTCCGCCATTCTGGTTGAACCCGCTCCTCCGGATTCTCCAGAGCTTGCTGGATCGCTCTGAATGGGTTGAGCACTGCTGGCAGTTGCAGTGTTCTTCTTAGCCATGGCTACAAAAGAGAGTAGCTTGTTAACACTCCAAAAACGATAGATTTTATATCTATGGGCTCATTGTATAAGCGACTCTTCCCATGCAGCGGACGCCGAACGCAACTCAATTGAGAGGCGCATCAAACTCCTTTATAATCTTTTGAAATCCCGTGGAAGTAAAGCCTAGGCTCTGATACCAATATGTCACGCCCCGATCCCGAAAGGGTCGGTCGTCCTCGCTTGATCCTTTACGGAACCGATTCGTCCTCGCTTGGGGCGTGATGCCGTACGAGCCTGGAGTTGCGCTCGTACAAGGCAAGAACTTGCAGTTATAGGAACCCATTTTGAAACACAATTTATAAAACACATTCACAGAGATTTGAACACAGTGCAGGAAGAAACATGCTTTTTCATTGATAATTCAGAGTAATTTACATAGAGTTTACATTGATGCGCCTCTCGGCTACTTGATTTGCATTACAAAAGATAAACTCAAAAGGCAGGGCGCGCTCCATCAGATAGTCCACGTCGTTCATACATTACGCCCTTGTATAGGTTGAAAGTCCAAGCCTCCAAAATGATCTGACTCCAACTATACTTCAAAATAGAGGTGCTCTTAACGCCTCCTCGTCTATCCACTAGCGTTGCACCGTCTGAGTGCCTGAAATAGTTGCCCACAACGTGGGTCAGTACTCAACTTGTACTGGTGAGCGGGATGAACCCACTCGACTAAATCGACACTAGCTTATTAGGGGCGAGCATGCATTAAGATGACTTCTATAAAGAGACAAGTGAATTCAATTCATATCAGTTGCATGTTTTGATAGGAATGAAAATAATAGCGAATCCAACCAGTGCATCGATTGCTTACTCAACCGATGCACGCCTTCCCTGCAACGAAACACATGTATACTTACCATCTGCACAAGACAATAGATTAGCATGTGTTCTAGTCTATGCGGTCATTGGTGTGATCGACACCTTAGGGACATATTCAAGCATTAGCGGCGCGCCCTATCAGCCCGGGTAGCAAGCCCTGCTGGAGGTCCCGCAATGCATCGTGACGAGCACGAATCAAATATTTCCCTCCGGATCGATACGGTTCCAGTGCCCCGGAAAGCCGTCTCGAGGAAATGATAAACCTTGTGCACAAGTTGTCCCAGACCATGCAAATGCATGAACAATTCATATATCATACAATGCATCGATTGAAACAGAAAGAAGTTAAGCAGCAATATATATCTCATGCAACAGTTCATATTTTCTCAATGCGGTGTTCCGATTTTGATATCCCATAGGTCCAAACTCCGTCCGAGGCACTAGGCCACCACCAACAACCAATCCCCATTATAAACAAACTCAGTTATAAGGTGTGCAAGCATATAGAAATATTAGTCTACAAAAATCCCATGTTCCTTTCTTAGTGGCTGGCATGCATTGTGGCAAGGATTTCCTAGGCGTCCAACCGGGCATCATCGAGTGAACGTTTGAAACATTAAAGATGTTGGCGTGAAGAAGTAGGAAAGAAGGGTCCAAACCACTCACTGGTTAAGGAAAATGTAGCTGAAACAAAGATTCCCGCCTAGCGACGATCAAACGTCAGTTACGCGGACCTGCACAGCACGAGCACCAATTAGAATCTTGCCTATCCTTCCTTGCCGAACTCCCCAAGAATCAAAGCTCCAAACGATAAAACCAGCAGCGAAAACCAAGCAAATCGAAAGCAACACCAAATCAAATCCCAAAGCGGCAATCAAGAAAACCAAGCAACCAAACACGAAAACTATTGGACTCGTTTCAATAGAGGCCTTTCCATGAGTTGGAAAGGATCATCGCATTTCGTCCGTGGCAAGAAGATGCCGAAGTTCTAAGTTATGACTCAAACGGACTAGCCACAAGCCCAATTACGTAGTGCATATCCCGGTCGGATCGGGATTTGAGGCACTACACTAGTCGCTGTCAGAATGATCTCAATATCCTGGAGTCAATCGTCTGCCATGATTGCGTCCTTCATGCCATCGAAATGGGGGTTCAGTCTGCAAAATCTAACAGATACCCCAGAATATGTTCTCCTGCCTCGTTCCAGGGCCGTCTACAACCCTTGGTTCAACAGGACATTCTGGTCCCACTGTTGGAGTTGTTGTTGCTGATGTTGTTGTTGTTGTTGTTGCACCACCATTTGGTGTTGTTGGGCAGCCAACAATCCACGGATAATCTCTAGCAAATCCGGGATATCCAGTACTGTCGGCACTATAGAAGGTACGGGAACAGCTGGAGCCTGCTACTATGTCATATTCATCGTAGGTTCAGCTCGGATCCTTGGATGGGGTTCCATAGGATTTTGTTCCATTGGCAACACTGCCTCTCTTGTTGCTGTAGCATCGGGGGAAGGAGAAGACCTAAAGAAGAGCACAAAAAAAATCAAGCACATGACAAGAATGAACAAGGAAGCAACCAATCTAGAAGAATTCAAGCTGAGAATCGAATGGGATGAATTTAGAATTTTAAGAAGAATCATGTTTGATTGAGACTCCTATAACCATAATACCGCAGAAGTCTGAAGGACAGACTTGCATGGGCCACTACTAAAACCTTGTCACGCCCCAGTACCGGAATACGAAGACGGACATGGCTAGCTACCCCATACAAGGTACTATATGTCGTATGACGATCATGACTGTATAAGACCAGGGAGTGCATGCTACAATCAAGTCTCCTATGATTAGGAAATTCTATGTCTCAATCATTCGAACAAGAAACAGTAAGCATAGAGCATATATGATAAAGCAATCAGGCGTCCCAAACGCTTTATTAAAATGTTCTAGAGTCCAGCTGTGCAAAATAAGAAGCTAGAAGAGTAACAAAAGTATATGACGGTGATCATCTGCAGTCTGATTTAATACAATCATGTAAGAAAACTAATGTCCAGACGAGCTGGCTAACAGGTGCCGGTGGCTAAACGCCCAAAAGAAGTAAATGTTTATTGATAAGCAGGAAAAAAACCCACTCGCTATCCCCTGCGACCATGTTCTTGGTACCCGTCATGAGTTGGGGGAAGGTACGCTGGATCCTCGGGTGCTGGCTCAAAATATGGCCATACAAAACCAGTGGGGTTAGACCCTAAATAACAAGTACCACAAAGGAAGCACGAATTGAGAAACAAAATCCAAGGGAAAAATATATAATAATACATAGGTTCAGTGTCGTAACTTAGGTCCATGGCATATCCTAGCGCGAAGGTCCAACCCTACAACCAAACAAGGACAAGGGTTGAACATCACGCTATGATAGTCAACTTTCCTAGGCTACTAGTTGAAATAGTACAATCACAACCAAGTCCATTTCTTCCTAAATCGGCCAATCATTTGTGTGGCTTGCTATTTTTGTGGAGTCTGAGGTTATCTCAGATATAATGCATAATAAGTATCCTCATATCATACAAGTCCGAATATGAGCTAACCGAACCAAATAAATGAAACAGGCACTTGCAGGATAAATACATCCCCAGTAGGACCACTGCGCTAAAAATATGGTATTAGCGGTTACAGTATTTCTATAGTAAAATAGTGGCTCGGCATAATAATGTAAGTCCCCTGATTTTCAGTAATTTTTAATTTGGATTTTTCTCCAATTTTTTTGTAATTTTCAGGAATTTTTCTGTAATTAAAATCTAGGTATTTTGCAATTAAATAATTATTTATTTACTGTAATTAATATTAAAATATTATGGAAATAATATTTTATGGTGTAAAATGGAAAACCGGACATAGAGTAATTTTCTGTAAATTTATTGGACTCCGAAAACGCGTTTAAGGTCCTAAAAACTATTGGATTTATAAACCGAACCAAATCTGAACCAAACCTGAATGAACCAAACCGAACCGCTGATTGGACTGAACCAACCCAGCTTAACGGGTCGGTCGGGTCGGATCCTGAGACCCAAACCTAAACCCGAACCGATAGAACCCTAGCCGCCGGGTTTACTGTTCACCCCTATAAATCTCTGCCTCGAAGTCTGTGCCCAGCCTTCAGAAACCTAGCCGCCGCGCCGTCATCCCCTCCGACCTACCTCGTCTGATCCCTAGGCCGCCCTCGACGACTCCGCCGCTCCCCGACTGCCTCGCCGTCGAACCACGACCCCGCTCACACGTCAACCACCACCCGCAGAATTCCCCCCGCGTCCGCCACTCGATCACCCGCCTCGAGTAGCCCCCAGACCCCTCTGCTCGACTCACCTTCCTCCCGCGAGTGCAGCCCGCGTCCGCCCCCAGACCCCTCTGCACGACTCTCCTTCCTCCCGCGAGCGCCGCCCGTGTCCGCCCCCAGACCCCTCTGCTTGACTCTCCTCCTCGCGGCTGCCGCCAGGTCGCCCCGCTTCACCCTAGTCGACCCAGCCCTCGGTCAGACCCGAGTCGACCCAGTCCCGCTCCACCCGAGTCCACCCAGCCGCTCGTCCCAATGCCGAGCCTCCGGCCCGCGTGAACCCGCCCCGGCCAACTGTGCAGAGCCGCCGCTCTCGTCGACTCCCTCCGGCGAAGCCCCCGCTGTCTCCAGATTAAAACCCTAGCTCGGACTCACGGCAGACACGAGGACACGGGAACTCTCGACCAGGACACAAACAGTACCCTCGGACACGTGAGATTCAGAATTCTCGGAGCCCAGTTCAGGTAACATTTTCTTTCACCTCATAACTCCATTTTTGATTCTTTCAGTTGCAACGCGTAGACTGTATGACCCTCTTGGTGTCCGTGCAACCCGCTCGGTGCATCGCGTCCTGTGGTGATCACAAACCGCGATCCAAAAACAGGAAAAATAATGCCCTGTTTCACCCCAGAACTGAGTACGTCCCACCAAACGGGACGACTTGGTCGCTTGCGGTCTTCACCGATACGTGCGCGTCGTCGATACGGACGTGCAGGATTTTGCAGAAGTTGATTTGGATGTGCGTACACACCGGAATCAACGCGTATCCGCCGACAACGCCCCGTATCCGTCCTTTCTGGATCTCGCTGTAACTTAGTGTACACATATTGGATCGAGACAAAACTTGTGCCATCGGACTCATAGCAATACGCTGGTCCTGTGACCCAAGTTTGGTTTGATTCTGAGAACGTTGACAAAATTGCGTATTGTGGGCCCCACATGTTCCACTTGACAGGCGATTTTGTGAACGGCTCATCGGAATCCATTTCTGGAAGTTCCGTTGGGTTTGTATCATCGTTCCTGACTTGTTGACACTAAGTTTGACAGATTTGGACACCTTTAACCCTGACACGCTTTCCGGTGCAAAGTGGCCCACATGTGGACCCCGCTTTGACCCAAAAATATCATTTTTGCACCTGTGTCCAAATTGGACGTAAGGACAGGCGTTTCTAGCTATTTGATATTTTCTGAGACTGATGGTGATATTTATTTCAGCAACCGGAGTAGTACCTGCAGATCACACTGAGACCAGAGCTACAGTTGGAGCAAGAACCCCAAGCAAGTGTACCTTGCCAAACTTTGCGGTCTTGTTACATATTTTTCTTGATTCTTTTACATTGTTGTGCATGCTTAACCTAGGACCGTGTGACTTACTTAGCGTCCGATTATAGTCGGGTGCCAACATCGTACGCGGTGTTGTGTATTGTCATCTAGAGATGAACATTCGTGATCCTTTACATCCTCGTACTTGTCTTATCAAGTACATTATACCCAGAACACTTGATACTATTCATGAGATAGAATCTTTCTGAGATATTCATGGTGATTCTGTATAGGATACACGTTTATGACATACACAGTTTACATGCTTAGTTTATATCCTGACTTGTTGCATTAGTTTTGATCCTGCATGTCATGGACATGAGACGTGAGATTTCATTGGGTGGGGAGAGATTTACCATACAAAAGGCTAATTATATATATATAATATTGTAATCTGGATATGTCTTAGTCTCTGACACAAAGCTTGGCACCAGTTCTGGCCCTTCGAGAAAATACTGCTATGGCTTTCTCCGACACTGATCCTGTAGTAGTCTCAGCCCGAGTATGACTAAAACTCTCACTTGCATATCACCTAGCTGGTTATTTATTTACCCTATTGCTTCATTTATTGCTGCACTGCATTTATTTTGGCATGAGCTTTCTTGTACCTTGTAATGCCCCCTGAGGACCTGGATCCGGATTATGTCCCCAGGATTAGTTGACGAGATCTATCCCGAGGTATACGGGACCGGAGCACTAGCATTAGCAGGAGCAGGTGCCTACATTAGAGCAGAACCAGGATCTGAGGAGAAGATCGTATCAGAGGACTTCTCCTGAGTATTGGCTTGAGATACTCATTTATTTCAGTTTCTAGTTATTTTATTTCCAGTCTATTGCAGTGATGTATCAGACTTGTTCTCGGATTGTTCTCCGAGATACTTTTATTGAGACTTGTTAGTTTATATTTATTTGCATTATTCTGACATTTAATCTGTGTTTATCTGTTGTGGATGAGATTAGTATAGACTGTGACTTATATTATTGTACCTACTTATTGTTGTATTACAGCTTAAGTATGCCCCGATGGATCCATTAAATTGGGTTTGTCCATCGGTGTGTGCTGCTGGCCATTGCCATGTGTCTGGTCCCTCGGTATTTTGGGACTGGGGCGTGACATAGTTTTTGTGGTGGCCCATGCAGGTCAACGACTAAATTGTTCGGTTTCAACTTAGGGACCGAGCAAGCCTGCAATAAGAATAGGATAAATTTTTAGGATCTCATCCACTTACTTGAAAACGTTCTTGATATCTATATTGTATTCAAATTAAATTTTCTTGCATCATGCCGTGATTCCAGTACGCCTCTTATAGTTTATTTTTGATGCAGAGTAATGGATTCAAGAGCAAACGATGAAACTCCAGCAAACACACCAGAAGGTGCGGTAGCCACCTACGGAGAAGATGAAGTGGCGCCATTGAGTGGAGATCCCTCTACTCACCGAAGCAGCCAAGCAGACCAACATGCTTCTAGATTTCGGCGTGATGACATCCCACCGCCTCCGCAGTTCGTTCCACCAATGCCTGTATTCCCACCAGGACAGCCTATGGACGGGCAACAAATTTTTCAAATGATCTACGCAATGATGCAAGCCCAACAGCATATTTATCAAGAAGCTCAGCGTCGTGAAGCAGATTACTTAAGGAACAGCATAGTAAATGCAATGGAGCAGGCCAACCTACCAACTCGACGACAACCGACGGGCTCTATCACCGATTTCTGCTAGCTGAAGCCTCGTACCTTCTCAGGCAAGGAGGAGCCCACAGAAGTGTCACGCCCCGATCCCGAAAGGGTCGGTCATCCTCGCTTGATCCTTTACGGAACCGATTCGTCCTCGCTTGGGGCGTGATGCCGTACGAGCCTGGAGTTGCGCTCGTACAAGGCAAGAACTTGCAGTTATAGGAACCCATTTTGAAACACAATTTAGAAAAACACATTCACAGAGATTTGAACACAAGTGCAGGAAGAAACATGCTTTTTCATTGATAATTCAGAGTAATTTACATAGAGTTTACATTGATGCGCCTCTCGGCTACTTGATTTGCATTACAAAAAGATAACTCAAAAGGCAGGGCGCGCTCCATCAGATAGTCCACGTTGTTCATACACTACGCCCTTGTATAGGTTGAAAGTCCAAGCCTCCAAAATGATCTGACTCCAACTATACTTCAAAATAGAGGTGCTCCTAACGCCTCCTCGTCTATCCACTAGCGTTGCACCGTCTGAGTGCCTGAAATAGTTGCCCACAACGTGGGTCAGTACTCAACTTGTACTGGTGAGCGGGATGAACCCACTCGACTAAATCGACACTAGCTTATTAGGGGCGAGCATGCATTAAGATGACTTCTATAAAGAGGCAAGTGAATTCAATTCATATCAGTTGCATGTTTTGATAGGAATGAAAATGACATATAATCCAACCAGTGCATCGATTTCTTACTCAACCGATGCACGCCTTCCCTGCAACGAAACACAAGTATACTTACCATCTGCACAAGACAATAATTAGCATGTGTTCTATTCTATGCGGTCATTGGTGTGATCGACACCTTAGGGACATATTTCAAGCATTAGCGGCGCGCCCTATCAGCCTGGGTAGCAAGCCCTGCTGGAGGTCCCGCAATGCATCGTGACGAGCACGAATCAAATATTTCCCTCCGGATCGATACGGTTCCAGTGCCCCGGAAAGCCGTTTCGAGGAAATGCTAAACCTTGTGCACAAGTTGTCCCAGACCATGCAAATGCATGAACAATTCACATTATCATACAATGCATCGAATTAAACAAAGAAGTAAAGCAGCAATATATATCTCATGCAATAGTTCATATTTTCTCAATGCGGTGTTCCGATTTTGGTATCCCATAGGTCCAAACTCCGTCCGAGGCACTAGGCCGCCACCAACAACCAATTCCCTTTATAAACAACTCAAATATAAGGTGTGCAAGCATATAGTAAATTTAGTCTACAAATCCCATGTTCCTTTCTTAGTGGCTGGCATGCATTGTGGCAAAGGATTTCCTAGGCGTCCAACCGGGCATCATCGAGTGAACGTTTGAAACATTAAAGATGTTGGCGTGAAGAAGTAGGAAAGAAGGGTCCAAACCACTCACTGGTTAAGGAAAAGGTAGCTGAAACAAAGATTCCCGCCTAGCGACGATCAAACGTCAGTTACGCGGACCTGCACAGCACGAGCACCAATTAGAATCTTGCCTATCCTTCCTTGCCGAACTCCCCAAGAATCAAAGCTCCAAATGATAAAACCAGCAGCAAAAACTAAGCAAATCGAAAGCAACACCAAATCAAAACCCAAAGCGGCAATCAAGAAAACCAAGCAACCAAACACGAAAACTATTGGACTCGTTTCAATAGAGGCCTTTCCATGAGTTGGGAAGGATCATCGTATTTCGTCCGTGGCAAGAAGATGCCGAAGATCTAAGCTACGACTCAGACAGACTAGCCACAAGCCCAATTACGTAGTGCACATCCCGGTCGGATCGGGATTTGAGGCACTACATAACATACCACTAAGAAAAAGTTTCGACCCGAAACTTAAGAACAAGGCCGACCCGAAACTTAAGAACAAGGCCCTACCTCCGACTGAATGAACAATGAAGGATACTTCTCCTTCATCTCCGATTCCAATTCCCAAGTTGATTCTCCAGCTGAATGGTTCCGCCACAGCACGCGAACCAAGGACATCGTACGGTTGCGAAGTACTTTTTCCTTACGATCCAGGATCTGCGCCGGTTCTTCTGAGTACGACAAGTCCGTGCGCAGTTCCAACTGCTCAAAGCTAACCATATGACTAGGGTCATGCACATACTTTTGGAGTTGGGAAACGTGGAATACGTCATGCACTTCTGCCAAGGCGGGAGGTAATGCAATTCGGTACGCCACAGCTGCCACTCGTTCTAGTATCTCAAAGGGGCCGACAAACCTTGGACTCAGTTTGCCCTTCACGCCGAAACGCATCACACCACGCATCGGCGTCACTTTCAAGAAGACATGATCCCCGACCATGAACTCCAAAGGCCTTCTATGAGCATCAGCATAACTTTTCTGTCGGCTCTGTGCTGTGCGGAGTCTTTCCCGAATCAAGCAAACTTTCTCAACTGCCTGCTCTACCAGCTCTGGCCCGAGTACCTGCCGCTCGCCGACTTCGTCCCAACAGATTGGAGATCGACACTTGCGCCCATATAGTGCTTCATACGGTGCCATCTGGATGCTTGATTGGTAGCTGTTGTTGTACGCAAACTCTGCCAAAGGAAGATGCGTGTCCCAACTAGTCTTTAAATCAATAGCACACAGCCGTAACATATCTTCAAGTATCTGATTTGTCCTCTCTGTTTGTCCGTCAGTCTGCGGGTGATATGCGGTACTGAACTGTAGCTTGGTCCCCAAAGCAGCTTGTAGACTAGTCCAGAAACGAGATAAGAAGCGTCCGTCATGGTCAGAGACGATTGAGGCAGGTACTCCGTGTAATCGGACAATCTCATCTATGTAAATTTGTGCTAACCGATCGACGCCCCAAGTAACTTTTATGGGAAGAAAGTGGGCTGATTAGGTCAAACGATCAACTATGACCCAAATCGCATCATGCCCCCGTGGCGTCTTCGAAAATCCCACAATAAAATCCATAGTGATGTTGTCCCATTTCCACTCGGGAATAGCGAGGTTCTGAAGCTCCCCGCCGGGCCTCTGATGTTCAGCTTTAACCTGTTGACAGGCCATGCACTGTGACACAAAGGTCACCACATCCCGCTTCATACCGTGCCACCAGAAGGTCCCGCGCAAGTCCTTGTACATCTTAGTGCTCCCCGGATGTAAAGAATACTTCGCGTAGTGTGCTTCCGCCATAATTTCCCTTCGGAGTTCCGGGTCGTTAGGAACACATAGCCTCCCTTTCATCTGTAAGGCCCCATCTTCGCCTGCCACAAAATCAGACGTCTTCCCCGCCGAGATCAATCCGCGCACCTTCGCTAGGAACTGATCACCCTCCTGAGCTGATTTGATTTTATCCCGTAAACCCAGTTCAAGATGGAGTGGTGCCAGCTGCACTCCTTGATGCCGAACTCGGAACTCGATGCCCATCGCCTCAAGATCTCGAAGTAAATGGTTGTCTATAGATAACAAGCCCACGTGCTTCCGACTCAGAGCATCAGCAACGACGTTTCCCTTTCCCGGTGTATACGCGATCGTTAGGTCATAGTCCTTAATCAGTTCTAGCCAACGCCGCTGTCGGAGGTTCAATTCCCGCTGGGTAAATAGGTACTTGAGGCTCTTGTGATCGGTAAAGATTTTGCAAGCAACACCATAAAGATAATGCCTCCACAACTTCAGAGCAAACACAATTGCCGCCAATTCCAGATCATGCGTCGGATAGTTTTTCTCGTGCGGCTTCAGTTGCCTGGAGGCGTACGATATTACCTTGTCCCTCTGCATGAGCACACACCCTAAGCCGAGTCCTGAAGCGTCGCTGTATATCTGAAACTCCTCTACCCTATCTGGAAGTGCAAGAATCGGAGCTGAAACAAGACGCCGCTTAAGTTTCCGAAAGCTGGCTTCGCAGTCATCACCCCATTCGTATGCAATCCCTTTCTGAGTAAGGCGAGTCATAGGCGAGGCCAGTTTAGAAAAATCCTTCACGAACCTACGGTAGTATCCCGCTAGGCCCAGAAAGCTTCGAACTTCGCTGGCTGACGTAGGTTGTTTCCAGTCCACCACCGCCTCTATTTTCTTTGGGTCTACGGCGACGCCTTCGGCCGAGATGACATGACCAAGGAACGCCACGCTGTTCAACCAGAACTCACACTTGCTGAGCTTAGCGAACAACTGATGGTCTCGTAATGTCTGCAGCACGATCTTCAGGTGTTCCTTGTGCTCCGCCTCGTTCTTGGAATAGATTAGTATGTCGTCTATGAACACGACTACAAACTTATCCACAAACGGCCGAAACACGCGGTTCATCAGATCCATGAAAGCTGCAGGGGCGTTCGTCATACCGAACGACATCACGAGGAACTCATAGTGTCCGTAACGGGTTCTGAAAGCAGATTTTTGAATATCCTCTGATTTGATTTTCAACTGGTGATACCCTGACCTGAGATCAACTTTAAAAAAAACTTTTGCACCTTGCAACTGATCAAACAAGTCATCTATTCTTGGCAATGGGTACTGATTCTGCACGGTCGCCTTATTCAGCTCTCGGTAGTCAATACACAGCCGCATGGATCCATCCTTCTTCTTCACGAATAGCACCGGAGCGCCCCACGGGGAAACGCTTGGACGAATGTATCCTCGGTCCAACAGATCTTGTAACTGAACTTTAAGTTCCTTAAGCTCTGCTGGGGCCATGCGATAAGGTGCCTTTGATATCGGTCACGAATTCGGAAAAGTGTCAATGCTGAATTCGATCTCACGATCAGGAGGCATTCCAGGAAGCTCGTCTGGGAACACGTCGAGGAAATCTGTAATGACTTCAGCCTGAGCTGCATCTGCACATTCCCGCCGGGTGTCTCGAACAGAAGCTAAGTACCCTTCACAGCCCAAATGCAACATACGCCTAGCCGAAATTGCTGATATCACCATTGCCGTCTTCGGTGCAGCGCTGCACGAATAGTAGAAGTCTGCCTCGCCGGGTAGACGGAATACGACTCGCTTCTCCGCGCACTCGATTGTTGCATGGCAAGCACCCAACCAGTCCATACCGAGAATAATATCATAATCCTTGATGTCTAGTACAATGACATCTAAGGAAAGCTTCCTTCCTCCGATGCAAATGTAACCATCCCTACAGATCGCATGGACGGGCATATCGACTCCCGAAGGGGTACTTACGCAAAGGTTCATATTTAAAGGAGTAGAAGCTAATTTATGCTCAACAGTAAAATCAGCAGATATGAAACTATGCGTAGCACCTGAATCGAATAAGACTCTAGCGGGCAAATCTCTGAAAAGTAGAGTACCTGTTACGACAGTATCAGATACAGATGCCTCATCCCGAGTCAAAGCATAGACTCGGCCTTGAGCACCCTGGCGTTGTGGATTGACTGGCACAGCATTTGCATCACTTGCTGGAGGCCCTTTGTTGTGATTCCCGTTGCTCTGATTCGGCTTGCCTTCTCGGCAGTTAAACTGTTTGTGGCCCAGACGACCACATTTAAAACATCCTTGTACCCGATATTCATTTACTTTATGCCCTGATTTGCCGCACCGGCTGCAGCTCAGCGATTGGGATTGGCCCCTATTATCAGACGTATGCGAACGCTTGTGTGCTCCAGACCCTCCCGTTTCATGAGGACGCTTATTGTTGTTAGTACGGGGGGTTTGCACCTCGGCCTTTGGGAGAGGGCGCCCAAAGATCCGTTCGCTGTTCAGCGCCGCTTCGTAACATTCCATGTATGTTTGGCATTTTTGGTTGATGACGTCCCTGCGCAGATCATCATTCAAACCTTTCTGAAACCTATAGCACCACGCCTGTTGATTAGGCAAGAAGTGCCCTGCAAACTTAGCCAGTTTAGCGAAAACTGAGTCGTAGTCGTCCACAGACAAACTTCCTTGCACCAGATTACTGAAGTCGTCTTCCTTCTGTTGACGCACGGGCCGGGAAATATACTGTTCAATGAACGCAGATTTGAACATTTCCCAAGTAATTTTACAGTTGGGATTGGCATCATAAATCTCTTGCTTCGTGGCCTCCCACCAATCATGCGCACACAGTTCCAGCTGAACCGATGCACAGGCCACTCGCTTGGATCCCCTGATGCCAACCAGGTTGAAAAGTCCTTCCAGCTTAGCGATCCACCCCATCACCACGTCCGGTTCGGCTCTTCCGTTGAACGTTGGCGGATGCATCTTAGTGAACTCTGCCGCACGGCAGGAGTTCCTTGCTGGAGGGTGAGTCTCTTTCGACTCATCTTCTACCGCCACGGCCGGCGGCGCGACAGACGTCGCTGCGGTTGCCCCGTTGCTTGGTACCAGGGATGCAATCAGTTGCATCATTGTATCTATTTGCTTCTGCTGGGAAGCAAATTGCGTCTGTTGCGTAACGGCTTGTTGTTGCTGCACCTCCATGAGGTGCATAAGCCGTTCAGCCATTCCGGTTGAACCCGCTCCTCCGGATTCTCCAGAGCTTGCTGGATCGCTCTGAATGGGTTGAGCACTGCTGGCAGTTGCAGTGTTATTCCTAGCCATTGCTACAAAAGAGAGTAGCTTGTTAACACCCCCAAATCGATAGATTTTATAGCTACGGGCTCATTGTATAGGCGACTCTTCTGATGCAGCGGACGCCGAACGCAACTCAATAGAGAGGCGCATCAAACTCCTTTATATTCTTTTGAAAACCCGAGGAAATACAACCTGGCTCTGATACCAATATGTCACGCCCCGATCCCGAAAGGGTCGGTCGTCCTCGCTTGATCCTTTACGAAACTGATTCGTCCTCGCTTGGGGCGTGATGCCGTACGAGCCTGGAGTTGCGCTCGTACAAGGCAAGAACTTGCAGTTATAGGAACCCATTTTGAAATACAATTTAGAAAAACACATTCACAGAGATTTGAACACAAGTGCAGGAAGAAACATGCTTTTTCATTGATAATTCAGAGTAATTTACATAGAGTTTACATTGATGCGCCTCTCGGCTACTTGATTTGCATTACAAAAAGATAACTCAAAAGGCAGGGCGCGCTCCATCAGATAGTCCACGTTGTTCATACACTACGCCCTTGTATAGGTTGAAAGTCCAAGCCTCCAAAATGATCTGACTCCAACTATACTTCAAAATAGAGGTGCTCCTAACGCCTCCTCGTCTATCCACTAGCGTTGCACCGTCTGAGTGCCTGAAATAGTTGCCCACAACGTGGGTCAGTACTCAACTTGTACTGGTGAGCGGGATGAACCCACTCGACTAAATCGACACTAGCTTATTAGGGGCGAGCATGCATTAAGATGACTTCTATAAAGAGGCAAGTGAATTCAATTCATATCAGTTGCATGTTTTGATAGGAATGAAAATGACATATAATCCAACCAGTGCATCGATTTCTTACTCAACCGATGCACGCCTTTCCTGCAACGAAACACAAGTATACTTACCATCTGCACAAGATAATAATTAGCATGTGTTCTATTCTATGCGGTCATTGGTGTGATCGATACCTTAGGGACATATTTCAAGCATTAGCGGCGCGCCCTATCAGCCCGGGTAGCAAGCCCTGCTGGAGGTCCCGCAATGCATCGTGACGAGCACGAATCAAATATTTCCCTCCGGATCGATACGGTTCCAGTGCCCCGGAAAGCCGTTTCGAGGAAATGCCAAACCTTGTGCACAAGTTGTCCCAGACCATGCAAATGCATGAACAATTCACATTATCATACAATGTATCGAATTAAACAAAGAAGTAAAGCAGCAATATATATCTCATGCAATAGTTCATATTTTCTCAATGCGGTGTTCCGATTTTGGTATCCCATAGGTCCAAACTCCGTCCGAGGCACTAGGCCGCCACCAACAACCAATTCCCTTTATAAACAACTCAAATATAAGGTGTGCAAGCATATAGTAAATTTAGTCTACAAATCCCATGTTCCTTTCTTAGTGGCTGGCATGCATTGTGGCAAAGGATTTCCTAGACGTCCAACCGGGCATCATCGAGTGAACGTTTGAAACATTAAAGATATTGGCGTGAAGAAGTAGGAAAGAAGGGTCCAAACCACTCACTGGTTAAGGAAAAGGTAGCTGAAACAAAGATTTTCGCCTAGCGACGATCAAACGTCAGTTACGCGGACCTGCACAGCACGAGCACCAATTAGAATCTTGCCTATCCTTCCTTGCCGAACTCCCCAAGAATCAAAGCTCCAAACGATAAAACCAGCAGCAAAAACCAAGCAAATCGAAAGCAACACCAAATCAAAACCCAAAGCGGCAATCAAGAAAACCAAGCAACCAAACACGAAAACTATTGGACTCGTTTCAATAGAGGCCTTTCCATGAGTTGGGAAGGATCATTGCATTTCGTCCGTGGCAAGAAGATGCCAAAGATCTAAGCTACGACTCAGACAGACTAGCCACAAGCCCAATTACGTAGTGCACATCCCGGTCGGATCGGGATTTGAGGCACTACAAGAAGTTCATGAGTGGCTCACCAACACTCAACATCAATTAGAAGCAGCTGAGCTTCCAAGGGAACGTTGGATGACTACCATCAGAATGCAATTGACGGACAATGCGCATCTCTGGTGGTTATCTGAGGAGACACGGCTCGGACCAGACCGAGTCACCTGGGAGGAGTTCTCCAGACTCTTTCAGGAGATGTACATTCCAGCTACCGCTCGATCAGAACTTCGGGACAAGTTCAATCGCCTCACTCAGGATACTATGACAGTGGAAGAGTACAACACGAAATTCATTCGTTTGAGTCGTTTTGCCCCAACCTTGATTTCGACAGAAGAAGAGAAGGCTGAGAAGTTCTTCGACGGATTAAACATTGAGCTACAGAAACTAATTGTATCCATTGCACCTACATCTTACTCGGACGTCCTTGCTGCAGCCCGACGCATGGAGCACGTCACCAGGAGAGAGACCAGTCTGAAGCGGCCTTCCACATCAGCACTAGCCCGAGCATTACAAGAAGAGGCTGCAAAGAGACCCCACCTACACCAACAGCAGAAAGCATCTACACCACAAGTAATAGTCCTTTCTACTTGTCACTACTGTGGCAAAACAGGCCATCTCGCCAAGGAATGCCGACGCAGGTTAGGACTATGCTTAGGTTGCGGATCCAGACAGCATGAAGTGAGGGACTGTCCTGAGCGTAGAGAAGGAGCACCAAGGGCAAACTAACAAGCTCTACCAGCACCAGGAGGATATCAACCTAGGCCACCTTTGGCACCTCGACCAGCACCCTTCCAGCAGGCCCAGCAACAGCAGAGGGCACCCCCTCAAGGACGCGGACAAGCTTATGTGATGACCTTGGAGGACGCACAGATTCATGGAGTAGCTAATGCGCGTAAGTTTTTATAGTTTTCTGTTTCTAGTATTATTTTAGTTCATGCCTGTTGGTTCGTGACCTCAGCCTTAACCTGGTAATTTTAAACTTGCTAATAACCTAGTATGCTTTTTATAATTGATAACCTAGTATGTTCTTAAGCAATAATCTAGTTTTTCTGAACTGTAGTCTTCTAGATCTCCTCCATATGGGAGATTGCATAACTTTTAATGCTTCGGAAAATAATTTTTCCTTTGTATTATTCTTACACCCTCAACCTTGATTTTTTTTAATCGTCATGTGCTTCGAATAATGTTTGCAACCGTGTCATCTCTGTTGACCGGTTATTCTTTTGATTGCGAGGACGCAATCCTCTTAAGGGGGGTAGATTGTAAGCCCCCTGATTTTCAGTAATTTTTAATTTGGATTTTTCCCCAATTTTTCTGTAATTTTCAGGAATTTTTTTGTAATTAAAACCTAGGTATTTTGTAATTAAATAATTATTTATTTGCTATAATTAATATTAAAATATTATGGAAATAATATTTTATGGTATAAAATAGAAAATCGGACATAGGGTAATTTTTTGTGAATTTATTGGACTCCGAAAATGCGTTTAAGGTCCTAAAAACTATTAGATTTATAAACCGAACCAAATCTGAACCAAACCTGAATGAACCAAACTGAACCGCTGATTGGACTGAACCAACCCAGCTTAACGGGTCGGTCGGGTCGGATCCTGAGACCCAAACCCAAACCTGAACCGACAGAACCCTAGCCGCCGGGTTTACTGTTCACCCCTATAAATCTCCTCCTCGAAGTCTGTGCCCAGCCTTTGGAAACCTAGCCGCCGCGCCGTCATCCCCTCCGACCTACCTCGTCTGAACCCTAGGCCGCCCTCGACGACTCCGCCGCTCCCCGACTGCCTCACTGTCGAACCACGACCCCGCTCACACGTCAACCACCACCCGCAGAATCCCCCCTCCCGCGTCCGCCACTCGATCACCCGCCTCGAGCAGCCCCCAGACCCCTCTGCTCGACTCTCCTTCCTCCCGTGAGCGCCGCCCGCGTTCACCCCCAGACCCCTCTACTCGACTCTCCTTCCTCCCGCGAGCGCCGCCCGCGTCGGCCCCCAGACCCCTCTGCTCGACTCTCCTCCTCGCGGCTGCCGCCAGGCCGCCTCGCTTCACCCGAGTCGACCCAGCCCTCGGTCAGACCCGAGTTGACCCAGCCCCGCTCCACCCGAGTCCACCTAGCCGCTCGTCCTAACGCCGAGCCTCCGGCCCGCGTGAACCCGCCCCGGCCAATTGTGCAGAGCCGCCGCCCTCGCCGACTCCCTCCGACGAAGCCCCCGCTGTCTCCAGATCAGAACCCTAGCTCGGACTCACGGCAGACACGAGGACACGGGAACTCTCGACCAGGACACGAACAGTACCCTCGGACACGTGAGATTCAGACTTCTCGGAGCCCAGTTCAGGTAACGTTTTCTCTCACCTCATAACTCCATTTTTTATTCCGTCAGTTGCAACGTGTAGACTGTATGACCCTCTCGGTGCCCGTGTAACCCGTTCGGTATATCGCGTCCTGTGGTGATCGTAAACCGCGATCCAAAAACAGAAAAAATAATACCCTGTTTCACCCCGGAACTGAGTACGCCCCGCCAATTGGGATGACTTGGTCGTGTGCGGTCTTCACCGATACGTGCGCATCGTCGATACGGAGGTGCAGGATTTGCAGAAGTTGATTTGGATGTGCGTGCATACCGGAATCAATGCGTATCCACCGACAACGCCCCGTATCCGTCCTTTCTGGATCTCGTTGTAACTTAGTGTACATACGTCAGATCAAAACAAAACTTGCGCCATCGAACTCGTAGCAATACGCTGGTCTTGTGACCCAAGTTTGGTTCGATTCTGAGAACGTTGACAAAATCGCGTATTGTGGGCCCCACAGGCTCCACTTGACGGGCGATTTTGTGAACGGCTCATCGAAATCTATTTCTGGAAGTTCCGTTGGGTTCGTATCATCGTTCCTGAGTTGTTGACACTAAGTTTGACAGATTTGGAGACCTTTGACCCTGACACGCTTTTCGGTGCAAAGTGGCCCACATGTGGACCCCGCTTTGACCCGGAAATATCATTTTTGCCCCTGTGTCCAAATTGGACGTAAGGATAGACGTTTCTAGCTATTTGATATTTTCTGAGATTGATGGTGATGTTTATTTTAGCAACCGGAGTAGTACCTGCAGATCACACTGAGACCAGAGCTACAGTTGGAGCTAGAACCTCAGGCAAGTGTACCTTGCCAAACTTTGCGGTCTTGTTACATATTTTTTTGATTCTTTTACATTGTTGTGCATGCTTAACCTAGGACCGTGTGACTTACTTAGCGTCCGATTATAGTCGGGTGCCAACATCGTACGCGGTGTTGTGTATTGTCATCTAGAGATGGACATTCGTGACCCTTTACATCCTCGTACTTGTCTTATCAAGTACATTATACCCAGGACACTTGACATTATTCATGAGACAGAATCTTCCTGAGATATTCATGGTGATTCTGTATAGGATACAGGTTTATGGCATACACAGTTTACATGCTTAGTTTATATCCTGACTTGTTGCATTAGTTTTGATCCTGCGTGTCATGGACATGAGACGTGAGATTTTATTGGGTGGGGAGAGATTTACCATACAAAAGGCTGATTATATATATATATAATATTGTAATCTGGATGTGTCTTAGTCTCTGACACAGAGCTTGGCACCAGTTCTGGCCCTTCGAGAAAATACTGCTATGGCTTTCTCCGACACTGATCCTGTAGTAGTCTCAGCCCGAGTATGACTAAAACTCTCACTTGCATATCACCTAGCTGGTTATTTATTTACCCTATTGCTTCATTTATTGCTGCACTGTATTTATTTGGGTATGAGCTTTCTTGTACCTTGCTATGTCCCCTTAGGACCTGGATTCGGATTATGTCCCCAGGATTAGCTGACGAGATCTATCCCGAGGTATACCGGACCGGAGCACTAGCATTAGCAGGAGCTGGTGCCTACATTGGAGCAGAACCAGGATCTGAGGACGAGATCGTACCAGAGGACTTCTCCTGAGTATTGGCTTGAGATACTCATTTATTTCAGTTTCTAGTTATTTTATTTCCAGTCTATTGCAGTGATATATCAGACTTGTTCTCGGATTGTTCTCCGAGATACTTTTATTGAGACTTGTTAGTTTATATTTATTTGCATTATTTTGACATTTGATCTGTGTTTATCTGTTGTGGATGAGATTAGTATAGACAGTGACTTATATCATTGTACCTACTTATTGTTGTATACCAGCTTAAGTATGCCCCGATGGATCCATTAAATTGGGTTTGTCCATCGGTGTGTGCTGCTGGCCATTGCCACGCGTCTGGTCCCTCGGTATTTTGGGACTGGGGTGTGACAAATAATAGTCAGACACTGTACTCCACTAAGGCAGATGATATAAAATATCTGTAGTGGCCAGCCCACAGTGCACTTAGAATGAATCTATGTGGGAAGGTTCATTGCCATGATCTCGAGATACGGTTTCCTTCAATGTTACTACTTCTTTTAGTTACCTAATTAACCCTATGTTGTGTTTGAAATCTTAAGGCGTGGTCACATGAGAATTTTTCTTAAGATTTCGTACAAAGTATAGGCACGCTAGATACGAATCCATGGAATTCAAATCTGGGTCACCCAAGCGTGTATGCAACATTCATACAATCAGTATCCTAGCCACGCTTTGGTAGTTGACTCGCTTATTATGCCCGTGCTGGAAAAACAATATATATTTATAATATCACGCATTCAGGAATTTGGAGGCATTCTTGATGCACTACCCAAATATAATTATTTAACACGTGACATGATGTGTTGCACCTCGGCGCACATTAAATCATAAATAATATTCACACAATAGTGGTATCAGCACGGATACAGTATTCGAGTCAAATTACCAATTATACATTGGGTCACAAGAATCAAGAAGACGTTCAATCAAAACAAGTAAGGACGCATGGGTCTCTAGGCCGTATGGGATGTCCAGGCTGAATATGAAGTCAGGGTCGCATGACAATCCTGGCCGCATATGAAGTCAGGTCGCATGGCAAATCCTGGCTGCATATTCAGGGTGAAGGTCTACTCCTTGGGACAAGTGTTGAAGTGACGATCAATAAATAAAGTGTTAGTGATGTGACATGAAGTAACTAATGTGACAAGTCATAAAGTGTGTTAGAGAGAAAAGATAAAACCAAGAAAAAGTGCCAACGGTTCAGAGCCATGCGTCCAAAGAAATTAGTGGCCGCATGCTCTCCAGGCCGCATGAGTGTCGGTGCCGCATATGAGTCGATGCCGCATGGAGTCAATATCGCATGGAAGTCTTTTGGACTTAGCGAAATTCTCATTCCTTCAGCGAGTGAAAGCACAAGGTGTTCAAGGACACTTGTGTAAATAAGCAATCATGCGTCCAACAAGATGGACTCATGCTGGACAATATGCGGTAAGAGTTCAGGATGCATAACCCTCTCGGGACGTATAACACTCTCAGCCGCATAGCTCGATGGTCGCATGAAGACTTCGTCTTCTCCAAATAACATGTTTGGTCATGGCGAAAGCTCCAAAAACTGAAATCTTATTTTCTTCATAAAAATCTTATTTTAAGTCCAAATCGGGTGAACCAAAAGCCAAAATACTCTAAATTGAAAGCTCTATCATGCAACAAAAGCTGGTTTTTAAAGACACAAGTTTAATAGATCAAAACAAAACAAAAAACTCATAAAATCCATAAAATCCTAAGTTTAGAAATGAGGATCTACACTAATCCATCCATCAAAACAGAAAACTCCAAGTAATAAAAGTGCTTAGAAATATATAATAAATATAATAGAATAATAATATGGAGGGTTTTTTTATTTCTCATGCAATGTGTACTTGCCTATGGAAATGGGGAGAGAAAACTAAAGAATGAGAAAAAATGAAGAAGTGAAGAGAGAGAGAGAGGGAGAATATTGGGTTATATATGGTAGGGTTGAGGGTTGAACCAAAGATTCTCATGAGTTGAACCAACCCATAAAATAAATCAAGAACCAGGTTAAACCAAAGAATGGGTCTAGTCTCTATGCACATGCAACCATGCTAAAATAAAATGTGTTCCAAATACGTATATCGGAAATGGGGAGTGACAATTCCTCTAAAAAAATGGAAGAAAAAAGAAGAAGGAAAAGTTTAGACTTATCATAATTTAAAATTATACCCCCATACAAATTATATTATTTAAAAAAATTCCAATAAAGTCAAATGGTAAATAATTATTTTTCGTTAAGGAAATAATTGGTAAAGTATATTTATTTTTTATTTTATTTTTCTTCTACTTTTTCTTTCATACGAAAAAAAAGAAAGTGCATCCCTTTCATTTTCCATCCCTCCTACAAAAGAAAATTATATTTTATTTTTATATGGATGGAAAGTATATCTGTCACGCCCCAGTCCCAAAATACGTAGGACTAGGACACGTAAGCATGCCAGCCGCATGGATATGGCAACTCCAATATATGGAAACCAAATCCACACGTACGCTGTATTATGAATATCAAATCCCCAAGTGGTATAACATATGTCACAAGTCACAGGGTATAATCTAAATCTCATCCACAGAAAATCAAATATAAATAATAACCAACATCTATGAAACTAGATCTCAATAAGAAGTATCTAAGGATGATAGTTTGATGGAAACAAATTTACTACCAACTCGAATATAAGAGCAAATACAAGATGAGTACAACACAATCAAACCCAATATAAGAATACCAGCTATCAATCACGGCTCGAAGAGAAGACATCCACGAAGCATATAGAACCATCCAAATCTGTGCTCCTGCAAATACTCAAGAACAGATACACCTGGAAGGGGACCAGGTCCTCAGAGGGACATAACAAGATACTTAAACACATGCCAATAAAGTACTGAAATAAATATCCAATGAGGTCGCCTAACCGTCTAAGTGAATGCAGTTAAGAACAACTTTCCCCACAAGTGAGCTATCTAGCTGAAAACCTGGGATTTGGCATGGTTCTCTATTGGAGATCCAGGGGCCTACAAAGGCACGACGACTTTCGAACGCCGGAGGCCCGCCTGATAATAATATAATATATAGTGGTCATCACCACCCGTATCTCCAACGGAGAATCCGGGCGCACAATAAAAAAAGTGTAAAGGAGCTCAAATGCGGTACTTGTTGTTCTCCCCACCCCATGCTCTAAGCATGTCACATCCATGACATAATTTGGTTCATAGCCTATTCTTAGTACCCTAGCCCAAATCCTGCAACCAAACAAGGACAAGGATGGGGCCACCGTACTACAATAAGCTATGTCCCTGGACCTCTAATAACTGCCAAGTCTACTAGCATGCAAAGTTTCTAACAACAGTTATTCCTAATGCACGGCCCACAATTACCGATGATCAGTCAATACGTACGTCCGTGATCTATATAAGACTCACAACTCGTGTAAAAATATGTGTCATAGTCAAATGAACCTGATGATGCTACATGATAATGGGGTAGTCTCATAAACAAGGTCAATACAAATACATAAATAAAACATATCGCGACGACACCGCCGCACGCATTTTATATAACAGTTAAAATATATGAACTAAAGACAGAAAATAAAGATGCATGCAACATATGGAATATAAATGATAGTACAATGGCAAGGTATACTTGCCTGGCAAGAAAGCTGCGATGTACCAATAACCTGCTCCAGAAATCGTACAGAACAAATCCAATATCCTATGTACACATAAATATAATACAATAGAATCATTAGTATTTACACTAGCACATACACAACCATATTTACACTGGACTCAGGGGGTATACTAGGGGTAACACTAGTCATCTAACACGGTCAATTAAGCGTTGAATTACGCGGGTGTCGCGTCTTCAAGTACTGTACGAAATCAGTCAATCAACTGACAGGTGTCTATGCCAGTACGTTAATGTACGCAAGGCGGACAAATTCACAAGTTCTTAGGGTCAACATGGTCAAGGTAAGTATGGGATAGTCCACGGTGTCCTAGGGTCGTACAGTCTGAATATTTAGTCATAATTATCAATTAGCATTTACTTACATATATATTCATTTAACTATATAATAATCTAACCATTAATTTATTTACATAATTATTGGAATACATATAGTAATTACGTACATAAATATATATACCAAACTGAATAATATTTGCGTACATGTAAATGTACGAACGCGCGTTGGGTTCTCCGGCTCAGGGTCCGATGTAAACTAACCGTGGTGGCTAAATACTATGTCCTACTGGAACACTGTCAGAGAATGTACTCGTCTGGGGTCATGCTGCTGGTATGAATCAGAGTCCAAGTCACAGTCCAAATAGCCTATGTATTACAAATTTATCACGTCAAAAGATAATTTATTTTAATTTATTTAATTTTGGAATAATTACTCTAAAATCTTATTTTAATCTTATTATTCTGATTTTTATGTTAATTCCTAAATTTTTTCCAAAGAAACTGAATTTTATCAACTCGAGACTCATGGCACGCAAATCGAGACGATCTGTTGACCGAAAAGTCAACCGACACAAACTCAAATTTCATGCATAATTTTCTATAGATTTTAGCGTCAAAAATATACTGAAATTTATGGCTCGTCCGAATTCAAATTCGTTTGGGAATTATGGCACATACAAATTTTGTATTGTGCACCGATGGTTAAATTCTAATCTAGAAGTTCTACAGAATTAACAGTATATAAATACTTTGTATTAAATTCTGGAAAAAATATATGTCGATGATCTCAACATTATCTTTCCGAAACTTTAAACGGTTCGTGATTCTGATTCCGGGTTCTCTCGAAATTGCGAAAACATCGAAACATGTCTATTTTCGGACATACTGTGCTCTACGAATTTTCCAGAATTTAATACTAATAATTTTGAAATTTTTTTTATATAATCAGAAATCTAACCTCAATATCGTTCTAACAAAAAAAAATAGGCCTCGTTTGGAGTCCGGAGCTATGCGCAATGGCTTCTGGAAGATGAAGGAACCCTAGATGGCAATTCTCCAAAAATTGGCTCAAGAAAAAACCCTAGAAAATAACTTAAACTATTATATATATATATAGAGGAGAGAGAGTGCAGCCGCGGCTCGGAAAGCGCCACGTGGCAGCCATCCGTGGCTCCCCGCTCAGATCGAACGGTCAGATACTGACGCGGCTCGGCTCAGCTGAGTCCGAGTCGAACTCTGACTCGGCTCGGCTCGAGGTCGGCTCGGCTCCACCCCGCGGTCACTGACAGGCGGGCCCGGCACTGTTCGCTGCGGGAGGCTGACAGGTGGGCCCCTTGTTTGCTGACTGGACAGAATTAATTACTTTTTGGGTTTTTTTTCAGAAATTAGTTTTTAATTCAGTTTTTCATAGTTAACTCTAAATAAATGCTAAAAATAATCAAAAAATTCCCAAAAAATTCTAAAAATTATATTTTATTATTTAGAACCTAAAATAAAAGTTTGAGATATTTTTAATTAAGTTTGAATATAAAATAAATTCTTTAAAGTCCTAAAAAATTAGTGTTACTAGTTTTTAATTAACTAAAAATTATGAAAAAATCCCAATAATCTAAAATAGCCTAAAACTAATTCTAAATAAATATTTATATAAGTAAATATACTAAAAAAAATTTATTTTCTAATTAACTAAGAGAATACTCTAAATAAATTCAACATCTATAATAAATATAATAATATAAAATATACACAAAATACCTATTTTGGGTGAGGGAGTTTACAATCTACCCAACTTAAAACAATTTTGTCCTCAAAATTAAAATAAGGCATAATTTGTTAAATCCTTCATATTCGTACATAAGGTGCGTCAATCGCAATCTCTTCCAAAAATTTAAATACCAAAATCTATTCAAATCTATCGCGATCATTTCAAAATTAAGATAATCATTGTTCAAATCAAAATTCAACCTATTATAGTCTCTTCTCACTTTTCTAAATCATCAATATCCAAATTTAAATTGAATCCATATAATATCTTCAAGATTTAAATAAACCATATCAAATTTTACCTCACGATCTCCAACTATCATAATCTCCTCTAGAAGTAATTCGAGTCCAATATTATTCCTATTTTCACTTATAAATTTTTGTATTCTTCAACTTTATAAATTTTATTCACATCCTCAATATTTCAAATAGGTAGTCCAACCATCAAATTTTAATTCTTAATTTAAATCATCAAATTAAAAAATAATTTAAATGCAGTCCACCAATGTTCAAGTCTGAAATTATATATTTATCCTTCAAATTCAAATTGATGATTTTACCTTCAATACTCAAAATTTTAAATTATGTACTTAAGGTATAAATATTGGGTCCTCAATATCAAGATTTTTAAAATTCATTAATCCTCATCATCTTAGTCATTCTTCTAAAATTCTCAAAATTAAATGGCTTGAACCTCTCCCAATCTAATCTTACTCGATCACAATCTAAAAGAAATTCCTCTCGAGTTGCCAATGCACTGCTACCCAACTTAGAATTTACCCATCTATCACAAAAGGCTATATACTTTAAGAAAAATATTCCTTAATTTATTTACTCATGTCATTCAATCCTCAAAACTTCAACGCCGATTATATCATATATGATATGTCCTTAATTACGAAAGAATAATCCTCAAGTATGTGATCGGCCTATGGGGTATATCTAGTACTCTCTGTGTATCAAACTTATACCAAGCACGAGGTTTCGTCTTTCTGAAATAAGGGAAGATGGAGATCAATAATAAAGGGTTCAAGGGTGAGGTAATAGAATAGAAGTATCCGGATCAAGGCGTTTAAAGAAGTCAAATGGGAATTGTTAAAGCAGTTATGGATTGAAATCCTATTTTGGTAATTCTTCGTTCGCATGCTTGTATTAGTACAGTTATGTAACTGATACGATATGTCAGACATGTCTAGAGGGCAAGTACATTCGTCTACTAATCACTATATTTCTCAATCCACGTAAAGTAGTTATGCGAAGAGCGAACCAAGAGCACTAAGGTTAGCTAGACCTTAATACACTAATTCTGAAATGTATTAATGTATGCATCCATTAATACATATATCATGAACAAGCTTAATAAAGAATAAGCTTGCAAAAACTAGGCTATAATAGCAGCATAATTCGAGGTAGCACAAAAAATATAACGCTGGATTATGATGAGAGAAGTTACAAATAATTCAAGTTTGCAAAAACAAAAATAACATAAGCAATAATAACATAAGCAATAATAACAAAAGACTCTACAATCTCTACAGTTATCATACAACCTCCTTGTCTAAGTCGCTAGTCGACCAAATGGGGGCAAAGACCTCTAAATTCTATTGTCTGAATAAACACTGTCGTCTTTGCTAGCATACAATTAATGTCATTCAGTTACACTTCATCAATGGATCACAAGGACTATATGATACTAGGTGGTGAGGTATACTACCTAACTTAAAATGATTTAACTACTATTGTATTATCTTAAGGATACCGTAAAAGCTCCTGTTAAGGTCTATAAGAAGGGGTCTTAGTACTTTATTGGGGTATCCTCTTCTATTACATAGGTTATGGTCATCTTACATCTTAGTCATAGTGCTTATAGAACAAGTGTCAATAGTAAGGATAGAAGAGTTACTGGCCGTTTAAGGGGAAAAGGGATCTCGCTTGTATCGAGGTGAGGGTACAAATTACACGATTTAAAAACTAAGGGTTAATCATCGGTCACAATCTACAAAACAACTTAAACTTATCAAATTCTAACTACCAAGCATAAAAAATTTCACATTCAAGGCTACAACTATAATCCTAGCAAACCATGAGCCCTTAACAAAAAATAAAATTACTTGGCCTACTATCCGAAGTGTCAGATGGCACGAGTTGAAAGATGAAGAGAAAAAATGTAATTAGTCGTCGCAAAATAGCGAGCGCTATGGTCGCAGAGAAATAATATATAAAATAAAGATAGAGGGCTCTAGATAGCATCATGGTTCTCTAAGGGGAGTGGGGTGTTAGTTGCTATATTCGGGGTATGATCAAGGGAGAAGTGTTGATTACATTCCTTTAGGCTTCCTAGGGTACTGTCTACTAATAACATGACAATGATATAAGTTTACAGTTCTTCAATACTTTCTAACTATGAAGATTAGGTTCAGTCCTAATATTCAAATTTTTGGTTTTCTATTGGTTCCTCAATACTAAGGTTAAACATTATGGTAAACTTCTAACTAACTCTAGTAGTGTCTATACTACTCTCAAGTCTTCATAATACATCAGGGGGTAATGGTAAACCAATTCTAGAGATAACAAATTCTAGGGTTCACTAGATATTCTAAACTTAGTGGTGTATCTATATTCTCGTTGTATTCTTAATAGGTGTGCTACCCTAATTATCATTCTAATAACAGGGGTTCCTATATTCTAGCAGAAGGCTATACTTAAAGAACAATTAGGGAAGCACATGAATCAAGCATGATGCAATTGTTCAAATAGAACAAATAGGAGGAAGATGAATCATAGTCAATGTGGATGAGATCCTATACTCTAGTCCTAGGTGCAGGCTTGTTCGGTACAGTAATGTAACCGAGACAATATGTTCTTGACCTGCATGGGCCACCACAAAAATATGTCACACCCCAGTCCCAAAATACGTAGGACTAGGACACGTAAGCATGCCAGCCGCATGGATATGGCAACTCCAATATATGGAAACCAAATCCACACGTACGCTGTATTATGAATATCAAATCCACAAGTGGTATAACATATGTCACAAGTCACAGGGTATAATCTAAATCTCATCCACAGAAAATCAAATATAAATAATAACCAACATCTATGAAACTAGATCTCAATAAGAAGTATCTAAGGATGATAGTTGGATGAAAACAAATCCACTACCAACTCGAATATAAGAGTAAATACAAGATGAGTACAACACAATCAAACCCAATATAAGAATACCAGCTATCAATCACGGCTCGAAGAGAAGACATCCACGAAGCATATAGAACCATCCAAATCTGTGCTCCTGCAAATACTCAAGAACAGATACACCTGGCAGGAGACCAGGTCCTCAGAGGGACATAACAAGATACTTAAACATATGCCAATAAAGTACTGAAATAAATATCCAATGAGGTCGCCTAACCGTATAAGTGAATGCAGTTAAGAACAACTTTCCCCACAAGTGAGCTATCTGACTGAAAACCTGGGATTTGGCATGGTTCTCTATTGGAGATCCAGGGGCCTACAAAGGCACGATGACTTTCGAACGCCGGAGGCCCGCCTGATAATAATATAATATATAGTGGTCATCACCACCCGTATCTCCAGTGGAGAATTCGGGCGCACAATAAAAAAAGTGTAAAGGAGCTCAAATGTGGTACTTGTTGTTCTCCCCACCCCATGCTCTAAGCATGTCACATCCATGACACAATTTGGTTCATAGCCTATTCTTAGTACCCTAGCCCAAATCCTGCAACCAAACAAGGACAAGGATGGGGCCACCGTACTACAATAAGCTATGTCCCTGGACCTCTAATAACTGCCAAGTCTACTAGCTTGCAAAGTTTTTAACAGCAGTTATTCCTAACGCACGGCCCAAACGTACCGATGATCAGTCAATACGTACGTCCGTGATCTATATGAGACTCACAACTCGTGTAAAAATATGTGTCACAGTCAAATGAACCTGATGATGCTACATGATAATGGGGTAGTCTCATAAACAAGGTCAATACAAATACATAAATAAAATATATTGCGACGACACCGTCGCGCATATTTTATATAACAGTTAAAATATATAAACTAAAGACAAAAAATAAAGATGCATGCAACATATGGAATATAAATAACAGTACAATGACAAGGTATACTTGCCTGGCAAGGAAGCTGCGATGTACCAATAACCTGCTCCAAAAATCGCGCAGAACAAATCCAATATCCTATGTACACATAAATATAATACAATAGAATTATTAGTATTTACACTAGCACATACACAACCATATTTACACTGGACTCAGGGGGTATACTAGGAGTAACACTAGTCATCTAACACGGTCAATTAAGCGTTGAATTACGCGGGTGTCGCGTCTTCAAGTACTGTACGAAATCAGTCAATCAACTGACAGGTGTCTATGCCAGTACGTTAATGTACGCAAGGCGGACAAATTCACAAGTTCTTAGGGTCAACATGGTCAAGGTAAGTATGGGATAGTCCATGGTGTCCTAGGGTCGTACAGTCTGAATATTTAGTCATAATTATCAATTAGTATTTACTTACATATATATTCATTTAACTATATAATAATATAACCATCAATTTATTTATATAATTATTGGAATACATATAGTAATTACGTACATAAATATATATACCAAACTGAATAATATTTGCGTACATGTAAATGTACGAACGCGCGTTGGGTTCTCCGGCTCAGGGTCCGATGTAAACTAACCGTGGTGGCTAAATACTACGTCCTACTGGAACACTGTCAGAGAATGTACTCGTCTGGGGTCCTGCTGCTGGTATGAATAAGAGTCCAAGTCACAGTCCAAATAGCCTATGTATTACAAATTTATCACGACAAAAGATAATTTATTTTAATTTATTTAATTTTGGAATAATTACTCTAAAATCCTATTTTAATCTTATTATTCTGATTTTTATATTAATTCCTAAATTTTGTCCAAAGAAACTGAATTTTATCAACTCGAGACTCATGGCACGCAAATCGAGGCGATCTGTTGACCGAAAAGTCAACCGACACAAACTCAAATTTCATGCATGATTTCCTATAGATTTCAGCGTTAAAAATATACTGGAATTTACGGCTCTTCCGAATTCAAATTTGTTTGGAAATTATGGCACATACAAATTTTGTATTGTGCACCGATGGTTAAATTCTAACCTAGAAGTTCTACAGAATTAACAGTATGTAAATACTTCGAATTAAATTCTGGGAAAAATATATGTCGATGATCTCGATATTAGATTTCCGAAACTTTAAACGGTTCGTGATTCTGATTCCGGGTTCTCCCGAAATTGCGAAAACATCGAAACACGTCTATTTTCGGACATGCTGTGCTCTACGAATTTTCCAGAATTTAATACTAATAATTTCAAAGAATAATTTATATAATCAGAAATCTAACCTCAATATCGTTCTAACAAAAAAACTAGGCCTCGTTTAGAGTCCGGAGCTATGCGCAATGGCTTCTGGAAGATGAAGGAACCCTAGATAGTAATTCGCCAAAAATTGGCTCAAGAAAAAACCCTAGAAAATAACTTAAACTATTATATATATATAGAGGAGAGAGAGTGCAGCCGCGGCTCGAAAAGCACCACGTGGCAGCCATCCGTGGCACCCCGCTCAGATCGAACGGTCAAATACTGACGTGGCTCGTCTCAGCTGAGTCCGAGTCGAACTCTGACTCGGCTCGGCTCGAGGTCGGCTCCGCTCCACCTCGCGGTCACTGACAGGCGGGCCCAGCACTGTTCGCTGCGGGAGGCTGACAGGTGGGCCCCCTGTTTGCTGACTGGGCAGAATTAATTACTTTTTGGGTTTTTTTTCAGAAATTAGTTTTTAATTCAGTTTTTCATAGTTAACTCTAAATAAATGCTAAAAATAATCAGAAAATTTTCAAAAAATTCTAAAAAATATATTTTATTATTTAGAACCTAAAATATAAGTTTAAGATATTTTTAATTAAGTTTGAACATAAAATAAATTCTTCAAAGTCCTAAAAAATTAGTGTTACTAGTTTTTAATTAACTAAAAATTATGAAAAAATCCCAATAATCTAAAATAGCCTAAAAATAATTCTAAATAAATATTTATATAAGTAAATATACTAAAAAAATTTATTTTCTAATTAACTAAGAGAATACTCTAAATAAATTCAACATCTATAATAAATATAATAATATAAAATATACACAAAATACCTATTTTGGGTGAGGGAGTTTACAATATCTCTATTTTTTTTCTTCTTCTTTCCACTTTTCCAACATTCCTATTAAATTGAGCCTAGTGATGCGCCGTGCTGAAGTTGATTTCGAGCCGAGGTTCACTATCAAATTATTATGATTATACCGCTGCTAAATATTTACCCACGAGTGGAGCGTATATCCCTACCCGAATGTTAGTCTATGCATCTAGAGATTGTCATCCTGCGATCAGACTGGTGAAAATCTAGGATAATAGACTGGAGGAGTTATAATGTATAGTTAGGACTACTATGTCCAATATGTAGATAGTGGTATTTTGTATATAATTTACGTTATACTTCTGCCTTCATGTTTGTATATATTTTGTTATAATGAATGAAATATATAGTCTATCTATATTTTGTTTTAAATGATGAATTGAATTAATTACTATTACCCCCACCCCCCATTTTCTAAGCCTAACTCCACTACCCTCCATTTTTTTAATTACTACTACCCCCCATGCATTCATAATTTGTTAATGGTAATTATACTAACCCCCCCCCCCCCCCCAAAAAAAAAAAAATTTGGGGGGTGAATGCAAATTAGTAATTAGCAATATGGGGTGGGGGGTTAACAAAAAATGCCCTATTTTTTTAAAAATTTAATCATTATGTCATTTCAATTTTATCATTGGATTCTAATACCATTCTAGAATTATGATTTGTTCATATCCTAATTATTCAGAAAATGGCCAATTCATCTTAATCTTCACTTAATTGAGACATCCGCGATAGACATTTACTGCATATTCTAATAAATCCTAGATATCAATAGCCAATGAGCCAATGTTGTAATGCCCCGTTCTATGCGGCGCATTGTGATGGCTGTTGGCTCGAAAGAATTATGTAAAGTTATTTGCGATCAGGACAAATTCGATTCATCAATGGTGGACGATTTTGATCATTCTCTCATTTCCCTTCACACTTAAATAAAAAGATGTTACTAGTATTTATTTCTACATGCCATGAGTTTGATAATGCTGAGTAAAAAAGAAGCAAAATAAAAAGAGAGTAACATCATTGTTGTTAACTTGTTATAGAAAATAGAATATTGAACTGTTATTATAGTAATATGGAATATAGTATTGTTATGTTATCATATGGAATATAGTGTAGTTATGTTATATTGTGGATAATTATACTGTTGTTTCAAAGAAAGAAATATGGAAAAAATTTGGGACAGTTGAGACACCAAGGTCGAAATTCTTGGACTAAAAAATAATATGGATGTGGTATGGTACTATAAAATGTTTGGGACCAATAGGTTACCAATCAGAATATCGTAGGGGAGTTTGGATATCGTGAGTATGAAATGTTGTACAATATAGCTTTATATTGCTTTAATTTAATTTATGTACTATGTATTTGTTTTATTGTTAACTATTCACACATTTACATGGTAATGCACAACTTATACACAAGGTTTTGATTCCTCGAGCAGTTGTCAGGGCACCGGGACTGGTACGTTCTAGAGAAAACATTGGATAGCTGTGCTGACGTACTATCACAGAGTATTGTGGGGCCTTCAGTAGGATTAACTACTCGGACTGGAAGGGTAGTACGTAATACGAGGTAATTCAAAAACTTTCAATAGGACTCGATACCTGCGCTGAACGGAAGTTGTCTAACCCAAAATAGTCTAAGATGGTGTGTGTGTTCATCAGTGGCCTTCATATAGTTAGGCTATATACGACTAATGTTAATATGTTTGCAGACCTATAAAGTTATTTGCATGGATGAACTCACAACATATTTATATTTTATGAACAATAAGAATTGATGCATGGACACACTTACGACACATTTATATATTATGAATAATAATATTGTTTGAAGAGAATGATGGTTGCCTTGGAACACATTTATGTTTTCTCTCTCTCTCTCTCTCTCTCTCTCTCTCACACACACACACACACAAATATATATATATATATATATATATATATATATATATATATATATATATATATGTGTGTGAAACTGTTAATCGATGATGTATTTATGTTTTGTATATATACTTATGAATTGCTAACTGATCCTAAGGCAAAAATAGAAAGACAACATAATAATTTTATCTGCTCTCACATGATTACCATGTTGGTTAGATGAGTCGACTTGAGATATCTTACCATTGCATTCTCTAATGTGTTGATCCCCTTAAATGCGAGGGGATTCACTTGGACGTGTTGAGACATTGGAGCTCGTTTGGCAACTTGATGTTGTTCGGCTGGAAGATATTATTCTTTTGGTTATAATGGGCATAATGTATGGAACATTATTAATTGTATTAGTTTCACAAGTTGTAAGTCTTGTGATACTATTCATTATCCAATATTTTTAATTGAGTTATTCTTTTGGCCTAAGAGCCATTGTAGTTTCGCTGCAAATTATCAATAAAGAGAAATGTTTTTCATATATCTCATGTTTATCAACTTTTCTACTTATTTTTTGCTGCAATGACTTAGTTTCTGAGATATTTTCTTAACTTTGATTGTTCTTGCCTTATACAAGTGTAATTTAGATTTGTACGGTATCACGTCCAATGACAAATTTCAATTTTACAGAATTAAAGTATGACATAATGGTATCAGAGAACTTATTTACTTCCTTGGACCCTCATTTGATTCATTTCAACTCTAAATTTCTTCAGTAGTCAAAAGTCTTTTGACCCTCTTGATGTTCTGATAATTGTTTTATACAATAAATCTAAATATATTATGATTCTTATATGGATATTTTATTGATTAGTGGGTAAAATATAGACTAGACAATCATTTCTAGACTATGGTTTACTTATTACTAGTTACTAGCTTAGGATTGATGTCTAAGTAACTCTAATAAGTACCATGTATCTTATTTTGTATACTATAAGTTTATTAATTTAGGATATTTTCGTAACATATATGGCAGTATTCCCTACTTGGATCGACCGCTTACCAACATGCTCGTATGGATAATCATTAGAGATTGGACAATCATACGATTAAGGCATTTTTGAGGTATATCGACAAATCATAGAATCGAACTTAGTTAAGATTATTATATTTATTATATTATTCTTAATCATAATGTGTATGTTATTTGTTTGCTAATTATAAAATGTGTACAATACGCTCTTAGTTATCATTTCAAAGTCATATCATTTTATGTCACTACCAAAATAAGTCAAATTAGCGACGTTTTTAGCGACTCCAAAAGACGACGTCAAATTGAAGATCGTTATGGTAAGAAAACATGTCAAATTGAAGATTGATCGCAATTTATTAGGTGAGCGTTATGGTCAAGATTTGTGAATACATATGAGTGGGGCGGAGAAATCTCCCATGTACTACTCCGATGCTCAAGTCGGTCTAAGCTTTGTGTTTGGTCATTATCGACAAGTTACAAGAATCCATTTTTAGAAGGTTTGGGACAATAACAATTCATCACCCTCTTACCTATTCCAATTAATACTAGGCTTCACCACTTGACATTGTTGCTAGCAGTGTGTCACACCAAAGTCCCAAAATGCATAGGACAAAGCCACGTGGCAATAGCCAGCTAATACAACGTCCAAGGATATTCTAATTTAATGGACCCATAGAAGCATAGTATGTTGTCTAGTATGAACTCCGGTTCACAAATCATATTAACAAAAAGCTGATAGGTATCTAGATCTTATTGGGGGGAATAAATACATGAAACTAACAACAACTAAAATAAATGCTAAAAGTAAATATACTGAGTTTTAAATGTTCAGCCAAAATATACCGAGTCCAGTGAGACAAATCCACTAGTAGTAGACTGAAGATAAAATACTGAAGGACAATAACTATATTCTATCATCTCTAACTAGATAATAATGTTTGAACCATAAGATAAAAACCTACCCGATCATCTCATGGGTACTCTGATGGATAGACCTCCATAATCCTCTAGATAAGGTGCTCCGAAATCTGGTCCCAATCCATACACTACCAGAAAAAGTCAAATTAGCGACATCTAAAAACGTCGCTAAATAACCAAAAATCGTCGCTAATTTGGTTTAGCGACGTAATTAGCGACGTTTTAAAGCAGTCAGAAAAAACCAAGTCGCTAAAACAAAAAATGTCGCTAAACATCGCTATGCCGACGTTTTTTAGCGACTTTAATGTGTCGCTAAATTTAGCGACGTTTAGCGACGCCGGGTCACTAAATAGCAACGTTTATTAAAGTCGCTAAACGTCGTTGATTAGCGACTTATATAGCGACATTATACCGACGTCTTTAATGACCTGGCAATACTGCCATGTCAGCAATTTGCGACGTACAGCGACGTCATTAGCGACTTGTTACAGCATCGCTAATTAGCGACGTATTTAGCGACGTAAGTGAACGTCGCTAAACGTCGCTAAAACTTTGCTAATTTTCAAAAAAAAAATTGCATTTCTGGGTTTACCAACCCCCTTGGGTTTATTATCAGGTATATGATGGTAGTAGAAATAATTGAATAAAGAACACAGTAGCAGCACCAAGGAAGAAAATTCTAGTGCACTGGGTAAATATAGGCCAAGTATCAGTCATCAGTTGTAAACCAAAATATGAATAATATAATAAAATTTGAAGAAAAGTAAGCATCCAGCAAATCTCATCGTAAACGTAAAGAATATGGCAAATTTATATCCATACAATCGAATCCTAAATAATAAAAAATATATAAATATCCAGTAACTAACTATACTACAGCGGATCTGCAGGAGGCTGACCACCGATGCGCTTGAAGGATAAGAACTGCTCATACTCGTCCCGTGGAATCGACACTGTTGTCGATGGAGAAGGCAGTGACGTCGGTGGAGTCTGTGTCGATGTAGGCGCACCAGGAGGCCGTGCCCGCTCCAAGTCTGCGAGTCGCTGGTTGTAGAAATCCATGGTAGATAACAACCTCGTACTGCTATGAACCATTAGATTCCTGATATGCGTCATCGTTTCTCGGATCTTTCGTTCTATTAGTAGCAACATGCGGTTTGAAATACGTCGAGCAAAAGTTTATAATCTCCTCGAGAACATAAGCTTCATAAATAGAGCCCTCAACCCGTGCCTTGTTTTTCACCTTTCTTTTTAGGTGATTCAGATGCCGCTCGAAGGGGTACATCCACCGATAACCGATAGGACCACCAACACGTGCCTCATAGGAAAGATGAATTGGCAAATGCTCCATAGAGTCGAAGAATCCAGGAGGAAATACCTTCTCGAGCTTACATAGTATTACCGCAATGTCCTTCTCTTGCTTTTCTAGACGATCGACGAGCAACTTAGTACAACAAAGATCTCTGAAGAATATGCTCAGCTCTGTCAATGGGTCCCAAATGACCTGCGGTAAGAATTCCCGAAATGCAATCGGAATTAACCTCTTCATGAATACGTGACAATCGTGGCTCTTCATACCCACCAGTTTGTTCTCCTTGAGGTCGATGCATCTTCTCAAGTTTGACACGTACCCGTCTGGAAACTTTAGACCCTGAATCCACCTACAAAGTCTATATTTATCCTCTTTCTCCAGTGAAAAAACTGACTTAGGTTGCTTTAACTTTCCATTCCCCACCTCTATCAAATACAATGCAGGACGTCTACATATTTCTTCTAAGTCCAACCTGGCCTTCGAATTATCTTTCGTCTTCCCCTTTACCTCCATTACAGTATTAATTATGTTATCAAACACATTCTTCTCGATATGCATGACATCAAGGTTATGTCTGATCAGATTGGTGCTCCAATATGGCAGATCCCAGAATATACTCCTTTTCGTCCAGTTATGGGTGCGACCAAATCCGTCACACTTGTACCCCTAAGCAGGCTCTTCGATAGCACTTGGTAAATCTTTTACCTCTTCCCATATCGTGCATATGGGCCACCTTGGCGGTGGATTGGCCTTCTCCACAACTCCCGCACGAAAAGGATTCCGGCTCCTCCGGTACGGATGATCTTTCGGTAAAAATTATCGATGACAATCGAAGAAGCACGGTTTGCCTCCGTATTTCAAACGAAAAGCCTGAGTACGGTCCATGCAATATGGACATGAGAGACGACCATGGGTGCTCCATCCCGATAATATTCCATAGGCCGAAAAGTCGTTGATGGTCCACATAAGTGCAGCCCTCATCTAAAAATTCTGCTTTCTAGAAACATCGTACGTATTGGCACCTACTTCCCACAGCTGATTCAACTCATCTATCAAAGGCTGTAAATACACATCGATGTTCCTCTTTGGATTGTTCGGACCCTGGATAATAACGGTTAGGAATATATACGGAGTCTTCATACACATCCAAGGCGGTAGATTGTATGGAGTGACGATCACAGGCCAACACGAATACTGGGAGCCCGAAAGTCCAAATGGGGTAAAACCGTCAGAGGAGAGCCCTAATATGACATTATGCGCTTCCTCGACAAAATGTGGATACTCTCGATCAAAGTGCTTCTATGCTTCTCCATCGGATGGATGATCCAATACTCCTTCGATCTGTTTTTGCCTGTGCCAACTCATGTTTTCTGCAGTCTCCTTAACCATAAACAACCGCTGCAACCGCGACGTCAAAGGCAAGTAGTGCATCGAATCGGAAGGCTTCCTTGCACCGACAGACTTTCCTCTAACAGTGGCCTTGTAGCGATCAGTACCACAGAATCTGCACGCATCTTCATCCTTGTCGTCTTTGTAGTACAATATGCACCCGTTGCGACATGCATCGATTTTCTCGTATCCCATCCAAAGCGATCTCACCATTCTCTTAGATCGATAGAAGTCTTTAGGCAACTTTGCACCCTCGGGCAAGATCTCTATAATCAAATCGAGCAATCGATTATAGCATTCTTGCGATATGTTAAAATCGGACTTGATGCTCAATAATCTTGTAACCACCTCCAACGGTGAATGATCCTCACAACCAGGATATAGTGGAGTCCTTGCATTCTCCAGCAACTCCATAAACTTTGCAGTATTGGCATTCAGTGCCTCCTCAGCTGCATCATAATTGTCCGGATTGAAACTAGGTCCCGCCGTATCATAATTGTTCGGATTAAAACTAGGCCCCGCCGCATCATAAACCATGTTCACCAACCCGTCATCGTAAGCATCGTGGTCGTGGACATCCATATACGGCTCCACATAGGGCTCCGACTCCGATGCTAGAGATACAAGTTCTCCGTGCGCGGTCCACTGATAGTAATTCGGCGTGAAGCCCTTCGAGTATAAATGATATGTAACTTCCACTTCTTGATGATATTTCCTGTTGCGACATCTCACACACGGACACTTAATTTTGGTACCGTCCATGTACTGAGGAAAAGCCTTGGCGAACTGCAGGAACTGCTGTACACCCTCAATGAATTCATTTCGCACACCGCACATGTCATCAGGATGACGGTTGTACATCCACGAACGATGACGCAGATAGTAATTCATATCCATTTCTAGATACTTCTGCAAAAATAACAGTATGTATCATATAAATCATTACATACAGTGGTTTATCACCTAACTTCATAACTTAACCGTACTATAAAAATCATAACTGATATAATACATACTTTCATTTATCAAAGTCTAAAATAAGCAATATTCAAAACAACTGACCATTTATCAAAGTCTAAAATAAGCAATACTTTCATTTCATAACTTATATAATACATACTTTCATTTATCAAAGTCCAAGAGCCCTTGAAATGATAAACATGGTTAACTAGTTCATGGTGATGTTTCTAAGCCACTTCTAGATCCATACTAGTTTATACTAGTCAATACTAGGTTAATACCTTGCTACACTATGTCTTCTAGGTCGTACTAGGATATTCTGCTTTGAAATTAAGTACTCTACTATCCATACTGAGAGCCTCTTACCCTTGGCCTGGCACCTTGCACTTCATCCTTATACTTGCTCACTGGACTACAACCCATAGCAGTCACTCCATGATACCACAGTATCAGTTCACTTCACAGCACTTTTGTGCTCTAATTAAACTGTACTGCACTGATCACTCTTGCCAATTAAATCCCTGATACCACAGTATCAGTTAAGGGTTGTATTGGCATGCAACAAGTGACCGGTGAACACCTACCCGATACTTGCCTATACCTTAACCCAAACACATGCCTGCAGACCCTAACTAAGTCTGCAACCTCTGATACTTTGCACTTATTCTGCAATGGCTAAATCTTTCCTTCACTTAGTTGTTTCCAACTGCCCTTAGCTACTGCCATGGCTCACAGCAGTGCTTGTTGCTGCCTTGCCATTGCTCAAGCATGCATGTGTTTGATGCTGCTCAAGTGTGCACCAACACTCTCCTACTACAGAAGATGACAGGAACCAATCCCCTCCTCACAGTGCCAACCCGACACCACTGCAACACATTGCCAGCTTGCCTAATGCACTAGGCCAAACTGAATTGAGTTCAGTTCCTGAAGCCTCATAGTTCAGTAGTGACACCCACACACAACTCGACTCTTCTACCCTCTCCCACATCAAGCACAGCTAAAAGACACTATGAACACCAACACAGATAACAGTAGCTATATATATTTATATATATATATATATATATATATATATATATATATATATATATATATATATATATATATATATATATATATATATATATCGAGATACACCTATATATACATACACTCTCTCATATGCAAATAGATAATACACCAATTTATATATACATATCATATGATACTCGAAGGCATAAATAGACACACACACACAACCACTAGTCCAATTCACAAATATTTGGTGTGCAACACCAAGATACTCTAGGATACATCCTCCATACACCACACCACCATGATACCAACCCTCAATTCACATGGACACATCCAATAGATCAAATATTGTGTGTGTCAGTGTGTGTGTGTGTGTGTGTGTCGTGCCTGTGTCAGTGTCAGTATCAGTGTCTTTGTGAGTGTGTGTGTGTGTGTGTCTGCGTTTGTGTGTGTATGTCATGTGTGTTGTGTGTGTCTGTCAGTGTCTGTGTGTCATGTCTGTGTGCGTGTGTCGTGTCTGTCAAGTGTATCTTGTGTCAGTGTCACATGAGAGAGAGAGAGAGATTACCTAGAGCTCGAGGAGGAGGAGGGGGATGCAGGAGTAGCCGCAGCCGTGGAGAGCCGGTCGTCGGAGAGGGGGGGGGGCGGAGGAAATCGAAAACTTTCAATTTTTTCGACAGATGGGGAAAAAAAACTGAGCCCTAATTAACGTCCAAAATTTAGCGACGTTTAGCGACGTCAAATAAAAACGTCGCTAAAATAAAATTTAGCGACGTCAAAGACGTCGCTAAATACGTTGCTAAATATTTTTGATACATACGTCGCTAATTACGACGCTAAACGTCGCTAAATCAGATATATTAGCGACGTTTAGCGACCTTAATTGAACTTATAGCGACTAATCTTTTAAAATCTTAATAAAAGTCGCTAAACGTTGCTAAATGTCACCATTTAGCGACGTCTAGCGACTTTTTTTATGGAGTCACTAATTTAGCAACATTTTTACTTGGAGTCGCTAAAATACGTCGCTAATCCCGCTTTTTCTAGTAGTGATAGATCTCCCAGTCCTCCTGCTCGTATAAGCCTGGAAGAAAACTAGGTCCTTATATAGGGACATAAAATACATAATATATAAGCCTACAATAACATTATAAAGCATGCAGATAATATGTAATAAAGTGGAACTAATAACTGTTAATATTGACACTAGCTATACAGGTCGTGTGATACACAAATACGACCTTGTATGAATGCAAGAACTGCTGGATAATGGAAAATATCTACCGAAGATCCTCGGTAAACTCACGAGTAGGAATTAATACCCTCGCCCCTAGTGTGGGCTTGCGGGGTAAGCATAGCCCCTTGCGTGGACCCTAGATTA
Organism: Iris macrosiphon; assembly: GCA_036927795.1. Lineage (NCBI taxonomy): Eukaryota > Viridiplantae > Streptophyta > Magnoliopsida > Asparagales > Iridaceae > Iris > Iris macrosiphon. Next base: position 249,472,927 of record JAYESA010000004.1, read on the forward strand.
GGAAGAAATGAGAATAGCAACACAAGTGGCGCATAGTCATCCTTCCGACCCCATTCTGTTCTACCAAATTAATATGTGTCAGAGTAAAAGATTTGAAGTGTATTTGGTACGACAATATTGACAAATACATTTGTCTCTTTGATGCTTATTGCAAAGAATAAGAAATTCGACACCAAATAACTCTACTAAAGACACCTCGACCAATTTGTACAACCTTGATCATGGACAGAATGGTATGGGGGCTGGGATGGACTAGACCACCCAAAATTTCTCTCTCTCTCTCTCTCTCTCTCTCTCTCTCTCTCTCTATATATATATATATATATATATATATATATATATATATATAGGTAAACAGAATATGAGCCATAATGCTCATATTCCTACATGAGCCACGCATATATGGACAAATAAGAATAGTGTACTAGTGCACATGGGTGCACATAATATATATATATATATATATATATATATATATATATATATATATATATATATAGTAAACGAGATATGAGCAATAGTGCTCATTTTTTTAAATAAGTTATGCACATGTGGAGCACATGTAGACCAATATGAATGGATTTCTACTTTCCATGTGCACCCATGTGCACTAGTACACTCTATTCCTATTGGTTCACATGTACATGGCTCATTTAGAAAAAAATGAGCACTATGGCTCATATCCCGTTTACCCGAGTGCACTAGTACACTCTATATATATATGGTAAATGAGATATGAGTCATAGGCTCACATTAGTCCATGTATATTGGCTCATGTAGAAATAATGAGCCTATGACTCATTTCCCTCCTCCTTTTTTTCTATATATCATGCAATGCAATCAAGAACCACATTAACTCCACCACCAAAGTAGCATTCCCTCGAACCATATATTTCCCCCTCTCCTCTCTCTGGCTACTTCCACACCACCACCATGGCCACCACCTCCACCACCTTTCTCCTCTTCCCAGCCATTGCTCTCCTCCTCTCCCTCCTCCTCCTCCTCTTGAACAATAACAAGAACAACAACAAGAGCAGCCCCTCCAAACCCCTCAATCTCCCTCCGGGCCCGCCCGGCTGGCCCGTCGTCGGCAACCTCTTCCAGGTAGCCTTCTCCAACAAGCCCTTCCTCAATTACGTCCGCGACCTCATCGGCGTGTACGGGCCCATATTCACGCTCCGCATGGGCGCGAGGACCCTCATCGTGGTCTCCAGCGCGGAGCTGGCCCACGAGGTCCTGATCAGCAAGGGCCAGCAGTTCGCGGACCGGCCCGCCGAGAACCCGACGAGGACCGTGTTCAGCTGCGACAAGTTCACGGTGAACTCGGCGCTGTACGGGCCCGAGTGGCGGTCGCTGCGGAGGAACATGGTGCAGGGGATGCTGAGCGCGAGCAGGCTCCGGGAGTTCGGGCCCATACGGCAGTCGGCGATGGACCGCTTCGTGGGCCGCCTGCGGGCCGAGGCGGCGGCCAACGACGGAGCGGTGTGGGTGCTCAGCAACGCGCGGTTCGCCGTCTTCTGCATATTGCTCGCCATGTGCTTTGGGGTCGATCTCGACGAGGAGAGCATTGTCAAAGTTGAACAGGTACGTACGTAGTCAGTCTTTCAAAGTAGCAGTTTATATAATATCTACCATGTTCATGTTTATGATTACATGTTGCAATTTCATCTCATTAATTATTCTGGTTTTAGGATGAGTGCAATTGTCATATATATACTAACAGTCGTGCTATTTGGCATGCGTCCGGTGCATCCGCGGTGCATGCGTCCGACGGAGAAGGGAGGACAGAGCATTGGAGAGGGGAGAGGTGTCGGCTGAGCGGGAGGAGGGGAGGCCGAGCATAAGGGGGATGGTGGCAGTAGCTTCGCCCTTCTCAGCCGTGCGCATGCAACATGCCGTGCACCGTGCCAAATATCATTTTTGATATACTAATACCCTCTCTTTTTTTCACACACACACATATATATATATATATATATATATATATATATATATATATATATATATATATATATATATATATATATATATATATATATATAAATTTTTTAAAATGTATAAAATAGATAATAACACATTTGAGTATGACTATTATAGTCATAAATTTTCGTAATAAACGTCATAAAAGAAGAAGAAATTAAGAAAATTATAATTGACAGAAAGACTTTTACAATGTTTTCGGGTTGTCAAAATAGATTACAAAAACTATTCACAAATTGGTATGTGATCATAACTGTAAATTTGTTTTTAAAAAGTTTAATAAATTAATGATAATTTTGGTAACTCACTTTAACAATATTGTAAATGACTTATTGACAATTATAATTTTTTTCATTGCAAAAAAAGACAATTATAATTTTCAAAATGAATGCCATGAGTTCTCTATTTTTTTTATTTCTTTTTAAGGAAATGAACAAGTTTCCTTTCCTTATTGATTGTTTAAATCCCTCAACCATACATACATACATACATACATACATACATACGTACATAACATAAACAATTAGAATAAATAAGTATAAAAAAGAAGTCGCAACTAATTAAACTGCGCAAACATTCATATTAATTATATGCAGGTGATGAAGAAGGTGCTGATCACCCTGTCTCCAAGGATGGACGACTACCTCCCCCTCCTCAAGCCCTTGTTCCTGAAGCAAATGAAGCAAGCAATGGAAGTCAGGAAGGAGCAGATCCAGACCATAACCCCGCTCATCGAGAAGCGGCGCTCGATACTCCGTAACCGCGACCTCGACCGCGGCGCGGCTCCCTTCTCCTACCTCGACTCCCTCTTCGACCTGAAGGTCGAAGGGCGCAATTCCGCCCCCACCGACACCGAGCTTGTGACGCTGTGCTCCGAGTTCCTCAACGGCGGAACCGACACCACCGCCACCGCGATCGAGTGGGCCATCGCGCGGCTCATCGAGAATCCCTCGATGCAGTGGAGACTGTACGAGGAGATCGTGTCGGTGGCGGGAGAGCGGCCCGTGGAAGAGAAGGACACTGCCAACATGGTGTACTTGCAGGCATTCGTCAATGAGCTACTGAGAATGCACCCCCCCACGTACTTCTCCCTGACGCACGCCGCGGTCGAGAAGGGCGCGACGGTGGGCGGGTACGACGTCCCGACCGGGGCGAACCTGGAGCTGTACCTGCCGACGATATCGGAGGACCCGAAGCTGTGGTCGAACCCGACCGCGTTCGACCCGGACAGGTTCGTAACGGGCGGGGAGAAGGCGGACATGACGGGCGTGTCGGGCATCCGGATGATACCGTTCGGCGCGGGGAGGAGGATATGCCCCGGGCTGAGCATGGGGACCACGCACATCACGCTGATGCTGGCCAGGATGGTGCAGGCGTTCGAGTGGCGGCTGCACCCGTCCCGACCGGCGCTGGACTTCGGGGAGAAGCTCGAGTTCACTGTGGTCATGGAGCAGACACTCTTGGCCATGGTTAGCCCAAGGAAGAAGAACAACTAGAACTAGCTAGGGTTATCTTTTGGTTCACTATGATGGAATTATAATTCGTAATGGTATGGAGTTTGTAATGGTTTGGTTCACTATAATGATAATGGAAAAGAGTGAGTTTGTAACGTAATAGAATTATAATTATATATATTACATGTTTGGTTGAAATATATAATCAAATTATGTAATGCAATATAATGTCAATTGTTTTCCGACATTTGGTTTATCACATAATGTAATATAATAATATTTTTTTACTGGCATCATTTTGACAAATATATTTTTGATATTTATATTTTCTATTTTGGTCAACCTTAACATTTGTGAAAAAAAAATTAAAAAAAAATTTAAGTTTTAAGAAAATACAAAATAAAAACAAAAATAAATAAATAAATAATAATAATAATAATAATAATTAAGAAAAAAAATATAAGTTTAATAAGTTGTAATGTAATTGCTATTATATGAGGTTTATGTTATAATTATTTTTTAAAGAAAAATAATGTAATGTAATCAAGTCCGTGATAACCATTATACTACATCTAATAAATTGTCCAACTAAACACCCTAAATACAATTATATTACATTATCCAACCTGCAAACCAAACACATCCAAGGTTTAATAGGGGTTTGGGTTTTGGTGTTGGCTTTCATCTTTCATATATCTTGGAAACTTTTTTGTTTTGCTTTGTGGAAGATGTTTTTTTTATCTTCTTCGAGTGTGTTATGTAATAAATTTTGCGCTATATATTAATTGAACATTTCAAGCTTTGTAAATTAATATCTTAATTAGATTACTATAATTAGTAAGTAAATATTTAGATTCTTTTTTTTTATTTGTAATTTACTACCCAGTAAGGTAAGATTTCAGTATATATAAAAAGTGAATATAAGAAGTGCATCATTCTACAAGGCTTTGGGTTTATAAAAACGAATATAAGAGGCTACAAATCAAAACAAGTTGACAATAGTTAATTGCTAATTATAAATAATGTCTATAATTAGTAATAACTTGTAAATGGCAAAAAGATTACAAGATTTAGATGGAATTTAGTCTATTTCTTTCAACTGCTTTAGTACTATGAGGTTCTTAATTTCTCACCTGTTTTTAATTTTTTTTACCAAATAGATGTATCAGTATAACTGACTCTTCTTTCTGTTGTTGTACTCTAGTCTAGGTATTTGAAGCTCCATTAATGGATGATCAGTGGCAACGATATGTGCTGCTGATGCCTCATCCTAATAAATTGATGGTGCTGAGTTTGGTAGAGATTTTACTACCGAGCTTGCATATGTACTTTACCATGTAAATTAGTTTGGTGACTCACAGCTGGGTTATTGATGAAGCATTTCATGTGGCACTGACTTTGTGAAAAGTCACATCGATTGCGGTCCATGACATGTTTATTGCTTTCCCTTTCTAGATCGGTCCTCTTTTCTGAGTTTTATTTACTTTACATGTAGCTAACCTTTGCATGCTGTTTCACTCTCACAGGAATTGTTTCCTTATATGTTGATACGTACGTAATATGCTTTTGTGTTCTTTCATTGATTGGTCCTTCTAGACTTCTAGTAGGTGTTCGTATCCCCTTAGCCAATTTCGGGAATTTACCTACACATGTTTTAATATGTCGCTACTTAACCATCATCATCTGAGTCTTGTCCCATCATAATGGGATCTATGGAGCAGAATAGAGGACTATGGAAGATTTGCCAATGTTTTTGTTGTAGAGCTAGCTCGTGTTCAACACTGACAAGGCGACCGACCGCATCAAAACATGGCTCACAATGAGTCAATGCAAGCAATTTCCTGCAGGATGGTTGCAGACTGGGTTAGTCCAATAATAATACAGGCTCACTCATTTCATGTTAGGAGAAACTCCATGTGTATATTTTAATATTGGGCTAATTATTTACTTAATGTCATACATATGGTGTCTTAACCCGAGTGGTAAGTAGTGTGGGGGATTTTGTAGATGGACATGGATCGACACCCACAAACTGCATTTGTTTTTAACACTATTAACTTAGGATCCCCTTATAGCCTAGGACCCGGAAGACCAAGTTTATGTTCGGGTTCGAGCTCGGACTCGGATTTAGGGTGCAAAACGGCATTTTATGGAACAACTTCAAAGTCTTCCCGTGCAACCTTATACGGAGGAAGATGATGCTTTGTAGTGGTTCAAGAAGTTCAATTGCTAAGTCAGTACAATCGAAACTAGATACTTCTTGAAAGATAATAGACTTTGAGAGTGTCGAATCTTGCTTTGAGCAACAGTGGGTATGACCACCATAACAGGCTATGTAACTGCCTAAACCAAAAATCCCAAATTTCTTTCGTATTTTAAAATTCCTAATAAAAAAAAATTCTATAATAAAAAAAATCTTATTTAGTAATTATAGACAAATGTGAGTTTCTAATATAAATTAATAATAAATATTTAATTAAAGAAATATTAGAATTAAGTAATTAGATAGTTTGAAAATTCTATTTTTAAACGGCTAGTATTAAGAAATAATAATAATAATAATAATAATAATAATAATAATAATAGAAAATTTGAGTTGCACCCCACTTTATTTATCCATATTCAAGATTCACCATACACGATTACCATAATGTACGGCGGCCCTCAGTTTTAAGAGAAACCGTCTGCAACTAACGGTCAACTCTGTCACGCCCCAGTCCCAAAATGCCGAGGGACTGGAGAGGCGTGGCAATGGCCAGCAGCACGCACCGATGGACAACCCAATTTAATGGATCCATCAGGGCATGCTTAAGCTGTAGTCTAGCAGTAATAAGTTACAAGTCTCAGGTATTACTAATCTCATCCACAGAATAACACAGATTAATTGCCAGAAATAATGCAATGGAAATAAATATGCAATAACAAATAAGGTTGTCTCGGGAAACAAATCCGAGAATTATTCTGTTACAATTAAGGAAAAATAGACAGGAATAGAAATGCTGAAAATGGAAATACTGTGTAGTTGAAGCCGGTGCTCAGGAGAAATCTTCGGCCACTACTTCGTCCTCTGTTCCTTGTTCTGCTCCAAGGAGTGCTCCGGTACCGTATACCTCTGGGTAGTTCTCTTCAGCTGTACCTGGGGACATAATTCGGATCCAGGTCCTCAGGAGACAGCAAGGTACAGAAAATACAAGCCAAAATAAATACAGTGCAACAGATAAAATAATCCTCAGGGTAAACTAAGTAACCAACTATGTGATATGCAATATGAGAGCAGCACTAGAACTCAGGCTGAAGCCACTACAAGCTCTGTGTCGGGGAGCCGGTAGCGGCAATAACTATGAATTACACTATGATATATACTATGTTTTATATATAATATCAGCCTGTAGTCTGTGTGTCTCTCCCCACCCAATGTAATCCCACGTCTCATGTCCACGATGCCTCATGTCCATGTCACGCACGATTAAACTAATGCAGCAAGTCTGATAGCTATGAATCAATTGTTTAAGAATGTAAAGTCTATGTCATACAACATGCATCCTATACAGAATCACCTCGAATGACTCAGGAAGACTCTGTCTCATGGAATAGTGTCAAGTGTCCTGGGTTCTGGTGTACTTGATAGGACAAGTACGAGAATTATCGGGTCTCGATATCCATGTCTATGTGACGTTACACAACCCCGCGTACGGAGTTGGCATCCGACTATGATCGGACACTAAGCACGTCACTCGTTTCTTAGGTTAAGCAGTTAAAACAAGTTTATATTTAATTCCACAAGAAATCCATTAAAATACAATGTCAAGAATTACTGAGATTTGACAAGCTTTACTTGTCCATTATTGCATAATTAAGTCCAGGAAATAACTAGCAAGCTGCAGGGTTTGGCAAGGTACACTTGCCTGTGGTTCCGGCTATGTTTGCAGTTCTGACTTCGGCTGGATTCGCAGGCGGTATTCCGGTTGCTGAAACAAACATCACCATCAGATCCAGAAAATATCAATCAGCTAGGAACGCCTGTCCTTGGGTCCAATTTGGAGACAAAGACAAAAACGACAGTTTCGGGCCAAAACGGGGTCCACCGGTGGGCCTGCTTTGCACCGAAAAATGCGTCCGGGTCAACGGTCTCCAAATTTACCAAACTCAGTGTCAACAGGTCAGAAACGCTGATACGAACCCAACGGAACTTTCAGAATTGGATTCCGATGAGCCGAACACAAAATCGCCCGTCGAGCGGGGCCTGTGGGGCCCACGACACGCGATTTCGTCAACGTTCTCAGAATCGAACCAAACTTGACCCACAGGACCAGCGTATCGCTACGAGTCCGATGGCGCAAGTTTCGTCTCGATCCGACGTGTGTACACAAAGTTAGGGCGCGTTCCAGAAAGTACGAATACGGGGCGATGTCCGCGGATACGCGTTGATTCCGGTGTGCACGCACACCCGAATCAGCTTCCGCGAAATCCCACACGTCCGTATCGACGATGCGCACGTATCTGTGAAGACCGCGCGCGACCAAGTCATCCCGTTTGGCGGGGCGTACTCAGTTCCGGGGTGAAACAGGGTCTGGTTTTTTCCGGTTTTTGGATCACGGTGTGCGATCACCACAGGACGCGATGCCCCGAGCGATTTGTCCGGACACCGAGAGGGTCATACAGGCTTCGCAACGAAATTTACGGAATCAAAAACAGAGCTACGAGCAAGAAGATACACGCACCTGAACGGGACCCGAAAATCGGGATCCGAATGGTGTCCGACACGTGTCCGACTCGTGTCGGACACAGGAAAAGAATCTAGGGTTAGGGTTTCTGGCCGAACTCCGGCGGGGACGGCGGCTAGGCGGCGGCTGGACTGCGACGGAGGGCCGGGGGCACGCGTCGTGGCGGTGCGGCGGCGCTGGGGGCGGCGCGGCGGCGCGGGCTGCTGCTGTTGCCGCTGTTGCTGCGGTGGCCGCTGCGTCGACGAGGGGAGGAGGAAGGAGGAGGGGGTGGCTGAGCACGGCGGAGGGGGCTGCGGGTAGGTGGCGTCGGCCGGCGAGACAAGCGGTGGCGGGTGGTGGTCGTGGGGGAGGTCTGGCCGGAGAGGGGCTGACGGGGGGGAATTTATAGGCGAGGGGAGAGAGGGGGCGGGGCCGAGCGGGGCGGGGACGTGGGTGGCGTGGAGGCGTGGGCGGCCGGAGCGGGCGGAGGGCACGGCGGAGGCGGCGGGTAACGCGGGGAGCAGCGCGGGTTGTGGGGGAGAGGGGGAGACGGGTCGGTCGGGTGCGGGTCGGGCGGCGGCGGATCCGACCCGACCCGCTGGGCAGGGTGGGCCGGCCCAAGGGCCGCGGGCTGGGTTCGTGGGCCGGGTCGGGCTGGGCTGGGTTATATATTTGTTTTTAAATAATAATAATAATAATAATAATAATAATAATAATAATAATAATAATAATAAAATAATTAATAAATAAATAAATAAATAAATAAATAAATAGTTTTAGGTGTTTTAAAAATAGGTCCGGGGTCCGATAAATTCCAGAAAAATTGTCCTAAGTCCAGTTTTTCATTTTACACCAAAAAATATTATTTCTATAATATTTTAATATCATTTATTATCATTTAGAAATCATTTAATAATTAAAACCCTGTTTTTAATTTACAGAAAATTCCCAGAAAATTCCAGAAAATTGTGAAAAATCTAGTTTTTAAAATTTTGAAAAATCAGGGGGTTTACAATCTACCCCCCTTAAGAGGATTGCGTCCTCGTAATCAAAAGAATAACCGGTCAACAGAGATGACGCGGTCGCAAGCATCGTTTGAAAACACATCACAAGATACTTAGGGAAATACCGTTTCCCTAAAAATGAAAGTTATGCACTTCCAGAAAATATAGTTAAAACAAAAGATCTACAACTTTTATGAAAACCAGGTTGTTATTAACAAGTTGTAATTTATTAGGTTGGGGCTGAGGTCACGAACCAAGAGGCACGAGCTACAACAATACTAGAAACGGATAACTACGAATCACTTACTCGCATCAGCGTCCTGCATAGTCATCGCATAAGCTTGTCCTCGTCCTTGTGGTGGATTCCTCTGCTGCTGTTGGGCTTGCTGGAAGAGTGTCGCCTGAGGTGCCAGAGGTGGCCTCGGTGCTGGCAAAGCTGGTTGGTTTGCCCTTGGTGCTCCATCTCGATGCTGGGGACAGTCCTTGGCTATGTGTTGATTGGTGCCGCAAATCAAGCATAATCTCAACTTGCGTCTGCAGTTCTGCTCGACATGGCCTATCTTGCCGCAGTAGTGACAGGTAGGAAGGGTCTGCGAAGCTGCCCTGGGTGGCTGGTTCGTGTGAGATCTCTTTGCAGATTCTCCCGGTGATGATCTGTCTGGTGCTGAGGTGATTGGCCGCTTGAGGCGAGACTCTCTCCTGGTGACGCGTTCCATGCGTCGGGCTGCAGCGAGAACGTCCGAGTATGATGTTGGTGCGACGGACCCAATTAGTTTCTGCAGCTCAATGTTCAGTCCGTCGAAGAATTTCTCGGCCTTCTCTTCCTCTGTCGGGATCAGGGTTGGGGCGAAGCGGCTCAGACGAATGAATTCTGCGTTGTACTCTTCCACCGTCATAGAGTCCTGGGTGAGGCGATTGAATTTGTCCCGCAGTTCTGATCGAGCGATAGCCGGAATGTACATCTCTTGGAAGAGTCTGGAGAACTCCTCCCAAGTGACTCGGTCTGGTCCGAGTCGTGCCTCCTCAGACAACCACCAGTGGTGCGCGTTGCCTGTCAACTGCATTCGGACGGCAGTCATCCAGCGTTTCCGGGGGAGCTCGGCTGCTTCAAGTTGATGCCTTATGTTGGTGAGCCACTCATGAACTTCTGTGGGCTCCTCTTTTCCAGAAAAAGTGCGGGGCTTCAGTTGGCGGAAGTCAGTGATAGAGCCTGTAGATGGCCGTCGAGCTGGAAGGTTGGCCTGCTCCAGTACAGTTACGATGCTGTCCCTCCAGAAGTTAGCTTCGCGACGCTGAGCCTCGTGTTGGACTTGTTGCTGAGCTTGCATCATCGCGTAGATCATTTAGAATATTTACTGCCCGTCAATTGGATGTCCTTGTGGGAGTACGGGCGTTGGTGGAATGAACTGCGGCGGCGGTGGAATATCATCGCGTCGGAATCGGGAGGTAGGTTGACCTGCCTGCTGGCTTTGTTGGGTTGAGGGAACTCCTCCGACTGGTGTCACTTCGTCGTCATAGGTGACACCTGTAGCTTGTGGTATTCCGGCGGGAGTCTCGGTGCATTCTTGTGGGTCCATTTCCCTGTATCAAAATAACCAATAAGAGGCGTACAGGAATCAAGGCAAGATGCAAGTTCAAGTTAGTTCAAATACGATACAGATATCAAAAATGATTCAAGCAAGTGGATGAGATCCTAAAATTTTATCCTATCTTATTGCAGGCCTGTTCGGTCCCTAAGTTGAAACCGAACAATTTAGTCGTTGACCTGCATGGGCCACCACAAAAACTATGTCACGCCCCAGTCCCAAAATGCCGAGGGACTGGAGAGGCGTGGCAATGGCCAGCAGCATGCACCGATGGACAACCCAATTTAATGGATCCATCAGGGCATGCTTAAGCTGTAGTCTAGCAGTAATAAGTTACAAGTCTCAGGTATTACTAATCTCATCCACAGAATAACACAGATTAATTGCCAGAAATAATGCAATGGAAATAAATATGCAATAACAAATAAGGTTGTCTCGGGAAACAAATCCGAGAATTATTCTGTTACAATTAAGGAAAAATAGACAGGAATAGAAATGCTGAAAATAGAAATACTGTGTAGTTGAAGCCGGTGCTCAGGAGAAATCTTCGGCCACTACTTCGTCCTCTGTTCCTTGTTCTGCTCCAAGGAGTGCTCCGGTACCGTATACCTCTGGGTAATTCTCTTCAGCTGTACCTGGGGACATAATCCGGATCCAGGTCCTCAGGGGACAGCAAGGTACAGAAAATACAAGCCAAAATAAATACAGTGCAACAGATAAAATAATCCTCAGGGTAAACTAAGTAACCAACTATGTGATATGCAATATGAGAGCAGCACTAGAACTCAGGCTGAAGCCACTACAAGCTCCGTGTCGGGGAGCCGGTAGCGGCAATAACTATGAATTATACTATGATATATACTATATTTTATATATAATATCAGCCTGTAGTCTGTGTGTCTCTCCCCACCCAATGTAATCCCACGTCTCATGTCCACGATACCTCATGTCCATGTCACGCACGATTAAACTAATACAGCAAGTCTGATAGCTATGAATCAATTGTTTAAGAATGTAAAGTCTATGTCATACAACATGCATCCTATACAGAATCACCTCGAATGACTCAGGAAGACACTGTCTCATGGAATAGTGTCAAGTGTCCTGGGTTCTGGTGTACTTGATAGGACAAGTACGAGAATTATCGGGTCTCGATATCCATGTCTATGTGACGTTACACAACCCCGCGTACGGAGTTGGCATCCGACTATGATCGGACACTAAGCACGTCACTCGTTTCCTAGGTTAAGCAGTTAAAACAAGTTTATATTTAATTCCACAAGAAATCCATTAAAATACTATGTCAAGAATTACTGAGATTTGACAAACTTTACTTGTCCATTATTGCATAATTAAGTCCAGGAAATAACTAGCAAGCTGCAGGGTTTGGCAAGGTACACTTGCCTGTGGTTCCGGCTATGTTTGCAGTTCTGACTTCGGCTGGATTCGCAGGCGGTATTCCGGTTGCTGAAACAAACATCACCATCAGATCCAGAAAATATCAATCAGCTAGGAACGCCTGTCCTTGGGTCCAATTTGGAGACAAAGACAAAAACGGCAGTTTCGGGCCAAAACGGGGTCCACCGGTGGGCCCGCTTTGCACCGAAAAATGCGTCCGGGTCAACGGTCTCCAAAATTATCAAACTCAGTGTCAACAGGTCAGAAACGCTGATACGAACCCAACGGAACTTTCAGAATTAGATTCCGATGAGCCGAACACAAAATCGTCCGTCGAGCGGGGCCTGTGGGGCCCACGACACGCGATTTCGTCAACGTTCTCAGAATCGAACCAAACTTGACCCACAGGACCAGCGTATCGCTACGAGTACGATGGCGCAAGTTTCGTCTCGATCCGACGTGTGTACACAAAGTTAGGACGCGTTCCAGAAGGTACAGATACGGGGCGATGTCCGCGGATACGCGTTGATTCCGGTGTGCACGCACACCCGAATCAGCTTTCGCAAAATCCCACACGTTCGTATCGACGATGCGCACGTATCTGTGAAGACCGCGCGCGACCAAGTCGTCCCGTTTGGCGGGGCGTACTCAGTTCCGGGGTGAAACAGGGTCTGGTTTTTTCCTGTTTTTGGATCGCGGTGTGCGATCACCACAGGACGCGATGTCCCGAGCGGTTTGTCCGAGCACCGAGAGAGTCATACAGGCTTCGCAACGAAATTTACGGAATCGAAAACAGAGCTACGAGCAAGAAGATACACGCACCTGAACGGGACCCGAAAATCGGGATCCGAATCGTGTCCGACACGTGTCCGACTCGTGTCGGACACAGGGAAAGAATCTAGGGTTAGGGTTTCTGGCCGAACTCCGGCGGGGACGGCGACTAGGCGGCGGCTGGACTGCGACGGAGGGCCGGGGGCACGCGTCATGGCGATGCGGCGGCGTTGGGGGCGGCGCGACGGCGCGGGCTGCTGCTGTTGCCGCTGTTGCTGCGGTGGCCGCTGCGTCGACGAGGGGAGGAGGAAGGAGGAGGGGGTGGCTGAGCGCGGCGGAGGGGGCTGCGGGCAGGTGGCGTCGGCCGGCGAGGCAAGCGGTGGCGGGTGGTGGTCGTGGGGGAGGTCTGGCCGGAGAGGGGCTGACGGGGGGGAATTTATAGGCGAGGGGAGAGAGGGGGCGGGGCCGAGCGGGGCGGGGACGTGGGTGGCGTGGAGGCGTGGGCGGCCGGAGCGGACGGAGGGCACGGCGGAGGCGGCGGGTAACGCGGGGAGCAGCGCGGGTTGTGGGGGAGAGGGGGAGAGGGGGAGACGGGTCGGTCGGGTGCGGGTCGGGCGGCGGCAGATCCGACCCGACCCGCTGGGCAGGGTGGGCCGGCCCAAGGGCCGCGGGCTGGGTTCGTGGGCCGGGCTGGGCTGGACTGGGTTATATATTTGTTTTTAAATAATAATAATAATAATAATAAAACAATTAATAAATAAATAAATAAATAAATAATTAAATAAATAGTTTTAGGTGTTTTAAAAATAGGTCCGGGGTCCGATAAATTCCAGAAAAATTGCCCTAAGTCCAGTTTTTCATTTTACACCCAAAAATATTATTTCCATAATATTTTAATATCATTTATTATCATTTAGAAATCATTTAATAATTAAAACCCTGTTTTTAATTTACAGAAAATTTCCAGAAATTTCCAGAAAATTGTGAAAAATTCAGTTTTTAAAATTTTGAAAAATCAGAGGGTTTACAAACTCCATTAACCAAACTTTTTGGACAAAAATATTTCCACTTCGTACACTGCAGAGGGGAGGACTTGGAAAGAGAAAAGTGATATTTTGGTCAAAAATTAACAGTCAACACAGTCGACTGTTATTTTTCATTAAACGTTGGAAACGTCATACATTATTGTAATCGTGTGTGATGCATCTTGAATATTGATAAATAAAATGGGATATAACTCAAATTTTCTTTAATAATATTTAAAATCTTGGAGAAATTTTTGCGAAAGCTAATTTACAATTTTAACTTCCTATTTTCTTTGCAACTCAAACCCTACTTTGGAGATCAAGACAAAACAACAAAATCCTCCATCCAACCACTCACGCATTCTCCCTCTACGTCTAACCACCATTCATTCAACCATGTATTCTTTCCTCTCCTCCTTCCAATAAAAATAAAAATAAAAATAAAAATAAAAATAAAAATAGTAACCCAGGCTCCATACGAGCATCACAACAAACTCCTTGTCGCCTCATCCCAGCCAAGCTTTGTCACAGCTCTCATCGGCCCTATTTTGGCGCATCCATCGCCGACCCCCAAGCCCGCGCAACCGAACCGATCACCCAGACCCGATCCAGCTACTTCACACTGACCATTGTGGCTCATCTTTGTTCTAGACCGCAACCTGACCTCGCCAATCTCCCCATCCATTTAGACAATTTTAATTTGAATTCTCCCAATCCGGGTGTTATCTTTAAGAACACATGATCTCCGATCAAGAATTCAAATGGTCGTCGATGGATATCTGCATAACTTTTCTGTCGACTTTGCGCAATGCGAAGTCTCTCTCGAATCATGTGGACCTTTTTGACGGCCTGTTCTACTAGTTCTGGTCCGAGCACCTGTCGCTCACCGACTTCATCCCAGCATATCAGTGATCGACACTTCCTCCTGTAGAGCGTCTCATACAGTGCCATCTGGATGCTTGACTGATAACTATTGTTATATGCAGATTTCGCTAACGGCAAGTGCGTGTTCCGGCTAGTTTTCAAATCTATAGCACACAGTTGCATCATGTCTTCCAGTATCTCGTTCACTCTATGTCTAACCATCAGTCTGAGAATGGCATGATGTACTAAAATTCAACTTGGTTCCCAATGCTGATTGTAGGCTAGTCTACAAACGTGACAAGAATCGTCCGTCACTGTCTGAAACTATTATGATCGGTACTCCATGTAGCCGAACAATCTTATCAATGTAAGTCTGTACAGAATGAGCATTTCGATACAGTCTTTGGGCAGCGATTCCTCTGAATCCATCGCACCTCTTCCAAACCACTTCTTCTGTTGAGAGAGGAGGTATAACCACCGGCATGCGTACATACCAAGTTTCATAAATTTCTGATTAATATTGCTAGATGAAATCCGGGCTCAAAATGAGCTACTTAAAACTGTTTTCTGCAGTACAATTGTTAGGTCAAGTTCGCACGCTGATATCTTCTCCACAGCAGACTCCATTTCCTTTCTATTGCTTTCTGTTGAGAGCGGGTATAACTAAATATATACATGTTAAATTTTAATCTCTAATTATGCCATTTGATCGGTTATTTTTGACGTCAAATTTGGTCATTCGAAATCGCAAAATTTGCATTTTTTTGTTGAAATGGGTAACCCATTTTAAATTTCGGACATCGGATCACGAATCCAACACCACAGTTGGATGCATTCGTTTTAACATATATATATATATATATATATATATATATATATATATATATATATATATATATTAGTTTTTGACTCAAATTAATTTGGCTATGTTTTCTAGTTGTTGCAGGTCCGCTTCTGGACACAGTCTGACACAAAAACACTGATTATCAGACTATGCCTATTTCCAGACTTCCTTATATGAATTCTAGAAATTTGGTGTCATCCGAACTCATTAGTGATGGTTATATATGTGTTTGGGCTTATTTGAGGAGATTTTTATTTTAGACAATTTTCGTGTCTGACACGTTTGTCATCTTTGAATCCAACATCCTAGTCGACTTTCCGATGTTGCGACCTCTGTTTTTGGTAACTCCTCTATGTCTTATCTTTGATTTATGTCGTTGGATTGTCCAAATTCTGACCGTACATTATGTACGACCCCATACTTCATTTGTTGTCCATATTTGATGTTTTATAATTTTTGGAAGATCCAACTGTTAGATTTTCAATCATTCGGCTCCATTGTGACTGTAGCTACTTTTTATCCTAAAATACCTAGTTTCATAGCATATGGATATCATTTTATAGGAGGCGTTGTTTGGTTGCACGAAAGTGTATGAAAGTGTGAAAGTGAAAAAACGGAGTTTGCGTACGCATAAATTTTGACTTTCCAAAAATTGTTTGGTTGGTGTAATTGAAAAATATGAAAGTGGAGGAAAAATGAGTTCTGTTGTTTGGATGGTTGTTGAAAGTGAAAAAAAAATAAGTTCGGGTGTTTGGATGGTTGTTGAAAGTTGATGTTGATTGAAGATGTGGTAAACCTGGGTATGTTTACCCCCACTACCTCTATTTTTTGGTGGAGGTAAAAAAATAAGGTTTTTGCAGGAGACAGGAACTGCTACCACTACTAAAATACAGAGCAATAGCGACGGTCATTTTCCATCGTCAAAATATCGCTATTCACTATTAGCGACTACCCGGCGACGGTATCTAGACGAAAAATACCTGTCGGTAAATGCCACGTCGCTAAAAGATTCCGTCGCCAATCAGTCAAATTTTTTACTATAAACCGGCGTAATTGCGACGTCGATTTAGTTGACGTCTATGCGATATTTTAGCGACAGATTCATTAAGCGGCTCTTTAGCGACGTATATGCGACAGTGATTTAGTTTATAATGACGTCTAGATAGCGACAAATTTGCGTCAAAAACGACGTCGGTTTAACGACGTAATAGCGACATTATTTGTTCCTGATACTGAAAAAAGTCTGATACTCAAATTTGCGACGGAATAACGACATTGCTTAATGTCGGACGAAAGTCGTCTGTCCGTCGAAGTGTTTCGATAATCCATCGCCCAAGAATAGAAATTTACTTAGCAACGGTTGTATCCGTCGCTAGAGTGTCGTATGTACGTCTAGGTAGCCGCTAAGTCGACGTATGTCCGTAGCTAATGTGCACATAACTGCAAAAAAAAAAATTTAAATACAGATATTCCAGCATGTTTAGTTAATATAAAATCTGTTAAACACTATCAATATATCAACCACCCAGCGCAACCCGCTGTAGAATTCTCGTCCAATCGGACCTTCAACGGCACAAACGCACGCTGGAAACACACATGAGACATAATTCAGAAAAGACATATAATTAACATAATAAAATTAATCGCATACATGAACAACATCCACAAGTCCACGACCACAAGTCCAAATAAAATAATCAAAGTACATCAACAACATCCACAAGTCTACGACCACAACAACACAAATAAACAATATCCACAAGTCTGCGATTACTATAACACAAATAAATATGAAATATAAAGAAAATTACCGATCTGACGGTGTTCCCTGGTCACGCAAACGTTCGAGGACGTCTGAAGGAATTTCATTCACTAATTCAGATGGTAGTGAACCTAACGTCTTCGGCGACAATAAACTTAGGAGTCTCATCACTACGTCAGCAGATAGAATAGGGCCAGAAGCAGCGGGAGGAGCAGAGGACGCCGACAGTGGAGGTCTCATCAAGCTGCTGATCGACTCCTGCATACCCACCACTGTGACATGCAATATGGTCATCGCCGTAACAAGTTGCTTTATCAGGTTGTGTCGCAGCAGTAGACGCCGGCGGTGGAGGTCTCGAGTTTACCGACATGATGCCTTTCCATATAGTATCGACATGAATTCGAATATCAATGGCTCAGAACACTACCCAAAATTTATTCTAGCATACATTAGTGTAAATCATCTAAGTTCTGTACATCAGTGTAGTATATGTTCTTATCAAATATAGTATCTGAAGGATATAACAGAATTAAGATGAACCCACATAATTTAATGCTAAGACATCAGCTCACAATATAAAATATAGTGATGGGTTATGGTATCATCATTGTCGAGGGATAGGGGCCGAAGGACAGTCAATGTTATCTACGCATGCATGGTCTCTACCTCGCCAGTCAAATGGCTGCATGGACTATGCCTCGTCGTTATTGGGCCAAGTCCTTGCCTCCTAGAGAAGTAATCCAAATTCTCTATATCACTTTGTAGGAGCTATTAATTATGTTATCTAGACTTTAGTATATTTATTAGATATGTTCTTATAGTTTTAGTTGTGTTTGGGGATGAAGAGAATGTGTATCATGGAAGTATCCTATAGTTAGACCGTATCATATATCTTCCCCTCTTCCCTTACATCAATACATTTGTACTTAATTGGAACCCGTATGTAAACCCCCTCACCCAAAATATGTATTTTGTGTGTATTTTATATTATTATATTTATTATAGATTATTTTAAATATTAAATTACTTTAGAGTATTCTCTTAATTAATTAGAAAATAAATTTTTTAGTATATTTACTTATGTAAATATTTATTTAGAATCATTTTTAGGCTATTTTAGATTGTTGGAGATTTTTCTAGAATTTTTATATAATTAAAATATTGGGAACGTAGTTTTTTAGGACTTCCATGATTTTCTATGAGATCATACTTGGATATTGTTCCTACCAAATATTTATTTTAGGTTAAAATATTTAATTATATTTTCTTTAATTTATTTAGAATTTTAAGAAATTTATTTAGATTTTTGAAATTTTTCAGGATTTATTTGGATATATATAGTCTTAATATTAGATAGATGCTAATTTAGTGTTAATAGATATTAGTAAGATTATATATAAATTATTTTTATTATCTTTAATTCTATTTAAGATTATAAATTATTGAGATAAACTCAAACTCTATTTTAAATTAATTTAAATCCTGAGCCTACTAGGAAAGCAACTTCATGCATATACTATCCTTATTTAAACTGATCTTAATCATATCCAAATTAGCCAATCATAGTCGTATTCAATTAAGTAGTTTCCACCATTATAAATACCTCATACTTCATATTTTTCTTCCCCATATTTCCCTCTTTTTGCCCAAAAATAGTCAAAATTTGTCATAAATTCAGCCTCATTTTCTAGTAGTTATGACGACTTAAAAAGATGATATCTCGTAGCTCCGGACTCCAAATGTACTCTAGTTTTTTTTGTTAGAACTATATCAATGTTAGTTTTCTGAATATATAAATTATTTTAATAATTTATGAACCTATTTTTTCAGAAAATTCTAAAAGTGTCAGTTGTCTGAAATTAGATGCGTTTCCGTATTTTCGAGATTTCGGGAGATCCCGAACTCTGAATTATGAGCCGTTTGAAGTTTCGAAAATCTGACATGATGAACTTATATAAAATTATTTTTATAGAATTTAAAATACAAGTTTAATCTACTGTAAAATTTGTACAACGTAGACGTAAATAGGAAACCACCGAAAACTGTCATCAGTGCGCCCTTGTGGCCATAACTCTTTACGGACTTGTGATTTTATGAAACTGTTGATTCCAGCGTTCATGTAGCGTTAAAATCTATAGGATTTCACACACAAATCTAGGATTTGAGTTGGTTGACTTTTTGGTCAACGGATTGCCTCGATTTGCGTACTACGGATCACAAATCCGGAAAGTTGACTTTCTTTGGACCAAAATTAGAGTTTAACAATAAAATCAGATTATAATAAGATTAAAATACTATTTTAGGTTAGTTTATTCATAATTAAAATAGATTAAAATGGAGGAACCTATTCACCCACTTTTGTAACCTAACTTTTATAATTTATGTGACGGGTAGATCGGACGATGCCTTGAGTTGGGACTTCATCATTTTCAGACCAGGCAAGTATATTTTGTCAAATTATTTACAGTACTTTGCATGCTATTTATATTTCTGTATATTCATTGCATGTATAGTTTTGTTCATTCATTACTATATATTAGATATATTGACACATACTTGACATCTAGTATCATGAGAGGACAACCATTAGGCGTATGGGCTTTAACCACTCTGGTAAACCGTAGTATCTAGCTCGCACTACGGTAGTGTGTCGCGCTGGTCACTACCCCCGCGGTATATCAATTTCTGGAGTCTCGCTGGTCGCTACCCCCGCGGTATGTCGATTTCTGATGTCTCCTGACGTGTGTGTGAGTTGTGAGATTTAGATCGAGTAGCCTACCCTTGCCCATACGTCAAAAAGTTGTTCTTATTTGTATTCATATAGATTATCTTGTACAGCGTACTTATATATTTTTAAACATTATGCATGTTTACTGTATTCAATTGGCATGCTTCTATGTATCTTGTTATGTCCCTCTGAGGACCTGGTCCCTTGCCAGGTATAGACGACCATAAGTACCCGTAGGAGTACGGACCCGGACCTGACGTATTACTTTCTGCCGATGAGACCTTACCCACTGAGCATCATTGATTATCTCTAGCGAGGGATAATTTAGCTGACACTCTTATATCATCACCTTATTTTATATTGGTCATTTTACTCTTCTCTCTCATTTTTAGTTGTTATAGTCATTGGTAGTGAATTTGTCTCCACTCGACTATCATTTATGGATCATTCAGACTCTTTATTCTAGCTTAGTTATATTCTTTTCTGTGACTTGTTGTGTGGATGAGATAAGTATTTCTGTGACTTGTGATAATATATATATCACATGTGAGTTTTATTCATATTACAGCGTACGTGCGTATTATGGTTTTCATATATTGGAGTTGCCATATACATACGACTGACATGCTTACGTGTTCTTAGTCCTACGTATTTTAGGACTGGGGCGTGACACCATGTTCCAAGCCTGTACACACAACCTGAGTACTATCCTCCATGTCCTTCTTTTTCACATGTATCATACGACTAATTCACTCACAGAGAACCTGCTCAAGCTCAAAGTATAAGCCCCACATCTAACTACCTGTGCTCCCCCTTCTACCACTGATACATCATAACAATCAGTCATTAAGATCTGATACACTATGATCTAATACACAACTGCAATCAACAAGCCACTGCCCCCAACTAGTGCCTAACCAACTGCCTGACTGAGCATTGTTTCCCTATTCACCTATGCACACATGTGCACAGGTCTGCACTTGTAGTGTCCAAGTGCACTGCACCCCTTGTCTGAACCCGACTCCCCCTAAATACTCACTGCACAAGGCCTAACCCGAGCCTCCAATAGCCAGCCCCTAAATACACATAAGCCATAACATAAACACTTAGAGTGGTAACAAAAAATTATCACATAAATCATCCCCAAATGGTACACCTAGAGTGTGGACAGTAACAGTACAAACTGAAGAGAAGAACGGAGGAAGGAGAGGGGAGGAAGACTTATAGTGGAGCGGAGGAGAGGGAAGCACGGGCCGGAGGGGAGCACGGGGTTGGAGGAGAGAAGTGAGAGGAGAGAGAGGCGCGGTCGATCGAAATAAAATTTTTGATCGATCGCCTAATTATATAACCTAGGGCATAGTACTTGGCGACGGATATGTGGTGTCCAAATCCGTCACCACAACTAAACTATCTAGGCGACGTATCCACGACTCAATATCCATCCCCAGACTCTCGCCACGTTTACCCGCGTTTTAGCTACGTGCACATGTGATCCAGCTATATGACCAGTTGTGACCACTATGTCAGTTCGTAATTGCAACGTAGTATTTCATGTGCGTACTATTGTAGTGACTAATGATCGTAATATTATATTATATATAGGGTCGCTGGACCGTACAGGCGAGACGTCAGGAGCAGGTTATTGGCACTCGCAGCTTGAGGACCCAGGCAAGCATACCTTGCCTGATTTACTGTTTAATTTAAATTATAAATTATTGTATACTATCTTGTTGCAATATTATATAGAATTGTGCGCGTCCGAGACCGACTCGGGTGCATTCGACGAATGCGTCGATGAGTAGTATATTTGACTTAGTCACTAGCAGACTCACCTACTATTGTGAGGATATTCTGATATCTTTCTATACCCTGACACTTCTACATGCATCATGATGACAAACTCATGTTGGGATACGGGCTCGCGTACCCGACTAGCTATCAGTGTGTGTGACATGCATCACAGTAGTACGTAATTAGGGTTATCTAGTTAGATGAGACTTGGCATGTAGTTACGTGGTATGCACGTCGTGACTTTGACTTATATATCGGTATTAGGCGGGAAGGACAACTAGTAAGCGTATGGGATATACACATTAGAATCCGTAGTATCTGGAGGAGCCACGGATCCAATGACTTCCTTTATACAGATACCACGTTCTTCGGAGCGATACGGACGTATATATTTACAGATACCTCATTCTTTGGAATGATGGATGTTACATGTACAGATACCACGCTCTTCGGAGTATGGACGTTATGCCTACACCTACCCATACGTACCAAGGTTGTCCTCACATTGCATTCACTTAGATGGTTAGCACACCCCTTTATTTTATTCAGTATTTATATATGGCATAAATTTTTGTATCTTGTTACGTCTCTCTGAGGACCTGGTTCCCTTCTAGATTTGGACGAGGCATACTATCCTACCGTGTACGGACCCGCGCAAGAGACGAGGTACGTATCCGAGGAGGAGCTAGAAGTGCAACCATCAGAGTTTCCTTGATCACTGGTAGACCTTCCGCCTAGGGCTGGAGCATCCTTATCTAGTTAGTCAATGCTCTAGTCATACTATCTTATCTGTCTTTCAACACTCTTGTTTCATCATTGTAGTGGGTTTGTTCCTATCAGACATATCTGGATTGTACTATGACACTTCAGACTTGCACTTATTTTCCAGTATTTATTTCAGTACTTCTTGTTTATATTGTGGATGGGATTAGACTTTGCCTGATGTATATTAGTATTAGACTTGTTAGTATTCTAGGACAGCGTATTACGCTTCGTTGGGTCTATTAAATTGGGTAATCCCTTGGAGACGTATTAGCTGGCCATTGCCACGTGGCCTGGTTCCGTATATTTTGGGACTGGAACGTGACATAAAAACTTAATAAATTAATTATAAAACTTTTATTTAGATTATAATTGTATAAATATGGATAATAGCGACTAGGATAACCTAGATCCAAGTGCCATGGGGAATAAACAGTTTAGTTGACTTAAATTATTAGTAACCTAGATGATCTAACTTATTAAATAAAGAACCCATTAATAAATGAATACATTTTGTTGTGTGACTCTTGGTTGTTTGCTTTATAGGATATGATATATTTTTGGGGATCACATCTCATTAGCGTGGTTAGACTTGGACCAACTATGGTACCCGCAGTCTCAGTAGTAGTGAGGAACTAAGGCAAGTATACTTTTCCTATTAGATTTACAATACTTACATGCTCTGTACTTTAACAGTTGTCCTCTGGATATACTTGTCACATGCATCTCCTATTTCATTATCAGTTTACTTACATGATTATTTTTGTTGACACATATTAGTCATGATACACAAATTCATGTTACATTGTATCATAGGTGACTCGTATTCGACATATAATATTTACTTATTTGTTCGTGTATTCTTGATTTACTTGTGTATAAGACTGACTAGAATTATTACTTGTTAGAGTTAGACTAGACGTGTCATGGATTCAACCTAGACAGTAGCATTAGGTAGGCAGGATAATCATAAGATGTATAGGCCACTTTACACTTTTTTTTGTAATCCGTCGACTTCACTGGAGACACATGTATGATGACCCTATATATTATAGTTGTCCCTGGCGTTCGAGAATGCTATGCACATTTTAAAAATGACTAGATGCAGTTTATGTACTGGCCCTTGGTTCCCAATGGAAATTATGACGATCCCATTTTAGCCAGATGTCCAAGTGTAGGAATGTTGTTCACAATTTGCATTTCACATAGGCTGGTTATTGGTAGTTGTACCTAGATTATATATTTATTCCTTTGTATGTTATTTACTATATTTTATTACAATATGTATATTATATTTCTTGCTACGTACCTCTGAGAAACTGATTTTCTTCCAGGTTATTGCTGAGCTATGTATATTATAGGATTTGTAGGGCTGTTTCTACAGGTTTTTGTGTATTGATAGTCGATGTATTCTTCACTATTCTTCTACAGTCATTTCTGTTCTACAGCTTGTATTCTTATAGATAATATATATTGTGGATGTATATGTATAGATATTATGGATAGTTTGATCTGTTTCTGGACATCGTATACATATTTCAGATGGACTGAAGTCCACTTGATATGTAAGTGATCATTTTCACATATTCTGGTCATACGTCTTTTAGGACTGGGGTATGACAAGTTATCTACTTTATTACATGCAAATTGTATGTTTAGTGCTAATACTCCCTAAAGTTTTGCAAGTTTTATACAAATCAACAAAAATCTCAAAGTGAGAGCCTTGCAACATCTAAAATTTGAGATCATCTCTTAATAAAACACCTCATGGAAGCTCGCACTAGTTTTTTGAACAACAACAACAACAATCCATAAATTGGAAAATTCAATGGAGAGCACTTCAATAACTGGAAGCACAAGATTTCACACAACCTTCAATTGATCAATGTTGAGTATATTCTGTATATTGGTGAACCTGAAATCCATGCTACTAGATCGGCTGAAGATATCAACAAAGTGACAACGGACCTTTAACAACAAAAGTACAACAACAACCTGTACAGGCTAATCATCCTCAACTCCCTAGAGGACAGCCTAAACTAATTACATAAAAAGAAGGAGAAGCCAAAGGACATTTGGGACTATCAAGAAGAAGTATAAAGATGACGAGAACATATCATAAATTTACCTAATCAACAAGTTTATGGGGATGCAGTTAGAGGAGGTAACAGAGGTGTTTCCTCAAGTAAAGTAATTGATTAAGCTTCCAGAAAAACTTGAAGTGGAGGAGATGCCACTCACTGACAAGCTAATGATGGGGGTAAATCTCTCCAAGCTTCATACCAGCTGGGACCATTTCACAACTAATTGCTTTCGCAAGAAGATAAAGATCAAACTAAAGGGCTTGATACGGTTCATTCACATCGAAGATAAGATAAGAAACAAGATCAAGCTCGCACTAGTTTGCTGAACAACAACAACAACTGCCACAAATTGGAAAAATTCAATAGAGAGCACTTCAATAACTGGAAGCACAAGATCTCACCCAACCTTCAGTTGATCAATATTAAGTATATTCTATATATTGGTGAACCTGAAATCCCTGCTACTAGATCGGCTGAAGAAATAAACAAGGTATAACACCTTGTTTTTTGAAATTTTTAAAAATAAATTTTCTGAATTTTTCGATAATTTTTTTATTAATTATTAAAAATGTCCTTCAGGGATTAATATTTTTATGGATTAAATTAAGTATTAATATTACAAAAATTATATTTTTAGGTGTATTATTAATTATTGGATGTTGTGTAATTATTTTGAAATTTATTGGGCCAAAAAACTATTTTTAAATAGCTAAAAATCTCTGTTTTAATTAAACCAGGTTGAACCGGGCTAAACCGGGTTGAACCAGACTGAACCGGACCAACCCAACCCAACCCAAACCGACCATAGAATCCTAAACCTAACGGGTCGAATCGGATCGGACCCAACCCGACCCGACCCGACTCTACCCGACCCGACCCGCTCCCCTCTCTCTCCCACGAACCGCCACGTTCTCCCCCCCTGCTCCGCCGGCACCATTATCCCCCGCCCCCTCCGCGGCCGCCCCACGAACCTACGATGCCCCGACAACCCTGGCGACCCCTCTCCCCGCTCCGGCCCCCCTTTCCCTATATAACCCCCCTCCCCCGCAGCCGCTGTCAACAAACCCATCGCCACCCTTCGCCACCACCTGACTTCGGCGACGCCAACCGAGCAGCGACCCCAACCCCCGAGCCCGCCACCGTCTCCGTCGAGCTCCGCTTCGGCCGACTCCGACCTCGCCACCGACGAGCACGTCCCCCAGTACAGCAACATCGTTGTCGCCGTCGTCGTGCCCCCGCGTCGCATCCTTTCAGAACAGCAAGGTACCTGTCTTCACGCTCGTGTAACTCCCTGTGTATAGACCCGTTTTCTATTCTATCAAATCTTGCATATAGACTGCATCACCCCTCGAAACTCGTATAACTCGTTCGGGGTATCGCGTCCTATGTCGGTCGCAAATCGCGATGCAAAATCAGGAAAAAATTCCCATTTGTGAAAATTCAGAAATTCGTTCCGAACTCGCAAGTTCACGACCGTTTTGCGTGCAACCTGTTAACTGTTTTCAAAATTCACTTGAACAATAATTTAGACCATATGACCAAGATTAAAATTCTATTTTTAGTTCAATTTATTGAGCTGTAATTTGCATATTTTACGGGTGAAAATAACCAAAAAAACTTGGTTATTTAAAACCCAATTTTTCCCGGAACTGGGTGCGCCCCGCTAAACAAGGTGACTTGGTCGTGTGCGAACTTCACCAAAAGATGCGCGCCGTTAATACGGACGTGTGAGATTTTGCGAAAGTTGATTTGGATGTGCCTGCTCACCGGAATCAACGCGTATCCGTCGACAACGTCCCATATCGGTCCTGTTCTGAAACTCATTGTAACTTCGTGTGTGCTCGTCGATTTGAAACAAAACTTATGCCATCGGATTCATAGCATTTTTCTGGTCTCGTGACCCAAGTTTAGTTTGATTCTGAGAACGTTGACAAAATCCCGTATCGTGGGCCCCACGGCTCCACTTGACGGGTGATTTTGTGATCGGCTCATCGAAATTCAGTTTTAGATATTTCGTTGGATTTGCATCATCGTTCTGGACTTGTAGACACTAAGTTTGATAAATTTAGAGAATATTGTCTCTGGCACATTTTTCGGTGCGAAGTGTGCCACATGTGGACCCCACTTTGGCCAGAAACTATCACTTTTGCCCCTGTGTCCAAATTAGACTTATGGACAGGCAATTCTAGCTATTTGATATCTTCTGAACATGATGGTAGTATTTATTTCAGCAACTAGAGGAGTACCTGCAGATCCTGCTGATACCAGAGCAGCAGTTGAAAACCAAACACCAGACAAGTGTACCTTGCCAAAGTTGTAGCAGTTATCTGATATTGTTTCTTGAGTTATTTATATATATATATATATATATATATATATATATATATATATACTTCTGTGATGTACATAGTCAACCGAGGACCGTGAGACGTTGCCTAATTTCCGAATAATATTCGGGTGTCGACGCCGTACGCGGAGTCATATAATGTCACTAGAGACTGATATCGCGACCCTATATATATCTTTGTGCTTGCATTATCAAGTACGTCATGCCATAGGACACTTGACACTGTTCGTAAGACAGAATCTTCCTAAGATATTTATGGTGATTCTGTATAGGCTACAGGATTCGTGACATAGATATTACATATGCATAGCTATCATTATGACTTGCTACATCAGTTAGAGATCTTGATCTTGCGTGACATGGACATAAGACATCGTGGACATGAGACGTGTGATTACATTGGGTGTGGAGAGACACACAGGCTACAGGCTGATTTTATATATATATTTATTATTGTGAGGCCATAGACTCTACATCAGAGCTAGGCACTCTACTAGTGATATCACTGCTACCGGCTCCCCGACACAGAGCTTGTAGTAGTTTCAGCCTGAGTTCTAGTGATGCTCTCAACTTGCATATCACTTAGCTGGTTACATAGTTTACCCTATTATTTTATTTATTATTGCACTGCATTTATTCTGGCTTGAGTTATTCTTGTACCTTGCTATGTCCTCTGAGGACCTGGATCCGGATTATGTCCCCAGCTTTAGCAGAGGAGATCTATCCCGAGGTATATGAGACATGAGCATACACTGGAGCCGTACCAACACTAGAGGACGAGGTCGTGCCAAAGGATTTCTCCTGAGTATTTGCTTTATATACTCAGTTATTTCTGTTTTTAGTTACTTTATTTCCTGTCCCTTAGATTATTTTATTAAACTTATTCTCGGGTTGTTCCCCGAGACACTTTTTATTAAGACTTGTTAGATTATATTTTATTTCGATTATTCTGGAATTGATCTGTGATTACCTTCTGTGGATGAGATTAGAATTAGATTGTAACTTTTATCGTAGACCTATTTATTGTTGTTTACAGCTTAAGTACACCCTAATGGGTCCATTAAATCGGGTTTGCCCATTGGTGTGTGCTGCTGGCCATTGCCACGTGGCTAGTCCCTCGGTATTTTGGGACTGGGGTGTGACATAATTTTTGTGGTGGCCCATGTATGTCTACGACTAAATTGTTTCGGTTTCAACTAAGAGATCGAGCAAGCCTGCGATAAGGATATGATAAGTTATAGGACCTCATCAATTTGCTTGAATCGTTCTTGATTTCTATATCGGATTTGAATTAGTTTCTTGACTAGTATCATGCCTTGATTCCTCTGTGCGCCTCTTATAGTTTATTTTGGATGCAGAGTAATGGATCCACCAGCAAGCAACGAGACTCCCGCAGGATCACCACAAGATGCTGTAGCCACCTACGAAGGGGATAGAGTGACGCCATTAAGTGGAGATCCCTCCACTCACCGAAGCAGTCAAGCAAATCAGCATGCCTCGAGAATCCAGCAAGATGACATTCCGCCACAGTTCACACCACCAATGCCCGTATTTCCACAAGGACAGGCTATGGACAGGCAGCAGATGTTTCAAATATTCTATGCAATAATGCAAGCCCAACAACAGGTTCAACAAGAGGGTCTGCGTCACAAGGTGGATAACTTGAGGAACAGCCTAATAATTGTACTAGAGCAGGCAAACCTACCAGCTCGACGGCCATCGACAGGCTCTATCACCGATTTTTGCCAGCTAAAGCCCCGTACCTTTTCTGGCAAGGAGGAGCCCACTGAAGTTCATGAGTGGCTCACAAACACTCAACACCAATTGGAAGCAGCAGAGCTTCCAAGGGAGCGTTGGATGACTGTCGTCCGGATGCAATTGATGGACAATGCACATCACTGGTGGCTATCTGAGGAGACACGGCTCGGACCAGACCGAGTCACTTGGGAGGAGTTCTCTAGACTCTTTCAGGAGATGTACATTCCATCTACTGCTCGATCAAAACTTCGGAACAATTTCAATCGCCTCACTCAAGACAATATGACAGTGGAAGAATACAATGCTGAGTTCATTCGTCTGAGTCGCTTCGCCCCTACCCTGATCCCGACAGAAGAGGAGAAGGCTGAGAAGTTTTTCGACGGACTAAACTTTGAGCTACAGAGATTGATCGGATCCGTTGCACCTACTTTATACTCGGACGTTCTTGCTGTAGCCTGATGCATGGAGCGCGTCACCAGGAGAGAATCCAGCCTAAAAAGGCCATCTTTACCAGCACCAACCAGAGCATCACAAGAGGAGTCTACAAAGCGTCAATAGATAAAACCACCACCTAGAGCAGCACCAAGAGCCTCATACCTTCCTACTTGTCACTACTGTGGCAAGGTAGGCCATATTGAGAGGGAGTGTAGACGCAAGTTGGGAATGTACTTGATCTGCGAATCCAGCCAACATTTAGCCAGAGATTACACGACGCATGTAGGAGAAACACCGATGATTAACCGAGAAGCCTTACCAGCACCGAGAGGATATCAGCCGAGGCCATCCTTGGCAACATAAACAGCACTCTTCCAGCAAGCCCAGCAACAGCAGAGGGCACCTCCACAAGGTCGCGGACAAGCTTTTGCGATGACCATGGAGGACGCGCAGACTCGTGGAGTAACAAATACACGTAAGATTTAAGTTATTCATATCTATCTATTCCTAGTAATGCTTTAGCACGTGCCTGTTAATTCTATTCCCTCGCCCGAACCTGGTATTCTGAACTTATTAATAATTGATAACCTAGTTTTCCTAAGCTGTAGTTTTCTTTGCTCTAACCAGATTTCTTTACTCTTGAATTTCCTAACTTTTATGGTCTAGAAAAATACTTTATTCCTTCCCTATGCGTTCTGCTTAACCCTTTCTCTCAATTTTTTCTTGTGCATGAGTTCTTATTTTCTGTGTCGTGCTTCAACAAACATGTCTTGCAACCGCGTCATCTCTTCTATCCGGTTTTGTTTTGGTTTCTTAATGGTGAGGACGTAATTCTTTTAAGGTGGGTAGACTGTAACACCCTATTTTTTTAATTTTTAAAAATAAATTTTCTGAATTTTTCGGTAATTTTTTATTATTTATTAAAAATGTCCTTCAGGGATTAATATTTTTATGGATTAAATTAAGTATTAAAATATTACAAAAATTATATTTTTGGGTGTATTATTAATTATTGGATGTTGTGTAATTTTTCAAAAATTTATTGGTCTCAAAAACTATTTTTAAATAGCTAAAAATCCCTGTTTTAATTAAACTAGGTTGAACCGGGCTAAACCGGGTTGAACCGGACTGAACCGGACCAACCCAACCTAACCCAAACCGACCCAAGAATCCTAAACCTAACGGGTTGGATCGAATCGGACCCGACCCGACCCGACCCGACTCTACCCGACCCGACCCGCTCCCCTCTCTCTCCCACGAACCCCCACGTTCTCCTCCCCCCCCCCCCCGCTCCGCCGGCACCACGATCCCCCGCCCCCTCCGCAGCCGCCCCATGACCCCATGATGCCCCGACAACCCCGGTGACCCCTCTCCCCGCTCCGGCCTCCCTTTCCATATATAAACCACCTGCAGCCGTTGTCAAGCCACCCCTTGCCACCACCTGACTCCGGCGACGCCAACCGAGCAGCGACCCCAACCCCCGAGCCCGCCACCATCTCCGCCGAGCTCCCCTCCGGCCGACTCCCACCTCGCCACCGATGAGCATGGCCCCCAGCACAGCAAAATCGCCGTCGCCGTGCCCCCACGTCGCATCCTTTCGGAACAGCGAGGTACCTGTCTTCACGCTCGTGTAACTCCCTGTGTATTGACCCATTTTCCATTCTGTCAAATCCTGCGCGTAGACCGCATGACCCCATCAAAATTCGTGTAACTCGTTTGGGGTATCGCGTCCTGTGTCGGTCGCAAACCGCGACGCAAAATCAGGGAAAAAAAACTCTATTTTTTGAAAATTCAGACATTCGTCCCAAACTCGCAAGTTCACGACCTTTTTGCGTGCAACCTGTTAACTGTTTTCAAAATTTACTTGAATAGTAGTTTAGACCATATGACCAAGATTAAAACCCTATTTTTAGTTCAATTTATTGATCTCTAATTTGCATATTTTCGTGGGTAAAAATGACCAAAAAACTTGGTTATTTAAAACCCAATTTTTCCCGGAACTGGGTGCGTCCTGCTAAACGATGCGACTTGGTCGCGTACGAACTTCACCAAAAGGTGCGTGCCGTTAATACGAACGTGTGGGATTTCGTGAAAGTTGATTTGGATGTGCGTGCACACCGAAATTAACGCGTATCCGTCGACAACGTCCCGTATCGGCCCCGTTCTGAAACCCATTGTAACTTCGTGTGTGCTCGTCATTTCGAAACAAAACTTATGCCATCGGATTCATAGCATTTTTTTAGTCCTGTGACCCAAGTTTGGTTCGATTATGAGAACGTTGACAAAATCCCGTATCGTGGGCCCCACGGCTCCACTTGACGGGCAATTTTGTGATCGGCTCATTGAAATCTAGTTCTGGATATTCTGTTGGGTTCGTATCATCATTCTGGACTTGTAGACACTAAGTTTGACAAATTTGGAGAATATTGTCTTTGGCATATTTTTTGGCGTGAAGTGGGCCACATGTGGACCCCACTTTGGCCAGAAACTATCACTTTTGCCCCTGTGTCCAAATTGGACTTATGGACATGCAATTCTAGCTATTTGAAATCTTTTGAACATGATGGTAGTATTTATTTTAGCAACCGAAGGAGTACCTGTAGATCCCGCTGATACCAGAGCAGCAGTTGGAAACTAAACACCAGGCAAGTGTACCTTACCAAACTTGCAGTAGTTATCTGATATTATTTCTTGAGTTCTTCATATATATATATATATATACTTCTGTGATATACATAGTCAACCCAGGACCATGAGACGTTGCTTAATGTCCGAATAATATTCGGGTGTCGACGCCGTACGCGGAGTCATGTAACGTCACTAGAGACAGATATCGAGACCATATATATATCTTCGTGCTTGCATTATCAAGTACGTTATGCCATAGGACACTTGACACTATTCATGAGACAGAATCTTCCTGAGATATTCATGGTGATTCTGTATAGGCTACAAGATTCGTGACATAGATATTACATATGCATAGCTATCATTATGACTTGCTGCATCAGTTAGAGGTCTTGATCTTGAGTGACATGGACATGAGACGTCGTGGACATGAGACGTGTGATTACATTGGGTGGGGAGAGACACACAGGCTACAGGCTGATTTTATATATATATTTATTATTGTGAGGCCGTAGACTCTACATCAGAGCTAGGCACTCTACTAGTGATATCACTGCTACCGGCTCCCCGATACAGAGCTTGTAGTGGTTTCAGCCTGAGTTCTAGTGATGCTCTCAACTTGCATATCACTTAGCTGGTTACATAGTTTACCCTATTATTTTATTTATTATTGCACTGTATTTATTCTGGCTTAAGTTATTCTTGTACCTTGTTATGTTCCCTGAGGACCTGGATCCGGATTATGTTCCCAGGTTTAGCAGAGGAGGTCTATCCCGAGGTATACGGGACAAGAGCATACACTGGAGCCGTACCAGCACCAGAGGACGAGGTCGTACCAGAGAATTTCTCCTAAGTATTTGCTTTATATACTCAGTTATTTCTGTTTCTAGTTACTTTATTTCCTGTCTCTTGGATTATTATATTAAACTTATTCTCGGGTTGTTCCCCGAGTGTAAACCCCCTCACCAAAAATAGATATTTTGTGTGTATTTTATATTATTATATTTATTATAGATATTAAATTTCTTTAGAGTATTCTCTCAGTTAATTAGAAAATAAATTTCTTGATATATTTACTTATATAAATATTTATTTAGAATTATTTTAGGTTATTTTAGATTTTTGGAGATTTTTCTAGAATTGTTGGTAATTAAAACTTAGGAAACATAAATTTCTAGGACTTCTATGATTTACTATACGACCATACTTGCATGTTGTTCGTACCAAATATTTATTTTAGTTTAAAATATTTAAATATATTTTTCTGTAATTTATTTATAATTTTAAGAAATTTATTTAGATTTTTAAAATTATTTAGGATTTATTTGGATATATATAGTCTTAATATTAGATAGATGCTAATTTAGTGTTAATAGATATTAATAAAATTTTATAAATTATTTGTATTATCTTTAATTATATTTAAGATTATAAATTATTGAGATAAATTTAAACTCTATTTTAAATTAATTCAAATCCTCAACCTACTAGGAAAGCAACTTCATGCATATCCTATCCTTATTTAAATTTATCATAATCATATCCAAATTAACCAATCCTAGTCGTATTTAATTAAGTAATGTCCACCATTATAAATACCCCATCCTTCATATTTTTCTTCCCAAAATTCCTCTCTTTTTCGTCCCAAAATAGTCAAAATTCGTCATAAATTCAGCCTCATTTTCTACTAGTTATGACGAATTAAAAAGATGATATCTCCTAGCTCCGGACTCCGAACGCGCTCCAAATTTTTTTGTTAGAACTATATCAAGGTTAGTTTTCTGATTATATAATTTATTTTAATAATTTATGAACCTATTTTTCCAAAAAATTCTAAAAGTGCAGCTATCCGAAATCAGACGCATTTTGGTATTTTCGAGATTTCGGGAGATCTCGAACTCGGAATTATGAACCTTTTAAAGTTTCGGAAAGCTGACATGATGAACTTACAGAAAAGTATTTTTCCATAATTTAAAATATAAGTTTATTCTACTGTAAAATTTGTGCAACGTAGACGTAAATAGAAAACCACAAAAAACTATCATCTGTGCGCCCTTGTGGACATAACTCTTTACCGACTTATGATTGTCGATTCCAGTATTCACGTAGCATTGAAATATATAGGATTCCATACACAAATCTAGAATTTGAGTCGATTGACTTTTTGCTCAACGGATTGTCTCGATTTGCGTGCCACGGATCACAAATCCTTAAAGTTGACTTTCTTTAGACCAAAAATTAGAGCTTAATAATAAAATCAAATTATAATAAGATTAAAATACTAATTTAGGTTATTTTATTCAGAGTTAAAATAGATTAAAATAGTGAAAACTATTCACCCACTTTTGTAACCTAACGTGTTTAATTTATGTGACGGGTAGATCGGACAACGCCTTGAGTTGGGACTTCATCCTTTTCAGACCAGGCAAGATACCTTGCCAAAATGCTTACAATATTTTGCATGCTTAGTATATTTCTATATATTTATTGCATTTCTGTTTATTGCATGTGTAGTTCCTTTCAGTCATTACTATATATTAGATATGTTGACACACACTTAACACTTAGTATCATAGAGGACAATCATTAGGCGTATGGGCTTTTAACCTCTCTGGTAAATCATAGTAACTAGCACACACTATGGTGGTCATGTTCAATGGTCGCTACCCCTGTGGTATGTCGATTGATGGAGTCCGAGGGTCGCTACCCTAGAGGTATGTCGGCTGATGATGTCCACTGACGAGCGTATGAGTTGTGAGGATTAGATCGAGTAGCCTACCCTTGCCCATACGTCGAAAAGTTATCCTCATTTGCATTCATATAGATTGTCTTATATAGCGTACTTATTTATTTTCAAATTATATGCATGTTTACTGTATTCAAATTGGCTCACTTTTCTGTATCTTGTTACGTCCCTCTGAGGACCTGGTCCTCTGCCAGGTGTATCTGTTCTTAAGTATTTGTAGGAGCGCAGATTCGGATGGTTACATATGTTTCGAGGATGTCTTCTCTCCGAGCCCATGATTGTTAGCTGGTATTCCTATATTGTGTTTATTGTGTTGTACTTTTCCATTTGAGTTGGTAATGGATTTGTTTCCATCCAACTATCATCCTTAGATACTTATATTGAGATCTAGTTTCATAGATACTGGTTATTTATTTATATTGATTTTATGTGGATGAGATTTAGATTATACCCTGTGACTTGTGATAGATTTATACCACTTGTGGATTGTTATTCATATTACAGCGTACGCGTGGATTTTGGTTTCCATATATTGGAGTTGCCATATCCATACGGCTGGCATGCTTACTTGTTCCTAGTCCTACGTATTTTGGGACTTGGGCATGACATATTTTTATGGTGGCCCATGCAGGTCGAGAGCATATTATCTCGGTTACGTCACTGTACCGAGCAAGCCTGCGCATAGGATTAGAATATAGGATCTCATCCACTTATTTATCACCTCCCTTGATTTTATTTCACATTCTCATTTGATTGCTTGTATTGCATCTTGCTTGATCCCTCCTCAGCGTCAATCTTCTCTCGTGCTTGATAAGGATTAGGAAGGTGCCTTGTACTAGGTATATACACTCTAGTATTCAATAACACTATTAGTTAAATTTTTGTAAGTTTGGTAGTATGCCTCATAACCTAGTATCACATAGTCCTTCTGACCAAGTAATAAAGTATAAATGAATGACACCAACTATAGGCTTGCATAAGAAGATAGTGTTTATCTAGACTATAGAACTTTAGTGTTTATCTAGACTATAGAAATTTAGTGTTTATCTAGACTGTAGAACTTAGAGGCTCATACACCCATTTGGTTGACTTTAGACTTAGACAAGAAATTATTATGAAAACTGTAGAGGCACAACACCGATCTTCTTGGTGAACTTAGATTATTCTGTACCTTTCTCCATCATAATCAAGCGTACTTAATTTTTACTACCTCGACTTATGCTGCTATTATAGCCTAGTTTTGCAAGCTTATTCTTTTATTGAGCTTGTTCATGACATATGTATTATTGGGGGCCCACACTAATACATTGTCTAAATCAGAATCGGTGTATTATGGTCTGATCAACCGTAGTGTACTTGGTTCGCTCTTTGTATCACTACTTTATGTGGATTGAGATATAGTTGACTCAACTTGTTAGACGAATATACTTGCCCTCTAGACTGGTCAGAGCATATCATGTCAGGTACATAATTATTCTGATATGAACATGCATATAGGAATTTAACAAAATAAGATTTCAATCCACAACTGCCTTGTCAACTCCCTTTCAAAATTCTTTAATCCCTTCGAATCCCGTACTTGTATTATATCACCTCCTCCTTGAACTCTTTATTGTTGTTTTCCGTCTTCCCCTATTTCGGAAAGACGAACGTTCGTACTTAGTATAAGTTTGATACACGAATAGTACTAAATATACCCCATAGGCCAAGCACTCATGATGACAAACAAGAGAGCGCGGCCACAGGAAGCCGTAGATACAGGTACGACTTTAGTTATATGTGTCATTGCATACTCATGACCCCTTTTATGACACGAGATCTTAGGTGCATAGTAGACGTAGAATTATATAGGCGTTGGTTTAGCAGTTATGAGGATATACTGATATTTTACCCAGATGGCATACACGCGATGCTAATAGATGACGCAAGCAGCAGTAGTAGTATTCTTTTTCTATCACTATCTCGCCCCCTTTGGGTGGCTCATCTTCTCTTCTCTATCCATTCATTATCTCGTGCTTAATTCTCCCTATCGTAGTTACGTCTTTTTTGCGCCAACATGAATTATTGGTCTACTTCGACCCCATCCTTAGTTTTGTTAGTTAAAACGTAAATGGTTTAGTAGATGATTAATAACTAAAGGAT
Source organism: Iris macrosiphon (assembly GCA_036927795.1). Taxonomy (NCBI): domain Eukaryota; kingdom Viridiplantae; phylum Streptophyta; class Magnoliopsida; order Asparagales; family Iridaceae; genus Iris; species Iris macrosiphon. Next base: position 249,509,739 of record JAYESA010000004.1, read on the forward strand.
GAGTTCTTAATAATAACCCTTATGTATATGACCTATAGCAATATCTGTATCCTCTTATTATTTTTAAAAACCATGTATAGCATCCCTTAGGCTAATAGGAATTTGTTAGACTGTTTGAACTAGTTTATACTTTTAATAGTTTTATAAGTTAGTCAAGACTTTAACTGTTGCCCAAAAACTTAGACTATGCCTAGGAAAGAATTGAAGGTACTTGTTACAAACTGACAATTATGATAAATCGCTGGCAAAGTAGCGACAGCTGCAGCTAGATCGTTGTAGTAAAGTAGTCGAAGTATTTGCAGACATATTGGTCAGGTGGCATGGCAGTATTAGACTACGATACTTGACGGTTACAAAAAAAAATAATGGTTGTGAGATTCAAGACAAGTACCCCAAGATTCTCGACCCAATAAATATATTCGTCTTACAACCTAGACAATAGCCTCAAGAGACTGTGACTACTAGTAAAACTTTTATAAGTTGGGTAGTGTAGACAAGTTAGAGGATAATAGGATAGTGTATGGACAATAAATGAGAAGTGTTAGAATGACAAACCATAACTTTTAGGAAGCACTGCTAGATAGCTATGTAGTGTAATAGCTATAGTGATTATTATGAATATGGGTTAGTGTCAATTTTGAGGACGAAATTTTGTAAGTTTGGTAGATTGTAGACCCCCTCACCAAAAATAGATATTTTGTGTATATTTTATATTATTATATTTATTATAGATATTAAATTTCTTTAGAGTATTCTCTTAGTTAATTAGAAAATAAATTTCTTGATATATTTACTTATATAAATATTTATTTAGAATTATTTTAGGTTATTTTAGATTTTTGGAGATTTTTCTAGAATTTTTGGTAATTAAAACTTAGGAAACATAAATTTCTAGGACTTCTATGATTTACTATACGACCATACTTGCATGTTGTTCGTACCAAATATTTATTTTAGTTTAAAATATTTAAATATATTTTTCTGTAATTTATTTATAATTTTAAGAAATTTATTTAGATTTTTAAAATTATTTAGGATTTATTTGGATATATATAGTCTTAATATTAGATAGATGCTAATTTAGTGTTAATAAATATTAATAAAATTTTATAAATTATTTGTATTATCTTTAATTATATTTAAGATTATAAATTATTGAGATAAATTCAAACTCTATTTTAAATTAATTCAAATCCTGAACCTACTAGGAAAGCAACTTCATGCATATCCTATCCTTATTTAAATTCATCATAATCCTATCCAAATTAACCAATCCTAGTCGTATCCCAAAATAGTCAAAATTCGTCATAAATTCAGCCTCATTTTCTGGACTCCAAACGCACTCTAGTTTTTTTTGTTAGAACTATATCAAGGTTAATTTTCTGATTATATAATTTATTTTAATAATTTATGAACCCATTTTTTCAGAAAATTCTAAAAATGCCAGCTGTCCGAAATCAAACGCGTTTTGGTATTTTCGAGATTTCGGGAGATCCCGAACTCGGAATTACGAACCGTTTAAAGTTTCGGAAAGCTGACATGATGAACTTACAGAAAAGTATTTTTACAGAATTTAAAATATAAGTTTATTCTACTGTAAAATTTGTGCAACGTAGACGTAAATAGAAAACCACAAAAAACTATCATCTGTGTGCCCTTGTGGACATAACTCTTTACCGACTTATGATTGTCGATTCTAGTGTTCACGTAACATTAAAATATATAGGATTCCACACACAAATCTAAGATTTGAGTCGGTTAACTTTTTGGTCAACGGATTATCTCGATTTGCGTGCCACGGATCACAAATCCTTAAAGTTGACTTTCTTTGGACCAAAAATTAGAGCTTAACAATAAAATCAGATTATAATAAGATTAAAATACTAATTTAGGTTATTTTATTCAGAGTTAAAATAGATTAAAATAGCGAAAACTATTCACCCACTTTTGTAACCTAACTTGTTTAATTTATGTGACGGGTAGATCGGACGACGCCTTGAGTTGGGACTTCATCCTTTTCAGACCAGGCAAGATACCTTGCCAAATTGCTTACAGTATTTTGCATGCTTAGTATATTTCTGTATATTTATTGCATTTCTATTTATTGCATGTGTAGTTCCTTTCAGTCATTACTATATATTAGATATGTTGACACACACTTGACACTTAGTATCATAGAGGACAGTCATTAGGCGTATGGGCTTTTAACCACTCTGGTAAATCGTAGTAACTAGTACGCACTATGGTGGTCATGTCCGATGGTCGCTACCCCCGAGGTATGTCGATTGATGGAGTCCGAGGGTCGCTACCCTAGAGGTATGTCGGCTGATGATGTCCACTGACGAGCGTATGAGTTGTGAGGATTAGATCGAGTAGTCTACCCTTGCCCATACGTCGAAAAGTTGTCCTCATTTGCATTCATATAGATTGTCTTATACAGCGTACTTATTTATTTTTAAATTATATGCATGTTTACTGTATTCAAATTGGCTCGCTTTTCTGTATCTTGTTACGTCCCTCTGAGGACCTGGTCCTCTGCCAGGTGTATCTGTTCTTAAGTATTTGTAGGAGCGCAGATTCGGATGGTTACATATGTTTCGAGGATGTCTTCTCTCCGAGCCTATGATTGTTAGCTGGTATTCCTATATTGTGTTTATTATGTTGTACTTTTCCATTCGAGTTGGTAGTGGATTTGTTTCCATCCAACTATCATCCTTAGATACTTATATTGAGATCTAGTTTCATAGATACTGGTTATTTATTTATATTGATTTTATGTGGATGAGATTTAGATTATACCCTGTGACTTGTGATAGATTTATACCACTTGGGGATTGTTATTCATATTACAGCGTACGTGTGGATTTTGGTTTCCATATATTGGAGTTGCCATATCCATACGGCTGACATGCTTACGTGTTCCTAGTCCTACGTATTTTGGGACTAGGGCATGACACCGAGATACTTTTTATTAAGACTTGTTAGATTATATTTTATTTCGATTATTCTGGCATTGATCTGTGATTACCTTTTGTGGATAAGATTAGAATTAGACTGTGACTTGTATCGTAGACCTATTTATTGTTGTTTACAGCTTAAGTACACCCTAATGGGTCCATTAAATTGGGTTTACCCATTGGTGTGTGCTGCTGGCCATTGTCATGTGGCTAGTCCCTCGGTATTTTGGGACTGGGACGTGACACAAGGCGACAACGGACCTTCAACAATAAAAGAACGACAACAACCTGTACAAGCTAATCATCCTTTATTCCCTATAGGACGGCCTAAATGAGTTAAATAAACAGAAGGAGAAGGCAAAGGACATTTGGGACTATCATGAAGAAGTAGAAAGATGATGAGAACATATCATAAATTTACCTTATCAACAAATTCATGGGGATGCAATTAGAGGAGGTGACAGAGGTGTTTCCTCAAGTAAAGTTACTGATCGAGAAAAACTTGAAGTGGAGGAGATGCCACTCACTGACAAGTTCATGGTAGGGGTAAATCTCTCCAAGCTTCATGTCAGCTTGGACCATTTCACAACTAATTGTTTTCGCAAGAAGACAAAGATCATACTAAAGGACTTCGTATGGTTCATTCACATAGAAGATGAAACAAGAAACAAGATCAAGGTGGACTCAATTTCTCAATTCGTTTATTACAAAACTCATGTCCCATTCCATGAAAAGGGTTCCAGTTTCAACAAATCCAGATATCCAGAATCCAAATGTGGAAGTAAATAGTAAAATATATCCATCAAAGAAGAAAAACAAGAAAGATCTGCTATTAAGAATTGTCCCCATCATTACATAATGAATTATAGAATAATAGAGCATAGGCGCAAGGCGAGATCAAATACATATATGATAGAAGAACTTCCAGCTTTTGGCACACAGACTAGAAAAGTTTGGCATTTAATTAAGCCAGAGGCTTGACAGAGACTGCCGAAAAATCAAACAGTAATACCTTCTCTATAGCCGCAGAGAAGATGGCAGCAAACTCGAGGTGGAAGGGATGGCTTAAATAGGCTGCATAGTCTTCGGCACTGTTGAAGGTCAAGATAAAGGTGTGGGTGAATCCCTGCCTCAGCATCTCGTTGCTCTCCACATCTTGGCCCCTGAAAGATCCCCCAAGATGCAGCAGATTAATATTTTATGAAAAATTATTGTATGGACCGGACTTAGTGTATTCGACTCCTCTCCAATCGTTTGATTGTATCGAAATATATGCATACATACATCTCTATGATAATCTAATTGCTGGCATGTAAAAGATGCATTACATCCGACACACATAATAATTTCTCATATTTCATGGTCGAACAATCAAAGACATTGACACATGTAAGTATGATCACAAAGACAATCCAGACCTTAAATGAGAAGAAAAATCAATGCCTAACTGCTACTTAAGGGTCAAGCGTCTAGTTGGATTGAGGGTTAAGAGAGTCAAGTGGAAAAAAGTTAAGCGAGGAAAAAAAATCATGCTTAGTTTGAGGATGGAGGTTTAGGAAAGAAAGTCATAGAGGATTAAGTGAGATTTTGTTTAACATTTTTTTTATCCATTTTTTTACTCCCCAAATCGGAAGGTCTATGAGATAAAGTGAGGGATTTTGTTTAAAAAATCATGAATATTATTTATTCTACAAAATATGATGACTATTTTTCTCCATTTTTCATTCTTTCAATCTGCTCCTCCGTAGCTTCCTGATTTTATCCAGATACTTTCTGCCTCTTTTCACTTTTTCATACTTTATTACTCATTACTGATAAGAAAAACCGTTCATAATACTTTATTACTCATTTGTTGAGTAGATGAAGATTTGATGCATCTGTTGATAAAAAAAAATGAAAAGAAAAATATGTTGATGAATCTGTTGATAAGAAAAATAATTTCTAAATTTTTGACGCATATGTTGATAAGAAAAATCATTGATGCATCTGTTCATCAGAAAAATTATTGATAAAAAAATGGTCACCGCATAATGCATTTGTTGATATGAATATGAGATCCAGATGCAATATATTATTCTATTTTAGTTCATATGATTGCAATATATATAAAAATATTTTGATAACTATTATATTTATTAATCCGTCTCACACTCAAAACCTTCAATACAAATCAGACTTAATAAACACAGTCAATTTAACTTCACTCAAATTCAAACAAGATAATATATATTAACTATACTTTCTATCACTTAAATCTACTTTTAATTCTGTTTTTTTTTTTTTTCATACCCTAAAGAGAGAAATGAGAGGGAGAATATAGATATGTACCATTGGAAGGACTTGACAGTGTCCATCTTGGAGACGAGCGCCTCCATCCCATCCAAGATCTCCTTCACCACCACCACTTCCTTAAACTTCACAAGCACCAAATGCGTCCAGCCTCCCATTGTGGTACGTTTTCATAGGAGTGTCGAGAAGTATAGTGAGATTATATCCTAAGATCCAGGCGACAGGAATATTGGATGCTGAGTCAAGCACCATGATACAGCATTTGACCTGATATCCGACAATATCTTGTGAAATATCCTTCAAACCCCACAAACAGAGGCAGAGACAGAGGCAAGGGTTAGCATTTTTCGATTTTGGATCGAAACTCCAATCTATCCTAACCGAGTTAACCGGCTTGGTTAAGAGATTCGGTTCGATTTGAAAAAAAAAAAAAATTCGATTTCGATTTTGATTTCGATTTTGATTTTGAAAATACTAAATTTTTTATTTTCGGTAAATTAAAAATAGAATAAGACACATGCAATTGTATAAATATACTTAGTTTAATACATATTTTGTGATTAAAAGTATATATATTTTGAGAACAACAATTATATGTGTGTATGTTTTGAAGTCTAATTTTTATAATTTAACAACTAATGCAGCTTTAGACGTAACTTTAAAATACAACAAATGTGTGTAGAAATATTATAATTTTTAGTATAATTTAATCATGATTCCAACATTAGATACGACTCATTAAACAATAGAAATATTCCAATCGAATAAACTGAATTGATTATTCGGTTCAATTCGGTTTCGCTTTTGGCTAATTTCGATTCGGTTTAGGCTAATTTTGATTCAATTTTGATTTTAAATTTTGGCTAAATTATAACTGGATATCCTCAATTATTCAAATTGTACAACTTGATACCCTCAACTTTGATAGGTATTAATTTGATACACTAAAAAAATAAAGACGAAATTATTTTTGCCTCTCTCAAACTCTCCCTTCCGACGGCTGCCCCCACTCCGCCCCCACACGTGGTGTTGGAGGAGGGAGGGTGGGGTGGGGTCGGCAGCAGAAGGTGGAGGGGGTGTGCAGTCGGGGTGGAGGTGGGGATGGAGAGACAATTTCGTCATTTTTTTTATTTTATATATTAAGTTAAAATTATTAGTTGAGGGAGAATAAAAAGTGAGTACTTATTAAAGTTTGAAATATCAAGTTAAAAAACTAATTGATAAGGACATCAAGTTACAATTTAGTCTTAATTTTTTGAAATTTTGATTTTGTTGGTTTTGACTGTTTGGGTTGGATTTAAAACGAATAAAAGCAGAGGAATGGTTATTGTTTGTTGAACTATACCACTTTTTTAATTGCTGAGTAAATGGATCACTGAAGAGAAGAGGACGACCTTTGCTGGCAAGATCATGGCACTTTACTTTGCTTTAGATCTGTTCCCATGAACCGAGGACCATCCATGTTCTTTGATACTGGAGATTCCTGCTCTTGATGTTTTCTGCTCACACCTCATAATTGTATGATGGGTTCCACCAGGACTAATAGTGCTTCACCGACAAATGAAAGGAATGCGCATGCTGATGCTATATTTTGTATAAAGTGTACGAACTCGAGTACGCCTTGATAGGTGAACAGAACCACCGAGGTGAGTATTTTTGGTCACTCCAAGCAATACGTGAATGTGAAAAAGTGATAGGTAATCATATTCTAGATATTTTATTTATTATTATATTATATATATATATATATATATATATATATATATATATATATATATATATATATATATATATATATATATTTATATATTAATTTAAAATTTAAACACATGATCAATTACTATAAATATAATTTAATTTTAATATTCCAATCATCATATATAACCAACCAATTATCATATATAACAAATCATCATAAATGTAATTTAGTGATACAATTTAATTCCAATACCCCCCTCAAGTTGGAGTATGTAAGTCACAAATGTCTAACTTGCACAAAAGAAAGTCAAATTATCGTTCGTCCAAAGATTTGGTGAAAACATCTGTCAGTTGCCCATTCGTTGGCACATAGCTCATCCGTTGGCACATGAGATGGACGAATAACTCCAGCAAGAACATCATTCCTCAAAAAATGATAATCCACCTCAATGTGTTTTGTGCGCTCATGAAAAACTGGGTTCTGCGCAAGTTGTAAAACAGATTGACTATCACAAAACAAATCCATATCACATGAATGTTGCACCCCCAAACTGCCAAGCAACCCCTTGAGCCACTTAAGCTCATACGTGACCGCCGTCATCGCACGGTACTCCGCTTCGGCTAAAGAACGGAACACCGTCACCTGTTTCTTCGTCTTCCAAGAGATGTGCGAATTGGCACGCCCCGATTTCGTGGAATCGATAGTCGTCCCCCGGGTGTGACGCCGTACGGGCCTAGGTTGCGCACCGCACAAGGCAAAGGTATTTTCGCATAGCGAGCACATATTCAGAGTACGCAGATAAATTGAAACACAAGTTGAAATATGGAAGAGTTCTCTTTTATTGATAATGAACATCTATTACAAACTCTTGAACGAGTCATAAGGTTGCCGTACGGGCTTTACAAAATGTTGACACAAAATTAGATAGTTGTCATGTACATTACATCCCTTTACTAAACTTCAAAATAAGATACCTCCAAGCGGAATGATGGCTTTCCCTCGAAGCTGCATTGAGTTTGGGTTGCTAGCTCCCTGCTTCAAAATACTTCAAAAGATGGCACGATCAAGACGCGCCTATAGCTGGACTGGATTGGAAAACGGCTTCAGCTCCTCGCTAGGATCTCCTTAGTGCGAGAAACCTGTTTCAACGAGGGTCAGTACATCGAAATGTACTGGTGAAGGCGAGCTAACCCAACTATACCAATCAACATGTTGTTTAGATGAATCATGCATATTATTTGTGGTCTTTCTATCTTGCCTTAGTTCATTTTACAAGCAAGCAGTATATCTAGAATTTGTTGAAATAAACTTGCCACGGTTCGGTGACTTTTACCTGCCCGTCTGAACCACCTGTACAATACTTACCATGTCCTTCCCTACCACGAAGACACAAGTTAGCTTACACAGGTTTAAATATACGAGAGGATCACTGGCATGTTGCCATAATGGACGGTTTAGTCTCGAGACGGAATGGCATGCGACGCAGGGAACACTCCATCCGAAGCAAGCGACTATCAGGAGTTTCGTCCGGATCGGATCGGATCGGTGCCAGTGCCCCAGCGACCGTCCGTAGGAACTAAGACCTTGTGCAAAAGTTGTCCGTGATCAAACATAGTACACTAAGTTAGCAATTAAGGCAATTCAGGCACGGGACAGTAACAGGGCAAGATCTACTTTTACATAGTCTTCCTATTCAGTTAATCTCATGGCAGAATGAGTTCTATACATATCATAATTTAAAGAAGAAGTATACATTCTAACTTGTATTTATGCATATGATGAACATTCTAAACGAACAAGCATGCAATAAGGTAACCGTTCACAAATTTTGATTGACAAGCATAATAATCCAAGTCTATTCCTTTTAACCCCCTCGACCAAATTTTAGGTTTATTTAGCTTAAATAGAGAGACTAGGGTTAGTTTGAATCCAATTAGAATTAGAACACTGTGTTTTTAGAATGATTGTGTAATATTTATATCACTTAGTACACCTTACCGTTGCTTCGATAATTGGAGCACTACACTAGCATTTACTTTCAAACAAATTTTACACACTTTTCCTAGACAAGCCAGCCTTCCATTCTGACCTTTGTGTAACTTATAATTACTCTCTCTTGTGCTTCATTTTAGTCGCACAATATTCGTTATAAATGTCCATTTTTAAATCCCAATAAACCTAACTTTGCATATTGTTCGTTCTAATTAAAATTGGAGACACAACCTCAACCTGTTTCATACAACCCAAATTATGATAGTATCTTATTCTGAGTCTGCTATGTCCATGACGATTGTGTTCCACCAAATTTTAATCCTATATAATTACAATTAATTAAAAAATATCACTTGCACTAATTTTTATTTAAATTAGTGTAAGAACCCAATCTCACCCAAAACTAGACCCAACCTAGCCCATCTACATCCTACATTCCCTCATGTAAACATGTTCTCCACCCCAAGAAACCCTAGTCGACCCAATTCCCTAGGAGGACCCCCTTTCTCTCTCTCATATATATATATATATATATATATATATATATATATATATATATATATATATATATATATATATATACAACTTGTTCTCTCTCTCCAACCCTAATAACACCTAGCCGAAACCCAAATTTCTACACCCATCATCACCCGCCTCCCCTTCCCCCCCCCCCATCAACTCCAGCCAGCCTGACCACCGACCTCCGCCGCTTGCCACCGTCTCAGCCACCCAGCACCGCCTGACCCCCCTCCCCATCGACGTCAACCCGTCAGCCTCCTCCTCCTCCATCTCCGTCATCATCAACTCCATCATCACCCTCACCCGCTCCCATGTACAGCCGACCAACACTGCCTTAGACTACTCCCACCTAGCCGTCGTCCCCCACGACCCTCCCCCACCGCCAGCCGCCGATGCCACTGCTGCCGCCGCCTGCCGCTGTAGCTCCTCCCGTTGTTGCGAGCCGCTGCCGAGGCTACTGCTACTGCTGTTTCACCGTGCAATGCCGGAGCTCCGTTCCCTCATCGGAGAATAGGCCGTCGACGAGCATAGACCCCCCCCCCCCCCCCCCCCCGCTCGGCCACGACTAGGTACATATTTATTTTACCCTTTTCTTCATGAGTCGAGGTATCGACGTGTCGTTAAACGGACACGGGTAACGTGAATCCCTAGGTGCAATATACGTGTGTGTGTATGTTAAAATTAGTAATTAATGTTAAGTAATTACTCAAATAAAAATGATTAATTAATGTGAACACTATGTTGACCTAAAAGCCTAGACATTGACCTGGTGCACTCTAACATGATAGTTAGGACTGGTATTTCTATGCTATACGTTGATTTGTTTCGTAACAAATTTTTCGTATTCCGTTGTCTTGATCTACACGATGTTTGAGGATATGACACATGTACGTCTTAGCTGCATGCACATGTGACCCTGTTAGTTGCCCAATTAAGACCCCCTTGTGTTAGTTCCTAAGAGCAGCGTAGTGTTTCCTGTACGTACTATTGTAGTGACTGATGATCGTATTATTATATTATATTATATTATATTATATGTATAGGGTCGCTGGACCATTCAGGCGAAACTTTAGGAGTAGGTTATTGGCACTCGCAGCTTGAGGACCTAGGCAAGATACCTTGCCATATTTACTGTTTAATTTAAATTATGCAATATTGTATGATATCTTGTTGTAATTATTTCATATAATTGTGCACGTTCGAGATTGACTCGGATGCAGTCGACGAGTACGTCGATGAGTAGTGTATTTGACTGAGTCACTAGCAGACCCACCCCCCATTATGAGAATATTCTGATATCTTCCTAGACCCTGACACTCTTACACGCATCACGGTGACAAACTCATGTTGGATGCGGGTTCGCGTACTCGACTAACTATCGGTGCGTGTGACATGCATCACGGTTTAGTACGTTATCAGGGTTATCTAATAGTTGAGACTTGGCATATATTTACGTGGTATGCACGTCGTGTATTCAACTTGTGTATCTGCACTGGGCAGGGAGGACAACTAGTAGGCGTATGGGATACACACATTGAAATCCGTAGTATCTGGAGGAGCTACGGATCCAATGACTTCCTTTATACATATACCGCGTACTTCGGAGTGATACAGACGTATATATATTTGCAGATACCTCATTCTTCGAAAAGATGGACGTTACATGTACAGATACCTCGCTCTTCGGAGTATGGACGTTATGCCTACACCTACCCATACGTACCAAGGTTGTCCTCACATTGCATTCACTTAAATGGTTAGCACACCCTTTATTTTATTCATTATTTATATATGGTATATATTTTTTGTATCTTGTTACGTCCCTCTGAGGACCTGGTTCCCTTCTAAATTTGGATGAGGCATATTATCCCACTATGTACGGACCTGGGCAGGATATGAGGTACGCATCCGAGGAGGAGCTAGAGGTGTTACCATCAGAGTTCCCTTGATCATTGGTAGGCCTTCCGCCTAGGACTGGAGCATCATTATCTAGTTAGTCGATGCCTAGTCATTACTCTTTTATCTGCCTTTCAGTACTCTTATTTTATCATTGTAGTGGGTTTGTTCCCACCAGACATATCTTGGATTGTACTATGACATTTCAGACTTGCGTTTATTTTCCAGTATTTATTTCAGTACTTCTTATTTATATTGTGGATGAGATTAGACATTACCTGTTGGATGTTAGTAATAAACTTGTTAGTATTTTAGGATAGCGGAGTATGCTTCGTCGGATCCATTAAATTAAGTAATCCCTCGGAGACGTATTAGCTGGCCATTGCCACGTGGCCTGGTCCCGTATATTTTTGGGACTGGGGCATGATAATTCCTTTTTATCTTGACATCTTTTAGTTATAACTTGGTATCGTCTGATCGGGGCAAGCAAGAATACAAGATTTTAGATGCGAAGACTTGAAAGAAGGGCCAACTGAATCAAATATAAGCCACTTACCTAGTTGGTTGGAAGAGATAAGGAAAGAGGTGCTTCAGGACTCCGCTCGCGCGTCGTCTACTGCTCGTTCACCTGCATTACCCCGAACAGCTTACCAATACCTCTTCCACTCATTCCAATCTCAGAATTGAAGTACGGTTCAACGAACGAAAATAATAAAATCTATCGAAACCGTTCAAGAAAACACAAGCAAATCCGAAAACTTACTCAAAGCACGAAAGCAACAAAGCGACAGCGAAAACTGAGGCAAGGAAAACTTGCAGCGGAGAGGTCCCTCCTGACTCTGCCGCTAAGTCGATCCTGGGGGCATGGTCCACTGAATATAGAAATCGATTCCGAAGAAGCAAATCCATAACGTTGATGGATTCTTGTTTCAATCTATCCCGATCGAATGATACCGTCTTGTATTTCTTAGCCACGATTCCCGAATAGGGGGAACGGGGCACCACACGAATCACCAAGAAAAACCAACCAACCAGACAAAGAGCGTCGTGTGATGGGACAACTCGTCCAATCAGAATCACACCACCCCCGGAATAACCCTTCAGATATCTAACAACCCTCAAAGTCGCATCCCAATGATCATGCTAGGGCTCATGCATAAACTGCGACAAGATGTGAACAGCATAAGCCAAATATGGCCGAGTAAACGAAAGATAAATCAGTCATTCCACAAGCCGTCAATATGCTTCCCCATCAGACAAAAGTGGACTTGTATAGCGTGCCAGTTAATGATGTTGTTCCATAAAAAATCTTGCTGGTTTTGCCCCCAACAATCATGTCTCAGAGATAATGTCAAGTGTATATTTCTATTGACATAGAAAAATACCTTCTACACTTCGAGCTACCTCAACACCAAGAATAAACTTCAATGCCCCATGGTCCTTCTTGTGAAAGTATGTACTCAAATAGTTCTTAAAGGCAGTAAGAGCAGCAGAATTATTGCCAGAGAGAATTATATCGTCGACATACACAAGAGCATTTATCTGAACATCGCCCTTATGAAGAGTAAAAAGTGAATAGTCAAAGTACGATTGGCAAAATTTGTACTCTCGCAAAGAAGATGCCAACTTCGCAAACCAACAACGAGGTGCCTGTTTAAGCCCATAAAGAGATTTTCGAAGCCGAGATCCCTGAACAGGGTCTTTGGTTTGGAAACCAGGTGGTAGTTTCATATACACTTCTTCGGTAAGGTCTCAATGTAGGAAGGCATTATGAACATCCATCTGATGTAGTTCCCAATTCTTTGCTGCGGCTACAGCTAGAAAGGCACGAACAATAACCATTTTTGCAACCGGAGCAAAAGTATCAGTGTAATCAATCCCTTCAACCTGATGATTTCCAAAAACCACCAAACGGGCTTTAAGCCACTCAACACTCCCATCAGAGTTATACTTTATCTTGTACACCCACCGACTCCCTAGAGCACGTTTTATAGCCGAAAGCATCTCCATGGTCCATGTACCACTATCCTCCAAAGCCCGTATCTCCTTCTGCATAGCTTCTCGCCACCCTGCATCTTTAACTGCCTCTTTAAAGGAAGTCGATTTTGTACCTACAATTATAGCTGCAAGAAAATTCCGGTATCCCAGAAAAAATCGATCATAATTCAAAAAATGTGTTATAGGATAAGGAGTACCTGAGGAGTGATTGGACGTGGTGGAACGTTGGAAAGGAGGACTATGAGACAACTTTTATATTATATTTGTAACAAAGTCCCGGAGCTTCACAGATGGAATCTTGGTATGCATGCCACGCCACAGTGCACCATCACCATTCGACACCACCACCGCCGCCTCATCCTCTGCTATCGCAGCCACCATCTGCTATCGCAGCTGCCACGGTTGCCTCCGCCATGGCGGCCTTTATTGCCGCGTCTTCCACGGCGGCCTCGGTCTCAGCCGCGCTGTCCTCCACGGCGGCCTCAGCCTTCACGATGACCATCCCATCCATATGAGGTAGATCAAACCCCAAAGCCTCATCGCCCAAGACAAGGGACACCAGGTCAGGAGGAGCCATATCACCACGATCATCTTCAACAGAATAGGGAAACTCATTCTCATAAATTTTAGCATCTCGAGAAAGAAAAAAATACCAGTAGCTAGATCTTACAATTTTTAACCCTTCTTGCCATGGGGGTATCCCACAAAATTATACTTTCGACTGCGAGAAGAAAACTTATCCATCTTATCTTTTTAGTTGTGGACAAAACAAAGATAACCAAAAACACGTAATTCATCATAAGAAGGAGGAGCACCAAATAATATTTCAAAGGGGATTTTAAAATCAAGAAGGCTCGAAGGAGTTCGATTGATCAAATAACCAGTCGCCAAAATACACTCACCCAAAAAAAAAATTGGCCAATTTTTCTGAAAACGTAAAGCATGTGTCACATTCAAAATATGTCTATGTTTTCGTTCGACCCTCTCTTTCTGCTGAGGTGTACCTACACAAGATGTCTGAAAAAAAATACCATTCCGTGCAAAGTACACTACTAAAAATTGCGGGATTAGCGACATTTTTAGCGACGTTAAAGTAAAACATCGCTGAATTATAGGTATTTAGCAACGTCCATATAAAATGTCGCAATACGTCGGTGATAGCGACGTGGAGAGACGTTTAGCGACTATAATTATTTTAAATATATATTATGTTGCTAGGTTGTCGCTAAACGTTGCTAACTTTTTAATTTTAGCGATGTTTATGTATTTAAGTCGCAGTATATTATTATATCAGCGACGTTTAGCGACATAAAAACCAACGTCTCTAATTTATTTCATATAGAGTTTGACGAATTTCTCTTCCCCCCATTTTGATCGAAATATCAAAAAATTTAAACCGCCCCCCATCCCGGTGCCCCACCTCCGACTCCCCTCCTCCCTCCGGCTCCCCTCCCCCCTCCGGCGGCTCCTCCTTCCTCCGTATCCCTCCTCCCTCCGGCGTCCACCCCCTTCCGGCGGCTCCTCCTCCCTCCGGCATTCTTCTCTCTCCAATCACTCGGTGAGCTCCTCTCTCTGTCTCCTTTCCCTGTCTCTCTCTCTAACATGACACAACACGACATGACACGACACGACATGACCCACACTAATCCTAACCCTAACCCTAACTCGAACACACACATATGCACACAGACACACTAACACATGCGGACACTAACCCTAATACTGACACGGATACACGGACACACGGACACACACAAACATAGAGACAACTTTCTGGATACAGACCCTAACTCAGACAGCTTTCTAGACACAGACCCTAACCCTAATACTTTGACTTGTCCTTCACTTTATTTATCATATTTAAGGGTGCACTCCATTGGTGCACTCTATTGTTTTAGACACAGACCCTAACCCTCTCTCTCTTCTAGTTAGCTGTCTGAGTTGAGACGCAACCTTGCGTATCTGCAACATATATAATACGATGTAGATGTTGACTCAAGGAGAGTCGTATACACGGACACGGGAATGACTCTTCAAAGCCGAGACACGATATACGGTATTGGCTTCTTCTAGAACTCGTATCCAACTTGGGCTGATGCTTCTTGCTGCATGAGCTATTGCATTGGCTACTGCAGACTGCTAAACCTACTGTTGAAGGATCTGTAGTACACTGGCTCTGCTGCTACTTGCTGAGTTTACTTGTTGTTGTGCATTCTTCCTGCTGTGCACTACACAGTGTTGCTGCACACTGATTCCTCACTGTTGCACTGTGTAGTACAGTTAGCTGCTACTGCTATAAACTATTGTATGTTTCCCCTTATACTGTGGTAGCACAGATCTGCACACTGCTCAGTTGTGCTCCACTTTGTTGTGCTAGCACATGGCTGCACACTGCTCTCCCTTCAGTTGATCACTCAAACAACCATACTTAAAGGTAGCAGTGAGTATCAGTGCATGTACTGTATTTAATGATGAGTATATATGCTAGGCTAGGAGTATCAATGCATGTACTGTATTTAACAATGAGTATATACTTGAAGGTAATTGTATATTCATTTTTGCTGCAGAAGTATTTAGAAATGGATATGAATTACTATCTGCGTCATGGTTCATGGATGTACAACCGTCATCCTGATGACATGTGCGGTGTGCGGGATAAATTCATTGAGGGTGTACAGCAATTCCTGCAGTTAGCTAAGGCGTTCCCTCAGTACATGGACGGTACCAAAATTAAGTATCCGTGTGTGAGATATCATAACTTGAAATATCATCCAGAAGTGGAAGTCACATATCATTTGTACTCGAAGGATTTCATGCCAAATTACTATCAGTGGACCGCGCACGAAGAACTTGTGTCTTTAGCATCGGAGTCGGAGCCTTATGTGGAGCCATATATCGATGTCTACGACCACTATTCTTACGATAACGGGTGGGTAAACATAGTTTTTGATGTGACGGGGCCTAGTTTTGATCCGGACAATCACGATGCAGCTGAGGAGGCACCGAATACCGATGCTGCAAAGTTCATAGAGTTGCTGGAGAATGCAAGGACTCCATTATATCCTGGTTGTGAAGATCATTTACCGTTGGAGATTGTTACAAGATTGTTAAGCATCAAGTCCAATTTTAATATATCGCAAGAATGCTATAATCGACCGATGGATTTGATTATAGAGATCTTACCAGAGGATGCAAAGTTGCCTAAAGGCTTCTACCGATCTAAGAGGATGGTGAGATCGCTCTGGATGGGATATGAAAAAATTGATGCATGTCACAACGGGTGCATGTTGTACTACAAAGACGACAAGGATGAAGATGCGTGCAGATTCTGTAGTGCTGATCGCTACAAGGCTACTGGAAGAGGAAAGTCTGTCGGTAAAAAGAAGCCTAATGATTCGATGCACTACTTGCCTTTGACGCCGCGGTTACAGAGGTTGTTTATGGTGAATGAGACTACAGAAAATATGAGTTGGCACAGGCAAAAACAAATCAAAGGAGTATTGGATCATCCATCCGATGGAGAAGAATGGAAGCACTTTGATCGAGAGTATCCAAATTTTGCTTCGGATAAGCGTAATGTCAGATTGGGGCTCTCTTTCGACGGTTTTACCCCATTCGGACTTTCGGGCTCCCAGTATTCGTGTTGGCCTGTGATCATCACTCCGTATAAGCTATCGCCTTGGATGTGGATGAAGATTCCATATATGTTCCTAACCGTTATTATCCTGGGTCCGAACAATCCGAAGAAAAACATCGATGTATATTTACAGTCTTTGATAGATGAGTTAATCAGCTATGGGAAGTAGGTGCCAACACGTACGATGTTTCTAAAAAGTAAAATATTCATATGAGGGCAACACTTATGTGGACCATCAACGACTTTCTAACATATAAAATATTATCGGGATGGAGCACTCATGGTCGTCTCTCATGTTCGTATTGCATGGACCGTACTAAGGCTTTTCGTTTGAAACACGGAGGCAAACCGTGCTTCTTCGATTATCATCGACAATTTCTGCCGAAGGATCATCCATACCGGAGGAACATGAATACTTTTCGTGCGGGCGTTGTGGAGAAGGCCAATCCACCGCAAGGTGGCCCGGATACATGATATGGAAAGAGGTAAAAGATTTACCAAGTGCTATCGAAGAGCCTGCTAAGGGGTACAAGTGTGACGGATTTGGTCGCACCCATAACTGGACGAAAAGGAGTATATTCTGGGATCTGCCATATTGGAGCACCAATCTGATCGGACATAACCTTGATGTCATGCATATCGAGAAGAATGTGTTTGATAACATAATTAATATTGTAATGGAGGTAAAGGGGAAGACGAAAGACAATCCGAAGGCCAGGTTGGACTTAGATGTAGACGTCCTGCGTTGTATTTGATAGAGGAGGGGAATGAAAAGTTAAAGCAGCCTAAGTCAGTTTTCTCACTGGAGAAGGAGGATGTAAACACCCAGATTTTTCAGAAATTAAAATATAAATTTTGGGATTTTTGTAATTTTTCTGTAATTAAAATAAATATTCTTTAGGTATTAAATATTTTTGAGTATTAAATTAAATATTAAAATATTATGATAATTATATTTTTGTGTGTAAAATAAATAATTAGACATAGTGTAATTTTTTTGAAATTTATTGGACCCAAAAATTATTTTTAAACAGCTAAAAACATAGTTTTTAATCAAACCATAGTAAACTGGTTTAAACCAACCTGAACCGAACCGGACCAAGCCTAGAATAAACCAACCCAACCCAAACCGTAACTGGTCGAATTTGGACCCGTACCCGCTAACCCGTACCCGAACCCAACCCATTACTGCTAAAGTAACTGTGAAAACCCCCGTCTCTCCGACTTCCCCTCCGCCGTTTCCCCCGTCGACTCCGCCGCGTCTCTCCGCATCCCGTAACCGCGGCAGTCCCTACCCCTTCATCTCCCTGCCAATGGCCGTGGACCTAGCCTATAGAACCCCCACCGCTGTCATCGACCCTGGCCACCGCCATCACTATCATCCTCCACCAGTCACCGCCACGACTCCGTCGTGACCTTGACGGCTCCGCTGCCTCGTCCACCTTCTCCCCCGGTGACCTCCGACGATAACCCTCCACCACCGCCAGCAACGACCACCAGCAGCTACAGCATCCGACGCTGCCGCCGCCGGCCGAGCAGTGCCGCGCTGCCCCGGGCACGTATATTTCAGACGTTTTCGACCCTTTTCGGTGAGTCCTTCTCTCTACTCGTCGCATCATTTTCCGAACTTTCTATTGCGACATGTTCGCTGTGTAACCCTCTCGAACCTTGTGCAACTTGATTGGAGGTATCGTGTCCTGTGTCGATCGTAAACTGCGACGCAAAAACAGGAAAATATATCCCAATTTTGGACTTCGAAAACTATCTCGAACTCAAAAGTTCACGACCGTTTTACGTCCAACCTATTTAATAATTCAAAAATTCACTTAAACAGTAAATTAGACAATATAACTGAGTTTTAAACCCTGTAATTAGTTTATTTTATGGTGCTGTATGTTGTATTTTATTCGCGGGTAAAATTGACCAAAATCTTGGTTTTTAACACCCAAATTCTTCCAAAACTGGGTGCGTCCTGCTAAATGAGGCGACTTTGTCGTGTGCAAATTTTACCGAAAGGTGCGCCATCATCAATGTAAACGTGTGAGATTTCGCGAAAGTTGATTTGGATGTGCGTGCACAACGGAATCAACGTGTATCCGTCAAAATCGTCATGTATTGGGCCTGTTCTAAAACTTATTGTAACTTTGTGTGTGCTCGTCGTTTCGCAACGAAACTTATGCCATCAGATTCATAGCATTATGCTGGTCCTGTGACCCAAGTTTGGTTCGATTCTGAGAACGTTGACGAAATCCCGTATCGTGGGCCCCACGGCTCTACTTGGGCGATTTTATGATCGACTTATCAAAATCCAGTTTTGGGCATTCCGTTGGGTTCGTATCATCGTTCTGGACTTGTAGACACTAAATTTGATGAATTTGGAGAACTTTGTCTCTGGCATATTTTTCGGTATGAAGTAGGCCACATATGGACCTTACTTTGACCAAAAATGGTCAATTTTGCCCCTGTGTCCAAATGGGACTTATGGATAGGCAATCCTAGCTATTTCATATCTTCTGAGAGTGATGGTAATATTTATTTCAGCATCCGGAGGAGTACCTGAAGATCCTACTGTTACCGGAGCAATTGGAGGAATCCAAACCCCAGGCAAGTGTACCTTATCAATCTTGCAGTACTTGCTTTATATTATTCTCTTGATTTATTTATGTAATATATCTGCTTAACCTAGGACCGTGTGACATTTCTAGCGTCCGAATAATATTCGGGTGTCGACGCCGTACACGGAGTCGTGTAACGTCACTTAGAGAATTATTATTGTGATCCTATATATTTTTCGTGTTTGCTTTATCAAGTACGTCATACCATAGGACACTTGACACTATTCATGTGAAATAATCTTTCCTAATATATTCATGGTGATTCTGTATAGGTTACAAGATTTATGGTATAGATATTATATATGTATAGCTATCATATGGCTTATTGCATTAGATATGGTCATGCGTGTCATGGACATGAGACGTGTGATTACATTGGGTGGGGAGAGACACACAGGGTACAGACTGATTATATATATATAATCCTTATTATTACGGTGCTCAGGACTCTACACCCGAGCTTGGCCCAATATGTGATATTACTGCTACCGACTCCCCGACACAGAGCTGGTAGTAGTCTCAGCCTGAGTATGATTAATGCTCTCACTTGCATATCACTTAGTTTATTACCTAGTTTTTTCTATTGATTCATTTATTTTTATACTATATTTATTTGTCTTGAGTTATTCTTGTACCTTGCTATGTCCCCTGAGGACCTGGATCCGGATTATGTTCCCAAGTATAACAGAGGAGATCTACCTCGAGGTATACGGGACAGGAGCAGACATTGGAGCAGTACCAGTACCAGAGGATGAGGTGATGCCAGAAGATTTCTCCTGAGTATTTGCTTTATATACTCAGTCATTTCTGTTCTTGATACTCTATTTCCTGTCTCGTTGAATTCTGTATTAAACTCATTATCGGGTTGTTCTCCAAGATATTTTATTAAGACTTGTTGGTTTATATTTCATCTTGATTATTCTGACATTGGATTTGTGATTATCTTCTGTGGATGAGATTAGAATTAGACTGTGACTTGTATCGTAGACCATTATATGGTTGTTTTATAGCTTAAGTACACTCTAACGGGTCCATTAAATTGGGTTTGCCCATTGGAGTGTGCTACTGGCCATTGCCACGTGTCTAGTCCCTCGGTATTTTAGGACTGGGGCGTGACATAGTTTTTGTGGAGGCCCATGCAGGTCAACGAATAAGGTCTACGATGCAGGTCTACGACTATGTTGCTTCGGTTTCAACTAAGAAATCGAGTAAGCCTGCGATAAGGATATGATAAGTTATAGGATCTCATCCACTTGATTGAATCGTTCTTGATCTCTATCGGATTCGAATTTCTTGACTTGCATCATGCCTTGATTCCCCTGTTCACCTTTTATAGTTTATTTTGGATGCAGAGTAATGGATCCACAAGAAAACGACGAGACTCCCGCAGGAACACCACAAGTTGCAGTTGTCACCTGTGGGCGGAGGTCAAACAACTCAACAAAGCAATCAAGCATATCAGCTCGCCTCAAGCTTCCAGCGAGACGATATTCCACCTTCGCCGTAGTTTACTCCACTGATGCCTGTTTTCCACCAGGACAACCTATGGATGGTCAGCAGATTTTCCAAATGTTCTACACAATAATGCAAGCCTAACACCAGGTTTATCAAAAAGCCCAGCAACAACAGAGGACACCACCACAAGTACGTGGACAGGATTTTGCGATAACAATGGAGGACGCACAGACTCGTGGAGTAGTGAATACGTATAAGATTTAAGTTTTATCATAGCTATCTATTCCAAGTATTGCTTTAGCACGTGCCTGTTAATTCCATTCCCTAGCCTAAGCCTAGCATTATGAATTTGTTAGTACTTGATACCAAAGTTTTTCTAAGCTGTAGTTGATCCTTGTTCTAATTAGATTACTTTACTCTTGAATTACTTATCTCTCATTGCCTAGGAAAATATTTTTATTCCTTTCCTACATGTTCTGCTCTCACCCTTCCTTTCGATTTCTCCTTGTTCATGATTCCTTATCATTTGTGTCGTACTTCAAATATGTCTTACAACCGCGTCATCTCTTCTAACCGGTTATGTTTTATTTTCTTAATTACGAGGACGTAATTCTTTTAAGGAGGGTAGATTGTAAACATCCGAATTTTTCAGAAATTGAAATATAAATTTTAGGGATTTTTGTGATTTTTTTATAATTAAAATAAATATTCTCCAGGTATTAAATATTTTTGAGTATTAAATTAAATATTAAAATATTATTACAATTATATTTTTGTGTGTAAAATAAATAATTAGACATAGTGTAATTTTTTTAGAATTAATTGGACCCAAAAACTATTTTTAAACAGCTAAAAACAAAGTTTTTAATTAAACCATAGTAAACCGGTTTAAACCATCCTGAATCGAACCGGACCAAGCTGAGAATAAACCAACCCAACCCAAACCGTAATGGGTCGAATTCGGACCCGTACCCACTAACCCATACCCGAACCCAAACCATTACTGCTACAGTAACTGTGAAAACCCCCGTCTCTCCGACTTTCCCACGGCCTTTTCCCCTGTCGACTCCGCCGTGTCTCTCCGCCTCCCATAACCGCAGAAGCCCCTACCCCTTCATCTCCCTGCCAACGGTCGCGACCCTAGCCTATAAAACCCCCACCACTGTCATCGACCCCGGCCACCGCCATCGCCATCATCCTCCACCAGTCACCGCCACGACTACGTCGTGACCTCGACGGCTCCGCTGCCTCCGCCAACTTCTCCCTCAGTGACCTCCGACGAAAACCTTCCGTTGCTGCCAACAACGACCACCAGCAGCTACAGCATCCGCCGTCGCCGCCGGTCGAGCAGCGCCGTACCGGGCACGTATATTTCAGACGTTTTCGACCCTTTTTCCGGTGAGTCCTTCTCTCTCCTCGTTGCATCGTTTTCCGAATTGTCTATTATGACACGTTCGATGTGTAACCCTCTCAAACCCCGTACAACTTGATTGGGGTATCGTGTCTAGTGTCGATCGCAAACTGCGACGCAAAAACAGAAAAATATATCCCAATTTCGGACTTCGAAAACTGTCCCAAACTCACAAGTTCATGGCTGTTTTACGTCCAACCTGTTTAATAATTCTAAAATTCACTTAAACAGTAAATTAGACAATATAACCGAGTTTTAAACCCTGTAATTAGTTTATTTTATGGTGATGTATGTTGTATTTTATTCGCGGGTGAAATCGACCAAAATCTTAGTTTTTAACAACCAAATTCTCCCAAAATTGGGTGTGTCCCGCTAAACGAGGCAACTTTGTCGTGTGCAAATTTTACCGAAAGGTGCGCATCGTCAATGCGGACGTATGGGATTTCGCGGAAGTTGATTTGGATGTGCGTGCACACCGGAATCAACGTGCATCCGTCGAAATCGTCCTATATCGGGCATATACTGAAACTCGTTGTAACTTTATGTGTGCTCGTCGTTTCGCAACAAAACTTGCGTCATCGAATTCGTAGCGTTATGCTGGTCCTGTGACCCAAGTTTGGTTCGATTCTGAGAACGTTGACGAAAACCCGTATCGTGGGCCCCACGGCTCTACTTGATGGGCGATTTTGTGATTGGCTTATCGGAATCCAGTTCTGGACATTCTGTTAGGTTCGTATCATCGTTCTGGACTTGTAGACACTAAGTTTGATGAATTTGGAGGAATTTGTCTCTGGCATATTTTTCGGTGCAAAGTGGGCCACTTGTGGACCCCACTTTGACCAAAAATGGTCCATTTTGCCCCTGTGTCCAAATATGACTTATGGATAGGCAATCCTAGCTATTTTATATCTTCTGAGAGCGATGGTAATATTTATTTCAGCAACCGGAGGATTACCTAAAGATCCTGCTGTTACCGGAGCAATTGGAGGAATCCAAACCCCAGGCAAGTGTACCTTGCCAATCTTGTAGTACTTGCTTTATATTATTCTCTTGATTTATTTATGTGATGTATCTGCTTAACCTAGGACCGTATGACATTTCTAGCGTTCGAATAATATTCGGGTGTCGACGCCGTACGCGGAGTCGTGTAACGTCACTTAGAGAATTGTTATTGTGATCCTATATATTTTTCTTGCTTGCTTTATCAAGTACGTGTCACGCCCCAGTCCCAAAATACGTAGGACTAGGAATACGTAACACGCCAGCCGTATGTATACGAACATATTGGAAGATCGTAACACACACGTACACTGTACATGAATATCAAATCCACAAGTGGTAATATACTGTCAACAAGTCACACGCAATCTATATCTCATCCACAGCAAAAGTAAATAAATATGAATAAATAACTGAATCTCAAATATGAGTATCAAAGAATGATAGTCGGATGGAAACAAATCCACTACAAATCGACTATACTAAAAACTACTAAATGAGAGAAGAGATCGACTCTAATATAAGATAAATGTCCATAAAAGAAAATAGCAACTAGAATATCCATCAGCTGCAATGAATCAAAGGTACTCTGAAGGTAAGACCTCCTCGGTCTGGTATGAAGCATCAAGTCCGGGTCCATACTCCTGTGGATACTCCTGCAAGTCTATACTTGGACCAGGTCCTTAGAGGGACATAACAAAATACATTGAAGTATGCCAATAAAGTACTGAAAATAAACATCAATTGGGTCACCTAACCATCTATGTGAATGCAGTTTGAGAACAAATTTCCAATAAGTGGGCTATCTGGCTAAAATGGGATTGTCATGATTCTCTCGGAGATTCAGGGGCCTACAAAGCATGTCGTCTTTTGAACGCCAGAGGCCGCCTAATAATATATAATATATAGTGATCATTATGATCGCCATCTCCGGCGGAGCGTACGGGTTACACAAGGAAAGTACAAAGGAGCCCAAACGCCTTACTTGTTATTCTTCCCACCCCATGATCTAAGCATGTCACCTCCAAGACATGATGAAACCTCTAAATAACTGCCGGGTCTTCTGGCATGCAAATTTCTATCAGCAATTATCCCTATCCGTCGCACGACCTATACGTACCAGTGGCCAGCAGAGTACGCAAGTCCGTGTCCTACATGAGACTCACACTCGTGTAATAACAGTTTCATGGCCAATGAAACATAGGAATGCCTCAATGCTAATGGGGTGGTCTCATAAACTAGGTCAACATGCATATATATAATAAAAACAGAATACGACGCCACCGTTGTTGCACCCAAGTTATTCTTGGACACGCAGTTTATATAGAAGTTAAAATATGACTAAATAGATAGAAATAAAATGCATGCATTGTATAAAATATAAATTACATTACAATGGCAATGTATACTTGCCTGGCAAGCAATCTGTAAAATGTAAGCATCCAGATGTCAACTACACAAGATCAGGAACTATAGCCTCTAAATAAACGTCCCCGGATGCTGAAATAAATATCACTAACGTTCTCAGAATCAGCGAGATAGCTAGAAAACACTACCATTTCGTCCAATTTGAACACAGGGGCAAAACGGTAATTTTGGGTCAAAATGGGGTCCACAAGTGGCCCACTTTGCACCAAAAAGTGTGCCAGGGGGTAAAGGTCTCTAAATAGGACAAATTATAGGTCAAACAAATTCTAAACGTCAATACGAACTCAACGGTATGTCCAATTTTGGATTCCGGTGAGCCGAACACAAATTCGCCCAGAAAGTCAACCGCCGGGCCCGTAAATAGGCGGCTTGGTCAACTATCCCAGAATTATGTAAAACTTGGGTCACAAGACCAGAGTGATACCACAAATCCAATGGCACAAGTTTCGTCACATTCCGACGAGCGTACACTAAATGGTGTGGTATTTTGCAAAAGTCGCAATACGGAGACTTTTTTCGGATACGGGTTGATTCCGACGCGCACACACGTCAGAATCAGTTTTTGTGAAAGCCCACATATCAGGACATACCATACGCGCCTTTCGGTGTAATTGGTACACGACGGATCAGTCCCGTTTGGTGGGGTGCGCTCCGTATCATAAATTTTAAAGTTTTGAAAACAAGTTTTTCCTGATTTTCAACCCAATTTATTTCTACATATAACACAAATAAAATACATATAATACAAATAAAATAATCTAATTAACAGGAAATGATCTTGGTTATGTAGTCTTCGTATAGAAAAAGGTAGATCTAAGTTTGGTTGTCTGTGGAGGAAGATATCAGTCCTTAAACATAGGTGGTTGAACAGTTTTCTAGAGTGTAAAAGTTTTGGTTTTTCTCTAACTTGGCCTCGATTTCTACCTAGTGTTAAGCGATGTTCGATGGAAACTAATTAACAGAGATGGAAGGGGGATATATCGTGAACATACCGATGAAGACGAGATGGAGCGGGACACAGCGCGTGAAGTATGGGTCCTCGCTGCGAATCTGTTGTGGTGTTTGTGCGGTCGCGCGGGTGTGCGGACGCGACGACGGTGCTCCGGCGGTGGGCAAAAGTCGGTGTCGACGTGGGGTCGTGGGGAATAGGTTTAGGGTTAGGGTTTTGGGTAGTTACATAAGCTATAAATATATATAGGGGAGCCGCGGGAGAGAACCTGAGCCGCTGACTCGCGCGGGTGGGAGGTTTTGATTTGGCCATTGTTGGGTAGTTTAGGTTAGTTAATGTTTTAATTAGGGATTTAAGATTAGAGTTAATTTTTAAGGTTTTTTTTCTATTTCTTTTCTTTTTATTAGGTATATTTATATATACATGTATTTAGAAAAATACCAGGAAATCGTTAATACATTCTAGAATCCATCACCCTTCTATCTGGATCCTAAAATAAATAAATAAAAATAAACTAATAGACTTGTTCCATAAATTTCTAGATGAATATTTACCTAGTAAATTAATTCAATTAAATTCTTTTTTTTAACTAAGAAATATTATAATTAAATTCAATAATTAATTAAATAATTAATACTTAAAATTAGGGGGTTTTACATTCTATCCAACTTATAAAACTTTCGTCCACGAAATTAAAACTAAGTCACGATTAGAAAAATCAAGGGTGGTATAAGGTAGAAATGAACAAAGTAAATTCATACCTTGATCTACGAACAAATACGGAAAGTGCTTGCGCATGTCGTCCTCGCGCTCCCAAGTGGATTCTCCTGGCGCACCATGCTTCCATGCTACGCGGACCAAGGGAATAGACTGGTTCCTCAACACTTTCTCTCGACGATCAAGGATCCCCACGGGTTGCTCTTGGTATGACAAGCTCGGCCCAATGGTGATTTTAGAGTGGTCGAGAACATGACTGCTATCTGACACATATCGCCTAAGTTGTGACACATGGAATACATCATGTACAACCTCAAATGACGGTGGTAGAGCCAGTCGATACGCCACTTCTCCCACTCTCTCTAGCACGTCAATGGTCCAATATACCTTGGGCTCAACTTGCCACGCCCTCCGAATCGAATGGTGCCTCTAGTAGGTGATATCCTCAAGAAGACATTATCGCCCTCCTTAAACTCCAGGGGACGACGATGAAGGCCTGCCCACTGCTTCTGCCTGTCTTGCGCTGCTCGCAAGTGCCCTTGTATCTTCTTCACTGTCTCAACGGTATTGACTACCAACTCTAGTCCCAGAATCTGACGTTCTCCTACGTCACTCCAACACACGGGAGAACTACACTTTCTTCCATACAATGCTTCAAACGGAGCCATCTGGATGCTCGCTTGATAGCTATTATTATAAGAAAACTCTACGAGATGTAGGTGGTCCTCCCATGATCCTCCAAAGTCTATCATACAAGCCCTCAACATATCCTCCAGTATCTGAATAGTACGTTCGGACTGTCCATCTGTCTGCGGGTGATAAGATGTACTGAATTTCATACGAGTCCCAAGACTCTCTTGCATGCTTCTCCAAAAGTGAGATATAAAATGCGAATTTCTTTCTGACACAATGCTGACCGGAATGCCGTGCAACCTCACGACTTTGCCTCATGTATAAGTCGGCCAAAGCTTCTGTAGACTGACCAAATCTAAAAGGTAAGAAATGTGTGGACTTGGTGAGTCGATCCACTATTACCCATACTGCATCTCTCCCACTTGGACTCATTGGAAAACTGTCATGCCCAGTCACAAAATAAGTAGGACTAGGACACGTAAGCATGCCAACCGCATGGTTATGGCACTCCAATATATGAAAACCATAACGCATATGTACGTTGTATTATGAATATCAATCCACAAGTGGTAAAAACTATCATGAGTCACAGGGCATAATCTAGATCTCATCCACAAAAAATTATAAATATAAATAAATAAATAATATCTATGAAACTAAATCTCAATATAAAGTATCTAAGATGATAGTTGGATGGAAACAAATCCACTACCAACTCGAATATATAAGTGCAACACAACAAACACAATATAAGAATATCAACTAACAATCACGGGGCTCGAAGAGAAGACCTCCTCGAAAATATAAGTTACCAGTCCGGATCTGTGCTCCTGCGAGTACTCATGAACATCTACACCTGGAAATGGACCAGGTCCTCAGAGGGACATAACAAGATACATAAAAGCATGCCAATAAAGTACTGAAATAAATATCCAATGGGGTCGCCTAACCGTCTAAGTAAATACAGTTTGAGAACAACTTTCCAACACGTGGGCTATCTAGCCATAAATGGGATTGGCATGACTCTCTCGGAGAATCAGGGGCCTACAAAGCATGTCGTCTTTTGAACGGCAGAGGCCGCCTGTAATATATGGGGTTATCACCACCCGTCGCTCCGGCGGAGCGTCCGGACGAACAAAAGAAAAGTGCAAAGGAGCCCAAACGCCTTACTTGTTGTTCTCCCCACCCTATGCTCTAAGCATGTCACATCCATGACACGATTTAGTTCATAGCCTATCTTTAGAACAATAGCCCAACCCTGCAACCAAACAAGGACAATGATTGGACCATCGTACTATAATAGGCCATGTCCATGGACCACTAATAACTGCTAAGTCTTCTAGCATGCAAAGTTTCTAACAGCAGTTATCCCTAAAGTACGGCCATACGTACATGAGGCCAGACCTGTCATGCAGTCCATGATCTATATGAGACTCGCACTAGTGTAGCAACTGTGTCACGGCTAATGAAACCTAATGATGCTTCATGATAATGGGGCGGTTTCATAAACAAGGTCAATGCATATACATAATAAAAACAATCACGATAACACCGTCGTTGCACCCAAGTTTCCTTGGACACGCATTTTATATAGCAGATAAAATATACGAACTAATGGCAGGAAAAAAAGATGCATGAAATATATGGAATATGAATAACAGTACAATGGCAAAGTATACTTGTGTGGCAAGAGAGCTGCGATGTACCAATAACCTGCTCTAGAAGTCGCGCAGAACAATCCAATATCCTATGTATATATAATATAATACAATACAATATCAGTCATTACACTAGCACGTACATAACCATAATGACACTAGGCTCAGAGGGTATACTAGGGGTGACACGGGTCAACTAACACGGTCAAATACGCGTTGAATTATGCGGGTGTCACATCTTCAAGTGTTGTACACAATCAGACAGTCATCTAACATGTGTCTAAGCCAGTATGTTAATGTACGCAAGGCAGTCAATTCATAACTTCTTAGGGTCAACATGGTCAAGGTAAACTTGGAATAGTCCACAGTATCCTAGGGTTGCACAATACAAATACATATCTAGTCATAACTATTACTTAGCATTTAATTACATATATATCCATATAATTATCTAATAATATAACCAGTAATTTATTTATATACCTATTTGAATACATTTACTAAATATATATGTACGTACCAATAAATATTATATATACACTAAATTGAACAGTATACACGTACGTATACGTATGCGTATACGAGTTGGGTTCGCCGACTCAGGGTTCGATATCAGCTAACAGTCATAAAGCAATACGCATGTCCTAATAACATATACACAAGCACACATACGAGATAAGAAAGGAGGGACAGGTTCGAACCTCGGGGTACGTGCACAGGCATGACGATGAGGTTGACGACGAAGACGACGATGATGATGGTGATGATGATGATGATGACGACGATAATGAGATGACGATGCTGCGATGATGATGATGGGATAATGGTGACGAAGTGGATGGTGATGATGATGTGATAATGGAATGATGACGATGATGATAATGATGATGTCGATGATGAGATGATGATGATGGAGATAATGATGATGGGTTGATGATGGCCGAAAGTTTGCCGGAGTCCGGCAGGGAGGGGAAGGCTGAGCAGGGAGAGGAAGGAGGAGGAGAAGTTCGGGTGGTGATGGTGCTGGTGGTGTTGACCTGGGTAGCTCGACGGGGAAGTCGAGAAGCGGAGGAGGAGTTCAGTCGAGTCGTGGTGCAGGAGGGTGTGGTCGAGGAGCAGCAGCGACGGGTTCAGCAGGCTGTGGTGGCTCCGGTCGACAGCAACAGGAAAGAAGGTGGTGGTCACTCAGGTGGGGGCTCGGTCGGGTCGAGGTGAACGGGGGAGTCGTCGAGAAGAGGGGTCTGGACGTGGAGATGGGTATCGGTGGCGTTGGTGGTGGCGGTGAAGTCCTGGCGGAGGAGGAGGCCGGGTCCCGACGTTAATGGCAACGGGGAAGAGGAGGAAGAAGATAAAGAGGGAGACGGCGGATCGGGCGGAAGGTCGACGGTGTGCAGGCGGGTGCTGCGGGTGGAGGAGAGTCGACGGGGTGTAGGCGGGTTCACGGCGTGGTGCAGCGAGAACGGGGGTCGGCGGAGCTCCGGCGAGGTAGGGGGTCGACAGGGATGATGGGAAGGAGATGACGAATAGGGTCGGCTATGTGATTCCTTTGGGTTTTGGTTTTTGAGTTGGGGTAATTTTGGGTGGAAAAAAAAAGGAAAAACATATTTATACATGTACAATTTTGGGTTTGGGTTTGACCTAGGTAAATTTGACTTTGGTCAACATCTCCTTGGGATGGGCCTTGGGCTTGCTATGGGGATGTTTGGAGGGCTAGAATTTGCATTATTTAAAATACAAGGATAGATTTAAATGGGGGGCGATGTTTGTGCGTTGCATACTCCGAAAAATTATGGAAAAATTCATGTGAAGGAAAAAATAGGTTTCTTCATGTATTGTCCAACGGTGTGGACACCTTAATACATTTTTGCATAAAAGCGCCCAATAATTCAAAAATTGCACAAAGATGGAAATTGGATTAAATTAATTAAAATTAATGCACAAGGTGTTCTCGAATAAATTAGAAGTACATAGGGATAAAATTAGGTGGGACACAAGTGTCATGAACGTAGAGGGCTAAGAGTAGAATATTGTCATAATTTAGGTTGTACGAAATATGTCAAGATTGTGTCTCCAATTTTGATTGGAACGCACAAGGATACAAAGATAGAATTATTTAGAATTAAATATAAACATCCGCGACGAATATTGTGCGACTAAAATGTAGCACAAGAGAGCATAATTATAAGTTACATAAAGGTCAGAATAGAAGGCGGGCATGTCTAGGACAATGATGTAAAATTTATAGGAAGGCAATGGCTAGTGTAGTGCTCCAATTATCGAAGCAACGGTAAGGTGCACTAAGTAATTTAATTATTGTAAATTAAATATAATATCGTGTTCTATTTCTAATTGGTTTCAACTAGCCCTAATTTTACTATCTATGCCAAGTAGGCCTAATTTTGGGTGAGAGGGTTTATAAAAACCCGTGACAAAGCCCATAGTGATGTGCTCCCACTTCCACCCAGGAATCGAAAGTGGTTGCAGTAGCCCTGCTGTTCTCTGATGCTCCGTCTTTACCTACTGACATACTAGACATTTGGCTACAAACTGAGCTATCTCTCTTTTTATCTCATGCCACCAAAAGTGTTGTCTAAGTCACGGTACATCTTAGTGCCTCCAAGATGAATAGAATATATTGAACTATGAGCTTCTGCCATCAGCTCCTGTCAAATCTCTCCATTGGGAATATATAGACGATCACCACATTGTAATGTCCCATCATCATGAATGCGTAATCTCGTCTGCTCTCCGGCCTTTTTTCTTTCTTTCAATCTCCTAAATCTGACGCCCATAGACAAAGCTGCCTTGATCCTCTCTACTAGTGATGACTCTACTTGCAAGTTGTCTAATGTCCTATCTGCTCCGGGTAATACCACTTCTATGCCAAGTTCTCGTAAGTCCTCTAATAATTTCCTCTGTGTCGTCAAGAAGTAAGATGCTGGTTTTCGGCTTAACGCGTCTGCTACTACGTTAGCCTTGCCTGGGTGATAATGTAGCTCTATCTCAAAATCCTTCATCAACTCAAGCCACCGACGTTGTCTCATATTTAACTCCTTTTGCATGAATACATACTTGAGGCTTTTGTGGTCTGTATAGATCTTCACTCGTTCCCCATATAAGTAATGTCTCCACAGCTTCAGAGCAAAAACAACGGCTGCAAGCTCCAAGTCATGAGTTGGATAATTCTTCTCATGTACTCATAACTGTCTATATGCATATGCAATTACCTTGCCATGCTGCATCAACACGCATCCCAAGCCTTTTTCTGATGTGTCACAATAAATCACATAACCTCCAGATCCTGATGGAATAGTCAATACTGGTGCTATAGTCAGTCGCTTCTTCAACTTCTCGAAAGTGGCTTAACACTCGTCGGTCCATACAAACTCTTGATCCTTGTATGTCAAACGAGTCATAGGCGCTGCTATCCTTGAGAAGTTCTCCACGAACCATCGGTAATATCCCACAAGACCAAGGAAACTCCTCACTTTCGATGTTGATTTAGGAATGAGCCATGTCTCGACTGCCGAGATTTTCTCTGGATCAACAGAAATACCATCTTCCGTAACGACATGCCCAAGAAACGAGACTCTGTCCAAGAAAAACTCATATTTACTGAGCTTCGCATATAACTGCTCTCTCCTTAAGGTCTCTAGGATAATCCGCAGGTGCTTCTCGTGCTCCTCGTGGCTCTTTGAATAGACAAGTATGTCATCTATGAAGACGATCACGAATTGGTCCAAATACTGATGGAATACTCGATTCATTAAGTCCATAAAGATAGCTGGAGCATTGGTCAACCCAAATGGCATGACCAGAAACTCGTAGTGTCCATATCTTGTCCTGAATGTTGTCTTCGGGATGTCCTGCTTCTGTACCTTCACCTGGTGATATCCCGATCTCAAGTTTATCTTCGAGAATACCTTGGCTCCACTAAGCTGATCAAATAAGTCATCAATGCATGGCAATAGATATTTATTCTTCACGGTCACTGCATTTAAAGCTCTGTAGTCGATGCACATACGCACTGACCCATCCTTCTTTGGTACGAACAACACTGGTGCTCCCCAGGGTGATGTACTTGGTCGGATATGTCACGCCCCAGTCCCAAAATGCCGAGGGACTGGAGATGCGTGGCAATGGCCAGCAGCACGCACTGATGGATAACCCAATTTAATGGAGCCATCAGGGCGTACTTAAGCTGTAGATAAGGTCTACTACACAAGTCACGCTAATCTCATCCATAAAGAAAAGGAAATAAACTGCATAATCAAATGAAAATAATGTATCAACAACAAATCACAGCAAGTCAGTCGGAGCAACAATCCGACTTAAGTCTGAAAATAAACTGGCTCTATAGGCCAGGAACAAAAGATGTAAACATGAAATAAATACTGAGTACTGGAACAGGTACTCAGGAGAAGTCCTCGACAGTCACCTCGTCTTCAGTGTTTGGTTCAGCTCCAGCAATAGGTTCAGCTCCGGTCCCGTATATCTCGGGATACTGCTCCTCAGCTAAACCTGGGGACATAATCCATTCCAGGTCCTCAGTGGACATAGCAAGGCACAAGATAAAAACAAGCCAACTGAATAAGCAGTGCAATAAATAAATGAACAGCAGGGTAAACTAAGTAACTAACCATCTATGTGATATGCAAATGAGAGCAACACTAGTACTCAGGCTGAGACCGCTACAAGCTCTGTGTCGGGGAGCCGGGTAGCAGTAATAACACGTAAAGGGTCTAGCTCTGCTGGAGAGTCTACAACCTCACAATAATAGTAGATATATATATAGAACAGCCTGTAGCCTGTGTGTCTCTCCCCATCCAATGTAATCACGCAAGCCATGACCATAACGTCTCATGTCCATGTCAGCGGGATTATAACTAATGCAACAAGTCATACTGTCTATAAATAAATAACTCTGTCAAGTCCTGTATCCTATTCAGAATCCCCACGAATAACTCGGGAAGATTTTGTCCATGATAGTGTCAAGTGTCCTGGGTTGTAGGGTACTTGATAGGTCAAGTACAAAATAAGGGGGGTCGTAAATCCATCTCTAAATGACGAACCCAACACCGCGTACGGTGTTAGTACCCGACTATGATCGGGCTCTAGGTACGTCGTATGTTTCCTAGGTTTAAGCAGTTTAAATCTGTTTATATGAAATTGCACAAGAAATCCAGCAGAGTATTTTTACAGAAAAAAATATGAAAATAATGACTGCAAGTTTGGCAAGGTGCACTTGCCTGAAGTTTGGATTCCACTAAGGTCCTGGTTTCGGAAATTTCCAGAGATGTCTTCGAAAGCTAAAATAAATAGTACCATCACGCTCAGAAGGTGTCAAACAGCTAGGATCGCCTGTCCTTGGGTCCAATTTGGAGACAAGGGCAGAAACGGTAATTTCGGGCCAAAACGGGGTCCACCGGTGGGCCCGCTTTGCACCGAAAAATGCGTCAGGGTCAAAGGTCTCCAAATTCACCAAACTTAGTGTCAACAGGTCAGGAACGCTGATACGAACCCAACGGAACTTTCAGATTTGAATTTCGATGAGCCGGTCACGAAATCGCCCGTCGAGCGGGGCCTGTGGGGCCCACGACATGCGATTTCGTCAACGTTCTCAGAATCGAACCAAACTTGACCCACAGGACCAGCGTATTGCTACGAGTCCGATGGCGCAAGTTTCGTCTCGATCCGAAGTGTGTGCACGAAGTTAGGGCAAATTGCAGAAAAGACGGATACGGGGCGATGTCCGCGGATACGCGTTGATTTCGGGGTGCACGCACACCCGAATCAGCTTCCGTGAACTCTCACACGTCCATATCGACGAGGCGCACGTATCTGTGAAGACCGCACGCGACCAAGTCGTCCCGTTTGGCGGGGCGTACTCAGTTCCGGGGTAAAACCGGGCCTGGGTTTTTCCTGTTTTTGGATCGCGGTGTGCGATCACCACAGGACGCGATGTCCCGAACGGTTTGTCCGGACACCGAGAGGGTCATACAGGCTTCGCGTAGAAATTTACAGAATCGAAAAAGGAGATCAGAGTTGCAAGATACGAGTACCTGAAGGGGACCGAGAAATCAGGGTTTGCTGTGTCCGAATCGTGTCCTGGACACGTGTCAACTGTGTCCGTGTGTCCAGCAGCGTGTCCGGGTATCTTCGGCCGTGTCCGGGGCTCTGGGGAACTGGCCGACGGTCGGCGAGGCCCTGGGAGGTCCGGCGGGGTCGTCGGACGGCGGCTACGGCGAGGACGCGGGAGGCTCGGCAGCGGCGGAGGGGAAGAGCAGCCGCGGGTGCTGCTGTGGACGCCTGGGGGGGGAAGCTCGGCGGGTGGAGCGGCGTCAGCCGGAGGAGAGGAGGAGGGGGTTCGTCGGCGCCGGGGAAGGGGACGGAGGTGGCCGGATCTAGGGTGGTTAGGGTTAGGGTTTCGGCTAGCTTGGGGGAGAAAGGCCGGAGGGGATAGGCTTTTATAGGGGACTCGAGGAGGGTCGTGGCCGGGCGAGGCGGGCCGGTGGGGGTGAGGCGCGGTCGTGGCGCCGGAGAGCGCGGCGGCCGGCGAAGAATTCGAAGAGAAGAGGTCGTGGGGACAGGGGAGACCGGTAGCGGGTTCGGGTCGGGCGCGGATCCGGGTGAGCGGACCCGCCCGACCCGCTAGGGTAAGGTTGGGCTGGGCTGGTCGTAATGGGCTCGGCCCACTGGGCCGGGCCGGGCCTTGGTCCGGTTTTCTATTTTACACCATAAAATCATATTTTCATTTCATTTTAATATTGTTTATTGGCAATTAAAAATTATAAACTCACTACAGGGCCTATGTAAATTCCTGAAAATGCATTTTAAATCCCAAAATTGATTTTAAAAAAATCTGAAAAAAATTTTAGGGTGTTTACAATCTACCCCCCTTAAGAGGATTGCGTCCTCGCAATCGAAGGGTAAACTATAAAGATAAGATTTACAGAATTAAAATGCTTAGGTTACCTGATTCTGCAAATAAATGCGGATAACGCTGCCGCATAACATCTTCTCGCTCCCAGGTCGATTCGCCTGGAGAGTGCTGCTTCCAAGCTACTCGAACCAGCCTGATTGTCTGCCCACGCAGTGTCTTCTCGCGGGTGTCGAGTATACCCACTGGCTGCTCTTCGTATCTCAGGCTAGGTCCCACTGAAATTTCAGAATGATCAACTATATGGCTTGGGTCCGTCACATACCTCCTCAATTGTGAGATATGGAATACGTCATGCACTCCCTCTAAGGACGGAGGTAATGCAAGACGGTAAGCCACCTCACCAATGCGCTCCAAGATATCGAATGGCCCAATGTACCTTGGGCTTAACTTGCCTCTGCTGCCGAATCTGATCGTACCTCTAGTGGACGAGATTCTCAGAAATACATGCTCTCCTTTCTTGAACTCCAGGGGTCGTCGGTGTACATCTGCCCAATGCTTCTGTCTATCCTGGGCTGCACGGAGATGGTTCTGAATCTGCTTTACTTTCTCCACTGTCTCCGTTACCAACTCTGGACCCAGTAATTGACGTTCGCCAACGTCGCTCCAGCATATTGGAGATCTGCACTTCCTTCCGTACAACGCTTCGAAAGGTGCCATCTGAATGCTTGCCTGATAGCTGTTGTTGTAGGAGAACTCCACTAAGTGCAGATGATCTTCCCAAGATCCTCCGAAGTCCAGTATACAAGATCGCAGCATATCTTCTAGGATCTGAATTGTGCGCTCTGACCGTCCGTCTGTCTGAGGATGATAGGCAGTACTGAACTTGAGCCTGGTGCCGAGACTCTCTTGCATGCTTCGCCAGAAGTGAGATGTAAATCTTGAGTCTCGATCTGATACGATACTAACCGGCACTCCATGTAATTTTACGATCTGACGCATATACATGTCGGCTAGTACTTCTGTGGATTGTCCGACTCTGAATGGCAAGAAGTGAGCCGACTTAGTGAGCCGATCCACGATGACCCATACTGCATCCTTACCACTAGGGCTTCTTGGAAACCCAGTGACAAAGTCTATGGTAATATGCTCCCAATTCCATTCAGGGATGGGAAGTGGCTGCAACATACCTGCAGTCCTCTGGTGCTCGGCCTTCACCTGCTGGCAGACTAAGCATTTTGCCACAAAGCGGGCAATCTCCCTTTTCATTCCATGCCACCAGTAATATTGTCTCAAGTCCCAGTACATCTTGGTTCCTCCTGGATGAACCGAGTATATGGAGCTATGGGCTTCTGTCATCAACTCCTGCCTTAATTCTCCATTTGGAACACATAGGCGATTTCCGCATCTTAATGTTCCGTCCTCGTGGATGCGAAGTCCCGTCTGCAAGCCTGCTTCTGTTCTTTCTCTCAGCCTTTGGAATCTGGCATCATTAGGCAAAGCTTCTTTGATTCTCTCTACTAGCGATGACTTCACTTCGAGGTTAGCCAGCAACCCATTTTGTCCAGGTAGAACAACCTCTAACTGAAGATCTTGCAAGTCTTGTAATAACTGAGGCTGCTCTGTTAAGAAATAAGCCGAGGGTTTTCTGCTGAGGGCGTCGGCTACAACATTTGCTTTCCCCGGGTGGTACTGCAGATCGATGTCAAAGTCCACCATCAACTCAAGCCAACGCCTTTGCCTCATGTTGAGCTCCTTCTGTGTATAAACATACTTCAAGCTCTTATGATCAGTGAATATCTCGACCTTTTCTCCATACAGATAATGTCTCCAGATCTTCAATGCAAAAATAACTGCAGCTAGCTCCAGGTCGTGCGTTGGGTAGTTCTTCTCGTGGACCTTCAGCTGCCTCGATGCATAAGCGATAACCTTGCCATGTTGCATCAAGACACAACCTAGTCCACTACCGGACGTATCACTATATACAACAAAACCTCCTGACCCTGAGGGAAGAGTCAAGACTGGTGCTGTTGTTAGACGCCTTTTCAATTCTTCAAAGGCATGCTGGCATTCTTTCGTCCATATGAACTCCTGATCCTTCCGTGTCAGCTTAGTCATCGGCTCTGCGATTCTTGAAAATTTTTCTACGAACCGCCGGTAATACCCAGCAAGTCCAAGAAAACTTCTCACTTCCGCAACAGAGGTAGGGGTAGGCCAGGTTTCTATAGCAGTGACTTTCTCTGGGTCCACAGACAGTCCTTCACCCGAGATAATATGCCCTAAGAATGGCACTTTGTCCATACAGAACTCACATTTGCTGAGCTTGGCATACAGCTTCTCCCTTCTCAAGGTTTCTAGCACAATTCTAAGGTGTTCCTCGTGCTCTTCGTGGTTCTTGGAATAGATTAGGATATCATCAATGAATACCACCACGAACTTATCCAAGTACTGATGGAAGACCCCGTTCATCAAACTCATAAATACAGCAGGTGCGTTGGTTAAACCAAACGGCATAACTAGGAACTCATAATGCCCATACTTAGTTCTGAAGGCCGTCTTTGGGATATCTTCTTTCTTCACCCTAATCTGATGATAACCGGATCTAAGGTCAATCTTGGAGAATACCTTAGCACCACTCAACTGGTCAAACAAATCATCAATGCGTGGTAATGGGTACCGGTTCTTAATAGTTACAGCATTAAGGGCTCGGTAATCAATGCACAGCCGTACAGATCCGTCCTTCTTGGGTACAAAAAGTATAGGTGCTCCCCATGGTGAAACACTGGGCCGAATAAATCCTTTCTCCAGAAGGTCGTCAACTTGTGTTTTCAGCTCCACTAACTCCTTAGGTGCTAGCCGATATACCGATGAGGTGATAGGTTCGGCTCCTGGAGTTAGGTCTATCGTGAATTCTATCTCCCGATCAGGTGGTAAACCTGGAAGGTCGTCGGGAAATACATCCACAAATTCCGTTATGACTCTTGGGTAACTTGAATCTTCTTCTACGGTCAATACCCTAAGAGTTGGCTGGACCCCTTGTTCTACAGCTCCTCTATGAAATTCAAACTCAGGAAGGCTAGGGGGTCTAAATATCACTTTTCCAAGCCGGCAATCCAGTGTCGCATGGTACTGACTTAACCAGTCCATACCAAGTACAACATCGTAGTCAGGCATAGAAAAGATCAGGAATTGGGCTCGCATCTCTCGGCCACAGACTACTACCGAACATGATCTACAAGTATCACTAACCGGGATAATTCCACCTCCCGTTAGTATTCTCTTCATCTTCGAGAGAGGTGCGGTAGCTATTCTATGTGTGGCTACGAAGCTAGCAGCAATAAATGAATGCGAAGCTCCAGAATCAAATAATGCTACAGCAGAAATTGAAGCTACTAATATGGTACCTGCTATTACTTCGCCTGCAGTAGCTTTCTCAGTGACTGCTAGTGCATATGCCTGACCTCGTCCCTGAGCGGGACCCTTTTGCTGACGAGCTTGTTGGAACAATGCTGCTTGAGGTGGTAGAGGTGGCCTGGCTCCTCCAGGTCCTGTCTGAGTTGCTCCCCCAGCTGGAAGAGCTGCAGGTGGAGCTGGTCGATTCGGAACTCCCTCTCGACGTTCCGAGCAGTCCTTGGAGAAGTGTTGTCCAGATCCCAAACCAGGCAGAGTCCCAGCTTGCGTCGACATTCCTTTTCAATATGTCCTACCTTGCTGCAGTAGTGGCAAGTAGGCAGGTTCTTAGTTGCTGCTCTTGGAGGCGGGCTCTTCTGGGGCCGTTTAGCAGATTCCCCTGGTGATGACTTGGACGGTGCTGAGGAGAAGGGACGTTTCAGGCTTGATTCCCTCCGAGTAACGCGCTCCAGCCGACGTGCTGCAGCTAGGACGTCGGTGTAAGAGGTGGGCGCGACCGATCCGATTAACTTCTGAAGCTCAAACCTGAGCCCATCAAAGAACTTTTCCGCCTTCTCCTCTTCGGTAGGAATTAGCGAAGGGGCGAAGCGGCTCAGGCGAATGAATTCGGCGTTATATTCCTCCACCGTCATGTTGCCCTCGATCAGGCGGTTGAATCTGTCTCGGAGTTCTGACCGAGCCACAGCAGGGATGTACATTTCCTGGAAGAGTCTGGAGAACTCCTCCCAGGTAACCTGATCATGTCCGAGCCTTCTTTCTTCGGACAGCCACCAATGATGCGCGTTGTCCGTCAGTTGCATCCGGACGGCAGTCATCCATTTGTCCCTTGGTAGTTCAGCGGCCTCCAACTGATGCTGTGTGTTTGTAAGCCATTCATGCACTTCAGTTGGTCCTTCCTTGCCCGAGAAGGTACGAGGCTTGAGTTGACGGAAATCCGTAATAGATCCCATCGTTGGCCGCCTATTTGGTGGATTTGCATGCTCCAATGCTGCGACCAGGCTGTTCCTTAGGTTCTCGGCCTCTCGGCGTTGGGCCTCTTGTTGGATCTGTTGTTGTGCCTGCATCATGGCGTAGAACATCTGAAATATTTGCTGGCCGTCCATTGCCTGCCCTGAGGGAAAGACAGGCATCATAGGAGGAAACTGGGGAGGAGGCGGGATGTCATCACGCCTGAATCTGGAACTTGGCTGGCCAGTTTGATTGCTCTGAGAGGATTGTCCTCTAGTATCTGGCGTCGTTCCAGCCTCGCAGGTAAGCCCTGCTTCAGTCGGTGTTCCCAAGGGGGTCTCGTCACCACTTCTGGGATCCATTACTCTGCATCAAAAGAAAACAATGAGAACGCACAGAGGAATCAAACAGGATGCAGTTCAAGCAATTTAATTGAATTCGACATAGAGTTCAAAAACGATTAAATATATGGATGTGATCCTATAACCTATCTTATTGCAGGCCTGTCCGGTCCCTAAGTTGAAACCGAACAATTTAGTTGGACCTGCATGGGCCACCACAAAAACCATGTCACGCCCCAGTCCCAAAATGCCGAGGGGCTGGAGATGCGTGGCAATGGCCAGCAGCACGCACTGATGGATAACCCAATTTAATGGAGCCATCAGGGCGTACTTAAGCTGTAGATAAGGTCTACTACACAAGTCACGCTAATCTCATCCATAAAGAAAAGGAAATAAACTGCATAATCAAATGGAAATAATGTATCAACAACAAATCACAGCAAGTCAGTCGGAGCAACAATCCGACTTAAGTCTGAAAATAAACTGGCTCTATAGGCCAGGAACAAAAGATGTAAACATGAAATAAATACTGAGTACTGGAACAGGTACTCAGGAGAAGTCCTCGACAGTCACCTCGTCTTCAGTGTTTGGTTCAGCTCCAGCAATAGGTTCAGCTCCGGTCCCGTATATCTCGGGATACTGCTCCTCAGCTAAACCTGGGGACATAATCTATTCCAGGTCCTCAGTGGACATAGCAAGGCACAAGATAAAAACAAGCTAACTGAATAAGCAGTGCAATAAATAAATGAACAGCAGGGTAAACTAAGTAACTAACCATCTATGTGATATGCAAATGAGAGCAACACTAGTACTCAGGCTGAGACCGCTACAAGCTCTGTGTCGGGGAGCCGGGTAGCAGTAATAACACGTAAAGGGTCTAGCTCTGCTGGAGAGTCTACAACCTCACAATAATAGTAGATATATATAGAACAGCCTGTAGCCTGTGTGTCTCTCCCCACCCAATGTAATCACGCAAGCCATGACCATAACGTCTCATGTCCATGTCAGCGGGATTATAACTAATGCAACAAGTCATACTGTCTATAAATAAATAACTCTGTCAAGTCCTGTATCCTATTCAGAATCCCCACGAATAACTCGGGAAGATTCTGTCCATGATAGTGTCAAGTGTCCTGGGTTGTAGGGTACTTGATAGGTCAAGTACAAAATAAGGGGGTCGTAAATCCATCTCTAAATGACGAACCCAACACCGCGTACGGTGTTAGTACCCGACTATGATCGGGCTCTAGGTACGTCGTATGTTTCCTAGGTTTAAGCAGTTTAAATCCGTTTATATGAAATTGCACAAGAAATCCAGCAGAGTATTTTTACAGAAAAAAATATGAAAATAATGACTGCAAGTTTGGCAAGGTGCACTTGCCTGAAGTTTGGATTCCACTAAGGTCCTGGTTTCGGAAATTTCCAGAGATGTCTTCGAAAGCTGAAATAAATAGTACCATCACGCTCAGAAGGTGTCAAACAGATAGGATCGCCTGTCCTTGGGTCCAATTTGGAGACAAGGGCAGAAACGATAATTTCGGGCCAAAACGGGGTCCACCGGTGGGCCCGCTTTGCACCGAAAAATGCGTCAGGGTCAAAGGTCTCCAAATTCACCAAACTTAGTGTCAACAGGTCAGGAACGCTGATACGAACCCAACGGAACTTTTAGATTTGAATTCCGATGAGCCGGTCACGAAATCGCCCGTCGAGCGGGGCCTGTGGGGCCCACGACACGCGATTTCGTCAACGTTCTCAGAATCGAACCAAACTTGACCCACAGGACCAGCGTATCGCTATGAGTCCGATGGCGCAAGTTTCGTCTCGATCCGACGTGTGTGCACGAAGTTAGGGCAAATTGCAGAAAAGGTGGATACGGGGCGATGTCCGCGGATACGCGTTGATTCCGGGGTGCACGCACACCCGAATCAGCTTCCGTGAACTCTCACACGTCCGTATCGACGAGGCGCACGTATCTGTGAAGATCGCACGCGACCAAGTCGTCCCGTTTGGCGGGGCGTACTCAGTTCCGGGGTAAAACTGGGCCTGGGTTTTTCCTGTTTTTGGATCGCGGTGTGCGGTCACCACAGGACGCGATGCCCCGAACGGTTTCTCCGGACACCGAGAGGGTCATACAGGCTTCGCGTAGAAATTTACAGAATCGAAAACGGAGATCAGAGTTGCAAGATACGAGTACATGAAGGGGACCGAGAAATCGGGGTTTGCTGTGTCCGAATCGTGTCCTGGACACGTGTCAACTGTGTCCGTGTGTCCAGCAGCGTGTCCGGGTATCTTCGGCCGTGTCCGGGGCTCTGGGGAACTGGCCGACGGTCGGCGAGGCCCTGGGAGGTCCGGCGGGGTCGTCGAACGGCGGCTACGGCGAGGACGCGGGCGGCTCGGCAGCAGCGGAGGGGAAGAGCAGCCGCGGGTGCTGCTGTGGACGCCTGGGGGGGAAAGCTCGGCGGGTGGAGCGACGTCAGCCGGAGGAGAGGAGGAGGGGGTTCGTCGGCGCCGGGGAAGGGGACGGAGGTGGCCGGATCTAGGGTGGTTAGGGTTAGGGTTTCGGCTAGCTTGGGGGAGAAAGGCCGGAGGGGGTAGGCTTTTATAGGGGACTCGAGGAGGGTCGTGGCCGGGCGAGGCGGGCCGGTGGGGGTGAGGCGCGGTCGTGGCGCCGGAGAGCGCGACGGCCGGCAAAGAATTCGGGGAGAAGAGGTCGTGGGGACAGGGGAGACCGGTAGCGGGTTCGGGTCGGGCGCGGATCCGGGTGAGCGGACCCGCCCGACCCGCTAGGGTGAGGTTGGGCTGGGCTGGTCGTAATGGGCTCGGCCCACTGGGCCGGGCCGGGCCCAAGGCCGAATAATAAAAATAAAATAAATAACAGTAAATTAATAATAATAATAATTAATAATAAATTAATTCAGAAAATAGTTTTTAGGCTTTTAAAATTAGGTCTGAGGCCCAATAAAATTCCAGAAAATTATCCTAAGTCCGGTTTTCTATTTTACACCATAAAATCATATTTTTATTTTATTTTAATGTTGTTTATTGGCAATTAAAAATTACAAACTCACTACAGGGCCTATGTAAATTCCTGAAAATGCATTTTAAATCCCAAAATTGATTTAAAAAAAATCTGAAAAAAATTTTAGGGTGTTTACAGGATAAAACTTTTTTTCCTCTAATTCTTTCAACTGTGCCTTCAGCTCATCCATCTCCTTCTTCGCCAATTTATAAACATGCGACGCTATGGGTGCTGCTCCCAATGTCAATTCGATCAAGAAGTCTATGTCTCTGTCCGGGGGTAGTCCTGGCAATTCCTCTGGAAAGACGTCTTGGAATTCTGAAATGATGGAGTGATAAATAATGTCGTCCATTGCAAGCTGAACACCGTCAAGGGCTTCTGTAGATCCTCGTGCAAACTCAAGTCCTGGCTGGCCAGGTACCTTAAAAAGAATGCTTCCTCTAAAATAGTCGAAGAAAGCATGGTACTTGCTTAGCCAGTCCATCCTAAGAACAATATCAAAAGTTAGCATTGGAAGGACTAAGAGTCGGGCATTCATCTCTCTGCCATGAATCACTACAGGACATGATCTACAAATCCGACTAACAGGTACAACTCCTCCTCCGGTAAGAATTCTAACACAACTAGGTAAAGGTATAGTGGCAATATTGTGTTTGGCAATAAAACTAGAAGATATGAACGAGTGGGTGGCTCCCATATCAAATAATGTCACAGCAAAAAAAGTAAAAGCAAGAGTAATACCTGCTATGACATCAATCTCCTGTTCTATGTCATCCACTTCTAGTGCAAAAGCTTGTCCATTCCTATGTGGTAGTCCATGATTGGCCCTCGTGAACTGATC
Source organism: Iris macrosiphon (assembly GCA_036927795.1). NCBI lineage: Eukaryota > Viridiplantae > Streptophyta > Magnoliopsida > Asparagales > Iridaceae > Iris > Iris macrosiphon. Next base: position 249,554,031 of record JAYESA010000004.1, read on the forward strand.
CTCCTGAGTAGGTAGCGGTGGTCCTCGCTGAAATCCTCCGGCTGCTGGGGGTCGAGGTGCTCCTGGTCTAGTCATCTGCTGAACTGGCTTCGGTGCTAGAAGTATTAGCCTCTGTATTGGCGGTGGAAGTGTCAATATCTGCTACATTAGACAGTCTCTCGCCATATGCTGTCCGAAACTACACCTCATACATTGCCCCAAACAAGTCCGACAGTCTCTCGAAATATGCCCGCGTTTCCCATAATAATTGCAGTGGGGTTTCTCCAAAATCTGGTATGGTCTTACTCTGTGCTGATGCTGCTGTTGCTGTGCCAAAGGACGTCTGATAGACCCTCCTTGTTGTGTCCTTGCTGGTCCCTGTTGTGTCTTTAGTTGACCTCACTTTCCCTTGCTGATCGTCTCTTATAGCCTAGCTTCTGTAAATAATTCGGCATAAGAGATCCGGGACTGTGAGCTGGTGTAGTGTTGGAGCTCCTGAGTCAATCCGCGGTAAAATCTCTTAGCCTTCTCCAAGTCATTCGGTATCAGGGCAGCGCCATATTTACTAAGACGACTAAACTCTGCATCATACTCGTCAACTGTCTTGTTCCCCTGCTCCAGATGAAGAAACTGATCGTACAACGCATCCTTTACAGTGTCCGAGAATTACTTCCTTTCAAAGCACTCCAATAATTGTTCCAAAGTCTGATACGTACCCAACTGGCGCTCTATTGATTCCTACCAGTGATGAGCGTTACCAACTAGCTGCGTCCTTATGCTTGTCATCCATAGATCTGTAGGTAGCTGCGATGCTTCTAATAACTTCTTGGTGTGGGTAATCCAGTTTGTAGTCTCCTCTGGGCTCTCAGTGCCTTTATACGGCTTGGGACCCATCTGTACAAAGTCCTTGACTGAACCAACTCTAGCTCGCGATACTGTAACTAGTGCCTGAGTTGGTACAGAAGCCTGTGCAGCCATTCTCTCAAGTGCTGTAAAAAATTCTCGCCTCTGCTCTGCCGCTTGCTGCCTCTGCTCTACAGCCAGTGCAGTCGCCTATTGTCTCTATTCCTGCATCATCATTTGAAAGAATTGGAATAGCTGTGTCTGGCCATCCTGTGGTGTCGATGAAGCTGGAAAGGTCCCATTAGGCGATGTGAAAAGGTCCGATAGGACTGGATTTTGAGTCTGTCCATCTAGCCCCGGAAGTCTAGGACTCGTCGAGGTCTTCCCTCGAGTTTGGTCGTTGACTCCTGAAGGTGTGTCGCCTTCGGCGGCAGTACATCCACTATGCAAATCCATATTTCTATAAGAGGTGGACGAACGATTAGAAGGAGTACATGAATCAAACAAGATGCAAGCATTTAATTAGGAAAGGTTGAAAGGGAAGATGAGTTTGTCAAGCGTGGATAAGATCATATACTCTATTACTATACCCAGGATTGTTCGGTACAGTAACATAACCGAGACAATATATTCGAAGACCTGCATGGGCCACCACAAAAATATGTCATGCCACAGTCCAAAAATACGTAGGACTAGGAATATGTAACATGCCAGCCGTATGTATAAGAAACTCCAATGTGTTGGAAGATCGTAATACACATGTACGTTGTACATGAATATCAAATTCATAAGTGGTAATATACTGTTAATAAGTCACACGCAATCTATATCTCATCCACAACAAAAGTAAATAAATAGGAATAAATAATTGAATCTCAAATATGAGTATCAAAGAATGATAGTCGGATGGAAACAAATCCACTGCAAATCGACTATACTAAAAACTACTAAATGAGAGAAGAGATCGACTCTAATATAAGATAAATGTCCATAAAAGAAAATAGCAACTAGAATATCCATCAGCTGCGATGAATCAAAGGTACTCTGAAGGTATGACCTCCTCAGTCTGGTATGAAGTGTCAGGTCCGGGTCCATACTCATGTGGATACTCCTGCAAGTTTATACCTGGAAAGGGACCAGGTCCTCAGAGGGACATAACAAGATGCATAGAAGCATGCCAATAAGTACTAAAAATAAACATCAAATGGGTCGTCTAACCATCCATGTGAATGCAGTTTGAGAATAACTTTTCAACAAGTGGGCTATCTGGCTAAAATGAGATTGGCATGATTCTCTCGGAGATTCAAGGGCCTACAAAGCATGTCATCTTTTGAACGCCAGAGGCCACCTGATAATATATATATGTAGTGGTCATCATGACCGCGCATCTCCGGAGGAGCGTACGGGTTACACAAGGAAAATACAAAGGAGCCTAAATGCCTTACTTGTTATTCTCCGTACCCCATGCTCTAAGTATGTCACCTCCATGACACGATGAAACCTCTAAATAACTGTCGGATCTTCTACATGCAAATTTTTATCAATAGTTATCCCTATCCGTCGTACGACCTATACGTACCAGTGGCCAGCCGAGTACGCAAGTCCGTGTCCTACATGAGACTCACACTCGTGTAATAACAGTGTCATGGCCAATGAAATATAGGAATACCTCAATGCTAATGGGGTGGTCTCATAAACTAGGTCAACAGTGTTTTTGGTAGTTACATAAGCTATGGGCCGCTGACTCGCGCGGGTAGGAGATTTTGATTAGGCCGCTGTTGGGTAGTTTAGGTTAGTTAATGTTTTAATTAGGGATTTGAGATTGGAGTTTTATTTGTTAAATTTTTTTCTATTTCTTTTCTTTTTATTAGGTTTATTTATATATACATGTATTTTGAAAAATACCAAGAAATCGTTAATACATTCTAGAATCCATCACCCTTCTATCTGGATCCTAAAATAAATAAATAAAAATAAACTAATAGCCTTGTTCCATAAATTTCTAGATGAATATTTACCTAGTAAATTAATTCAATTAAATTCTTTTTTAACTAAGAAATATTATAATTAAATTGAATGATTAATTAAATAATTAATACTTAAAATTAGGGGGTTTTACAGTACGTCATACCATAGGACACTTGACACTATCATGTGACATAATCTTTCCTGATATATTCATGGTGATTCTGTATAGGTTACAGGATTTGTGGCATAGATATTATATATGTATAGCTATCATATGACTTATTGCATTAGATATGATCTTGCGTGTCATGGACATGAGACGTGTGATTACATTGGGTGGGGAGAGAGACACAGGCTACATGCTGATTATATATATAACCTTTATTATTGTGGTGCTCAAGACTCTACACCCGAGCTTGGCCCATTATGTGATATTACTGCTACCGGCTCCCCGACACATAGCTAGTAGTAGTCTCAGCCTGAGTATGATTAATGCTCTCACTTGCATATCACTTAGTTGATTACCTAGTTTGCCCTATTGATTCATTTATTTTTATACTGTATTTATTTGGCTTGAGTTATTCTTGTACCTTGCTATGTCCCCTGAGGACCTGGATCCGGATTATGTTCCCAGGTAAAGAAGAGGAGATCTACCCCGAGATATACAGGACAGGAGCAGACATTGGAGATTTCTCCTGAGTATTTGCTTTATATACTCAATCATTTCTGTTCTTGATACTCTATTTCCTATCTCGTAGAATTCTGTATTAAACTCATTATCGGGTTGTTCCCCAAGATATTTTATTGAGACTTGTTGGTTTATATTTTATCTTGATTATTCTGACATTGGATCTGTGATTATCTTCTGTGGATGAGATTAGAATTAGACTATGACTTGTATCGTAGACCATTATATGATTGTTTTATAGCTTAAGTACACTCTAACGGGTCCATTAAATTGGGTTTTCCCATTGGAGTATGATGCTGGCCATTGCCACGTGTCTAGTCCCTCGGTATTTTGGGACTGGGGCTGACAGGGGATAAAGGAAGACTTTGTAGGTGGATTCAGGGTCTAAAATTTTCAGACGGGTACGTGTTGAACTTGAGAAGATGCATCGACCTCAAGGAGAATAAACTGGCGGGTATGAAGAGCCACGATTGTCACATATTCATGGAGAGATTAATTCCGATTACATTTTGGGAATTCTTACCGTAGGTCATTTAGGATCCATTGACAGAGCTCAGCATATTCTTCAGAGATCTTTGTTCAACTAAGTTGCTCGTCGATCGTCTAGAAAAGCAAGAGAAGGACATTGCGGTAACACTATGTAAGCTCGAGAAGGTATTTTCTCTTGGATTCTTCGACTCTATGGAGCATTTGCTAATTCATCTTTCCTATGAGGCAAGTGTTGGTGGTCCTGTCGGTTATCGGTGGATGTACCCCTTCGAACGGCATCTGAGTCACCTAAAGAGAAAGGTGAAAAACAAGGCACGGGTTGAGGGTTCTATTTGTGAAGCTTATGTTCCTGAGGAGATTACAAACTTTTGCTCGACGTATTTTAAACCTCATGTTGCTACTAATAGAATGAGAGCTCCGAGAAACGACGACGGATATCAGGAATCTAATGATGCAATACTCAAAGTATTCAATGCGTCCGAAAAGCCTTCGGGGAAAATGAAGAAGAGATATTTGAATGACGACGAGCTAAGGGCTTCTCAGTTGTATATATTACTCAATTACGACGAGGATGAAGTGGAGAAGCTAGAGGGGTAAGTAATTACTATGTCCACGTTTACATCATCTCAATGTAATAGTATAAGCTACTATTATGCTACTAATCAGCGGTTGCTTCATTATTTCTTAGTACATATAATGATGAGTTAAGGTCGGTTAGACCCTACATAACAGACGAAGAAGTAGAACAAGAAATGAGATACTATTTTTCTTCTTGGTTGAACGCATATATAAGGAGCTTGGTAAGTACTTTTTCTTTCTGCACTTGCACAATAAATAACTTACTATCGCTACTTTGGTATTTAGGTCGATCGTCTAATAACACCCGAGACTGAATCTATTAGAATTCTAGCCAAGGGACCAATTACTGCCGTCAAAATATGGCCAAGTTTTTGTGTGAATGGGTTTAGGTTCAAGTCAACAAATGCTCCGATCAGAGACAGCTTTCTGGATCTTGATTCCACAAAAAATAGTTGTTTGTGTATCAAATCTTTGAACTACAAAGACGTCGATCCAGGCAATAATTTTTTTGGTATCTTACGAGAGATTGTGGAGTTGACATATAATTATGGCATAGAACCTGCTAAGATCGTGCTACTCAAGTGTGAATGGTTCGATCCGATTCAAGATCAAGGTTGGAAAATTGACAAGCATGGCCTTGTGGATATAAACTACAAGGGTAGATATCAAGGCTACGAACAATTTTTCCTATCAAGTCTGGCTCAGCTCATGTACTTCATAACTTATCCTAAACGGGGGACAGCGAGGTCGGATTGGTGGACAGTATGCAAGGCTAAAGCTAGAAATACCTTTGACATTGACGAAATAGCTTATCAAGAGGACGAGCTACCTCTTGTAACAAATATTGTAGATATGGACTCAATGAAAGTTACACATTATACGAGTAATAATATAGAAGATGTAGAATTATTCTTTAGGATGAGGCTTTCAGACTCGGTTGTGTGGATATTTGCTGTATTCTTTACGATGATATTTTCTCCTGATTCGGTTTGTAATCTCAATATTTTATTTTCTTCAAAATTTATTATATTATTCATATTAAATATATGTTAATTTACCGGTGCTGAGTGTTCAACTGAAGGGGGTCAACGAATCCAGCAAATTCAACGGAGGGTTGCTCCGGGTCTATTAGTACAAATTGTGAATACTTAAACTACAAGAAGAATAGTTTGGAAATAATTCGGTATTTATTTTTTTTAAATTTTTTCACTGTATCTTTAGCGACTTTTTTAGCGACATTTTGTGACGTTTAGCGACGTCTACTCACGTCGCTAATTATTCTCGCTAATTACGTCTCTATATTCGTCGCTAAATACGTCGCTACACACGTCGCTAAACAAGTCGATGTCCGTCGCAAACTGCTGACATGGCAGTATTACTAGGTCATAATAACGTCGCTAAATGAGTCGCACAACGTCGCTAAATGAGTCGCACATACATCGCTATAAAAGTTGTTATTTACGTCGCTACTAACGTCACTATCTACGTCGCTAATTTAGCGATATATAGCGACAAAAATACACGTCGCTAATTTAGCAACGTTGCGTCGCTGCATGTCGCTAATATAGCGACACATATAAATCGCTGGAAAATGTCGAAATAGCGACGTTTGGCGACATTTTTTCTGTCAATGACTAGTTTAAAGGCAACTTCAATAAAATATCGCTAATTACGTCGCTAAAATTATTTAGCGACATTTTTTTGGCCATTTAGCGATATTTTTTTACGTCGCTAAATTAACTTATTCTGGTAGTGGTAGTCGCGTAGGCAATTAAACTCAGTACCATTATCACTTCGCACAATGCGAACTTTGGAATTAAATTGTCGCTCAATCATAGAAAAAATGATGAGAACATCTTGTATACTTCAGTCTTATCAATCAACAAAAACACCCAAGCAACACGAGAAAAATTATCCACAATTGTCAAAAAATATCTAGCTCTACATGAAGAAGTCATAGGATACGACCCCCAAAGATCACAATGTATCAAATCAAAAATTGCCACAGCCCGAGAGTCATTGACAGAAAAGATACCTCGAGTTTTCTTTGCCTGATGGCAAACTTCACATGTCTTATTCACTGAACTACTAGAGCTACTGACAACATGAAGTGAATTTACTACTTTATCAGAAGGATGCCAAAGTCGCTGATGCCAAATGTCCAGAGAAATTGTCCCAGTCACTGCCAATGCCTGAGTCTTCGGTACAATACGAAAGTAGTAGAGTTCGCCCCGCCGTTCACCGATGCCAATCAAGGTCCTCAAACTGGGGTCCTGTATCACGTACAATTTTTTAGTAAATTGTACGAGACAATTTATATCATCAATAAGATGTGCCACAGAAATTAAATTATAATATAATTGAGGTACGAATAGAACATTCGTGAGAACCACACCTGGTGCAAGAGCAACACGCCCGCAGCACGAGGCAACCACAGTCCGTCCGTCCGGGAGTCCAACCGGACACTCCTCTATTGTCGTCACCCCCGACAATAAATTCAAATTCCTCGTAAAATAATTCGAATCACCTGTATCAATAATCCAAGGTGCAAGACTTACCCACCATACGATCCTCCGAAGATTTGGCCGAAGAATTACCAAGCATAGAAATAAGTTGTTGCCATTGGTCCGGAGTCAATCCAGGCACACTGCCGCTGCCTGCACCATCACCTGCCATCCGCGGCTGTGCAGCAATGAAGCCACGTCCTGCCATCGCCGTATGCACTTTCGTACCCCGTCCACGTCCACCACCATCCGCATGTCTCTAAATCGTACATTGAGCAAATCCTATAGTAATTTTGCCTCCTCAAAGTAGGGTATTGTCTTCTTTACCGAGGCATCGATAGTATGCAAATTCTACTGCACAAGCATCGATTAGACGCAATACCAATCCTCCAATTGATCCTTCTTCGAAGGTTTATTGATAGACCCATCAATAAACCCAAATTTTTGTCGAGTCCGTAGAGAAAGCCAAATAGATCTCGACCATTCCTTATAAATCTTTCCACGAAATACCACTTTCGTAATTTTATTACCCGGATTGTCATTAGAACCAAGGTAATACGGGGATGTGGGATCGATCCGGGATACCGCCGGCGTAGAAGTTCCGCCGTCGCCGACGCTCGTCATGTCGCCGTCGCCGATCGACATACCTCCACCGCCGCTGCTCGAAGAAAATGTGTCCAAGCCGTCAGGCTCTGATACCATGTAAAGAAGTGATAGGAGATAATGTAACACCCAGTTTTTTTTTAATTTTTTTAAAATAAATTTCTGGATTTTTTGGTGCCTTTTAATTAATTATTAAAAATGTCCTTCATGGATTACTATTTCTATGTATTAAATTAGGTATTAAAATATTACAAAAAATATATTTTTGGGTGTATATTTAATTATTGGATGTTGTGTAATTTTTCTGGAATTTATGAGGCTCAAAAAATATTTTTAAATGACGAAAAATACTATTTTTATTTAAACCAGATTAAACCAGATTAAACCCGAACCGAACCCAATTAAACCTAACCGACCCCAAACTGCCCTAGCGGGTCGGATCCGGACCCGACCCGCTAGCCCGCTAAACCCGCTAACCCATTTCCTCTCTCCCACGACCCCGATACCCACTCCCCCGCTTCCACCAACACCACGACCCACCTCCGCAGGCACAGCCCCCGCCTCTGCCGCTCTACGACCCTCACGACCCCCACTCGGCCTCCTCTTCCCCTCTATTTAAAACCCCGCACCACCGCCACCGCCATCACCGCCATCATCCACCTACACCGTCACCCTCCGGTCACCGCCTCCCCGACGACAATGAAGACGACGGCCATGACTCTGACCCCCACCAACGCAACCATCCCCGCGGATTCCCCGGCCGCCGATGGCCTCCAGCAGCCGCAACCACAGCAACCGCCGTACCCCGCCGTGCCGCCCTGTCAAAAATCAACAACAAGGGATCTGCCTTCCCGCGTGCGTATCACCCATTATATTGATCTGTTTTCCATTCTGTCGAATCGTATGCGTACCCTGCGTGACCCTCTCAAAATCCGTATAGCTCGTTCGGGGTATCGTGTCATGTGTCGGTCGCAAACAGTGACGCAAAATCAAGAAAATAATTTCCAATTTATGAAAATTCAGAATTTGTCCTGAACTCCCTAATACACGACCGTTTTGCGACCAACCTGCTAAATATTTTCAAAATTTACTTAAACAGTAATTTAGACTGTATAACCAAGTTTTGAAATCCTATTTTAGTTTAATTTATCGTGTTGTAGATTGTATGTTATTCGAGGGTAAAATTGACCAAAAACTTGGTATTTAAAATCCTGATTTTTTTGGAACTGGGTGTGTCCCGCTAAACAAGATGACTTGATCGTGTGCAAACTTTACTGAATATGCGCACCATTAATACGGACGTGTGAGATTTCGCAGAAGTTGATTTGGATGTGCGTGCACACCGAAATCAACGCGTATCCGTCGACAACACCCCATATCGGCCCTGTTCTAAAACTCGTTGTAACTTTGTGTGTGCTCGTCGTTTCGCAACGAAACTTGCGCTATCAGGTTCGTAGCATTATGCCGGTTCTGTGACCCAAGTTTGGTTCGATTCTGAGAACATTGATAATATCCCGTATCGTGGGCCCCACGGCTCCACTTGACGGGCAATTTTGTGTTCGGCTCATCGGAATCCAGTTCTGGACATTCCGTTGGGTTCGTATCATCGTTCTAGACTTGTAGACACTAAGTTTGACGAATTTGGAGAACTTTATCTCTGGCACATTTTTCGGTGCGAAGTGGGCCACATGTGGACCGCTTTGACCAAAAACTGTCACTTTTGCCCCTGTGTCCAAATTGGACTTATGGGTAGTCAATCATAGCTATTTCATATCTTCTGGGAATGATGGTAATGATTATTTCAGCAACCGGAGGAGTACCTGCAGATCCCGCTGATACCATAACTGTTGGAGTTCAAACCCCAGGCAAGTGTACCTTGCCATACTTGTAGTAAATTGCTTATTATTATTCTCTTGATCTATTCTGAGTTATAACTATTCAACCTAGGACCGTGTGACATTACTTAACGTCCAAATAATATTCGGGTGTCAACGCCGTACGCGGAGTTGGGTAACGTCACCTAGAGATGGATATCGAGGCCCTATACATTTTCGTACTTGCATTATCAATTACGTCATACCATAGGACACCTGATACTATTCATGAGACATAATCTTTCTGAACTATTCATGGTGATTCTGTATAGGTTACAGGATTCGTGACATATATCTTATCTTTGCATAGCTATCATTATGACTCGCTGCATTAGCTAGAGGTCATGATCTTGCGTGTTATGGACATGAGACGTGAGATTACATTGGGTGGAGAGAGACTTACCATACTAAATGCTGATTATATTATATATATATAGTCATCTGGATGTGCCTTAGACTCTGACACAGAGCTTTGGCACATGTACTGGCCCTTCGAGAAAATGTTGCTATGGGTTTTCCCGACACAAAGCCTATAGTAGTCTCAGCCTGAGTATGATTAATGCTCTCACTTGCATATCACATAGCTGGTTTCATAGCTTACCATATTGATACATTTATATACTGCATTTACTTTTGGCATGTTATTTCTTGTACCTTGTTATGTCCCTCTGAGGACCTGGTCCCTTGCCAGTTTTGCAGCATAGACTATTGTGGAGCCTGCCTGGAGTTGCTGATGTGTGTTGCTTTGTCTTGCAGGAATTGGTGCCAGGTACTTATATCATTTCTTCCGGAGTCATGGTTATTATTCATATTGTTTATTCATCTGCTGATATAGCCTAGTTTTATAGACTCATATTCCTTTCTCGAGCCTATTCGAGCTTATGGGTTACTGGCGGCCGACTTTAGCACATGTAGCTCATTCTTGTATATTCCATTCATTGTGGATTGAGGCATATATATGTATATTTACTTGATTATATAGATAGTGACCCTTCTAATACAGCTTATACGTATTCGAATCAGACCAGAGTATGGTCGAATACGTAGCTGGCATGTTACGTATTCCTAGTCCTACGTATTTTGGGACTGGGGCGTGACAGATAATATTTTAGGTATTTCATTCATCATGATATTACATCTATATACATCTACATATCAACTTGGGGCCTAAGTCACATGGTCAATCACCATAAATACAATTTAATCCCAATACCCCAATTACCGTATATAGTCAGCCAATCACCATATATAGCTAATCACCATAAATGTAATTTAATGATACAATTTAATCCTAATAGTGAATCGACAAAGTATATGCAAAGAACCAAAACTTACCAAGTTGCACTGAATATTTATGTTTGTTATTGACATCATACGTACTCAGGGTTAATTTGGGACGTTTGGTTACTTTGGTACGTGAAATATTATATAACAAATTTTTTATATATTTAAACTAAATTTTAAGTAACTAAATTTTTTTAAAAAATTATATTTTTATGTATGGTTACTATATAAAAAAATAAATAAATAAACTGAGAAACAAAACCAAAAACAACAAAAACAAACTTTAAAATTGGAAAAATGAAAAAAAAAACATTCTTTAAAAAAATGAAAAAAGATAAAAAAAATTGAAAAAAAATAAATTCTTTAAAAAATTCAAAAAACTAAAAGAAAAATAATATTAAAAACGAAAAGGATAAAAAAAAAGAAAAAATATTTTAAAAAATACAGAAAAAACCAATAAAAATTCATGTTTTGTCGTTAAATTATTTATCCTGGTATTCTTAATTCTTAAAAAAAAATGAAAAAAATATATATTAAAATTGAAAAAGGATAAAAAAAAGATGAAAAAGAATTTTTTTTACAAATACTAAAAAGAAATTATGTTTTGTGGATAAATTATTTATCCTGATATTCTTAATTCCGAGAGTATATATTTGTAATCTAAACTAAATATAAGAATAGATTTTTTTATTCTAAATTTATCAGAAAATAAAAGAAAATTCGTATACCAAACGTCAAATTAAGGATTGAAATATGAAATTGAACAAAACAAAAGTTGGGTTCAACCTCAATTCACTTTTTTAAGCTGAATTTGTGGCCCAGTAAATTTTTTCACTCCACGTAACCAACACTAACTATGATATTTACAAGAAGCCACTGTCTTTACATACTTGCCTGCTCTCATTATGTTTTTCATTGTTCTTTAGTTACCTGTTCATTTTAGTTTATACTTTGATTTCTTATTATCTACTTATCTAGTATTTCATCACTATTTACTATTTCATAGTCTTTGTCAATTAATTGGAACTGTTATTGGGTTATACTTTGCTCCAATCCTGACTGGATATATTTTTTAGATGATTGGTTAGATAAGATGTGTCCCACCTATAACAGGCCATAAGATGGCGAGTCGCTTGAGGATCTAGTGCCTGCTACTGGGGAGACTTAGCTAGCTCATTATGATGTTGGATTTGTTCTAGCTAGGCTTTTATAGCATATATTATTATTTAAGACCTTGTGTTGAGATTAGACTATTATGTTATGATTGGACTTGGACTTGTGATGTATTGTGACACCATTTTTTCTTCTTTTATTCCATATCGTGTCTTATATCTTCTTTTAGTTTTATATTGTGATTGAGTATTGATTACCATTTATCATATATTATATTGTCCTCCATTTGGAGTTAAGATAGCATGACAGGTACCTTATATATATTATGTGAGATATTTAGATAGTATAGTTGACCTATACAAAATTCTACCGTCGATGTTGCAGCATTGGCTGGATGTACCCACGTATTCGTGCCCTATACTGGGTACGGGATATGATAGTGCTGCTTTGGGATAACCAATCCATGGTTTGATCATGCCCGAGCAGTGAACTTTGATGACGGTTAGATTTAATGATCCCAGGTACAAGAAAATTCGGAGAAGGCGAAGCCGGCCAGGAAGAAGGCAAAAAAGTAGTGTGGTCGGTCGATTCCGATGAAAGAACATTTTGGTCGTATTGTATATATTTTATTATATATATAGTATTTTAATCAAAGTAGGAGAATATTTGATTTTAGTAACATATAATATATTTTTTAATAGGTCCAAAGGGGTAAGGATGCTAACATGGTGACAGTCTTCCTCGTCACCCATAGGAAGGGCAGACAGCTCATCGATGAGAGGGACACGCAGTGTCACAACCCAATTCTGTAGAATCACTTGAGGCGTCCCCCGAATCGTGACCGCCGTGCGGGCCTGGGGTTGCGCCCGCACAAGGCTTTAATGATTTGCATAGCAAGCACATATTCAGAGTACGCAGATAAATTGAAACACAGATTTAAAACATAGAAAAGTTCTCTTTATTGATAATGAACATCTATTACAAACTCCTGAACGAGTCAGCTAATATGCCGAACGGCTTACAAAAGTGTTGACTCAAAATGAGATAGCAGTCTTGTACATTACATCCCTTTATAAACTCAAAATGATAAAGACCTCCAGGCTGGAGGACGGCTTTGCCACGGAGCTGCATTTGTGTATGAAGAGTTGCAGCTTCTGGCTTCAAAGGCTTCAAGGGGCGCGGTGAAGGTGCGCCAACAGCTGGACTGGATCGGGAAGACGACTTTGGCTCCTCGCTCGGTTTGCCTTGGTGCGGAGAACCTGTTTCAACGAGGGTCAGCATATCGAAACATGCTGGTGAAGGCGAGCTAGCCGAACTATACCAATCAACACATTGTTTTAATGAAGCATGCATATTTGTGGGTTTCTATCTTGCCTTAGTTCATTTACAAGTAAGCAGCATATAGAATTTACTGAAATGAACGTGCCACCGTTAGGTGGATTTTTACCTGACCGTCTGAATTACCTGCACAATACTTACCATGCCTTCCCTGCCACGAAGACACAAGTTAGTATGCAACAGGTTTAAATATACACGTTAGGATCACTAGCTAGAAGCCATAATGGACCGTTTAGTCTTTGAACGAGGATGGTGTGCAACGAAGCACGTAAGGCGCTGTACGCCATCCCGTTCGCACGTGAGACTATCGTGAAGTTCCGCCCGGACCGGATCGGTGCCAGTGCCCCAGCGACCGTCCGCGGAACCCGTTACCTTGTGCACAAGTTGTCCGTGATCAATCGTTCGTGGCACGTTAACGTTGATGCAATTGAGGCACGTGAATAAGATAAGTAATATTGCATGATTCGTTTTGCATAGTCTTCCAGACAGTTTATTTTATAACACGTGTATTCCATACTTAGCACAATTTATGGAAGAAGATGCATTCTAAATAAACTTGAAGCATGTATAGAACATTTAAAATGAACAAGCATGCAAATAGAGTAACCGCTTTCCAGTTAAGTGACAAGCATAAATACCCAAGTCTATTCTCTTTTATCTTGGTTTCTTTTATTATTAACTTGGTATCGTTTGATCGGGGCAAGGGAGTGAAGCTTGGAAGCAGGGCTAGCTAATCGAGTTGGTAGCCACTCACTAGATTTTGGAAAGAAGAAGGAAAGAGGCGCTTCACGACTCCGCTCGCAAGCCGCCTACTGCTCGTTCACCTGCACACGAACAGCTCGATTAATACTTCTTCCTCTCTTTCCAATCTCAAATAGAAGTGCAAGTCAATGAACGAAAATAATGAAAACTATCGAAACCGTTCAAGGAAAACAAGCAAATCCCAAAACCAACTCAAAGCACGAAAGCAACAAGGGACATCAAAAACCGAGGTAATAAAAGATAGCAGCGGAGAGGTCCCTCCTGACTCTGCCGCTAAGCCGATCCTTGGGGCGCAGTCCACTGAATATGGGAATCAATTCCGAAGAAACAAATCCATAACGAGGACGAGTTCTTAATTCAATCTATCCCGATCGAACGATACCGTTTGTGTTTCTTAGCCGCGCTCTCCGTACCGGAAGAACGGGGCGCTACATCCTACCCAACCAATTGGAAGTTTCGTCCCGAAACTTAAGAACAATGCTTACCGTTAAGGGTGATGAACAGAATAGTTTGGGCAATCACGAATTCGGTGGGTGGAGTCACCGCAAATAAGACATTGCCCGAGTTTCTTGCGGCACTTATCGGACGTGTGCCCTTGTTTCTTACAGAAATTGCACGAAGGCCCTGGGTTTGCTCGTTGTGGACCGCCGTGGTTAGGGTGCTTTGCAGCGGTGTTTTCTCTATCGTTGCCTTGGCATTTGTGATTGTAGGTATGCACAGCGCCGGTGGAAACGTGAGGATACTGCGGTTCCAGAGATAGGGCATGATTCATGACTTCACGCATCATTCCATACTGATTATTGACTACGTGCCCATGAATGGCAGGGCGCAGACCGCCTTCAAACCTTTTTGCTCGACTCGCTGCATCAGGTAAATAGGCCCTAGCAAATTTGGAGAGTCGGTTGAATTTGGCGGAGTACTGCTTCACAGTCATACTGCCCTGCCTCAGTTGCACGAAATTATTTTCCATTTGACGTTGTACTGGAGGGGGTATAAACTCCTTTTCAAATACGGCACGAAAAGTGGTCCACGAGATCGCCTCCTCTCCGTGATCAAATTGGAGAGATCGTCGATGCACGTCCCACCAATCGTGCGCGTTGAGGCGGAGCTGTAGTCGTGCGCAGTCGACGCGCTTCTCTTCGGGAACTTCTAGCAGAGCGAAGTGATCTTCAAGCTCGGCTAGCCAATCTAAAGCTACCACTGGTTCCTCAGTCCCGTTGAATGGGGTGTTGCAGACTTTCTTGAAGAGTCCCAAGTTGAAGGCAGTCACGTCCCTCGGCCTTGGGATTTGAGGCGTCTCCACTTCAAGCACGGGCTATTCCACCAGAGTCGTTGCTGTTGCGGCAGAATGGTTGGCAGCCAAAGTCTGAACGATCTATTGCAGGGCATCTACCTACTTTTGTTGGACTGAGAATCGGGTCTCTAGATTGCTCTCGAACTTGGCTTGGCGAGCATCATCTCTTTGTCGTTGCGATTCTAACATTTGCATTACCCGCTCAAGCGGGTCGATTTGAGATATGCCACGCTGGCTCCGAGAGCTTCCCGAAGTGCCCGAACTGCTTTCCTGTGTTTCGTTCGGTGGTTGCGCTGCAGATTGCGCTGGTACCATTCCTTCAAAAGAAGGTAAATTATATTAGAATCATAATGTATTATGGACTTATTGCATGAACGTATCTCATTTTGGCCTAGCGAGTTCAAGAGTTCGCACAGGAATTTGATCGTTAAAGGAACTTTTCCAGCACGAAGTCTAAGGAACTTGAATCTGTGCTCTGATACCACTATATCACGACCCAATTCTATAGAATCACTTGAGGCGTCCCCCGAATCGTGACTGCCGTGCGGGCCTGGGGTTGCGCCCGCACAAGGCTTTAATGATTTGTATAGCAAGCACATATTCAGAGTACGCAGATAAATTGAAACACAGATTTAAAACATAGAAAAGTTTTCTTTATTGATAATGAACATCTATTACAAACTCCTGAATGAGTCAGCTAATATGCCGAACGGCTTACAAAAGTGTTGACTCAAAATGAGATAGCAGTCTTGTACATTATATCCCTTTATAAACTCAAAATGATAAAGACCTCCAGGCTGGAGGACGGCTTTGCCACGGAGCTGCATTTGTGTATGAAGACTTGCAGCTTCTGGCTTCAAAGGCTTCAAGGGGCGCGGTGAAGGTGCGCCAACAGCTGGACTGGATCGGGAAGACGACTTCGGCTCCTCGCTCGGTTCGCCTTGGTGCGGAGAACCTATTTCAACGAGGGTCAGCATATCGAAATATGCTGGTGAAGGCGAGCTAGCCAAACTATACCAATCAACACGTTGTTTTAATGAAGCATGCATATTTGTGGATTTCTATCTTGCCTTAGTTTATTTATAAGTAAGCAGCATATAGAATTTACTGAAATGAACGTGCCACCGTTAGGTGGATTTTTACCTGACCGTCTGAATTACCTGCACAATACTTACCATGCCTTCCCTGCCATGAAGACACAAGTTAGTATGCAACAGGTTTAAATATACACGTTGGGATCACTAGCTAGAAGCTATAATGGACCATTTAGTCTTTGAACGAGGATGGTGTGCAACGAAGCACGTGAGGCGCTGCACGCCATCCCGTTCGCACGTGAGACTATCGTGAAGTTCCGCCCAGACCAGATCGGTGCCAGTGCCCCAGCGACCATCCGCGGAATCCGTTACCTTGTGCACAAGTTGTCTGTGATCAATCGTTCGTGGCACGTTAACGTTGATACAGTTGAGGCACGTGAACAAGATAAGCAACATTGCATGATTCGTTTTGCATAGTCTTCTAGACAGTTTATTTCATAACACGTGTATTCCATACTTAGCACAATTTATGGAAGAAGATACATTCTAAATAAACTTGAAACATGTATAGAATATTTAAAATGAATAAGCATGCAAATAGAGTAACCGTTTCCCAGTTAAGTGACAAGCATAAATACCCAAGTCTATTCTCTTTTATCTTGGTTTCTTTTATTATTAACTTGGTATTGTTTGATCGGGGCAAGGGAGTGAAGCTTGGAAGCAGGGCTAGCTAATCGGGTTGGTAGCCACTCACTTAGATTTTGGAAATAAGAAGGAAAGAGGCGCTTCACGACTCCACTCGCAAGCCGCCTACTGCTCGTTCACCTGCACACGAACAGCTCGATTAATACTTCTTCATCTCTTTCCAATCTCGAAATAGAAGTGCAAGTCAATGAACGAAAATAATGAAAACCATCGAAACCGTTCAAGGAAAATAATCAAATCCCAAAACCAACTCAAAGCACGAAAGCAACAAGCGACATCAAAAACCGAGATAATAAAAGATAGCAGCGGAGAGGTCCCTCCTGACTCTGCCGCTAAGCCGATCCTTGGGGCGCAGTCCATTGAATATGGGAATCGATTTCGAAGAAACAAATCCATAACGAGGACGAGTTCTTAATTCAATCTATCCCGATCGAACGATACCGTTTGTGTTTCTTAGCCGCGCTCTCCGCACCGGGAGAACGGGGCGCTACACGCAGAGCTACGTAAGGATATCTTTATGTTTTGTTAATTTTAGTATAACTTAGAAAATATACAAATAAATATTCATGTAGTTAGTAATAAGTACCTTAGATATATATTAAGAGTTATGCATGATGAGTGGATTCTAAGTAGTATGCTTATCGAGAGATACATATTATTTAAGATGAGTATCTTAGGCTCCGTGAGCGATCTTCCCAGCCCACACAGGGAGAGGCCGATAGTTTCTCGCAGTCCCCCATCTACCCATCTTCGTTGCCTGACGAGCTGTGGATGGCCGTCATTAGTGGTCTATAAACGGGTACGTACTACGGTACGGATTCTACAGCGTCTATGTTGTGTCACAGTCCTTTAGGACCCCCTCTGCCAGTATGCATACCATACAGCCCTCCCAGGAATCAGTACAAGCTCAGTAGGAGATAGTTTACCATCAGATTGTATCTCTGCGTGAGGAGTTGCTGTAGAGGATTACGTCGCGGCCTACACCGCAAATAGACGATACGACGATCGTAGCACATTTTGATTCGCTTGAGCGTTGCATGGCAGAGCTGGGGGATATGGTAACGTCGACAAAGTACAACATGGCGGCACTACAGGGGTAGCATGTAGCCATGAGCGATGCACTAACGAGGCTGCCAACGATACAGGTTCAGATAAGCTTGTCAGTGGAGTAGAGTACTGTGAGAATATTATCTATCATGGATACTTGCAACGCTCGACTGATAGCGTTGGAGCAGATACGTCCTCCTGGTCCACTTGCATCGACATCTACATCTATATCAGCATCTACTGCACAGACTCCTCCATCGGGTGCCATAATAATTTTATCGGAGCAGTGGGCCCCACTGATATCCCATATTCACGGCGGTGCTTCTCCTCCTCCTCTTCCTCCTGATCAGCAATAGTTGTTCTTTGGACATTCTTATCCCCTAGGCTCCCCGCGGTGCTCTTCCTCCGGATCAGCAGTAGTCCTAGTTAGGATATTTTATTTATTTTCAGACTTTTGGCCTATGATCTTGGGTCTTTTATATATTCATTTCAGATAGTGTTTCAGACTTATTTGTTGACACTTAGTACCAGTTGTGATGCTTACTGGATATTTATTTTTAGACTTAGTTTGTAATTTCAATGTGTCTATTAAATACATGAAAATTTACTGGTGTTGAGTGTTCCACCGAAGGGGTCGACGAACCTAAATAATTAAACGGAGGGTTGCTCCGAGTCAAATAATATAAAATGTGAATTGATAAACTGCAGGCAGATTGTAGTGTGAATAATATACAAACTGCATTTTAAAAAAATAAAAAATTTAATTAGCGACGTTTAGCGATTGTTCACGACATTTTTTTTCGTTGCTAACATGTATCATAACATCGCTACTTTGTACCAGTAACGTCGCTAAACGTCGTTGATATGCTGACGTGGCAATATTTTCCATTTCAGCTAAATGTCGCTGCATTTATCGTAACACGTCACTAATAACAAAAATATTGGCGATGTTTACCGACACCAAAGGAGTCACTAATATGGTGACGTGGAGACGCAAACCATCGCTAAATTCAAAAATATGTGCCCAATATAAATACTGAATAAGTAAGGGGGTGTACTAACCATCTAAATGAATGAAATCTGAGGACAACCTTGGTACGTATGGGTAGGAGTAGGCATAACGTCCAACACTCTGAAGAGTGTGGTATATACACATGTAATATCCATTATTTCGAAGAATGGTGTATCTACATATATATATACGTCTGTAACGCTCCGAAGAACGCGGTATCTGAATAAAGGGGGGTCATTCGATCCGTGGCTCCTCTAGATACTACGGATACCAATGTGTGTATAACATATGCTACCAGTTGTCCTCCCAGCTCAATGCCAATGTACAAGTCGCAAATACGACATTGACATCTCATATAATAATGCAAGTCACAAAAGAATTATACAACTATGCTAAATACCGTCACATGTGCTACTCACACCGATGGCCAGTCAAGTATGAAGCTCGCGTCCCTACATGAACTTACACTGTGACGTGCAATGATACGTGACAAGGCCCAGGAAGTCATAATGATAACTTCTCAACTTTAGGTTCGTCCACTAGATACTAGGTCAAACACAAGTCCTATTGTCAATGCCTTCATCGACTACACTTGAGTCATTCTCAGACGCACACAGTTATATAATGTTAAAGAAATAAACATGCAAACTATAATAACTGAATTTAAATAGTACAATAAGGCAAGGTATACTTGCTTGGAACTCCGATGTGAACAAGTAAGGATCTGAAACCCGTAGCCAAGATAGAACCGTCTTGGGTGCCTATGAATATATAACAATAAATATCAATCACTACTTTACACTACGCTAAGCATGTACAAGAGTTCAACATACGCAATGTCAAGAGTCACGTAGAGTCTAGACCAAACAAGCGTTCTAACTAAGTAGGTTGGTTAATGTTGACTAGTCAAAGACCAAGAAAGTATGTGTACACTAAGTCTACTAGTCACCTAACATTTACAAGTCCTCTAAATGTAAAACTTCTCAAATATTATAACCAAAATCATAACTAGGGTTTGTGTAGGTGCTAAGTTGCTCCCCAAATATTTGTACATAACTAGTGTCAAAATAACTTAACTACATACTAGTAATTATCTACATCTCAAGATACTCATGTATCCTAAATTTGTGCATTTATAAATAAGTTAGGGTTCTCTCATTTATATATATATATATAAATTATCACAATATTCTCTAATACACACCACCTCCAAACATTAATTTCTATACACTTGCACACAATAATATCTCAAGTCTACATCCACTCTAGCATGGCACTCTAATATGTTAAATTTGTGTCCTCATCCTACACATGCATAAATACATATAAAACAAGAATTAAATCTACATGGTAATATTCACTCTCTAATACATGGCACTTTGTATATAACAAACTAGTCTAAGAACCTAGATAACATTCACAACTACTAGTCTCACACCAATCTACGTTAGTCATTCATAAATACCTCACTAGATAACATTCTACCCTAATTATATTCTGAAATTTATTTAAAAAGAGGTTATTAGAGAGTTAACCAAGTGTTAGAAATGAGTTACAGGATGGCAAATGTTATTTATCATGATGCATATATATATAACTATCCAACATTCATGCAAATGAACAACACATGAAGAAAATCAAGGACAAAAGGATGAAGATCATATATATAAAAAAGAACAAGATGAAGAAGAAGGAGATGAAGATGGAGAGAGGTGAATGTTATTACCTAGCACATAAGGAGATGGGAGGGAAAGGCTCGGTATAGGGTGTTCCTTTCGGTTTGGATGAACTCTGGTTGATGGAGGCTTGCTTAGGTTGATGAGAAGGAACAAGAACAGCAGCAACAACACTAACAGGTGCAGCAGCATGCAAAGCAGCAGTGGCAGTAGCTTTAGCAAGCAGCGACAACAGCAGTAGCTTAATGAGGCAGCAGCAGTAGCATTTGGTGGCGGTGGCGGGTTGCTGGTGGTGGTGGTTAGTAGTCGTGGAGGTGATAGTGGAGGTGATGGTGGTGGAGCTCGGGTGAAGGTGGTATTTTCGTATTGACAGGTTGGTGAGGGTGGTGCTCATAAAGGATGAAGGGGACAATGGTGGTGGTGGTCGTGGTTGGTGGTGGTGATGGTGATGAAGCTGGTGGCAGTGGTGGTGATGAGGGTCGGGTTGGCTTAAAAATGGGAGTGGAAGAAAATGAAGTAGAAGGGGAGGAGTAGGAGAAGAAGAAGAATAATAAGTAAATAGAGAGAGAAGAGGTTCATTTAATAAAGATAATGGGTATTGGGATTAGGGTCGGCTGCCCCTCTCTCATTTCTAGGTATGTGTGGGATTGTCATGAAGAAAATGAGTGGTGATGATGGTTTAAAGTTTGAATGGAGGGTTATGATGGATTGTAGGTATATTTTGGTATGTAGTGCCATACAAAAAGGGAGAGGGGGAGTACTAAGACAAGTCAAGCCTCACCAAAATAGGTTTTCTTCATTTTCTCCAACCAATAGGAGGTGGACACATGGCTAGCTATTTGCACAAAAGTCTCCAATAGTTTAGGACTTGCACAAAGAGAAAAAAATGGATTGGATGTGGAAAAATGTCATGTTTGGTGTGTTGTAGTGAAAAAAGTTTGTGTGTGGTATTTTGTATGAACCATGAGAGTGTGAGTGGGGGTTTGGGTTGGTGTTGGGTCTAGTTTTGGGTTAGGTTGAGTTATTGCACCAAATTAGTTAAAATAAGTGTCAATGGTGTTCTTTAATTAATTGAAAGTACATAGGATTTGAATTGGATGGGACACAAGTGTCATGGACATAGTTGACTCGGAATAGATTATTGTCATAAATTTGGTTGCAAGAAAGGGTCGAGGTTGTGTCTCCAATTTCGATTGGAACGGACAAAGATGTAAGGTTTGGATTTATTTAGATTTAAAATTAGATATTTTGTAACGAATATTGTGTGACTAAAATGAACCATATTAGAGGATATTTATGAGTGACACAAAGGTCAAAATGGAAGACTGGCACGTCTAGGTCAAGTATATAAAATTTGTTAGAAAGCAAAAGCTATAATAGCGCTCCAAGTATCGAAACAACGACAAGGTGCACCAAGTGATACAAAATTTTGTACATTTATTTAAAATACCATATTCTAATTCTAAATGGCTCCGAACTAACCATAATCTCTCTCTAAGCCAAGTAGACCTAAATTTGGTCGAGAGGGTTTATAATCTATCCTCCTTAGAGTACTTTGTCCTCAAAATTAAAACAGACATATGGTATAAACTATTGACTAAAAATAATGCTACTACATACCTAGGCCTTCAAAGAGATGAGAAAAATGATGCCGAATATCATCCTCTCATTCCTAGGTCGACTCGCCTCATGCATGATGCCTCCTGTAAACCCCCTCGACCAGATTTCAGTATTTCTAGGATTATTTTAACAATTTAGGATTTATGGCAATATTTTAATTAATATTCCTACATAACCTGTTGAATTGTGCACCTGTCCATCTCCTAATTATTTGGAGCTTTAGCTTGACTGTTATCCTCGAACAAAGTTCACATACCTGTCTTAGACATACCAGACTATTTTTCGGAATTTTGTGCAACTCACAGATGTGCTAAAATGAGCCTCGTTTGAGACGCACAAATATCGTTACCCAACGTACGTATTTAAATCTCCAGACCTATACCCATCTCTGTATCCCTAGAGATTTGAGGCCAACGTGCACCTGTTTTGCCCAGACAAAAATACGTTAATTTTCTAAACTGAGTATACTACATTTAGTGTATTGACACCGTAGAAAAATTATGACCCTATCTGCCTCTAAATAATTAGAGAACACCGTGCGCAGTATTTATTAATTAATAAATACGGTGACCCGTATCACCCAGAAACCAGGTCCAACCCCTACCCAGACTCACCCCCATTTCTCCCAGAACCTTCACACCGCTTTACCCTTCAATTCTGTGAATTTTAGCATTTTCAGGAATCGGGTGTTTTCCCAGACAATTTCGTAATTGTGCAATTTCCCAAACATAGGACAATTCTATAATTTATGAAATTACAGGGACTTTCCTGCAAATTGCAGTACGAGGTGTCACCCCCTCATTGGCCGGTGAACCTACACCGTCCATTTTGGACACGGGACCCACCCGAAAAGATCCCGAAAATATCTCGGAAATATCCTAAAAATATCTACAAAATATCTTATAAATATCTTTAGATATTTTACATATTTAATTAATATAATTTTCTATATAATAAAAGAAAAAGAAAATAATAAAAATAAAAATCAGAAATCCTAAACTACCCAAGCCCGCAGCCCCCCCCCCCCCATCCGCCGGCGGCGAGTTTCCCTCCCCCGGCCGCCGGGGCTGCCCGCCTCGCCGGAGCCCCCCCACCGCTGGCCTCCCTCCCCGCTCCCTCTCTCCTCCGCCCCTCTTCTCTTTCCCCTCTCCCAGCGACCCCGATCAAGTCCCCCCCCCCGACCGCTGCGTCCCCCGCCGGCCCGCTGGCTCGCTGGAGCTCCCCTCCGCGGCGGACCCGACCCCCTCCCAGCCGCCACTCCTCCAACTCCTTCTCCTCCCGCTGCCGGTTCCGCCCTCCCCGATCCCGCGGCGGACCCGACTCCTCCCCAGCTCCTCCTCCACCTCCAGCGCCTCCCCTACCCCGCCACTCCTCCACATCGACCTCCACTCCACCTCCTCCGCCACCCAACCCCGCATCAGACCCCCCCCCCCCCCCCGCCGGCCTCGACAGCCACTCCGACTCCTCACCATGAACCACACCCCCCCCATGGCCAGAGACTCTCCAGACCGAGGCTTCCCCGTCCGGTCGGCAGCACCCTCCCCTGATCCAGCTCCTCCGTCGACGAGCAGACGACCCCGGAGCCCTCGACCTGGACGAGAGCAGCGGGATTCCACGCAGACACGGACACAGCCCTTGGACACGTGTCGGACACGAGAAACGTCATTTCTGGAGCCCTGTTCAGGTAACAATATCTCTCTCCTCGTAACCCTGTTTTCAATTCCGTCAGTTGCGTCGTGTAGACTATGTAACCACCTCTGTGCCCGTGCAACCCGCTCGGAGCATCGCGTCCTGTGGCGATCGCGGCACGCGATCCAAAAACAGGAAAAACAACGACCCGATTCACCTCGGAACTGAGTATGCCCCGCCAAACGGGACGACTTGGTCGCACGCGGTCTTTACCGAAACGTGCGCAATGTTGATACGGACGTGTAGGAATTCGGAAAAGTTGATTTGGATGTGCGTGCACACCGGAATCAACACGTATCCGCCGACACCGCCCCGTATCCGTCAGTTCTGGAATATGCTACAACTTTGTGTACACACGTCAGATCGAGACAAAACTTGTGCCATCGGACTCGTAGCAATACGCTGGTCCTGTGAGCCAAGTTTGGTCCGATTCTGAGAATGTTGACAAATTCCTGTATCGTGGGCCCCACATGCTCCACTTGACGGGCGATTTTGTGACCGGCTCATCGAAATCCAATTCGGAAAGTTCCGTTGGGTTCGTATCATCGTTCCTGACTTGTTGACACTAAGTTTGGTAAATTTGGAGACCTTTGACCCTGGCACATTTTCCGGTGCAAAGCGGCCCACTTCTGGACCCCGCTTTGACCAGAAACTGTCATTTTTGCTCATGTGTCCAAATTGGACGAAAGGATAGGCGTTTCTAGCTATTTGATATTTTCTGAGACTGTTAGTGATGTTTATTTCAGTATCCGGAGACATTCATTCTGAGATCAGAGTTTCTGACACTTGGTACTTGACATCGGGACGTTACATATTTGCAGCTCTCTTGCCAGGCAAGTATACCTTGCCTTATTGTACTGTTTAAATTCAGTTATTGCTAGTTACATATTTATTTATTATATAAATGTGCGCATCCGAGCAGACTCGGGTGCAGTCAACGAAGGCGTTGATGTTAGGACTTGTGTCTGACCTAGTGTCTAGTAGACCCACCTAAAGTTGTGAAGTTATTGATATAACTTCCCAGGCCTTGACACGTATCATTACACGTCACAGAGTGAGTACATATAGGAATGCGTGCCTCATGCGCGACTGGCCATCAGTGTGTGCAACACTTGTAGCGGTATTTAGCTCAGTTGTTTATTGTATTGAGACTTGCATCATAATAGGAGGTATCCACGTCGTTTTCACGATTTGTACATCTATATTGGGCGAGAAAGATACTAGTAGACGTATGGGACACCCCCTCCTTGTATGTTTTATACCTTCGCACCATGCTCCTTGGAGATGGTCGATTGCAGAGTTCCCTTGAACGGGGGCATATGTGGCATATACTAGTCAGTCACTACGGATTGGTGAATTACGTCAGCATATGTCTAGCCACACATTTCTATGCGTACTACAAGGTCTTTAAATTGCATTCACTTAGATGGTTAGCACACCCCATTTATTTATTCAGTATTTACATTTTGGCATGTCATTTTTTGTATCTTGCTATGTCCCTCTGAGGACCTGGTCCCCTTCCAGGTGTATATATTCTTGAGTACTCGCAGGAGCACAGATCTGGACAGGCTACTTATTTTCCGAGGAGGTCTTCTCTTCGAGCCTCGTGATTGTCAGATATTGTTCTTTATAGGTGTGTATTCTGGTTCCTTTTTATATTCTTTTTCGACAGTAGATTTGATTTTATCTGACTGTCATTCTTAGATATCTGTATTGAGATCTAGTTACATGGTTATTGTTTATTCATATTTGACTTCTGTGGATGAGATTTAGATATTACCCTGTGACTTGTGATTAGTTATACCACTGGTGAACTATTGTTCATTATACAGCGTACGCACGTATATATGGTTTCCATATATTGGAGTTGCCATATATACGGGCGGCTGGCATGGTTACGTATCCTAGTCCTACGTATTTTGGGACTGGGGCGTGACATGTTTTTAGTGGTGGCCCATGCAGGTCAGAGCATATTGTCTCAGTTACGTTACTGTACCGAGCAAGCCTGCACCTAGGATTAGAATATAGAATCTCATCCATATTTGACTATGACTTATCTTCCTTCCAGTCTGTCCTACTTACATAATTGCATCCTGCTTGATTCATGTGCTTTCCTGATAATTCCTTAAGTATAACCCCTGCTAGAATATAGGAATCCCTGTTAATAGGATGATACTTAGGATAATATTCCTACTTAGAATACAACTAGGGCATTGACATATCATTAAGTTCAGATTACTTAATGAACCCTAGTCTCCCCTATTACTTAATGAACCCTAGTCTCCCCTATTATCTAATGAACCCTAGTCTCCCCTATTACCTAATGAACCCTAGCATCACTACCTATAGATTAACTTACCATCATCCCTTGACACATTTATGTATGACTTGAGAGTAGTACAACCACTACTAGGATTAGTTAGAGAATTGACCATAGTGTTGACCCTAGTCTTGAGGAACCCATAGAACTCTAAGGTTAAAAACTAGGACTGAAACCTCCCCCTATGTTTGGATAAACCCAGTATTACGCCAGAAACCCTTTATCCTTGTTGGCGTAAAAGCCAATTGACTCTTGGTTGCGTAGAAGCCAAACAAACTGCCTAGTTGGCGTAAAAGCCAAATGACCTTCTTGTTAGCGTAAAAGCTAAATTATGCAGAAGATTATCCCTTTTACGCTGCAGTTATAATAACTGCTATCCACTTTCCCTTAGTATTCCTTATCATGCGTAGGACACGTCCTAAAAGCCACATAGGTAACTGTCCTGCATAAACATGATGATTCTAGAATAATAAATAACCAGCGTAGAGTAACCTGATTAGGCGTACAATATAAGGATAGGATGTAAGCATATTCGTTACAGCCTTAGCTTCCCCAGCCATGACCCAATCTTGTGTATTAAATACAGAGATACGCCTTGAGCCCTGTGCAAAAAGAAACAGCTTTCTAACAGGACATCTGATTTTGTCTCACCTCAAGCGTTTGACTTGTATCCAATCAGTCACTAAACGGCAACCTGGGTCCCCGTGCAAATTCACCATCGCAACCGACCACTCGATCGTTGTACAAGTACTTTTGTCAGATATCAGGATTCACTAATTCGACTGACAAACTCATGAGTTTTACGTACAACTTTATGCTGCGACGAATGTTAGATTTTACGCAGGAGATATTTTTGCGCAGATTTTAGCGCAAAACTTTTACGCTCAGACTTTCACCCAGACTTTTACGCGCAGATTGTTACGCACAGACTTTTTACGCGGACAGCTCTGAAGCTCTACCTTACGTTTCTCTGTTTTACGCGGATAGTTCTGAAGACATGCGTTACGACAAATTATTTTATCTCTGCCTTACGCAGACAACCTCGAACCCCTACTTTACGCGGACTACCTTAAATCTTTATTTTATACGGACAACCTATAGTGTTTATTAAGATTGTAGAACTTAGAAGACCATACCTCTTTTAGGTCAACTAGCGGCTTAGACGAGAAGTTAGAATATTAACGGTAGAGATTGTAGAGTCTTGTTTTTTTTGTGATTGTGAATTGTTTGTAATTTCTCATATCAAAATCTAGCGTACTTATATTTACTGTACTACCTTGACTTATACTGCTATTATAGCCTAGTTTTGCAAGTTTATTCTTTATCGAGCTTGTTCATGACACATGTGTTATTGGGGCC
Organism: Iris macrosiphon; assembly: GCA_036927795.1. Classification (NCBI taxonomy): domain Eukaryota; kingdom Viridiplantae; phylum Streptophyta; class Magnoliopsida; order Asparagales; family Iridaceae; genus Iris; species Iris macrosiphon. Next base: position 249,581,811 of record JAYESA010000004.1, read on the forward strand.
TGATCCACCCCACTAATACAATTGTCTATTCAGAATCAGTGTATTACGGTCTGATCAACCTTAGTGTATTTTGATTCGCCCTTCGCATAACTACTTTACGTGGATTGAGATATATAGTGATTAGTAGACAGATGTACTTGCCCTCTAGATATATCTGAGCATATCGTATCAGTTACGTAACTGTACTGATACGAACATGTGAATAGGAATTACCAAGATAGGATTTCAATCCACAACTGTTTTGACAATTCCCATTTGAATCCTTTAAACGCCTTGATCCTCACACTTCTAATCTATTACCTTTCCCTTGAACTATTGATTACTGTTTTTATCGTCTTCCCTTATTTCGGAAAGACGAAACCTCGTGCTTAGTATAAAGGTACGATAAGTGTATTATTTTTGTAGCTATTTTTGTTTTGTTTCTTGGGTAATTACCAAACCCTATTATTAGATTAGATTGCAATTTAAACCCGTGCTACCCTTAGAATAACCTTCGCTACCTACCTACTTTCCTGGTACGTGCATCCCTATGACAGCATGAAATTTTTATCGTAACTAACGAGTGTCAAGCCGCTTTCGAGGAGTTGAAGAAGCGACTGACCACAACACCCGTATTGACTATTCCATCCAGATCAGGCGATTATGTGATCTAAAGACGCATCAGGAAAAAGTTGGGATGCGTATTAATACAGGATGACAAGGTAATGGCATATGCATCTAGACAATTATGAGTACATGAGAAGAAGTTGGAACTTGCAACCGTCGTAATTACTCTGAAGATATGAAGACATTACTTATATGAGGCAAATTCTAAGATTGCACGGCATACCAGTCAGCATTTTACCAGACAAGGATTCACGTGACCAGAGTTGATAGTCAACGCAGTAAAGACAGTTAAGTAAATGCAAGGACACTGGCGAGCAGTGCAAGACAGGCAGAAGCAGTAGGCAAACCGTCATCATCGTCCCATGGAATTCAAAGTGGACGATCATGTCATCTTGAGGATATCACCTACTTGAGACACCATTTGATACGGAAGACGCATCAAATTGAGTCCAAGGTATATTGAACCTTTGACGTGCTAGAAGGAGTAGGAGTAGTGGCATATCAATTTGCGCTACCACCTTCACTTGAGGAAGTACTTGCTGTAGTCTACGTGTCGCAACTCAGGCGATATGTGACAGACAGCAGCCATGTTCTCAACCATTCGGAGATCAACATTAGACCGAGACCTGTCGTATCAAGAGCAACCCGTGGGAACCCTTGACCATCGAGAAAAAGTTTTGAGGAACCAGTCTATTCCCTTGATCCACGTGGCATGGAAGTATGGCGCGCCAAGAGGATCTACTTGGAAGCGTGTGGACGACATGCGTAACGTTTTTCGAACCTATTCGTAAGCCAAGATATAAATTACTTTGTGAAATTATATCTTATGCCGTCTTTGACTTCTACCCCGGCTTAGTTTTAATTTCGAGGACGAAATTTTTATAAGTTGGGTAGATTGTAAACCCCCTCGACCAAATTTCAGTATTTCTAGGATTATTTTAACAATTTAGGATTTATGGCAATATTTTAATTAATATTCCTACATAACCTGTTGACTTGTGCACCTGTCCATCTCCTAATTATTTGGAGCTTTAGCTTGACTGTTATCCCCGAACAAAGTTCACATACCTGTCCTAGACATACCAGACTATTTTCCAGAATTTTGTGCAACTCACAGATGTGCTAAAATGAGCCTCGTTTGAGACGCACAAATATCGTTACCCAACGTACGTATTTAAATCCCCAGACCTGTACCCATCTCTGTATCCCTAGAGATTTGAGGCCAACGTGCACCTGTTTTGCCCAGACAAAAATACGTTAATTTTCTACACTGAGTATACTACATTTAGTGTATTGACACCGTAGAAAAATTATGACCCTATCTGCCTCTAAATAATTAGAGAACACCGTGTGCAGTATTTATTAATTAATAAATACGGTGACCCGTATCACCCAGAAACCAGGTCCAACCCCTGCCCAGACTCACCCCCATTTCTCCCAGAACCTTCACACCGGTTTACCCTTCAATTCTGTGAATTTTAGCATTTTCAGGAATCGGGTGTTTTCCCAGACAATTTCGTAATTGCGCAATTTCCCAAACATAGGACAATTCTGCAATTTATAAAATTACAGGGACTTTCCTGCAAATTACAGTGCGAGGTGTCACCCCCTCATTGGCCGGTGAACCTGCACCGTCCATTTTGGACACGGGACCCACCCGAAAAGATCCCAAAAATATCTCGAAAATATCCTAAAAATATCTACAAAATATCTTATAAATATCTTTAGATATTTTACATATTTAATTAATATAATTTTCTATATAATAAAAGAAAAACAAAATAATAAAAATAAAAATCAGAAATCCTAAACTACCCAAGCCCGCAGCCCCCCCCCCCCCCATCCGCCGGCGGCGAGTTCCCCCCCCCCCCCCCCGGCCGCCGGGGCTGCCCGCCTCGCCGGAGCCCCCCCACCGCTGGCCTCCCTCCCCGCTCCCTCTCTCCTCCGCCCCTCTTCTCTTTCCCCTCTCCCAGCGACCCCGACCAAGTCCCCCCCCCGACCGCTGCGTCCCCCGCCGGCCCGCTGGCTCGCTGGAGCTCCCCTCCGCGGCGGACCCGACCCCCTCCCAGCCGCCACTCCTCCAACTCCTTCTCCTCCCGCTACCGGCTCCGCCCTCCCCGACCCCGCGGCGGACCCGACTCCTCCCCAGCTCCTCCTCCACCTCCAGCGCCTCCCCTACCCCGCCACTCCTCCACATCGACCTCCACTCCACCTCCTCCGCCACCCAACCCCGCATCAGACCCCCCCCCCCCCCGCCGGCCTCGACAGCCACTCCGACTCCTCACCATGAACCACACCCCCCCATGGCCAGAGACTCTCCAGACTGAGGCTTCCCCGTCCGGTCGGCAGCACCCTCCCCTGATCCAGCTCCTCCGTCGACGAGCAGACGACCCCGGAGCCCTCGACCTGGACGAGAGCAGCGGGATTCCACGCAGACACGGACACAGCCCTTGGACACGTGTCGGACACGAGAAATGTCGTTTCTGGAGCCCTGTTCAGGTAACGATATCTCTCTCCTCGTAACCCTGTTTCCAATTTCGTCAGTTGCGTCGTGTAGACTATGTAACCACCTCGGTGCCCTTGCAACCCGCTCGGAGCATCGCGTCCTGTGGCGATCGCGGCACGCGATCCAAAAACAGGAAAAACAATGACCCGATTCACCTCGGAACTGAGTACGCCCCGCCAAACGGGATGACTTGGTCGCACGCGATCTTTACCGAAACGTGCGCAACGTTGATACGGACGTGTAGGAATTCGAAGAAGTTGATTTGGATGTGCGTGCACACCGGAATCAACATGTATCCGCCGACACCGCCCCGTATCCGTCAGTTCTGGAACATGCTGCAACTTTGTGTACACACGTCGGATCGAGACGAAACTTGCGCCATCGGACTCGTAGCAATACGCTGGTCCTGTGAGCCAAGTTTGGTCCGATTCTGAGAACGTTGACAAATTCCTGTATCGTGGGCCCCACATGCTCCACTTGACGGGCGATTTTGTGACCGGCTCATCGGAATCCAATTCGGGAAGTTCCGTTGGGTTCGTATCATCGTTCCTGACTTGTTGACACTAAGTTTGGCAAATTTGGAGACCTTTGACCCTGGCACATTTTTCGGTGCAAAGCGGCCCACATGTGGACCCTGCTTTGACCAGAAACTGTCATTTTTGCCCCTGTGTCCAAATTGGATGAAAGGACAGGCGTTTCTAGCTATTTGATATTTTCTGAGACTGTTAGTGATGTTTATTTCAGTATCCGGAGACATTCATTCTGAGATCAGAGTTTCTGACACTTGGTACTTGACATCGGGACGTTACATATTTGCAGCTCTCTTGCCAGGCAAGTATACCTTGTCTTGTTGTACTGTTTAAATTCAGTTATTGCTAGTTATATATTTATTTATTATATAAATATGCGCGTCCGAGCAGACTCGGGTGCAGTCAACGAAGGCGTTGACGTTAGGACTTGTGTCTGACCTAGTGTCTAGTAGACCCACCTAAAGTTGTAAAGTTATTGATATAACTTCCCAGGCCTTGACACGTATCATTACAAGTCACAGAGTGAGTACATGTAGGAACGCGTGCCTCATGCGCGACTGGCCATCAGTGTGTGCAACACGTGTAGCGGTATTTAGCTCAGTTGTTTATTGTATTGAGACTTGCATCATAATAGGAGGTGTCCACGTCGTTTTCACGATTTGTACATCTATATTGGGCAAAAAAGATACTAGTAGACGTATGGGACACCCCCTCCTTGTATGTTTTATACCTTCGTACCATGCTCCTTGGAAATGGTCGATTGCAGAGTTCCCTTGAACGGGGGCATATGTGGCATATACTAGTCAGTCACTACGGATTGGTGAATTACGTCAGCATATGTCTAGCCACACATTCCCATGCGTACTACAAGGTCTTTAAATTGCATTCACTTAGATGGTTAGCACACCCCATTTATTTATTCAGTATTTACATTTTGGCATGTCATTTTTTGTATCTTGCTATGTCCCTCTGAGGACCTGGTCCCCTGCCAGGTGTATATGTTCTTGAGTACTCGCAGGAGCACAGATCTGGACAGGCTACTTATTTTTCGAGGAGGTCTTCTCTTCGAGCCTCGTGATTGTCAGATGTTGTTCTTTATAGGTGTGTATTCTGGTTCCTTTTTATATTCTTTTTCGGCAGTAGATTTGATTTTATCTGACTGTCATTCTTAGATATCTGTATTGAGATCTAGTTACATGGTTATTGTTTATTCATATTTGACTTCAATGGATGAGATTTAGATATTACCCTGTGACTTGTGATTAGTTATACCACTGGTGAACTATTGTTCATTATACAGCGTACGCACGTATATATGGTTTCCATATATTGGAGTTGCCATATATACGGGCGGCTGGCATGGTTACGTATCCTAGTCCTACGTATTTTGGGACTGGGGCGTGACTCCTCCATGCGGCACGAACTAGAGGGATAGTCTGACCTCGCAACACCTTCTCGCTCATGTCCAGAATCTCTACAGGCTCCTCCTGATATGACAAAATTGGCCCGACAGTGATCTCCGAGTGGTCAAGCACATGACTCGGATCTGACATGTACCTCCTCAACTGAGATACATAGAAGATGTCATGAACTTCCTCCAATGTCTGTGGCAATGCTAACCTATAGGCAACCTCTCTGATGCGCTCCAACACATTGAATGGTCCGATGTACCTCGAACTCAGTTTTTCTCTTCCTCCAAACCTGATGGTCCCTCAGGTAGGTGAGATTTTAAAAAACACATGATCTCTAGCTTAAAACTCTAGGGGCCGTCGGTGAGCGTCTGCCCAATGCTTCTGCCTGTCCTGTGCTATTCCCAAGTGCCCTTGGATCTGCTTTACCTTCTCCATCATACGAACAACCAACTCTATTCCAAGAATCTGCCTCTCGCCTACATCACTCCAGCACACTGGGGAATGACACTTCCTATCGTACAACGCCTCATCGGGATCCATCTGAATGCTCGCTTGAAAGCTATTATTGTAGAAAAAATTGAACAAATATAAATGGTCCTCCCAGGATCCACCAAAATTAAGCATGCACGCCCTCAACATGTCCTCCAGTGCCTGGATGGTGCGCTCAGACTGGCCATCCGTCTGCGGGTGATACGATGTGCTGAACTTCAGGCGGGTCCTGAGACTCTCTTGCATGCTTCGCCAAAAGTAAGATGTGAACCTCGTATCCCTGTCAGACACTATGCTGACTGACATCCCATGCAGTCGCACGATCTTCTTCATATTTATTTCTACTAAGACCTCTGTAAACTGTCCAACTCTGAAAGGTATAAAGTGAGCAAACTTGATGAGTCGATCCATGATCACCCATACCACATTGCGACCACTAGGACTCCTCGGAAAGCCTGCAATAAAGTCCATAGTGATGTGCTCCCATTTTCACTCAGGTATCGGGAGCGGCTGAAGTAAGCATACCGATCTCTGATGCTCAGCCTTGACCTGCTGATACACCAGGCCCTTCGCCACAAAGTGGGCTATCTCTTTCTTTATTCCATGCCACCAATAGTACTGCCTCAAGTCTCTATACATCTTTGTGCCCCCTGGATGAATAGAGTACGCTGAACTGTGCGCCTCCGCCATCAGCTCCTAACGAAGCTCTCCATTCAGAATATAGACACGATCTCCACATCTCAAAGTCCCGTCCTCATGTATGCGCAATCCCTTCTGCATCCCGGCCTCTGTCTCTGTCGAAGTCTCCAGAATCTGGCATTTGTCGGTAAAGCAGCCTTGATCCCCTCAACTAATGTCGATTGTACCTAAAGACTCAACAATTGGCCGTCTGCTCCGGGCATAATGACCTATATACCCAACTTCTCCAGATCTCTCAATAGTTGTTGCTGGGTAGTTAAAAAGAATGCCATGGGCCTCCTGCTCAATGCGTCAGCTCCCACGTTGGCTTTCCCCGGATGGTACTGTAGTTCAATCTCAAAGTTTATCATCACCTCGAGCCAACGTCTTTGTCTCTGGTTCAGGTCCTTCTGAGTATAGACATATTTCAGGCTTTTGTGATCTGTGAATATCTCCACCCACTCTTCGTATAGGTAGTTCCTCCAAAGCTTCAGGGCAAAGATCACTACGACAAGCTCCAAGTCATGAGTGGGATAGTTCTTCTCATGGGTCCTCGGCTGCCTAAAGGCATAGGCTATAACTTTTCCATGTTGTATCAAGACACATCATAATCATTTCCCAGACGCATCGATGTAGATCATAAATCCTCTGGGTCCAGAAGGTATAGTCAATATAGGTGACATAGTCAGACGCTTCTTTAGTTCATCGAACACCGTCTCACACTCCTCTGTCCAAATAAACTCCTGCTACTTGCGAGTCAAGAGGGTCATCGGCTCTGCGATCCTTGCAAAGTTTTCTACGAACCTCCGGTAATATTCGACAAGTCCTAAGAAACTCCTTATCTCCGAGACGTTGGTAGGGGTCGGCCATGTCTCTACTGATGAAATTTTTGCTAGATCTACTGAAATACCATCTCCTGAGATGATGTGTCCAAGGAAAGAGCCACGGTCTAGGAGAAACTCACACTTGCTCAACTTGGCATAGAGCTCTCACGCCTCAACATCTCCAATACTGTCCTCAAATAGTCTTCGTGCTTCTCGTAGTTCTCCGAATACACCAGAATATCATCGATGAAGACTACCACAAACTGGTCCAAGTACGGGTGGAAGACTCTTTTAATCAGGTTCATAAATACAGCAGGTGCGTTCGTTAATTCAAATGGCATCACCAAGAACTCATAATGACCATAACGAGTCCTAAATGATGTTGTTGGAATATCTTCTCTCCTAACCTTCACCTGGTGGAATCCCGACCTCAAGTTAATCTTCGAGAATACCCTTTCTCCTGACAGCTGGTCTAACAAGTCATCAATCCACGGCAGGGGGTACTTGTTCTTGATAGTCAAAGCATTGAGGGCTCTATAATCTATACACATACAGACTATCCCGTCTTTCTTTGGTACAAACAACACTGGTGCTCCCCAGGGTGATGCACTAGGATGGACAAATTCCTTGCTCTGTAACTCCTCTAATTGTAGCTTCAGCTTATCCAGTTCTCTCTTTGCCAACTGGTACACATTTGAAGATACCGGCACTTCTCCTGGTACCAACTCAATAGTGAACTCTACCTCTCTATCCGGCGGTAGGCCTGGCAACTCCTCCGAGAAGACATTATCGAACTCTGCAACTATCGATGGGGGTGTTGTCTCCATAGCCATGTAAACTTTAGCTGTCTAGCCTACTCCTTGCTCGATGGTCCCCCACAGGTACTCGAACTTCGGGAGATCTGGTAGTCTAAAAATGATGCTACCCCTCTGGCAATCCAGTATGGCATTGTACTGGCTCAACCAGTCCATCCCTAGCATAACGTCGAAGTTTGGCATTGGGAATACCAAAAGTCGAGCTCTCACCTCCTGACCGCAAACTACTAACGAGCACGTTCTAATAGTACTGGTAACCGGTACGATACCTCCTCCGGTAAGAATCTTCCAACTCTTAGGTAAAAAAAAAAGTAGCTACTCTATGCATGGCTACGAAACTACTAGATATGAAAGATAGTGTAGCACCAGAATCAAACAATCCAGTCGCAGGTAATGATGCAACTAAAATGGCACCTATGATAGCTTTCCCTTCTAGTTCCTCCTCTGTAACTGCTAGTGCAAAGGCCACCCCGCACCTATGTCATCCTGCCTGTTATTGGGCTCAATCATATCGAGTCTCTTGTGGGTATAACTGTGGTCAGACCTGGTATCCGCCAGGTGCAGGTGGACGCTGACCTCTAGCCTTGAATGGTGCTTTCTCGGCTGGTGCCGCTGGCCTATGTCCTGTCTGCGGTGCTGCATCCCTGCGTTGTGGACAATCTCGGGCAAGGTCTTGACTCGCTCCACAGATCATGTACAATCCCAGCTTCTTCCGGCAATCTATGATAACATGTCCCTTTTTGCCATAATAGTGACAATTCGGGTGCTCCTTGTGCTGGTACGGTGCTGGGCTCTGCTGTGTCTACGCTCCTGGATGATGGATCGGTCCTCCCGCTGCGGGCTGAGCTCTAGCTAGTACGACCACACTGGGATGCCTCGATCCTTTACTAATGCCTCATGAATCATATCCTCTGTCAGAACCTCCCCGTAGGAGATCATTGCTTGTGAGCTAGTAAACCTCTGGAGCTCGCAAGTCAGTCCGGCATGGAACCTCTTGGCCATCTCTAAATTATGTGGCATCAAGATGGTACCAAATCTGCTAAGACGACTGAACTCCGTGTCATACGCGTCTACAGTCATGTTCCCTTGCTCCAGGTATAGGAACTAAGAGTATAGTGCATTCATGACCGTAGTCGGAAAGTACTTCGCATTGGAGTATTCTAGAAACTGCTCACACGTCTGCTTCTTGCCGATGCTACGTTCCATAGAGTCTCACCAGTGATAGGCATTACCTTTCAACTGGGCCCTCACTGCAGTCATCCAAAGGTCCGGAGGAAGCTGAGAAGCCTCCAGCAGTATCTCCCTATTGGCGACCCAATTGGAGATCTCCTCTGCGGTCTCGCTGTCCAAAAAGTTATCTGGGCCCATCTAACGAAACCTTCAAACTGTTCCAGCTGGATGAATAGGTGCAGGTGCTGGTGCGGGTGCTGGGGTAGGTGGTCTCTCCAGAACTACTATCAAGCTTTGTCTCATAGCCTCGGCATGATGCCACTGCGCCTGCATCATGGCCTGAAAAAACTAAAATATCTGCGACTGTCCCTCTGGCTGCGGCATCTGAGGTGGGGAGGCTCCATACGGCATATGTGGTAGAAAGGGTGGAGTTGGTGGCAACGAAACCTCCGGCTGCGCTGTAGGTGTCTGCTGAGACGAAGGCCTCTCGGGCTGCGGCATCGGCGTGGCCCTCAAAGTCTGACCCTCGCAGTATTGTATCGGAACAGCCTGGAAGTCTGGCCCTCTTGCTGCTGCGTTGAATCTGCCTGAGAAGTCTGGTGCTAGTGTATCAACGAGGTCTGAGGTATCACCGGGACCTTTGGCGATGGCGGCTCTCCAAGTGGTACTAGGGATGTATCCTCTCTCTGCACGGTGTCAGATGGCACAATGGTACCGTATGCCTCACGTCCGCAATGCAAGTTTATCTCTCTGCAAGAGATAGAACTACATGAAAAGAGTACGAAAATAAACAAACAAACAAGATGCAGATATTTAAGTAGTTAGATATGAATGAGGTTCAAATATAGTAATCAAGGTGGATAAGATCAAATATTTCAATCCTATAGCAGGCTCGTCAGGCATGATACATTGTCACGCCCCAGTCCCAAAATATCCAAGGACTAGCCACGTGGCAATGGTCAACAGCACAACTCCAATGAGCAAATCCAATTTAATTGACCCGTTAGAGTGCACTTAAGCTGTAATAAATATCAATGCAGTCTACACCATCTATCACAAAATAATTCTAATCTCATCCACAGAAAAAAAAAACTAAATATGATAGACTAATCAAGATAATAGATAAAAAGAAATATAGTCTATCAACAAGCCAAAATAAATAGTGTCTCGGGGAACAACCCGATAAAATAAGTCAATTCATAAGACCTTGAGTCAAGATATGAAATAACTTGAAGCATAAATAAGTGAGTATGTAACAGAATACTCAGGAAAAATCCTCTGGCACAACCTCGTCCTCTGGTGTCAGTACTGCTCCAGCGTCAGTTCCTGTCCCATATATCTCGGGGTATTCCTCCTCTGCTGTACCTGGGGACATAATCTGAATCCAGGTCCTCAGGGGACAAAGTAAGGTACAAAAATATCTTAAGCCAAATAAAATATATTAGATAAAAATAGATCATCAGGGCAAACTATGTAACCAGCTATGTGAAATGTAAATTGAGAGCATCACTAGTACTCAGGCTGAAACCACTACAAGCTCTGTGTCGGGGAACGGTAGCAGTAATATCACGTAATAGGCCAAGCTCTGGAACAGAGACTAAAGCACCACAATAATATATATATATATATATATATATATATATATATATATATATATATATATATATATATATATATATATATATATATATATGTGTATGTATGTATGTATGTATGTATGTAATCAGCCTGTAGCCTGTGTTTCTTTTTCCACCCAATGTAATCACATATCTCATGTCCACAATGTCTCATGTCCATAACACGCAATATTATGACCTCTAACTAGTACAACGAGTCATAATAATATCTATGTATATACAAGTCTTATGTCACGAATCCTGTAAGCCTATACAGAATCACCACGAATAACTCAGAAAAGATTATATCACATGAATAGTGTCAAGTGTCCTATGATATGACGTACTCAGTAAAGTAAGCACGAAAATATATAGGATCGTTGATTCAACTCTCTAAGTGACGTTACACGACTCCGCGTACGGCGTCGACACCCGAATCTTGTTTGGACGTTAAGCATCATGATCTTAGGTTAAATAGGTACAACACAGAAGTATATAGAAATAACTCAACCAAATAATATCTCAAGATCTACTACAAGTTTGCAAGGTACACTTGCCTGTGTTCTGAGCTCCGTTAGTTGCTTCGAGAGAAGTAGAATCTCCAGGTACGTCTTCGGATGCAGAAACGAACATTACCATCACTCTCAGAATACTTGAAATAGATAGAATTAACTATCCATAAGTCCAATTTGGACACAGGGACAGAATTGACAGTTTTTGGTCAAAGTGGGGTCCACATGTGGCCCGCTTTGCACCAAAAAATGTGCCAGAGACAAAGTTCTCCAAATTTGTCAAACTTAGTGTCTACGAGTCCAGAATAATGATACAAACCCAACGGAACATCCAGAACTGGATTCCGATTAGCCGGTCACAAAATTGCCGTCAAGTGAAACCGTAGGGCCCACAAAATTGTGTTTTATCATCGTTCCCAGAATCAAACCAAACTTGGGTCACAGGACCACGTAATGCTACGAATCAAATGGCGCAAGTTTCGTTATGAAATGACAAGCACACACGAAATGATGACGATTGTCAGAATAGGCCGATATAGAATTTTTTTGACGGATATGCGTTGATTTCGCTGTGCACGTACATCCAAATCAACTTCCGTAAAATTTTACACGTCCGCGTTGACGATACGCACCTTTCAATGCAATTCGTTCATGATGAAGTCACCTCGTTTAGCAGGACGCACCCCGTTTCGAAAAAATTCTGGTTTAGAAAACCAAGTTTTCGGTCAAATCCAACAACGAATAAAATACAGCATACAACGAATTAAAATAAACTAATTTAAGAGATTAAAACTCGATTATATTGTCTAAATTACTGTTTAAGTGGAATTTATAAATATTAACAAGGTTGGAAGAAAATTAGACATGAACATGGGTGGTTGGAACAGTTTCTGAAATACAAATTTGGTTATTTTTTCCTATTTTGCATCAAAAATTGCGACCGACACGGGACACGATACACCAAAATAATTATACAGGATTCAAGGGGTCATGTGATATTTATATAGGATTTAATAGATCGATATTTGGATTACTGTATAGGAAGATACAGGGGATAGAAGTAGCATACCTTGCTGTGTGATGTTGCTCGAAATTTGGGCAGCTACTTTGCGGCGGCGGTCCGACGATCGTCGAAGGCTGTGGTTGGTCGGGGTGGTAGAGGAGATGATGGTGGTGAGGGTCGACTAGGCTGGGAATTATATAGGGTGGAGGTAGGGCAGTTACAGGGAGCGGAAGAGAGGGAGTCGGGGAGGTTTCGGGAGAGGAAACGAATGGGTTTGCTTCTGTTACAATAGATGGAGGGTTTGTGGGTTGCAGGTTAGTAGGTTGCAGGTTAGTGGGTATGGGTTAGGATACGAATCCAGGTTGGTTTGGTTTAGGTTTGTTTGGGTTGGTTTAATATAAATCAATGCAATTAGCTATCTAAAAAATAGTTTTAGACCCCAATAAATTTCAAAAAAATTACACAATATTCTATTATTAATTATACACCCAAAAATATATTTTTGCACTATTTTAATAATTAATTTAATACACAAAAATATAAATTCATGAAGAATATTTATTATAATTAGCTAAAAATTACAGAAAAATCTCCCAAAATCTCAAAAATTTATAATTTCAATAATTAAAATTTTAAAATTAAATTCTAAAACTCTAGGTGTTTACATACATACCACAAGTGAAAATCAGAGACCTGCATGGGCCACCAATAAAATCATGTCACGTCCATGTCCCAAAATATAATGGAACCGTCATGCGACTAGGCCAGCTGATACAAACTAGATTAGGTTCCTAATTTAATGGCCCTTTCTAGATATACTATGCTGTATAAATGGACTAAGTCCTAACTAATACTAACATACAATAGGTAAATATATAATCTCATCCACAGGATATAAATAAGAAATACTAAAATAAATACTGGAAATAAATACGGAGTCCGGATATCATAATACAACCCAAATAAGTCTGATGGGAACAAACCCACTGAATACAATACTGAAATGAAAGTATGGAAGGACAGATAAGAATACTAGACTAGAACATCGACTAACTAGATAAAGATACTCCAGCCCTAGGCGGAAGGCCTACCAGTGATCAGGGAAACTTCGAAGGTAACACCTCAAGCTCCTCCTGAGTCACGTACCTCATCTCCTGTCTGGGCCCGTACACGGTCGGGTAGTACATCTTATCCAAATCTGGAAGGGAACCAGGTCCTCAGAGGGACGTAACAAGATACAAAAATATATGCCGAATATAAATAGTGAATAAGTAAGGGGGTGTACTAACCATCTAAGTGAATGCAATCTGAGGACAACCATGGTACGTATGGATAGGAGTAGGCATAACATCCAACACTCTGAAGAGTATGGTATCTGCACATGTAACGTCCATCATTCCGAAGAACGAGGTATCTGTATATATATATATATATATATATATATATATACGTCTGTAACACTCCGAAGAATATGGTATCTGAATAAAGGGGGGTCATTGGATCTGTGGCTCCTTTAGACACTATAGATACCATTGTGTGTATCCCATACACCTACTAGTTGTCCTCCCCGCCCAATGCCAATGTACAAGTCACAAATACGACGTGGACATCTCGTACTATAATGCAAGTCACTAAAGAATTATACAACTATGCTAAATACCGTCACACGTGCTGCTCATAAAGATGGCCATTCAAGTATGAAGCTCGCGTCCCTACATGAACTCACTCTGTGACGTGCAATAATACATGACAAGGCCCAGGGAGTCATAATGATAACTCCTCAACTTTAGGTGCATCCACTAGACACTAGGTAAAATATAGGTCCTAACGTTAACGCCTTCGTCGATTGCACCCGAGTCATTCTCAGACGTGCAAAGTTATATAATATTAAAGCAATAAATATGCGAACTATAATAACTGAATTTAAACAGTACAACAAGGCAAGGTATACTTGCATGAAACTCCAATATGAACAAATAAGGATCCAGAACCTGCAGCCAAGGTAGAACCATCTTGGGTGCCTATGAATATATAACAATAAATATCAATCACTATATTACACTACACTAAGCATGCACAAGATTTCAACATACACAACGTCATGAGTCACGTAGAGTCTAGACCAAACAAGCGTTCTAACTAAGTAGGTTGGCTAATGTTGACTAGTCAAAGACCAAAGAAAGTATTTGTAAACCCCTAATTTTTCAAAAAATATTAAATTGGGATTTTTCACAATTTTTTGGAATTTTCTGAGAATTTTTCTGTAATTAAATCAGGGTTTTAATTATTAAATGATTTTTAATTGATAATAAATAATAATAAAATATTATGGAAATAATATTTTTTGGTGTAAAATGGAAAACTAGACTTAGGGTAATTTTTCTGAAATTTATTGGACCCCGGACCTATTTTTAATCTCCTAAAAATATTTATTTATTTATTTATTTATTTATTTATTTTATTTATTTAATATTTATTTAGTTATTTATATTAAAATTCTAGCCCAACCCACGGCCCACGGCCCAGCCCTACCGGCCCAATACCCTAACGGGTCGAATCGGGTCCGCCCGAACCCGACCCGACCCGAACCCGCCTGACCCCTCACCCCCACGACCCTCTCCCCCGCTGCCCGCTTCTTCCGCCGCTCCGCCCGGCCGTGCGCCGCCCGCTCCGCTCGGCCCACGACCCCGCCAGAGCCGCCACGTCCCCCGCCTCGTCCGGCCACCCCCGCTCCCCCTTCAGCCTATAAAAACCCCCTTCCTCCTCCCTCCGGCCACCGTCGACCCCCCTCTCTCTTCCGCCTCACCTCGCCACGCGCCGCCACTGCTCCGCCCGACGCCGGCAGCCCGCCTCCCTCGTCCCAGCGGTCCCCTCAGCCGCACCGCAGCAGCCCGCTGCCCCGGTCCCTCCGCCTCAGCCTGGCCGCCTGAACCCTAACCCTAGACGCACGGACACGGACACGGGATACAGGACAAGTGTCCTCGTGTCGTGTCGGACACGGAGAAGTCTCAGTTTTGAGCCCTGTTCAGGTACTCATAATTTTTTGCTCGTAACCCCGTTTCTGATTCCGTCTTTTGCGTTGCGAAGCCTGCATGACCCTCTCGGTGCCCGAGCAACCCGCTCGGGGCATCGCGTCCTGTGGTGATCGCACACCGCGATCCAAAAATAGAAAAAACAATGAACCGATTCACCCCGGAACTGGGTACGTCCCGCCAAATGGGACGACTTGGTCGTGCGCGATCTTCACAGATACGTGCGCGTCGTTGATACGGACGTGTGGGATTCGCAGAAGTCGATTCGGGTGTGCGTGCACACCGGGATCAACGCGTATCCGCGGACAACGCCCCGTATCCGACTTTTCTAAATCACGTCCTAACTTTCTGTGTATATGTCGGATCAAAACAAAACTTGCTCCATCAGACTCGTAGCGATACGCTGGTCCTGTGACCCAAGTTTAGTTCGATTCTGAGAACGTTGACGAAATCGTGTGTCGTGGGCCCCACAGGCCCCGCTCGACGGGCGATTTTGTGATCGGCTCATTGGAATCCAATTCTGGAAGTTCCGTTGGGTTCGTATCATCGTTCCTGACCTGTTGACACTAAGTTTGATGAATTTGGAGACCTTTGACCCTGACACATTTTTTGGTGCAAGCGGGCCCACATGTGGACCCTGTTTTGACCCAAAATTGTCGTTTTTGCCCTTGTCTCCAAATTGGACTCAAGGACAGACGTTTCTAGCTATTTGATATCTTCTGAGCATGATGGTAATGTTTGTTTTAGCATCCGGAGTCATTTCTGGAAATTTTCCTGAAACACAAAACTGTAGTGGGATCCAAACATCAGGCAAGTACCTGCACTTCAAGTTTAATCTTTATATTGTGATAATTGGTTCCTTGCTCTACTAGTACCATTGTATGATTACACTTAGTGTTGGGATTTGGAGTTCATGTCTTGCTTTTCGTGTCGGGTGGGAGAATACTAGGAGGCATGTAGTTTACCCTTCCCCCTGTCGTGACTGCTAGTTGTTGGTACGCGACTGTACCATCAGCCTTATACTTGTTTATTCCTGACTGCTAGCCGTCTATGGCGGCCTTATTAGCCTTATAAACCCCTACATGCCAACTATGTATTCTAAATACACAATCACACGCACATAGTTCCTGTTGTCTTGTTACAGTTACATTTTCTTGTCTCATTATATTCTTGTTTTACTCATGTCCCTGGTTTATAGCAATTAATCCTGTTTTACTTATATTCTTGATTTTTTTAGTGATTAATCCTTAGTTAATTTTACTACTTATTATGCATATTATCATCGTGATGCTTAGTCAGTTTTTTTTCTACTTGTCATAAATATTTAGTTTAATCTTGTTGTGTATTGGTACTTTGCTCCTTTCCTGACTGGATCCGTTGATATTAGGCGATAATGAGGACTATGCCCCCACCTTTTATGGCCCATATGAGGTAGCAGATGATACTGTTGAGGAGCCTGTTCCTACTCAGGAGACTACTTTTGAGGAGTAGTCAGCCAGTTAGCTAATATTTTCTTTCAGCACAATACTCGGGTTTGTCCCCGATTTATCTTCTGGTTTTGTATTAACTTTGGATTTGGTTATCACAAATTAAATATTATGAAATCTTAGCATTCATATTTCCTGTGATTATCCTTGCCTGTTTATTCTTGTGGATGAGATAGATTTTAAATTACTTGTGAATATGACCTAGACAGCGTACTACCGCCGACACTGCGGCGTAGGCTGGACGTACCCACGTACTCGTGCCCGAATATCCTGGTGCGGGTCGTGACAGTATTTGTACACTATGTCTACTAGTCACCTAACATTTACAAGTCCTCTAAATGTACAACTTTTCAAATATTATAACCAAAGTCATAACTAGGGTTTGTGTAGGTGCTAAGTTGCTCCTCAAATATTTGTACATAACTAGTGTCAAAATAACTTAACTACATACTAGTAATTATCTACATCTCAAGATACTCATGTATCCTAAACTTGTGCATTTATAAATAAGTTAGGGGTTCTCTCATTTATATATATATATAAATCATCACAATATTCTCTAATACACACCACCTCCAAACCTTAATTTCCATACACTTGCACACAATAATCTCAAGTATACATCCACTCTAGCATGGCACTCTAATATGTTAAATTTGTATCCTCATCCTACACATGCATAAATATATATATAACAAGAATTAAATCTACATGGTGATATTCACTCTCTAACACATGGCACTTTGTATATAACAAACTAGTCTAAGAACCTATATAACATTCACAACTACTAGTCTCACACCAATCTACGTTAGTCATTCATAAATACCTCACTAGATAACATTCTACCCTAATTATATTCTAAAATTTATTTAAAAAGAGGTTATTAGAGAGTTAACCAAGTGTTAGAAATGAGTTTGAGCATGGCAAGGTATTATTTATCATGATGCATATATATATACCTATCCAACATTCACGCAAATGAACAACACATGAAGAAAATCAAGGACAAGAGGATGAAGATCATATATATGAAAAAGAACAAGATAAAGAAGAAGGAGATGAAGATGGAGAGAGGTGAATGTCATTACCTGGCACATAAGGAGATGAGAGGGAAAGGCTCGGTATGGGGTATTCCTCTCTGTTTGGCTAAACTCGGGTTAAAGGAGGCTTGCTTGGGTTGATGAGGAGGAACAAGAACAGCAACAACAATACTAACAGGTGCAGAAGCATGCAAAGCAACTGTGGCAGTAGCTTTAACAAGCAGCGGCAGCAGTAGTAGCTTAATGAGGCAGCAGCAGTAGCATTTGGTGGCGTTGGCGGATTGTTGGTGGTGGTGGTTGGTGGTCGTGGAGGTGATGGTGGAGGTGATGGTGGTGGAGCTCGGGTGAAGGTGGTATTGTCGTATTGACAGGTTGGTGAGGGTGATGCTCGTGAAGGATGAAGGGGACAGTGGTGGTGGTGGTGGTGGTGGTGGTGGTGGTGGTGGTCCTGGTTGGTGGTGGTCCTGGTGATGAAGCTGGTGGCAGTGGTGGTGATGAGGGCCGGGTTATTTAGAAAATGGGAGTAGAAGAAAATGAAGAAGAAGGGAAGAAGAAGAAGAAGAAGAAGAAGAAGAAGAAGAAGAAGAAGAATGATAAGTGAAGAGAGAGAGAGAGAGAGAAATAGAAGAGGTGTATTTAATAAAGAGAATGAGTATTGGGATTAGGGCTGGTTGCCCCTCTCTCATTCCTAGGTATGTATGGGGTTGTCATAAAGAAAATGAGTGGTGCGGATGGTTTGAAGTTTGAATGGAGGGCTATGATGGATTGTAGGTGTATTTTGGTATGTAGTGCCATACAAAAAGGGAGAGGGGGAGTACCAAGACCGGTCAAGCCTCACCAAAATAGGTTTTCTTTATTTGTTCCAACCAATAGGAGGTGGACACATGGCTAGCTATTTGCACAAAAGTCCCCAATAATTTATGACTTGCACAAAGAGGAAAAAGTGAATCGGATGTGAAAATAATACCATTTTTAGTGTGTTGTAGTGGGAGAAATTTGTGTGTGGTGTTTTGTATGAACCACGAGGGTATGAGTGGGGTTTTGAGTTGGTGTTGGGTCTAGTTTTGGGTTAGGTTGAGTCATTGCACAAAATTAGTTAAAATTAGTGTCAAATGTGCTCTTTACATAATAGGAAGTACATAGGATTTGAATTGGGTGAGACACAAGTGTCATGGACGTAGTACACTCAGAATAGATTATTGTCATAAATTTGGTTACAAAAAAAGGGTCGAGGTTGTGTCTCCAATTTCGATTGGAACGGACAAAGATGCAAGGTTTGGATTTATTTAGATTTAAAATTAGATATTTTGTAACGAATATTGTGCAATTAAAATAAAGCACAAGAGAGGGTATTTATGAGTGACACGAATGTCAAAAGTAAATACTAACACGTCTAGGTCAAGTTGTAAAATTTGTTAGAAAGCAAAAGTTAGAGTAGCGCTCCAAGTATCGAAACAACGGCAAGGTGCACCAAGTGATACGAAATTTTGTACATTTATTTAAAACACCATGTTCTAATTCTAAATGGCTCTAAACTAACCATAATCTCTCTATAGGCCAAGTAGACCTAAATTTGGTCGAGAGGGTTTATATTTCCTATTTTTGGTAAGCAAAAGATAGAACAATTATCGTTGAGAAAAAAATTTATAATTAGGGTATAATAAAAAATTCTTATTACAATATTGGTACTTACAAAAGAATTCTTAACACAAATATCTTAGATATCCGGTAAGTGTAATGGTAGAGGCTCGATCAGTGCGTGGTCGTTCTGCTCCGTTGATGATCTGACTTTAAATGCAAGGACGTGGAGTTACAAAGTGCTCTTGGTGTTCTCAAACATTGTTTAGCATAGTAAATTTGCAAAGGGTGCTTGAAATACCGGGGGGTTGTGTATTGGCTACCAAAATCTTAGGCACTTATAGCTGAAATAATAGTGAAACGACTGATTGTAGATTTCCATTCAAAATAAGCAATTATGTACTATTTTGCTTATTTTCGTGCAAGCTATACTGCACGAAAATAATAATTTTTGTGGCACTTCAACTTCTCGCATGTAACTGACGCAAACTTCTACGTAAAACACTATTAGTGGAACACGTGTCTCACAGTTACACAAATTAAAGTAAATCATTATTATGCTATTATAATTATGGTTGTCTCCTCGAGTTCCTTAATGAATCTTATTAAAAATTTGTATCACTTCAAAATTCATAACAGCTGACATAACTTTGTATTTACTCGAAGAATGTGAAGAAACTTTTTGCGTAAAAACGATTTGTGCGAAAACTTGTGTTTTCGCATAGGGCTGTGTAAATTTAGGTCAAACCGGCCAAACCGATCATTTTTTACCAAACTTATAGGTTGCTTGGGTTAGGTTGGTTGGTTGTTCTTAATAAACGAGCGATTTTGTTCGATCAATGGATTGATAATATCAAAAAATGATGAAATCGATCAACCGATGGACCTTATATATTTTTATTATTTTGCTTTGTTGTTTGTTACTTTTAGACTTTTTATGTGAGACATAATGATGGAAATGAGCTATTGTGTTTGTTGGAGATGTTATGAAATGATTGAAATGAGTTATTAACAAATATGTGGCAAATGGTTACTCAAAATATTTATTTATTTTGTTGATTTTAAATATGTTGTTTTCAAATACAAAATCGATCAACTAAGCCAAGCCAAATCGAATCAAGCCATTCGGTTCTGAAACCAAACCGATCAGTTGGCTGGTTTGATTTGGCTGTCAAAATTTTACAACCGAATAATTTTGGTTTGACTGCATTTGCGACAAAATAGATTGACCACTGACTGATGCACAATCATATTTTCACGTACGAGCTTCCCACACTTAAACTGTCACTTTCGTATGATAGCATCCCAAACTGCCCTTCATATTTCCACATTGAGGCATTTCATGCGGAAATTATTCTTTATGTAAAAACTTGTATATTTTCGCACAAGTAGCTTTTCTCCTTGTCTTCCATGGAAAATTTTTCTAACAGGGGCTTCGTCCCTGTACCCCCACGAGAGGCACTACCCCCTCGACCCTCGTCCGCTGATCGAGCAGCAGAACCCTTGAAGGCATAATTTAATTATATACATCTAGAAATCGTGCACGTCCGTTGCACGTGTCTTTTGTCTGTATTATTTTTTCTCACTTTTTAAATATATACTTGCATGACAACCCATTTGAAATAGTATAAAATATTTATTATAGTTTGAAGTGTGTAATTATTAGTGGTTACTAATTATGTTAGTGGGAAGGTGTGTAATTTACATGTTCCACCCCTAGTTGATTTAAGCATATCTTGCTATAACAAAGTTGAAGAAGGCATTTTTTGGGAAATGAAAGATCCACGGTGAAGCCTAGAAGTTTTTTTTATCTCTACTCTTATAATGAGGCTTGAAAACGGTCTAAGCTGTATGTAAATACTCCACTAACTCTCTCTTTTAAATAACTAATTATTTAGCTACCTACGTCACTAAGGCACTAGCCTAGTGGTAGTGCGGGGGGACACCCACGGGGGTCCTGGGTTTGAATCCCCCTCGGACGGCCGGGTGGCTTATATAGCCACGGTCCCGACTTGGAGAAAGGACACACACACAAAATCTAATATTATTTATTTACAACTAAACAATTCTAACTCAAGTGGTTAAGGTGGGAGGTATTTTTCTTTGATTGTTTGAGTTTGATTCCTAAAAATTACAGTATTTATAATAATTTCTTGTTTAAATTTTTGTAACAATTTTTTTCCGCACTTGTAATACACGTACACGTTACTAGTTATATATAAGATTATTGGTATGGCTTCACCACCTTTGCGTTTTAGAAGTTTTAAATGGCATATGATCCTTGTTTCACTCTGGCTCAGGTCTGATACTGTAAGAAATTTGCACCAAAATTATCTGCCAAAAAATGCTAAAATATTGCTGATTGCAGTTCATGACTTCAGAACACCAACATATATCGAGGAAAGATGAAGGGGGATAAGATGATTGTATTTGAGCGTGGTGATTTGGTATTTGTCTTTAATTTCCACTGGAGCAATAGTTACTTCGACTACCGAGTAGGTTATTGTTTCTTCTTTGCTTATCAAGTTACTATGCTTTTACATCTTGCTAATTAGTTTTTTTCGTTCAATTTTCTACGTGAAATTGATCGAAAAAAGATCTTCAATGTCAGTGTCGATCAGTATCGAATATCGGTCGATATCGAATCAAAATATGTCAAATCGTATGAATATCGGTCGTATCGGATCGGTATCGACCGATACTCCAAACTATGAAAAATGCAAGGTGAGTTTAACTGTTCTCATTTCTTTAAATTCTTCTATATACTTTGTTCTATTAGTATTACCTATATATTAGTAGCAGCAAATTGTATTGTTTGGTTGAATCGTCCTTGCTGGTTAGAGTACATGGTATCGTTTGCCCTTTGACTTGCCATCTACTAATGGACTCTTTGCCAGTTGGGAGCGATGAGTTTGCAGTTGGAACTACTACTGCCCACTGGAAGGGTAGATCAAAACTAACAGGGATTGAAGTTATTAAAAAGGAATTATTGATGACTGTTGAAAAACTGTTGTATTTGAGCTGGATGGAGGAAAAGAAGCTGTAGCAAAGAATTTGAGAAAAATGTTTTTTTTTTTTTTTTTTGTAGTTGGGGGTGTTGGACACACAATACATGTACACAATGCACACATAAGGAAGAAATAAAGCTAATTTTAGCTGGGTTTGGAATTGCTTACCATGTTCTAAAAATCGGTCGAGAATGCCGTCCGTCACAACGAAAATCTCCTATTCAAATTTAAAACTAAAAATTTTAAAAAAAATTTAAAAAAAAATGCAGATTTCAGGAAAATAATCAAAAATTTTGATTATTTTTAAAAAAAAAAATTCAAATGTCGACAAAAAAAAAAAATTTAATTTTTTTTTCAAATTTAAGAAAAAAATCAAAAAAAAAAAAAAACAAATAAAAAAATTTCAGAAAAATTTAAAATTTCCCCCAAAAAAATGTTTTTCTGTGAACATTGATTGCTTATCTTGACTGCTTCTGCAGATTTTTTTTGAAAAGTTGTCTCAAAAGCTGTTTGGTAACAGCCGTTTATTAAAAAAAATTGGAAAGTCAATTCAATTTTGAAGAAGCCAGTGAAAATAGTTGGGATGTTACTGTCAAATGCTTATGTTGTCACTTTTCGAATAGCAACAACAATCCTAGCCAGGCCTTTGTGAGGTCTATTACATATGCAAACAAAGCTTTATGATCTTCAGCCCATTTAAGCTTCTTTATGTGTAGATTGAAGATGTCAAGGGCTTGCATAATAATTATATACTTCTCGCAGAAAGGGAATGCCTTATTAAAATGTCAAGAGCTTGCATAATAATTATATACTTCTTTATGTGTAGATTAGATTGAAGATGTCAAGATTACTCGAGTTCGGTAAAATATAAATTTTAAATTTTAAGAAAAATCCAACATTGAATACAGACCTGTCACATTCACACAAAGAAAAGTGACTCCCTCGTATTGAGATGTTTATACATTTTCACAGTTGCAAATTCATTCCGACCAGTGTATTATAACAATACTTGCTTTTACTAGTGCACTGTAGTTGTATTTGGATCTTCATAATATATGTTGCAAATTCATTTTCACAGTTGCAAATCCATTTTCGTAGTTGCAAAATACTCCCTCGTATTTTGGATGTCAGATAAGTTTCAAAATTTATGTCTGGATCTTCATAATATATATAATTAGTATTTAGGTCTATAAAGTGTCACCAAAAATAATTAATGACACTTTTGGTGACACTTTTGAGATCCAAATAATAATTATGTATATTATAGAGACCCAAACAATAATTATCTATATTATAGAGACCCAAACACAAATTTCGGAACTTATCTGAGACCAAAAGTCTAAATATCCCTAAATCGTTGGGTGGATTCAACCGTCGACCCCACTGCAGTGTACTTCACCAATGTAAGATAAATATATTTTTGCTCTTACATATATATCTGTAAATAATGTCATTGTTGAAGTGAGAATAGATTCCGAAATGTACACTTCCTGAATTGAATGTGAATGGGTGGGTGTGTTGGGAATCAAGTCTGGTGAAGGGGTGGGATAGAGTTCGGTCCGAACTCGGTCCCTGGCCGAGTTCGGGTCGAACTCGGTGTGGTGTTTCCAGAACTGTTCTGTCAGGATCGAACTGAACACGGTCCGAGTTCGATGTCGACGGCGGCTGCTCGGGGTTTGAAATTTTTATGTTATATTTTGGACTGTTTGATACTAGTGGACGGTTTGATCTTATGGTTGGCTATTTTTAGGGTTTCCTAATCCTAAAATAGGTTTTTCATCCTATAAATAGGGAGGGGGGTGGAGGCACAAAGTAGAAGCACAAATTGGAGATTCGGGATGCTCGTCCACAGAAAATCTGAGAGAAAGTCTGTACTTTGCTCTTAGGACTTCGTCATCTAAGACAGAAGGAAGAAGGAGATCTAATCGAGGTGTCGTCAACTTCGGTTAGGGAGATTGCTACGGGTTGGTATTGATTTCAATTGTAATCTTCTGCTTTTCTTCTTTAGTGTGGTGAGAGGGTTGAACCTATTAAGGCAAATGATTTCAATATTAGTTTTTGCAATCTTGTAATTTTATCTGAGTTATAAAGGTTAAAATTTGTCCAGGTGACGTAGTCACTGCCATATACTTGTCTTCATCTGTGCTTGGTATTCTAGATTGGTTGGTCATCTCAGATGGGTTGGCAAACGCTTCCGTGTCGCGCCCAACACGTGGTATCAGAGCGCACATGTTCTCAACATGTGGTATCAAAGCCAGGTTCTTCTCGAGAGGGAAGGTGCAACTATGTCTTCGGAGCAGATGAACACTCGTATAATCACCCTCATAGAAAAAAACTGAACAATTTGGAAGCCAATGATGGAGGATCTACTCTGGCACAAGGACTTGCATGGTCCGGTAGAGGACGACAACGCAAAGTCGACGGACAAAGATGCTGATGACTATAAACGACTGGATCGGAAGGCTGTTGGATTCATCCGTCAATGGCTAGACGACTCGATGTTTCACTACATGTCCATGGAGAATTATGCAAAAGCATTTTGGGAGAAGCTGTATTCGATGTACGAAAGGAAGATGGCTGACAATAATATATTTTTGATTCGTCAACTTGTCAACTAGAAGTACACGGAGGGTGCACCGGTGGCACAATATCTGAACGAGGTTCAATTAAGGCATCATCAATCAGCTGTCTGCGATGAAGATGGTGATTGAGGATGAGCTTCAGGCCCAATTCACTTTTGAGTTCTCTGTCGAAAAGCTGGAAGACGTTTGTGGTGTCGGTGAGCAACTCCGCTCCTGATGGAGTTGTTACGATGGAGGCAGTCAAAAGCAGCTTGTTGAACGAGGAGATCCGGCGTAAGCAAGTAGAATCGTCGCAGGAGTCCGCTCTGGTGGCTTCCTACGGGAAGGAAAGACCCAAGTCACAGGCGAGGACAGGAGGAAGTTCTCGAGATCTTGCGACTGTGGATTGTAAGGAGGGATGCTATCACTCTGACAAAATTGGTCATATCAAGAGGAACTGCATGAAGCTCAAAGCTGAGAAGGCCAAATGCAAGGATGATCAGGAGGATCTCACGGCTATGGAAGATCTCATCATCGCAGCAACCGACACAGAGGAACCTTGTGGCATGTATCATGATGATGACTGGGTCATGGACACGGGAGCGTCGTATCATGCCACTCTATATAGGAGAATCTTCACGTCATACCGCGGTAGCAGGTTTGGACGTGTGAAGATGGGCAACAAGGGGACGGCTGCAGTTGTAGGCATCGGTGATGTGCATTTGACAACGGAGCTTGGTGAGAAGCTAGTTCTCAAGGATGTACGACAGTACCGAGTTTGCGCTATAACTTGGTTTCGGTAGAGAGGCTGGCGGATAATGGCTGTCACAGTTTGTTTGGGGACAAAGATTGGATGCTTATGAAGGATTTTCAGCAGCTGGCTCGAAAAAATTTGTGTTGTGGCATGTACAGGCGTACATACAGGCCACAGACACCAGATAGAGGCTCGAGGGGTATTCGACAGGAGGTGGATCGTCGAAAACTTGTCTTGGAGGAGCTTCAAGATACTTTGAGGGATACAGAGGATTCGGTTCGTTAAGACAAAGCAACGAATGGTGATGAGTAAAAGATTGAGGGTCAGTCTGTCAGTCCCATGACAGGTGGTCGATCTCCAGGTGGGAGTTATTCCACGGATCCAGTTTTTGTGACTGGTGGTTTGCCAAAATTTTACGAAGCGACATTGGTTTCAACAGTTCGAGGCCATGGAGGAGATTAAGGTTTGCAGCAAACTCAATCTGAGACAGGAGCATCATCATTCACACGGTTCAGGAGAAGTTGTGGGTCATCGACGACATGCATAGTGTGTGATGTTCTGCTTGAGGACGCATGTGTATGGGGAGCTTCAGGTTCGAACACGAAGGTGGACAGATTAAGGAGTTCGAATCTCGTAAGAATCGCATCGTCCGCTTGGTTGGGCCAGCCAATGGTGAATAAGCTCGTCGGAACGTTAACACATTTCGGTGAAAGACGAAAGTCGGAGACATGCAGCCAAGACTCACGGTGAGGCTGATCGTCAGGCCTTCGGTCTTGGCCGTGTCATCGACATCGGCATGATCCCAGTAGTGCAAGAAGTGCTACGCATGACAGCTAGCTTCGACGTGACGGTCGAGGAGCTTGAGATGACGGAAGATGCAAAGCAACTCGGAGGATCGGAGATCGATGGCATAGGGGAGCAGGATTTCTGTTGCGGGACAACAGACATGGAGTCCAGTTGATGAGCCATGGAGCAAACACTTCTCATCAGACTGGAAGAAGAGATTGTTGAAAATCAAGTCTGCTGAAG
Organism: Iris macrosiphon; assembly: GCA_036927795.1. NCBI lineage: Eukaryota > Viridiplantae > Streptophyta > Magnoliopsida > Asparagales > Iridaceae > Iris > Iris macrosiphon. Next base: position 249,608,464 of record JAYESA010000004.1, read on the forward strand.
GGATACAGAGTTCTTTTGAAAATATACATGTAGCTCATGTTCTGACATAGGCTACATGTATATTTTCAAAAGAACCAACTTCTGGTTCTGATCTCCCTCTCCCATTATCGTTGTTAAAAGGAATCATTAAATCACGGTGTTAAGTTTGTCTATGTATGTAAGCTACCATTTGTCAGCTGTAGTATTGTCGTTGATCGGTGGTTGTCAAATCTTGTATTTCGTTATCCAAAAAATCATTCGAATGATGTGCAAAGAAAATATCGAAACCCCCAGTTTGAGTCTAAACCTTCTCCTGGTTTCTTAGTACAACTAAGTTAGATTCAATTCTTCCATGTTGGTTTCTCTGAATTTGCATCTGTTAACTGATTTAAACATTTGAATCGCATGCGAATTTGGACGCAAAATCCAAATCTTGGAGAAGTTGGGAAATACGATGATATTATGTTGAGAACGTACACCAATCAACGAAGAGATTGATTATTTCTCAGCTCAGTTATAGCACTCATAATTCAAAGATGCAGATATCTTTGCATAAAAAACAGCAGCTCTGAATAGTGATGACCATGATATGAATAAAGCAGGGTTTGAGTGACATTACGAAACACAACGAGCTCTATAACTTGGTTAAGCTATTTCAGTTTTTGCACAAAGAAACAGGTGAAGAAACTTTCTTCAAATGAATATGATCTACGGATGTTTTAACTGCTCCGGTCGTGCTCTCCAAGGAAAAGTAGGGCCCAAGCATAAAACGAGCCTAAAATTGAGCTCGGCTCAAACTTGGTTCAGCTCGCGAGCCTTTCCTTTAAACTAGTAGACGAGCTTAATTTGAGCTTGGTATTTTTATTATTATATATATTTGTATAAACAAAAATAAGCCAGAACAAGCCAAATACATCCAAGTTTGGGCTTGTTTATCTGACAACATTTCAAGTTTATGCTCTCGAGCTCAAGAGTTCGGCCCACTGTAGGCTTGGCTTTTTACCACCCCTACTATTGATCAATGCTGGTGCGGCCATGTTCGATTTCAATTGAATCAAAATAGTCAAAATCGAATAAATTAAAATTCTAAAAATATAAAACCGAACCGAACAGAACAATCGATTCGGTTTGTTCGGTTGGACTATTTCTATTATTTAATTGGTCGGACCCAAAATTGAAATCATAGTTAAATTATATTAAAAATTATAATTTTTATACACACATTTGTTGTATTTCAAAATTGTATTCAAAGTTGGACTAGTTGTTAAATTACCATAGTTGTGCTTCAAAATACATATATATAATTATTGTTTTTAAAATATATATACATTTTTAATCACAATACATGTAGAGAATATTTACATAAATGTACAAATTTTATTCGATATTTGGTTGTGGACTGAAATCGAAACCCAAAATTAAAACCAAAATCGTATAAAAAAAATTAGTATTTTTTAAACCAAAATTGAATATATTTTTTTTAGCATTTTTAAAAAGAAATCGACCAATTTTTTTTTTTTTCCAAATTGAAACAAATTTTTTATTCAGTTTGGTTTTCGGTACAAGAACTCTGTTCTTGTATGATTTGATTCTGGGGTTGCGAAGATAAGAAGTCTGGGACTGCAAGTAACGTCAAATTGGACAAGCTGTAAAAACCTTTGACAACTAGGCTGTGGTTCCACTCTGCCAGTTGATGCAATGGATTAATATCGTCACCCATGTGGTGCTCTGGAAAGCCAATCTCTACTGTATACTCAACTTGTTGCTGATATGGAGGACAGAAGAAAAACCACAATAACAAATGTTGGATGCACCAAAAATGCACTCATTTCTTTAGTCTGTTTGTAGGCTGTCAATCTAAACCTTGGAAAGTCGGTTATTATTTTGAAAAAGAAAAGAAAAAAAAACTTAAAAAAGAGGTAGTGATCGGTCTGATCACCGGATCGGTCTGGGTCGGATTGACCAGATTAGAATTGAAAAATCCGATTCGGCCCGTGTCCTTGACCAGACTGGTCTGGGCCGGACTATCGAACAACATTTTTTTGAATCTGGATTTACGATGGACTAGATTGGTCCTCTAAGAGGGTCCGGACTTGACCAGGTCAGATTTGATCGAACCGAACTGGATTTCGTACCGCCCAATCCATTAAACACCTTGAGACCGTCATTCTAGAATTCTTCTACACAAACCGCAATTTAAATCGCATCTGAAACCGTAGGACACGTGTCCGGTTATGATTGGTCGGACATTTTCTAATTCCGAAACTGCCCACGTGACAGCTCGATTTCGATTTCGAATCGGTTTATTTTTTCGGTTCCTTTAGAGTTTTTGATCATTCTAACCTTGGAAAGTCGGCTATTATTTTGAAAAGAAAAGAAAAGAAAAGAAAAAAACTATTTTTTTCATATAAAGTAATATATTTATATAAAATTGTAAAAAAAGGGAGAATTTTGATGAATTTGCAGGGAGGAGGAGGACTCGCCAACTGAGTTGGCGGGGCGCAGTCCTCGGGAGGAACTCGCCAACTGAGTTGGCGGGGCGCAATCCTCGAGAGGCAGCTCGCCAACTCAGTTGGCGGGCCCCTATCCTCTCCACCCTCACCACTTCGGATACCCTGACTCCTCGGAAACCACCCATCCGACTCCTCCCCTTCTCGGAGACCCCCCCCCCCTCCCCTCAACTTCCCCCCCTCCCCTCCCTATAACTACCCTCAAGTCCTACTCCTCCTCCTCACACCAATTCTTCTCCTCCTCCTCCTCCTCCTACTCACAGCACTCCTCCTCCTCCTACTCACAGCACTTCTCCTCCGCCCCCTCCTCATAGCAATCCCTTTTCATCTTATAATCAACATTTTTGGAGATGGCTAACCACAATGACGGTCGTATTCCTGGTGGACCGACTACCCAGCTTATTATTAAGCAACGTGAAGACCACATTTCTAGTCGGATATTTACTGGCGAGATAATTTTTGAAATTACAAGTTTCAAAGTTTAGTAATTTACACACAAAATATAATGCATATATTTTTTATAGTTATACGACCATGATCTTGGTTTACGAACCCAGATCCATGTACATTGGCGGACCGAAAGGAATTATCGTACGTGGGAGCTAAATTCGGTCCAAAAGGCTTTGGTGGAATCCTTTGGATTCCACTATATAAATCGTGTTAGATATTTAATCCACGATCTTCATTTAGTTGTAAGTCTTGCGGAGCGTTGGTGGCCCGAACGCAACACTTTCCAACTCCCATTCGGCGAGATGACGATCCCCCTATTTGATGTGGCAAATATACTAGGGTTACCTATTAAAGGTGACGCTATATATTTTGATCCGCACTTAAAGGGATCTGATCTGATCTGATCAGGAGGTATCTCTGTGTTAGCCCTCCATCTGGTATAAAAGGCGGCAATTTTGTGAAGTTTACATGGCTTCGCGGCAACTTCATGGACCTACATCACACTATTGACGGGGTGGTTGATGTAGATGAAATACGGGTATGTATTTTTATTAGTAAATTTGTTTATGACTTAATTTAGTGTTTATATAACACTTAATATATCCAGGTCATTCGTTGCACTAGAGCGTATCTGCTCTGTTTATGTGGTGCAATTCTATTTCCCGATGCATCGAGAAATATGGTAAATGTGCAGCTTCTACCATTCTTGGATGATTTGACAAAACCTACTCAGCATGCGTGGGGAGCTGCTACTCTTACCTTTTTATACGCCAATCTGACAGAATTTGTGAGATCCAATCGCAAGAGTATTTGTGGATGTATTTCACTGATTCATGTATGAATGAAAGACCTAAGAAAGTTAGAATAATTTTAAAAGAGGACATCATATGCGTTTACTTTACACAGATCTCATATTATATATGATCGGTTCACCATGTACCATCCGGCAAACCGTGTTCTTCGACAATTCGAAATGAGCCCAATAATTTTCGATGATCCACCGACAGTCGGTTATGAGGCAGCAAATGCATTACAACGAATCATTGGTCTCGTTGCTGACTGAAATAATCGGTTCGAGAATTATAGTGTGAGAGACATGTCTCCCAGACTAAGATCTGCTGAGGAATGTAAGTTATAAGTTACTCATTATTCGTATTGATTTAGTGTAAATAGTTTGCTAAAATTTTGTTTACATTATGCAGACATAGGTAACCTGGACTATAGGCAATGGTGGGGATGCCCTCTTATGAGCAACCGAGTATACCAATATGAGGAGCAAAGGTTCAAGAGTAGATCCGTAGATGATTCTACTCTGCGTGCTTTTGCCTATGACATGCATGATTTGGTATGACTTATCTCGTAATTTCTTAATCCAGCTATTGAAACATTCAGCAAGATTAGAAGTGTTAATATCTAATCTAGGACAAGTAACATACGTTGTTATCCAATGTTCAAATCGACGACTTTCATCGTTTACACCAATAAGCCATTCGTACAAAATTATGTTCTCGGCTTTAATTATATCAAACACACTCTCTGCATCCGTTTCATTACATGATCTAGCAAGCGAGTCTAACAAGTGTTGAAATACTGGTTCTTTGGTAACTTTTTTCATGTTTTGTTTAAAATGTTGAATACAAAAAAAAATGAGGAGATTCAGAAAAAATAGCACGAACAACATTTATTAATCCTTTTTGCTTGTCAGATATAAATGAAATTGTACTCCAACCATTAAAACAACTTTCAAAAGATATTTTAAGAGAATTTAAAAACCAAGACCAAGAATCACTATTCTCACCTTCAGCAACAACATAAGCTATAGGATATAATTGATAGTTAGGATCGTGAGCACAAGCAATAAATAAGATACCTTGATATTTAGACGAAAGAAATGTAGCATCAGTACTAATAACTGGTAAACAACCCCTTAAAAATCCATCAATACATGACTTAAAATAAATAAAAATTCGTTGGAAGCTATTGTTTTCGGCAGTTTTAATAAAACATGTACTACATGAATTTGTCTCCATAATTCTATAACAATACTCCTCAAGACTAGCGTATGCCTCATCATAACTACCATTAATTTCAGCTAATGCTGTCTCTCGGGCTCTCCAGGCTTTGGAATAACTAACTTGTATACGGTGCTCCCTATATATATCTTTAACAATTTGTGATGGACTGTATGGCCGGTTATCTCTAATAATGTCAATTATCATGGTTTTAATCCATGCAGCGGTAGCTAGTCGATGACGTCCTGTACTAAGTCTCCCTAAACAAGAATGACGATTTTCTAATGTACTAACTTTAACTATATTGTCATTTCCAATAGATTTGACATATACTCTCCAATTACAATTCGGTTGATCACAACTATATATAATTCCACGAGCATTATTCATAACACTAGCTGAACAACTAAAATTATATTTAATTGCTAAATTACTTATAAAGCTTCTAAAGTGAGAACGACTAGGAAATGATTGTCCCTTAAATACTTCATCAGTGATAACTTTTACAACATCACCATCTACCGTATAATCTACATTTTCAACTAAATCATCACTATTTCCATCGTCGTTGTCACTATCATCATCATGGTTAGATTCATCTGATGAATGATCTTCTTGGATAAATGAAATAATTTGTTGAGAAGAACTAGCACCCGAACTAACATACTGATATTCAGAAAAATATTCATTATTTCTACTATCTAATGTTGCTGCTACTTTAATAACATATATTTTATATACCGTGATTGTGAATTAATCTCATGAATATAATTTCATGCATCTTTACTATCTATCAAAAAACAATTAGAACAAAAAATAGACTTCAGAATAAAATCATAATGAATATAACAACGTTCAATAATATGATTACGTATATTTTCAAAACTAATATTCGGATAAGTTGAAAAAATTATACTTTCTCCTTCTTCGTAATTTAACCCGTTTACTTTACCGCCGTGCGAGCATACAATTCTTACGCTACGATCCATGACGGTTGAGAACTTTTGCTACAGGAAACTCAGATGAACTTTAGCTGCAGGCAAAACTTTGACTGAAGCTTTGATAGAGGCAGAGAGACAGAGAGAGTGTTGGAGACTTTGCTAGAGGGAAGTGAGGAAATAGAGTGAGTGTTGGATGATTTGGTTGAGATAGAAAATATATAGAGTGAGAGTGTTGAATGTAATAGCCATTGTGCAACGGCTATAATGTTTTTCAAGTGTGTGAACGGATCCTTACTCGCCAACTAAGTTGGCGGGCAGAGTGCAACGGTCACTGCCTCACCCCCCCCCCCCCCCCCCCCCCCCTAAACCATCACTCGCCAACTGAGTTGGCGGGCAGAGCCTCCAACTCAGCATCCCTCGCCAACTGAGTTGACGACCTGCATGTATCTCGCCAACTCAGTTGGCGGACCCCAACAACTCGCCAACTCAGTTGGCGAGTTCTCCCGCTCCCCATAATTACCCCAAACTACTCCCTTTTTTTACAATTTTATATAAATATATTACTTTATATAAAAAAAAATCGAAAAAAAAAAACATGAAAGAGAAGTACTGACAATAACATAAATAACTACTTTATCTTGGCCTCCAAGACTTTCTTTTTTCCGGAACAGAAAAGCCCCTTCCTGTCTACTCCACATCCATTCAGTACCCTTCTTCATGACCTTTCAACATAATGTATCTGTCATTTAAAAAGTAGCAATTATTACTATTAGAAACGTAGTTAAGGATGGACAGTAGGTATGACCTAGACCACTCCACCCAAAGTTTTTTAAGTCCTTCAAAATTCCACTCTAAGCTTGAAAAAATAATAAATAAATCATGAAATAGGTGCATTGTTTGCCCACTGAAGTTTTTGAAACTTTTTATTAGCTACAATATAATCTTAGATCTTCTTAAATCACTTAATTTATTTGGTTAAAAAAAAATCTTATTTTTTTTAATTTTTTCAAATATTCTTTTATTAATTTTATTATGTTATTGTTACTCACGTTCAACTTGTGTCATCGAGAGTACTATCGTCCAAATATTTATAATTAATATATTCAACCAATATTTCCTAGAAAATCAAAAATATTTTCAAAGGGGTCTTAGGTTTTACTTCAACACAACTGTAGGAAACTGAAATAACCTAAAAATATATCAAATATATATATATATATATATATATAATCAAAAAAATATTATGAATTTTTTATTATTAGATCTTGATTTTTTATTAAACATTTAGAACATCCATAGTGGGAGAGATTTCAATTACTATATTTTGACTTTAGTCAAATTTTATAGCACTTAGTCTAGAGTGGACACTGATGCATATTTAAAAATTACTAAAAAATTACAAAATAATTCAAAAATACATAATTTAAAATATGTGTAAAATATGTGTTTGGAGTATCCAAACCATTGATGCTTTTAATAATAGCAAATTATAGCACTCTATGAAGGTGGTGGGACGTCCAAGCTAAATCTTCGTATCTATTATCCCTTCCAATGTTCCTTCGCTAGCAAATCATTCAAAAGATAGTTGTATGCTTCCTACCAACTTAAGAAACAGTCCAGTTACCAACCTATGATAACTACCACCTCACCAAACTACATATACATCGTTCAAAGTTTCCACCACTAATCATTTCCTATTTTACCACAAAATCCCTATCACAGCCTACGCAGAAAATGCTGTCTACGAGGGGGTGCTTTAGTCATTTCACCAGAACCCCCCCTCTTTTCCCTCTCATTGTCATTGTCATGTTATATAATCTGAATTCCCTCTCATTGTCATTGTCATGTTATATAATCTGAACTTTGCTTTTAAAAGTTACCGCTCCCTCCCCTTCCCTCCATTGTCTATCCCTCCATTGTCTATACACCTTAAGGAGAAGAAGCTTTTGTCTTTGGGAGGAGAGAGATCGATCGATCGACCGATCGAACATGCAGACGCAGCCGTCGGAGCAGCGGCAGAGGCAGCAGCACGCCGTGCGGGTCAAGGACCCGGGGCACGGCTACGGGGATAGCCCGGAGACCGAGACCGAGGAGGAGGAGGAGGAGATGTCGAGTTCGCCGCTTTCGACGTTCCGCGCGAAGGAGGAAGAGATCGAAAGGAAGAAGATGGAGGTCAGGGAGAAGGTTTTTGCTCAGCTGGGCAGGGCGGAGAAGGAGACCAAGAGACTGGCGGAGATCCGCGAAGTAAGTTCAACTACCATCACTTCTTTATGTAAACTCGTTTCAAATACAGTATCAGGATATTGGGGTACAGCTCTCGGAGCTTCAATGTCCACACATGCTTATGATCTACAAGAAAGTATGAGAGCATCTCCGATCCTATTCAAGGGCGGAGCTAGAAAATTTTCGAAGAAGAGAGGACTGAGAGCATAAAAAATCATGAATCTTAGCATATTGTGTAAAAATTAAAAATTTCTGCTGGGATTCAAACCCAAGCCTCTACAACCCAGCACATAAGTCTAACCACTACACCACACAGCAATTTCATGTTATGTAGTAAATTTTTTTTTTTTTTTTTTTTTAGCTTATGCTCCGCCGGTGATCCTATTGTTGTCTTGTAATGTGTTGCGATTCCTATGTGGCATTAGGCACAATACAATGTGTTTCCGAGATGGCAAGCCTATATTCACAAAAGGTAATGAATCAAGAAAATTAATCGTCTCCGATGCAAAAGTATTAAGATCAAAAATCCTATAGGAACTCATGAGTTCTTAATTTTTGAAACTCGGCAATGAATTGTTGTTGGATTACATGTATCTCAGTCTTTGATTTTTCTTTTTTCTTTTTCTAAGGGTCTAAACAAAAAAATGCATGGACCTCAACAAAAATAAGTCCATGTGTCATATTCTTATTGTAAGTTCTTATTTTGAGTTTTTATATGAGTTTTTGTACTATAACTGGATTGAGATGCTTACCTTTTGTTTCTGTTGTCATGTTCATAATATAGATATCGATCTCTCAAAACTATACAACAATTACTGGATGAGCTATTTTTGCCGAGTTTTAAAAGTGTAGGCTTAATATCATCGTTTTTTTTTCTTTCATGTAACACCACAAGGAGTTAATGTAATCCTTCTTCAATGGTTTACATACTTGCTAGGAACTGGAAGCTATGGCGGATCCGACAAGGAAGGAAGTTGCGTCCGTGCGAAAGAGAATCGACACGGTTAATAGGGAACTGAAGCCTCTCGGACACAACTGCCTGAGGAAGGTGAAACCTCTTAATTTCAGAAATAAAAGTGAATTTCCATGCAATAAAAAGTGTTAATCCCCATATGTTGACAATGAAGGAGAAGGAATACAAAGAAGCACTTGAGGCATTCAATGAGAAGAACAATTTGAAAACTCAACTGGTGAACAAACTAATGGAGGTATAATAATAATAATAATAATAATTTTAATTTGGAGCACTATATTTAGTTCAGAATAAAACTGACATAATTTCGTTTTCGCCTTAAATTTTTGTACATGTTTCTTCTATGCAGCTAGTGACGGAGAGCGAAAGATTGAGGATGAAGAAGCTGGAGGAGCTGAGCAAGAACATAGACTCTCTACTAATGAACTAAGACTCTGTTTCAGCATTTGTTTTCTGTATTGTTGGGTTTGAGAATGATTGATTTGTGCGTGTAGGTTTTGCCTGTGGGAAAGTTGGTCTGATTGTATTTGTTGGTAGGGAAAATGGATGCTTTTATTGAAAGGATTGTTGCTGATTGATAAAGAAAGGAACTCTCTTCATATGCTTGATGCAGTGAGGTTAACAACATAATTGCTTCCTAAACAAGACTCAAAAAACTTTTGTATATATATCTACTTAAGCTCAAGTTGAACATTGCACGAGCCCAGCCTTAACCAAGCTCAAGCTTGAACATGCCAAACTCAACTCCATCTCGTTCGTAGTAGCCTGAAGGAAAATGGCGGCCAAAAACAGGCCCAAGATCATTTTTTACTTGGAGCACATATATAATTGAATTGGAGAAGTCTTAACTCATAGACTAGGTAGGACTACAACTTTGCTCCAATCTAATCCTATCAGTGCTCCAAGTAAAAGGAATGATCATTGACCTGTTTTTATCCACCATTTTTCTTCACAGCCTTAATTACATCTCGATGTTCATTTACTGCTATAGAGAGAAATTGACTTAAAAAGAAGTCGAAGCAATTTTACTATCTGATAATAAACTTCACTACAATTTTCCTTGAGAGAAACTTCACCGTGATACACAGTGAACTTTTACAATTTCAGATTTTTTTTTTCCCTGCCTCACTAGCTGCCTTGTATTTTTCTTTTTGTTGTAATAAATGGAAATATCAACAGTACTTGCAAGCAATCCGTGATAGTTATCACAATGTAATCCGGACCGGCCCGGAGTATTTTAATGCCCAGCACCAAACCTAAAACGGAAATTTTCATACAGAACAACAAAATTATAACAAATCTCACTCAAAGTATAGAATTTTAAAAAAATTCACATAAAGCATCATAATTTCTATCTGAAGGACGTTTCATAACTTTCCAATTTTTTTTTTTATTTTCCGTATGCTACCGTTATATATATATATATATATATATATATATATATATATATATATATATATATATATTTATATATATAAAACGTCGTCCTTCCAAATGACATTTTCTAATATATATATATACATTACTCTCACACTCTCTCTCTCACTCCCTAACACTCTCTCTCTCTCTCTCTCTCTCACGTTCCGTTCTTTCTCTCACGTTTTGCTCTCTCATCCTTGCTCTCTCTCTCTCTACTCTCTGTGCTCTCTCTCTCTCTCTCTCTCTCTCTCTCTCTCTCTCCCCTTCTCTCTACCTCTCTGCGCTCTCTCTCTCTCTCTCACTCACTCTCTGCTCTCTCACTCTCGCTCTCTCTCACACCCTCGCTCTCTCTCTCTACTCTCTGTACTCTCTCTCTCTCTCACTCACTCTCTGCTCTCTCTCTCTCCCTCTCTCTCTCTCTTTCTCTCTCTCTCTCTGTGCTCTCACTCTCTCGTTCCCGCTCGTCTCTCTATCCACTACCAAAATATGTCGAAATAGCGACATTTTTAGCGACGTCAAAGTAAAACGTCGCTAATATTAAATATTTCAGCGACTCCAAAAATTAATGTCGCTATAAGTCACTTTTTGGCGACATATAGCAACGTTTAGCGACTGTAATTCAGTTTTTTAAAAGAATAGTCGCTATAAGCTTATTTAAGGTCGCTAAACGTCGCTGAGTTTTATGATTTAGCGACGTATTTAGCGACGTTAGTATTTTAGATATTTAGCAACATTTTTAGCGACGTCTATAACATCGCAAAATATTTTTATTAGTGATGTCATAAGTTGATGTCGCTAAACGTCGCTAAAATTTTAATATAGGTTTTGATTTCCCTCTTCTGTCGAAATCTTTCCCCATTTTTTCAAAAACTCCCTCCTCTTCCCCCCTCTCCGGCGAACTGCACCCTCCGACGTCCTCCATAGCGGCCTACTCCGGCGTCCCCCTCCTCCTCCTCTAGGTAAACCCTAACTCTCTCTCTCTCTCTCTCTCTCTCTCTCTCTCACACACACACACACACGAACACACACACACACACACAGAGGACACGGCATGACACAGACACAAACACAACACATACACACGTGACAGACACACACATGACACACACACACGTGACAGACACGGTATGACACTAACCCTAACCCAAAATTTCTATAGTTGGCAGAGTTTTTACATAGAAATTTCATACACACAAAAATATTCTTCAATGATTCTCCATTTATGTCATATAAATATATTTATATAGTTGATGTGCGTGTCTTATTTATGTGTGTTGTCTGTGTGTGGGTGTAAGAGTGACTGCAATGAGAATTATTGGAGGAGAGATATTATACACAGGTTTTAGTACCTGTGTGTGTAGTGTGACACTAAAGGTGTTTGATAGATTGACTTTGGTATTATGTGTGTGTGAGATACCTATATTGACGAAGGGAATTTGCTCAGTTGTGCATGTGTATACATAGGTGCATTTGATGTGTGTGTGAATATGGGATGTAGGAGTGCCAGACAAGTGCATGAGCACTGTGGTAAAGTGGTGATTGGACTGTGTTATAAAATCGAGTGTGCTGTGTTCTAGTGGTCGTGATAAGGAGTGTGAACAGATGATGGGGAGTTGGCAGTGCACATGAGTTAAGTGGAGTGACAACAGGCCAGTTTGGAGTGTGTATGGGAAACTAGATAGCAACAGTAGCTGCAAGGTTGGGGGTGCCCTGTCCTTAGTGGTAGTTGCAACAAATGCAACAACAGCAGATGTTTAAGTGCCAGTATAAAATGTGTGCACTGATGAGGTTATATATATGCAGTAATATAAGTAAGGAATTAGGTGCATATACTTGTGCACCACTGCCATAAGTTAGTGTTGTGTGTTGGCAATTAGCCATGGGTATATGAGTTCAGTCCATGTGGTGGGTGTGTGTGTGTGCTATGTTAAATTGTTTATAAGAAAGGAAGTATGTAAGCAGCAAGGTGCAGGAGGGAATGTCGGGTTGGATAGCAGTGCACAGTGCACAATGTTGGTTAAGTTAATAGCAGTGGTTGAAGGTGAGAGAGGGAACTCGAGCAGGTAAGCAACTACAGTAGCAGCAGTATGGAGAACTGGAAGAGTGTCAGTTGTCCAACTGATAGGGAGTTATGTTGTGAGCTAGATGTATCAGTAAAGAACTGATACATAGTATCAGACTTGGTGGAGGGTCTGTTATGATGAGGAGTAGTATCAGCTGATACACACTCAAGAACAACAGTACCAGGTGGCAAGTGGCAAGTGAGTGCAGTGCCTATGTTGTGCAGTAGCAACAAGAGTTGCCTGGAAAAACTGATACTCTATATCAGAGACAAGTGTGGGGCAAGTAAACACTTGAGTGTAATCAAGGAGGGAAAGTGTGTTCAGTGGGGAAATACTTTCAGTTGGGAAGTGTGAGAGAGCTCAGGCATTCAAGTGAGGAAGTGCACACAATGGTACACTGCAAGATTGGGTGCAGGTAGGAGATCTGCAACAGCAACACAGTGATAGCAAGGAGTGAGTATCTGTAGGCCAATATTGATGCATTAGGTAGCAGCAGCAGCTGCATATGATCAAGTAGCAGTAAGTGCAGCAGGAGAGAAAAATCAAATCCAGGTAACAGTAAGTCAAGAGAGGCCTTGGTGTATTAATCTAGTCATGACTTTTAAGTGTCTAGTTAACGTAATGTCTAGAGTCTTGTGTTAGTTAAGGTAGTAATATTAGTTAAGTATACTTGTTAAGGTAATACCTATTCGCTAAGTAAGTATTAGAGTCCATACTATATATATATATATATATATATATATATATATATATATATATATATATATATATATATATATATAAGTTCATATAGAGTATACTAAGATTACATAGAGTATCATATTATCTAGTATACTTGTTAAGGTAATACCTATTTGCATTTGATCCTCCCTAATCACCAATGCAAGGATCGTCTCTTGAGGATCCTCTACCTTATCAAAACCCAGACATATGCATCTATGGTGGCAGTTTCTTGACTTAAGGAGCCTTCTCTGACTTGGTGTATAGGGCTTCAAATAGCAGGTAATGTCAATATAAACACCAGATGTAAAGGGATGAGGTTGATAAAATATCCAAGGGCATTGTGTATCAAGTTAGAGCAGTTCTTGTCACGTCCCGATCTCCCACAGGCTAAATCGGCCGTCCCCGCTAGGCGAGAATCACCGCGCCAGCGCTCCCGCGGAACGATCGCTTTGACCCATCTGGGCGTGATGCCGCACGAGCGTGAGACACGTCCGTACAAGGTCGTGGTTTATTGGCTGGCGGTAAGAGTTCTAAGCCATAGAGTCGTGTAGATTGTCCGAGTGCAGCAGAATCATAAACGCATAGGCGATATGGTAACAAGTTCACTGAGTCGACAATAGCGAAAGCATTGAAAAACACAAGTTGAAGTAAAACAAGCTCTCTTTTCTTGATATTGAACATGTGTTACAGGCGGCGCATAGCCGAGATTACAAGTCGCTTAAGCCTCTCTCTCTGAAACAACAAAAGCGTGTCAAGTAGCTATAATTGTGGATGATGTACAGGCAATGTTCAGGCGATGTTCAGGCTATGTTCCAATATTATGTCTTGTATATGTGCTTCAGTTTCGGACGCAGCGCTCCAAGGCTTCAGAGTGAACTCCTGGCCTTAGCACGCACGAAGGAGGCATCCGCACTGAACGAGGTTCTCCCGTACCCTGCAAACGATCTGGTGGATTATCAGTACATTGAATGCACTGGTGGGGAGGCTACTCGCCCGCTCGACAAATCCAAACACGTAATATAGGTTTCGTGCACCAACTATTATGTTGTCTTTCTAGTTGCCCTAGGATCAGTTTCATGACAAAGATTGAATAGCCTAACTCGTGTGGCAGTACGTCGTGCGATATAAGAGGAAATACGGCGAGACTTACCAACTTACCATTTGACCTTTCCTGTCCAAAGCAAATTAAGTTAATTCAAGCACGAGCATTCATAATGAAAACTAAGGCAATAGCATATGCAAACACAAGAGTTGCTATATCATGATCGTTCAGGTGTTCAGTTATTCTTTTGATGCGATGCAATGACTCGCACGCAGATAGCCTCTAAGCGAGGATGACTTAGCTATATGACATGTGTCGCTGGCATAGCCATAAAGGACGAGTTATAGTCTTGAACAAGGATGGAAAGGAACAAAGATTCAATGGTAGATGCAGACCATCCTGTCCAGATACAGGAGACTAACGTAAAGTTCTATCCGGATCGGATCGGCCCCGGTGCCCCGGGAACCGTCCGTGGAACCTAATGATCTTGTTTCCAAGTTGCCCGCGACACGCAGTCTGGGTCATTCCAAATCCATAACCTGATGTGATAATTCATGATTCTTGTTATGAACTGAGCATTTGCTCCACGAGCTGGGATTCTTGGATTCAGTGACATTTATTCTCGTTCAGAGGTAAACTTGATGTGATTATCATTCAGTTGTAATGTAAACTCCCTCGACCAGATTTCAGTATTTTAATATTATTTTTAGTTAATTAGAATTAGTGCAACTTTTTAAAAAAATTTATTTTTATACACTATTGATTGTGCACCTGTTCATTACACAATTAATTAGGGCCTCACACTAGCTGTTAACCCTAAACTAATTTCACATCCCTGCCCTAAGCTTGCTAGACTACATTTTCTGTATTTTTAGCAACTCCCAAAAACCTCATTTTGTGCTTCGTTTTAGTCGCACAAATATCGTTACAAACGTACGTATTTATTTCCTATTTAAATTGCTGCTCTTTACCCATCTCTGTACCCTTAGGGATTTGAGGACCAGTAGGCACCTGTTTTGCCCAAACAAAAATACGATAATATTCTACTCTAATTATACTACAATTATCGTATTGACACCGTAGAAAAATTATGACCCTAACTGCCCCTAAATAATTAGTGAACACCGTGCGCAGTATTTATTAAATAATACATACGGTGACCCGTATCACCTGCAGAATCAGACCCTGCATCTGCCCAGGCTCACCCCACACTGTTCAAAACACTTCCCCAGCTTTCCCTCTCAATTCTGTGAATTTTAGTAATTTTTAGAACCAGGTGATTTTCCAGACAAATTTCATAATTGCGCAATTTTCCAATTTTTGGACTTTATTGCAATTTATGAAAAGTCAAGGGTTTTTATGCAAAAATGTATGTGAGGTGGCCTAACCTCATTGGCTAGACAACCTAACACTTACATGTGGCATTATTATCCAGAAAAATCTATTAGAAAATATCCTAAATTACAAAATACCCAAAACACCCTAAGATTTCTAACTATTTACGAAAATGCCATTGGGGGTAAAACCTATATAAACCCTAAACACCCCCCCTCTCATTCCCAGACTTCTCTCAGCCACCACCGGCCACCGCCTCCGACCCAACTTCGGCCAAACCTCCGCCCTGACCCCCTCTCCCCTCCGGCCAAGTCCCACCGCCTGCACCACCCTGCTCCGCCGTGAACCGCCCCCGCAAGCCAACTACCCCAACCCTGGCCACAGCACTGCCACCACCCGAACTCCTCCCACCGCCGCCTCCGGCCACCGTGCTCCGCCACCACCACCCCCACTCGACTCGCCCTGCTTCCCTCTACCCGGCCCTCACTTCCTCGCCGCCCCACGACGCCTCCTCCGCCGTCGACAGCCCCCGCAGCACCACCACCGACCTACCCCGACTGCATCCCGAGCTACCCCGACAGTTCCCCACCGCCCCTCCGGCAGCCTCCGACCTCCGCCACCGCCCCAGACCTCTCCACCCCGACCTCCTCCTCCGTCCTGACCGCCTGCACGGCCACCCCCGCCGCCGTTGACGCCGCAGCAGCCTCCGCAAGCCACCTCCACTGCTGCTGCTGTTAACTGCTGTTGCTGTTGCAGGCCACCCTCCGGCCAGCCGCCGTCGACTCCGCCACCGTCCTCCCGCCGGAGACCCGCCGTGGACCCCCCTGCCACCTGTCAGGTATAATATACCCATACTATACGAAAATACGTAATATACCTATATACATGTATATATGTATATATATTTATATAAATATATGTATATATCTTTATATATTAATATGTATATTAATATATATATTTCTATGTATTTAATTATGTATTAATTATATATTAAATATTGTATATACAGTATATTATATGTATTTATATTTTCTGTATTTATATATATATATATATATATATATATATATATATATATATATATATATATATTTACTATTCATATATACATATATGTATATATGTACATATATATATCTATATATATATGTATTCATTATCTATATACTATTACCTATATAATATAATACATATTATATATTATGTACTGTTTATATACAGTATATCTATACTATATAATTTATTATATATGTATATATACTATGCATATTTTTATATATATATATATATATCTCATTATATATATATATAACTATGGTATATATAAATATATGTGTATACATATATTTATATATATATTCTATATATGAATTATATATACTATGCATTTTTTATTATTTATATATATATATATATATATATATATATATATATATATATATATATAAATGCACATATTCCATTTATTTATATAATATATGTATATATATATCAGTGTTATATATACACTGCTAATATATACTACTATATATAACAGTGGTCACCTATAGACCCTGGTAATATTGCTGAATAGTACAGCATTTATATATATATTTAAATTCCTGCACTGTCATTTTCTTTCTATTATATATATGTATATATATATATATATATATATATATATATATATATATATATATATATATATATATATATATATATATATATATATATATCTATGTATATATATATGATATATATATATTACATATATTATACTGTACTGGATAATACAGTACATAAATATACATATGTATTTACTTTTCTGCCCTGTCTTTTATTTCCTTATATATATATCTCAGTGGATATACCCTGACTACTATATTTTTATATCAGTGGATACACCCTGATTATATTATATTATTATATATATTTCACAGTGGATATACCCTGCTACTATTATAATAAATACCTGTATTTGTCTGTTCTTTATATACTATTATATCTATATATATACATACTATATATATATCTATATTATATATGTGTATATAAGTATATATATATACTTTGTATTACAGCCTTGATATTCACGAACCCTGTCTGTTTTAACAGAAACCACCTTCAGCACAGCCAGTGACCCTCTGTCACCAGCAACCTCAAATCTGACTGCGAGATCAGGTTATCAACACTATCAGGGAGTAGGCAAGTATACCTTGCCAAGTTACTGTTTAAATTCTCTATAATGTTATATGCTCTTGTTTCTGTATTTCATATACCATGATTACCTGAGACTGCCTTGGGTACAGTCAGCTGTTATGTTGACATTTAATATAATTAACTTAGTATTACAGACTCACCAACAGCTGTGAGAGTATTCTGATATTCTTCTAGACCCTATCACGGGAACACGCAACATGGTTGCAATGCATATTGGGATGTGAGCTGCGTATTTGATTAGCTACCAGTACGTGTGACCCGCATCACGGATTAGAATAATTCAGGAAATGTACGACTTGACATTTAGTTACATTGGGCGGGGAGAACGGCTAAAATACGTATGGGACACCCACCTCTTTATCATGTGTCGCACTCGACGGAGTGATACGGATGTTATATATATATATATTCATGTGACCATTCTCCTCGTAGATGGAAAATTGTATAGTGCCCTTGAACGGGGGCATATGTGGCATATACTAGCCAGTCACTACGGATTGGTGAATTACGTCAGCATATGTCTAGACACACATTCCCATACGTACTAGGTTGTCTCAAATTGCATTTCACTTAGATGTTTAGCACCCTGTGTTTATTTATTTATTTATTCAGTATTTACATACATGGCATGTTATTTTTCTGTATCTTGTTACGTCCCTTTGAGGACCTGGTTCCCTGCCAGATTTAGATGATACACTCTACCCCACAGTACCTGGACCTGGACGGGAGACTGGATATGCCCTTGAGACGGAGCTAGAGGAGATGCCGTCAGAGTCTGACTGAGTACATCTGGAGCTGTTGCTGCTACCTCGATAGATGCTACACTAGTCTATCTTATTTTTTTAGTCTTCATCACATTTTGTGTGGGTTTGTTCCCACAAGATATTATCGGGTTTTGTACTATGACATTTCAGATTTAGCATCTATATATATTCAGCACTTCTTCTGATGTTTTGTGGATGAGATAGATTTACCTGTATTTAGACTTGTAGTATTTTAGGACAGCGTAGCACATCACTTTGGGTCCATTAAATTGGATAATCCCTTAGTGACGTGTCAGTTGGCCAATGCCACGTGGCCTAGTTTCGTATATTTTTGGGACTGGGGCGTGACACGGTTTTAGTGGTGGCCCATGCAGGTCTAGTTAATTGCTAGTAGCATGATATCATGTTCAGCAAACCTGCAATAGGATAGGAATACTAGGTCTCATCCACACTGACTTCATCCATAAATTTTGCATCCTGCTTGAATATCAATTATTATTTCCTTCGTACTTTTCTAAATTATTCTATCTTTTTCAGAAATATGGACATACCCGGGAAACATGCGATTGATGGAACTGACCAAGCAACAGATCTCTCGCCGGATATCCAAAGGACACCAACAACCCCGAGAGACCAATCTCCGAGAAGGATGCTGGTCAATCCAACAACCTCGTACCTTCACCAGGATCCTACCCAGGAAGCAACACCAGCCCGACAAGAAGGGCAAACTTCTCAGGCACCAACACTGCAGGCGGAGATACCTTTGCCTCCACCTCCAGTTCTCGCAGCCCTGATGCCACAATTTGAGGAACAATCTCAGATGTTCCAAGCCATATTGCAGGCTCAGTGGCAACAGAATGAAGTCCTGAGACAATGCTTGATGACGGTTCTGGAGAGGACAACTGCTCTAGCACCAGCCCCTGTCCAACCAGCTAGCACTGTTCGAGGCTTTAGCCGGATGAGCCCGAGAACCTTTAAGGGCAATGAAACTCCGGAAGAGATCTCAGACTGGATCTCTAACACAGAAATACTGCTAGAAGGTTTCCAGCTTCACCCCGATCTATGGATAACCGCAGTAAGGACCCTACTCCTCGGCAACGCCCATCACTGGTGGAAATCTATCGAGCGCAGCACCGGCAAGAACCATACTTGGGAGCAATTTCTGGAATATTTTAAATCAAAATATTTCTCTGCCACGGTCAGAGATGATCTGTACTCTCAGTTCCTGCATCTGGAACAAGGAAATATGACCGTCGACGCCTACGAGGCAGAATTCAGTCGACTAAGTCAATTCGGTGCCATCCTAATACCAACCGAGCTGGAGAAGGCCCTGAAGTTCCATCACGGTTTTACCCCCGAACTCCAGGGGCATACTACCACACAGTCAAGGATTTCCTACGAAGAAGTTCTTTCAGAGGCAAGAATACAAGAAGCCATTGGCCGAGAAGCAAGATGTTCAAATCCAACCATATCAGCCAGAAACCAGACTGGAGCAGGAGGACCAATCCGTCACCCGGGAAATCAGACACAACACCAGACGGGGTCATATCAAACCAAGAAATTTTCGACTTGTCACCATTGTGGCAATAAAGGACATTATGCCAAAAACTGTCGAAGGAAGTATAGACTATGCTTGATATGTGGAGATAATCAGCATAGGGCCAGAGACTGTCCACAACACAGAGAAGCAGCACTCCAGAACAGGCAAGGACCAGTAGCACCAGCCCAGAGAATGCAACCCCCTACTAGAGGTCAGCATTCCCCAACATCTGGAAGATTTCAGAGGGGACCACCCTTGGCCACCCAAGACACGCAGTACTACCTAGCCAGACAACAAACCGGAAGGTAAAACCATTTCAGGTACCATTATAGTCGCATTATTACCTGCAACCCACATTATTTGATTCTGACACTACACTGTCTTTCACATCTAGTAGTTTCGTACCCATACAAATAGCCAGGTTTACCGGAAGAGGCATTGTTCCAGTTACCAACATTACTAAAGCATGCTAGTAGTCATGTATAGTAGCGTAATGAGGACGCGATTCTCGGTACTTTCAATACCAAACTTCGACGTTGTCTTAGACATGGACTGGCTAAACCAAGTTCACATACCTATACTAGACTACGGGAAGAGAAGCATCATCCTTAGACCACCAGGTTACCCATTCAGATATAGATAGTACCAAGGATAGCAAATCATAGTAGTTAACCCTAGTCACCTGATGACTTGTAATATCCGACCTAAATTATTTTCCACCCTTAGATAATGATCAGGACTAAGCAAAAACATATAGGTAGATTGCTAGACATTGATTGATAAGCTCAAGCATATGAATGAAGTGATAGCTGAGTACTACGGGTAGTTTCCAAATTAGATTTGATATACATGACTTATTAGGGGAGTCAGTAACTTCTAGTCTCGTGATTTCACCAATAGATTAATTACAGGAGAGAGGGTAGACAGATGTTAGCCTTAAGAAAAACATCAGGAAACTATCAATAATGTACGACCTATTATAAACCTGGTGATACCCATAAAATTTGGATAAAAGGTACACATAAAGTAAAATAGGAGGACATGTGTTTTCACCTACCCGAGAACTATCAGACTTGGAAGAAGAGGAAAACTAAGCTCGAGGTACATCAGACCCTTCGATGTGTTGGAACGCATCAAAGAAGTTGTTTACAAGATAGCATTACCTCAGACATTGGAAGAAGTACATGACGTCTTCTACGTATCCCAATTAAGGAGGTATGCTCTGGATACAAGTCATGTGCTTAAATCTCTGTTTTATACGGACAACCTATAGTATGTATTAAGGTTGTAGAACTTAGAAAACCATATCTCTTTTGGGTCAACTAACAACCTAGACAAGAAGTTAGCATAATAACTGTAGAGATTATAAAATCTTGTCTTTTTTTTGTGAATTTGAATTGTTTTGTACTTCTCACATCATAATCTAGCGTACTTATATTTGTTATACTACCTTAAATTATGCTCTGCTATTATAGCCTAGTTTTGCAAGCTTATTCTTTATCAAGCTTGTTCATTAATTATGTATTATTGGAGTACTACACTAATACATTTCAGAATCAGTGTATGACGGTCTGATCAACCATAATGCACTTGGTTCGCCCTTCGCATAACTACTTTACGTGGATTGAGATATATAGTGATTAGTAGACAGAGGTACTTACTCTATGCGCATATCATATCAGCTACATAACTGTGCTAATACGAATATGTGAATAGAGATTACCAGAATAACATTTCCATCCACAACTGACTTGACAATTCCCATTGAATTCTTTAAACACCTTGAATCTCCATACTTCTAATCTATTACCTCCCCCTTGAACTCTTGATTACTGCTTTCCGTCTTCCCTTATTTCGGAAGGAAGAAACCTCGTATTTAGTATAAAAATGAAGTGTATTGTTTCTGTAGCCATTTCTATTGTTTCTTGGGAAATTACCAAACCCTTTTATTAGATTAGATTGCAGTTTAAAACTGTTCTTTTAAAAAAACTTTCGCTACCTACCATAAGTTGTATTACGTTCCTCTAGTTCATATTGCATAAAAACATCATGCACCAGGCAAATCAACCTGGAAACGGGAAGAGGATATTCGATAATGTTTCCCCAATCTATTTCCAGATCAGGGTATGTCCAAATATTTCAAATCAATCTTCAGCTATCTATGTCCTGATATTTCGAATCAATCAATCTTTCGTTCTCATTATATGTTTGTTTTTATTTCGAGGACGAAATATTCTAAGGAGGGTAGATTGTAAACTCCCTCGACCAGATTTCAGTATTTTAATATTATTTTTAGTTAAATAGAATTAGTGCAACTTTTTAAAAAAATTTATTTTTATACACTATTGATTGTGCACCTGTTCATTACACAATTAATTAGGGCCTCACACTAGCTGTTAACCCTAAACTAATTTCACATCCCTGCCCTAAGCTTGCTAGACTACATTTTCTGTATTTTTAGCAACTCCCAGAAACCTCGTTTTGTGCTTCGTTTTAGTCGCACAAATATCGTTACAAACGTACGTATTTATTTCCTATTTAAATTGCTGCTCTTTACCCATCTCTGTACCCTTAGGGATTTGAGGACAAGTAGGCACCTGTTTTGCCCAAACAAAAATACGATAATATTCTACTCTAATTATACTACAATTATCGTATTGACACCGTAGAAAAATTATGACCCTAACTGTCCCTAAATAATTAGTGAACACCGTGCGCAGTATTTATTAAATAATAAATACGGTGACCCGTATCACCTGCAGAATCAGACCCTGCATCTGCCCAGGCTCACCCCACACTGTCCAAAACATTTCCCCAGCTTTCCCTCTCAATTCTGTGAATTTTAGTAATTTTTAGAACCAGGTGATTTTCCAGACAAATTTCATAATTGCGCAATTTCCCAATTTTTGGACTTTATTGCAATTTATGAAAAGTCAAGGGTTTTTATGCAAAAATGTATGTGAGGTGGCCTAACCTCATTGGCTAGACAACCTAACACTTACATGTGGCATTATTATCCAGAAAAATCTATTAGAAAATACCTAAATTACAAAATACCCAAAACACCCTAAGATTTCTAACTATTTACGAAAATGCCATTGGGGGTAAAACCTATATAAACCCTAAACACCCCCCCCTCTCATTCCCAGACTTCTCTCAGCCACCACCAGCCACCGCCTCCGACCCAACTTCGGCCAAACCTCCGCCCTGACCCCCTCTCCCCTCCGGCCAAGTCCCACCGCCTGCACCACCCTGCTCCGCCGTGAACTGCCCCCGCAAGCCAACTACCCCAACCCTGGCCACAGCACTGCCACCACCCGAACTCCTCCCGCCGCCGCCTCCGGCCACCGTGCTCTGCCACCACCACCCCCACTCGACTCGCCCTGCTTCCCTCTACCCGACCCCCACTTCCTCGCCGCCCCACGACGCCTCCTCCGCCGTCGACAGCCCCCGCAGCACCACCACCGACCTACCCCGACTGCATCCCGAGCTACCCCGACAGTTCCCCACCGCCCCTCCGGCAGCCTCCGACCTCCGCCACCGCCCCAGACCTCTCCACCCCGACCTCCTCCTCCGTCCTGACCGCCTGCACGGCCACCCCCGCCGCCGCTGACGCCACAGCAGCCTCCGCAAGCCACCTCCACTGCTGCTGCTGTTAACTGCTGCTGTTGTTGCAGGCCACCCTCCGGCCAGCCGCCGTCGACTCCGCCACCGTCCTCCCGCCGGAGACCCGCCGTGGACCCCCCTGCCACCTGTCAGGTATAATATACCCATACTATACGAAAATACGTAATATACCTATATACATGTATATATGTATATATATCTATATAAATATATGTATATATCTATATATATTAATATGTATATTAATATATATATTTCTATGTATTTAATTATGTATTAATTATATATTAAATATTGTATATACAGTATATTATATGTATTTATATTTTCTGTATTTATATATATATATATTTACTATTCATATATACATATATGTATATATATATATATATATATCTATATATATATGTATTCATTATCTATATACTATTACCTATATAATATAATACATATTATATATTATGTACTATTTATATACAGTATATCTATACTATATAATTTATTATATATGTATATATACTATGCATATTTATATATATATATATATATATATATATATATATATATATATATATATATATCTCATTATATATATATAACTATGGTATATATAAATATATGTGTATACATATATTTATATATATATTCTATATATGAATTATATATACTATGCATTTTTCATTATTTATATATATATATATATATATATATATATATATATATATATATATATATATATATATGCACCTATTCCATTTATTTATATAATATATGTATATATATATCAGTGTTATATATACACTGCTAATATATACTACTATATATAACAGTGGTCACCTATAGACCCTGGTAATATTGCTGAATAGTAGAGCATTTATATATATATTTAAATTCCTGCACTGTCATTTTCTTTCTATTATATATATATATATATATATATATATATATATATATATATATATATATATATATATATATATATATATATATATATATCTATGTATATATATATGATCTATATATATTACATATATTATACTGTACTGGATAATACAGTACATAAATATACATATGTATTTACTTTTCTGCCCTGTCTTTTATTTCCTTATATATATATCTCAGTGGATATACCCTGACTACTATATTTTTATATCAATGGATACACCCTGATTATATTATATTATTATATATATTTCACAGTGGATATACCCTGCTACTATTATAATAAATACCTGCATTTGTCTGTTCTTTATATACTATTATATCTATATATATACATATTATATATATATATATATCTATATTATATATGTGTATATAAGTATATATATATACTTTGTATTACAGCCTTGATATTCACGAACCCTGTCTGTTTTAACAGAAACCACCTTCAGCACAGCCAGTGACCCTCTGTCACCAGCAACCTCAAATCTGACTGCGAGATCAGGTTATCAACACTATCAGGGAGTAGGCAAGTATACCTTGCCAAGTTACTGTTTAAATTCTCTATAATGTTATATGCTCTTGTTTCTGTATTTCATATACCATGATTACCTGAGACTGCCTTGGGTACAGTCAGCTGTTATGTTGACATTTAATATAATTAACTTAGTATTACAGACTCACCAACAGCTGTAAGAGTATTCTGATATTCTCCTAGACCCTATCACGGGAACACACAACATGGTTGCAATACATATTGGGATGTGAGCTGCGTATTTGATTAGCTACCAGTACGTGTGACCCGCATCACGGATTAGAATAATTCAGGAAATGTACGACTTGACATTTAGTTACATTGGGCGGGGAGAACGGCTAAAATACGTATGGGACACCCACCTCTTTATCATGTGCCGCACTCGACGGAGTGATACGGATGTTATATATATATATATTCATGTGACCATTCTCCTCGTAGATGGAAAATTGTATTGTGCCCTTGAACGGGGGCATATGTGGCATATACTAGCCAGTCACTACGGATTGATGAATTACGTCAGCATATGTCTAGACACACATTCCCATACGTACTAGGTTGTCTCAAATTGCATTTCACTTAGATGTTTAGCACCCTGTATTTATTTATTTATTTATTCAGTATTTACATACATGGCATGTTATTTTTCTGTATCTTGTTACGTCCCTCTGAGGACCTGGTTCCCTGCCAGGTTTAGATGATACACTCTACCCCACAGTACCTGAACCTGGACGGGAGACTGGATATGCCCTTGAGACGGAGCTAGAGGAGATGCCGTCAGAGTCTGCCTGGGTACATCTGGAGCTGTTGCTGCTACCTCGATAGACGCTACACTAGTCTATCTTATTTTTTTAGTCTTTATCACATTTTGTGTGGGTTTGTTCCCACAAGATATTATCGGGTTTTGTACTATGACATTTCAGATTTAGCATCTATATATATTCAGCACTTTTCTGATGTTTTGTGGATGAGATAGATTTACCTGTATTTAGACTTGTAGTATTTTAGGACAGCGTAACACATCACTTTGGGTCCATTAAATTGGGTAATCCCTTAGTGACGTGTCAGCTGGCCAATGCCACGTGGCCTAGTTCCGTATATTTTTGGGACTGGGACGTGACACGGTGCCCCGGGAATGACTCGCACACGGATAGCCGCTAAGCGAGGATGACTTAGTTATATGACATGTGTCGCTGGCATAGCCATAAAGGAAGAGTTATAGTCTTGAAAAAGGATGGAAAGCAACAAAGATTCAGTGGTGACTGCAGACTATCCTGTCTAGATGCAGGAGACTAACGTGAAGTTCCATCCGGATCGGATCGACCCCGGTGCCCCGGGAACCGTCCGTGGAACCAAATGACCTTGTTTCTAAGTTGTCCGCGACACGCAGTCTGGGTCATTCCAAATCCATAACCTGATGTGATAATCCATGATTCTTGTTCTGAACCGAGCATTTGCTCCACGAGCTGGGATTCTTGGATTCAGTGACATTTATTCTCGTTCAGAGGTAAACTTGATGTAATTATCATTCAGTTGTAACTTGACATGATTCTTGATTCAGTGATTCAAATTTGCCTTGATGCGTGCCCCTGGTTCGGGGATTGCCTTGGTGACCTAACGGTTCTGGAGACTTGCAGGTTCAATTATACAGAAGGACTATTTGATAGTCTCCTGGCTGACTCAATGCATGAACGATACGAATAACGTCAGACATTTGTAAGCAAATAAGCATGCTTTTCTAAGGAACTCAAGCAAACACGTTAGTTCGGGCCCGAAGGTAAGCCGAGAGGTAAAACCGTAAGGGACTTTCCGAGCTACAAGATCTAGGATAGCATTCGAGGGTCTGAATATAAGTAATATTTTATTTCCATGTTCTAGCACAAGTAATACAAGTTGGGATTATTCCCTTAGCTAGGTGCATTGTATTCTTATTAGCATGCAGGGGTGATTCACCTAGCAACTAGCATATATCATTCCATATTTTAAGTGTGCTGGCTAAGCAAAGACAAGTTCACCGTAGCCACCCACCTTTACGATAATTCACCTCGGTTGAGTGATACATCGAGCGAGCCTCTAAAATCCTAAGACAAACTCCTATAGGGACAAGTCTGGATATCCTTTGCCTCAAACGAGTATTCTCGCTTGAGAAAGCGGATCGGGACATTATAATTTTTGTCGTTTGAATAGGCAGTCCGCTTGAGCGGAACGGGGTGTTACAGTTCTTACCTTCCTCCAGAGAATCATATTGTATTTAACGATGAGTATATATGCTAGGACTAGGAGTATCAGTGCATGTACTATATTTAACGATGAGTACATACTTGAACGATGTCTATTCATTTTTGTAGAAGTATCTAAAAATTGATATAAATTACTATCTGCGTCATCGTTCGTGGATGTACAACTGTCATCCTGATGACATGTGCAGTGTGCAGAATAAATTCATTGAGGGTGTACAGCAGTTCCTCCAATTCGCCAAGGCGTTCCCTCAGTACATGGACGGTACCAAAATTAAGTATCCGTGTGTGAGATATCGCAACTTGAAATATCATCTAGAAGTGGAAGTCACATATCATTTGTACTCGAAGGGTTTCACGCCAAATTACTATTAGTGGACCATGCACGGAGAACTTGTGTCTTTAGCATCGGAGTCGGAGCCTTATGTGGAGCCGTATATGGATGTCCACGACCACGCTGCTTACGACGATGGATGGGTGAACATATTTTTTGATGCGGCGGGGCCTAGTTTCGATCTGGACAATTATGATGCAGCTGAGGAGGCACCGAATACCGATGCTGCAAAGTTCATGGAGTTGCTGGAGAATACAAGAACTCCATTATATCCTGGTTGTAAAGATCATTCACCGTTGGAGATGGTTACAAGATTGTTGAGCATCAAGTCCGATTTTAACATGTCGTAAGAATGTTATAACTGATTGATGGATTTGATTATAGAGATCTTACCAGAGGATACAAAGTTACCTAAAGACTTCTACCGATCTAAGAGGATGGTAAGATCGCTCTGGATGGGATACGAAAAAATTAATGCATGTCGCAACGGGTGCATGTTGTACTACAAAGACGACAAGGATGAAGATGCATACAGATTCTATAGTGCTGATCGTTACAAGGCTACTGGAAGAGGAAAGTCTGTCGGTGCAAAGAAGCGTATCGATTCGATGCACTACTTGCCTTTGATGTCGCGGTTGCAGAGGTTGTTTATGGTGAAGGAGACTGCAGAAAATATGAGTTAGCACAGGCGGAAATAGATCGAAGGAGTATTGGATCATCCATCCGATGGAGAAGCATGGAAGCACTTTGATCGAGAGTATCCAGATTTTGCTTCGGATCCACGTAATGTCAGATTGGGGCTCTCCTCCGACGGTTTTACCCTAATCGGACTTTTGGGCTCCCAGTATTCGTGTTGGCCTATGATCGTCACTCCGTACAATCTACCGCCTTAGATGTGCATGAAGACTCAGTATATGTTCCTAACCGTTATTATCCCGGGTCCGAACAATTCGAAGAGGAACATCGATATATATTTACAGCCTTTGATAGATGAGTTGAATCAGCTGTAGGAAGTAGGTGCCAACACGTACGATATTTCCAGAAAGCAAAATTTTCAGATGAGGGCAGCACTTATGTAGACCATCAACGACTTTTTGGCCTATAGAATATTATCGAGATGGAGCACTCATGGTCGTCTCTTTGTCCGTATTGCATGGACCGTACTAAGGCTTTCTGTTTGAAACACGGAGGTAAACTGTGCCTCTTCGATTGTCATCGACAATTTTTGTCGAAGGATCATCCGTACCGGAGGAACATGAATGCTTTTCATGCGGACATTGTGGAGAAGGCCAATCCACCACCAAGGTGGCTCGGATACACGATATGAGAAGAGGTAAAAGATTTACCAAGTGCTATCGAAGAGCATGCTAAGGGGTACAAGTGTGACAAATTTGGTCGCACCCATAACTGGACGAAGAGGAGTATATTCTGGGATCTGCCATATTGGAGCACCAATCTGATCAGGCATAACCTTGATGTCATGCATATCGAGAAGAATGTATTTGATAACATAATTAATACTGTAATAGAGGTAAAGGGGAAGATGAAAGACAATCCGAAGGCCAGGTTGGACTAAGAAGAAATATGTAGACGTCCTGCGTTACATTTGATAGAGGAGGGGAATAGAAAGTTAAAGCAGCCTAAGTCAGTTTTATCATTGAAGAAGGAGGATAAAGGGAGACTTTGTAGGTGAATTCAGGGTCTAATATTTCCAGATTAGTACGTGTCAAACTTGAGAAGATGCGTCGACCTCAAGGAGAACAAACTGGCAGGTATGAAGATCCACGATTGTCACGTATTCATGGAGAGGTTAGTTCCGATTGCATTTCAAGAATTCTTATCGTAGATCATTTGGGATCCATAGACAGAGCTCAGCATATTCTTCAGAGATCTTTGTTCTACTAAGTTGCTCGTCGATCGTCTAAAAAAGCAAGAGAAGGACATTGCGGTAACACTATGCAAGCTCGAGAAGGTATTTTCTCCTGGATTCTTTGACTCTATAGAGCATTTGCTAATTCATTTTTTCTATGAGGCACGTATTGGTGGTCATGTCGATTATCGGTGGATATACCCCTTCGAGCGGCATCTGAATCACCTAAAGAGAAAGGTAAAAAATAAGGCACGAGTTGAAGGCTCTATTTGTGAAGCTTATGTTCTCGAGGAGATTATAAACTTTTGCTCGACGTATTTCAAACCTCATATTGCTACTAATAGAATGAGAGCTCCGAGAAACGACGATAGATATCAGGAATCTAATGATGCAATACTGAAAGTATTTACTGCATCCGGAAAGCCTTCGGGAAAAATAAAGAAGAGATATTTGAATGACGATGAGCTAAGGGTTGCTCAGTTGTATATATTACTCAATTACGATGAGGATGAAGTGGAGAAGCTAGAGGGGTAAGTAATTAATATGTTCACGTTTACGTCATCTCAATGTAATAGTATAAGCTACTATTATGCTACTAATCAGCGGTTGCTTCGTTGTTTTTTAGCACATATAATAATAAGCTGAGGTCAGTTAGATCCTACATAACAGATGCAGAAGTAGAACAAGAAATAAGATGCCACTTTCCTTCTTGGTTGAGCGCATATGTAAGGAGCTTGGTAATTATTTTTTCTGTATGCACTTGCACAATAAATAACTTACTATTGCTACTTTGGTATTTAGGTCGATCGTCTAATAAAACCCGGGTCTGATTCTATTAGAACTCTAGCCAAGGGACCAATTACTGTCGTCAAAATATGGCCAAGTTACTGTGCGAATGGGTTTAGGTTCAAGTCAACAAATTCTCCGATCAGAGACAGCTTTATGGATCTTGATTCCACGAAAAATAGTTGTTTGTGTATCAAATCTTTGAACTACAAAGACGTCGATCCAGGCAATAATTTCTTTGGCATCTTACGAGAGATTGTGGAGTTGATATATAATTATAGCACAGAACTTGCTAAGATCGTGCTATTCAAGTGTGAATGGTTCGATCCGATTCAAGATCAAGGTTGGAAAATTGACAAGCATGGTCTTATGGATATAAACTACAAGCGTAGATATCAAGGCTACGAACCATTTGTCCTATCAAGTCAGGCTCAGCTCGTGTACTTCATAACTTATCCTAGACGAGGAACAGCGAGGTCGGATTGATGGGCAGTATGCAAGACTAAAGCTAGAATTACCTTTGACGTTGACGAAATAGCTTATCAGGAGGACGAGCTACCTCTTGTAACAAATATTGTAGATGTGGACTCAACGGAAGCTATTAATTACACGACTAATAATGTAGAAGATGCAGAATTATTCGAAGAGGAAGACGAAGACGAAGTAGATGAAAGTAAAGATGAGGAGGAAGAGGAAGAGGAAGAGGAGGACGAGGAAGGCGAACAAGATAAATTTTCTGAAGATGAATGAAAATAAAATATTTTGCATGTAGAATGTACTATATTTTGACTGTAGAATGTATTATTTTGAAGAAGATTTGTATTATATTTTGACTGTAAAATGTACTATCCATTTAGACTGGTGACACCAGTAGTTATTTACTGTGCACTTCTATGAATGCTGTGAGATATGTATAACATTTTGACTATAGAATGTACTAAATATTTGTGTATTTCTTTATTCATCATATATTGTTATCAGGTATGACAGGACGACGTAGAGCATTCGGGAGGCGGTTGGGTTAGGGTTAGGATTTATGTATGGGTTTATATATATATATATATATATATATATATATATATATATATATATATAGAGAGAGAGAGAGAGAGAGAGAGAGAGAGAGAGAGAGGGAGGGAGAAGGGTCTGGGGCTCGGGCTGCTGAAGTGGGGGAAAGAGATTGTTGGTTTAAGGGGGCTTTTGGGTTAGTTGAATAGGATTAGGAGTTAGTGGTTTTGTTAGGGTTAATTAGTTTAGGTTTTATTTGTTTTATCTTTTTCTTTTCTTTTCTTTTTTCTTTTTTCTTTTTTCTTTTTTCTTTTTTCTTTTTTCTTTTTTCTTTTTTTTTCTTTTTATTTTTCTTTTATTTATTATTATTATTATTATTATTATTATTATTATTATTATTATTATTATTATTATTATTATTATTATTTAATATCCATATATTTATTTATATATATAGATGAGACTAAAAATTCAAATATAATATTTGCACACCAAATAAATTCTAGAAAATTACTTGTACAACTTTAACAAAACACTATATCCAAAATATTTTGTAATTAATAATTATATATTTATCTAGTTATATAAATTAAATTATTATATTAGCTAATTAACTAAGTAATTAATTAAATGGATGTCCACAAAATAGGTAGTAGTAAATAATATACAAATCTATAAAAAGAAAAAATGTCTAACTTGACACGGGGAATTATAGGCTACTAATTGTAGGAAGTTGGAAATTAAAAATGACCACAAATAAATTATATATAGATTATCTAAATATTTAACACTTAATATATGGTTGTTACACTAATGTCATACTAATGCCAAGGGATCAAATTCTTGTGCTACGAAAAGATCCTACAGGTAGTGTCTCATGTGTAGGCTACTTCCTATGAAGGGTGATACAGATTTTGGGGTCATCCTATATTATTAATGTCCAAACCACGATGAAGTGTCCTAATAAAATTATTGGATTTTAATTTATTTTGAAAAAAATCTAAAACAAATACAAGAAATACAAATACACACGAAATATTGGGAGAGGGGGTTTACATCGTGAGAGATAGATTAGATAGTATTATGACCTAGACAGCGTTCTACCGCCGATGCTGCGGCGTAGGCTGGACGTACCCACGTACTCGTGCCCAAATTTTGGGTGCGGGTCATGACAAATAGTCATCCAGGAAAGTTGGTAGTGCATCATCTTCGGACTCGGAAGGAACACTACACCCGGTGTAGAAAGCTGCGTCATCTTGATGAGAGTGGCTACCCCCAGGGATCGTAACATATGTTCCTTGGGAATATCGTCTTCTCGGAACACCAGATTATCATAGAGGTCCGGGGGATTACAACCCCCAGCTTGCGTAGCTATGTGAGTTCCTGAAGAAGAACTACCCCTGATGGATGACAGCTTCTTCTTTGAACGGGTGACAAAGAAAATACCTTCCACGTATTTCGCTACATGTCCTCCTTGGATCCGTCTTCTTGACTTACTGGCCGAGAGTGACGGACTAGAGGTGCTGGAATTCTGACCTCCCATCATAGAGGGGGCCTTTCGAGCAGAATAACATGAGGCCAAGGGCAGCTCCTCTACATCTGGTGCTTGTACCTGTTCTTCGGGTTACAGCTGGGTGGGTGCCTTTGGTTGCAACTGCTGGAATGCCGACTATCTATTTGTAGGTACTGCTACTTTGTTACAGTATCAGTTGATGATAATGCTGGCACAGTGATGCCCTGAGGAGGATACTTCATATGTCGTAGTTGATTCTCTCGCTTTGTGCTTGTGATTGATCATGTTGTGCAAGTCAAGCGAGGGTTGATTCACCTTTACACCCTTCTTATGAGCCCGGATAGACCGAGCACGTGGGTGCGTAGGTGTTGACTTTGCTTCCTGACCTAGGGTTTATACAAGAACTTGTCCCAAGTTTCTAATGAAAGACTCTCTAGACTGACCATGTACGATTGCCACTGCGGGCTGGATGCATGGGCCGATTTTGTACAACTTTCTGCCAGGGGCATGCATAGTTAGCGACGCCTGCTACGGTCGGTCGAATGAGCAATTTTTTGAGCTTGGCGAGCTCACATTGCCCTAGACTTCTTCTTCCTAGCACGTGTCAATGCGTAGTATGAATAGTCCAAGTTTACATCTTTGCCTTTCTCAGCATGGCGCATAGAGTCAGCACTGCGTGAGATTCAATCGAAGATAAAACTTTTGTGGCTGTCCTGGCCGCATGTGGCCATTAGGCTGCGGCTACCGACCGGTGCCGCATAGTCCTCCTTATGCGACTTTTGATGTGGCCGCATGGAACGTATCTTAGCGTTCGAACTCCTAGCATCGTAGTATTTTTCTCTGCCAGAGATCAAGTGCTGAGCACTTTCCTTATCCGAAGAAGCTGCCGCATGAAGGGCGTCAGCTCATGGGGACGCATAATGTGCGTCCCCTCCGGCAGGGAGAGAGACGGGAAGCGCACGCTCCGCAGTTGGGTGAGGCACAACGGTATTTGTAACCCATGTCCTGCGGGTCTTCTTAGGCTTTGCTAGCCTTAAAGAAGCGCCGCACTCAGAGAGCATTTCCTCAAAGGCTTGATGGTCAAAGCGTACAACCAGCATCCACTGGGTTGAACCCAGCTTTGACGCGTTGGACTACGTCATGACCTTCTCATCAGAGGAGAAGGATGTCCCCAGCAGATTCACCACCTTGTTTGCCTTTGAAATTGAGTTTGGAATTTTTTTTGTTTAATAACAAACAAAAAGTACAAAAAGATCCTAGACAGAAAATCTAAGTACAATATTTTTATCTGGGTAATGTGACGATGGAGATCGAGTACTGCATCGACTCTTTTACTCCGTTGAAGGTCCGACAAGTGAATTAGGGATGCTCTCTTCTCTTGTCTCTCTCTTGAGCTTATGTGCACGTACGTAGCTCGCCTTGAGGGGTATAGTCTCTGAAGCAGAAAAAGCCAGCTCTTGGAACATCCAAGTTGCTCATATTTATAGCCATCATGTTGGTGGGGTACAGGTGTCGCATATGCTTCTATTTGGTGACCACAGGGGGCTTCTTCAACAAAATATGGTTGCAATTGTAGATGCATGTTATGGGCAGGTTATCACGTGTACATCCTTAACAGGATGTAGCTGAGTCCAGGCCGAGCTGCCACGTGGACGTTTGTTGAAATATGTTGTTGCCGAGGATCTTGACGGTTCTCGTCTTTTGTTTGCGTGACTTGGTCAGATTGACACGTGGCCCGCATTTAGTTGGAAAGAATCACTTCAGTCGCAACAAAAAAAAATTGTCTTAGGGAACCCTGCCACGTTGGACGAATGGAACGCGTGGAGTTTAAAATGCATGGGGCCAGAGACGTATGGAACGCATAGAGTTTGGAACACATGAGACCAGATACACATAGAACGCATGAAGTCTGGAATGCATGGGACCAGAGACGTATGGAATACATGGAGTCTAGAATGCATGGGGCCAGAGACGCATGGAACGCATGGAGTCTGGAACGCATGGGGCCAGAAACGCATGGAAGCATAGAGTCTGAAATGCATATGGCTTCGTAAACGTGGCACTGAACGCCTGTTAGAAGTCATTATTAGTCTGACGAGAGCTTCTTATTGCTTAGTGTGCTCACATCTTTCAAGGCATTTAGAAAATTCTTTTTATCGGGATTCTGTGACAGACATAATCTTTGTATTAGGCCTTTATGCGACCAATATTTGGGATGCATGGATGTTGCTTTTTCTTGGTCGCATGGTCAATCTGCGGCTTAATTTCTTCTGAGTCAATCTTGGGACACATGGTTGTTGGACGCACGGATCCAAATTTTCTATGCTTCTATAATCATGTGAGTACACACAATTATTATGTTATCTTTCTAATCTTGCCTTAGGATCAGTTTTATGGCATACGCTAAGAAAATATACTCGTGTCTGTAGAAGCATGAAAAATACGCGGGCGAAAGCTACGCGGCGTATTGATACAGAGCAGCGCAAGCAAAGGCCTTCAGTGCCATCAGGCGTAAGAGCTCAAGGGTGCAGCACGTCCAAAACCGCTTCGGCGTAGACGGGACCCCCCCCATCGCCTCCAGGGCATAAAAACTCAGCCGCTCTCAAAGCAGCATTAAAATAGCGTACGAGGAATGCTTCGTCTTCCCCGAAATGAACCTGTCAAGTCACGCAGTGAACCTGGCCTCTGACTCCTGACAAAAAGTGCTGCACGGCGACCCAGACGACGGCTGAAAACAGGCACAGACCCCTCGGGACGCACACCACAGTATGATGGCGGATCCCTGCATTTAATGCAGACGATTGGGTTAAGATACCACCGAACCGTCGTTTACTGACGTCCCCTCAGCATAAACCGCTCTTTTGCGTACAGAGGGATACGCTGCATTGTTTTACACAGGCAGGCATAAGCCGGTTTATGCTCCGCAGTAGACAAACCGCCTGCCACGTCAAAAGCTGCACATCGTACGGGGCTCAAGGCACGTCTCTACGTCTAATTGCACGGAGCGGTGACAGGTTCAGTCAAGGCACGTCTCTGCAACGGATGCATAGAAGGGCTGCAGACCTTCGAAACACGTCTTCGCATTTAATGCACAGGATGATGGCAAATCTCTGTAGAAGATTTGATTACATCTTCGAAAGCCGTGATTCCGGCTAAGACGTCCTCGTCAGCACTCGGGCACGGTACGCAGCGGCTTCTACGCCCATTCAAGACCTGTGCCCCTTCGGCTCTCAATGCCTCTCCGGCTTCAACGCCTCTCCGGCTCCTACGCCTCTCCGGCTTTCAACGCCTCTCCGGCTCCTACGCCTATCCGGATTCAACGCCTCTCCGAATCCTACGCCTACCCGGCTTTAACGCCTCTCCGGCTTCTATGCCTATCCGGCTTCAACGCCTCTCCGGCTTCAACGCCTCTCCGGCTTCTACGCCTATTCGGCTTCTATGCCTATCTGGCCTCTGTGCCAGGGTGACAGTCATTTGGCTTCTACGCCAACCGTTTCTACACACGGGATACCTACCTGCGTGGCTCTTACGCCGTGATCTTCGTAGCAATAGTACGCGTTGTGTTCCCTTAGTTGGACCCGCGTCATATGCTCATTCAAAAGATCATCCATATGCAGGCATTAGTTACTTTAACCGTTGTGTAAAAGGGTGTTGTACTTCCCACTCCTCGGTTTTTACACCGACGGAGTGGTCACTGTCACCAAAACTCTATAAATAGAGACCCCTATCAATGGGGAAAAAAAGGCGAAGAAAGAATTATCATCCGGGAGAAAAGAATTATCATCCAGGAGAGAATTATCGTCCAAGGAGAGAGAGAGAGAGAAAGAGAGAGGGAGAGAGAGAGAGAGAGAGCCCGGAGAGCAGGCAAAGAGCAGGGATCGACGACCTTGGCCTCGTGCATCCAACCTCTTCTGCAACCTTCGAAGCTGCTACCTGTCTCTCATGGTACTTCTTCAACATCGTGTGGTCCAAGGGCTAAAGTGATCGACCGCAGATCAGACACCTATAGCAATTTATACCCAGATTAAATAAATTATACTCCCACATCCTCGTATAGGATTACATTGTACAAGTTTGTTTGTAAACAGAAGGGCGCGGGTTTCGCATAAACCCCGTCATTGAAATACAATTTCATTCCTTTCGTTTAATACCACAAACAAGATGGCGACTCTACTGGGGACATCTTTCTCTTCTGACGAGGAAGTAATTGCTCAACATGATACGGTATCCGTGGGAACCGTGAAGAAGACGCTGGTCGTTCATTTCGACCAGTCAGCCTACGAAGACATGCTTCGAGCCGGGGGTAGCTCTCACCCTCTCTCCGTCCAGGACAACAGGAAGCTGCGCAATGTGTGGATGCCCAAGACATCCTCTACTATTCCTGTGGACTCTCCGATCTCTCCGATCTCTCCGGACTCTCCGATCTCTCCGATCTCTCCGATCTCTTCGGCCAACGAGGTTGTAGCGACGCTCCCTCCGTGCCCCGCACGTAAAATTCAGTCTTCCGCTACGCGCGGTACAGACAAAACTTTGGGCGAAGCCTTAGCGCTAAACCCGAAGAATCCACTGCACTTTACGCGTAGGAAACAGTCTCCCGCTACGCGCGGTAAAGACAAAACTTCGGGCGAAGCCTCAGCGCTAACCCAGAAGCCTTCACTGCGCTTTACGCGTAGAAATCTGTCTCCCGCTCCGCGCGGTACAGACAGAACTTCCGATGGTGCCTCGGCGCCAAGACGGAAGAACAGATCTCGCTCCACGCGCAAGACATCATCTGACCTCTACGATAAACCAGATGAGCGCTGTGATCTCCGCGAAGGAAAGCAAACGGCAGGCTACTTAACCTCTCGGCCTTCACGCCAG
Organism: Iris macrosiphon; assembly: GCA_036927795.1. Lineage (NCBI taxonomy): Eukaryota > Viridiplantae > Streptophyta > Magnoliopsida > Asparagales > Iridaceae > Iris > Iris macrosiphon. Next base: position 249,646,352 of record JAYESA010000004.1, read on the forward strand.
CGAAGGAACAGAATGCCTACCCTCCGGATCACGCGAGAAACCAATGGCCGACTAAGGGCCTCTCCGGCAACTCCTCCTGACCTACGCAAATATCTAGTCCAGAAGCGTAAAGAGAGGGGACCTTCCAACATGTCTGTTATGCCTCCTAGCGAGCATCATTGTAATAGCCACAAGGTTGTGATTAATGGCTGCTGTCCCAAAACAAAACGATCGGTCTTCGACCGATTGGGCTACTCTCTGTCTTTCCAGGGATAGGAACCCGCGCATGCGCCTGTAAACATGGCCTCACACCTGCGTAGAGGAGGGTCGAGTTCAAGACGTCATCCCTCCAAGCCCCCGAGCCGAAGGAGGTTCAGTGACACTGAAGCCGGAGTATTCCAGAACACTCGCGCAAAGTCACGACAGCCAGCTCCATCCTCTTCCGATTCCGACGCTGGGGGTCGCCAAGAATCAGAAGCAGAAAGTGTAGAGTCGACTTCTACAGCGACCTATACTAATCCTTCAATGACGCCCAGGGAGATGGGAGCCTACGCCGTTGAAGATGAACGCGAGGAAGCTTCACCGTCAGGAGATGCGGAACAACGCCTCACCACGCTGGAAACATCTCTGCAACAAATGCAATCCATGATGAAAAACATGCACCAGATGATGCTAACTCAGCACACAGCTACCATGGCTCAAGCATCGGTCCCGCCGACTCAGATACGTGTGGGGGTGGACTTACCACCATCCCACCCGAGCCAAGAGCCCACGCTGGATCAAGAGTCAGCAGTTCCTCCGCTTCCTCACTCAGAGTGTGCCTTACCTCCCGCTGGGGTTACGATACAACCAACTCCGCACCACTCCATGGCCCCGCTTCCGACTGAAAATCCGATGCAGGCAGTCCGGGAGTTGAAGGCCCAGTTTGACGCCTTGAAACACAAGGATCAGCTCAAGAAACTGGGAATCAACCAGCCCTACCCAGCTATCTGGGAGGAAGTCCCTTTCCCGCCAAGGTACAAACCTCAGACCATGGCCCTGTTCGAGGGAAAAACATCGCCGAGCCAGTACATGAATTATTTCAGCATGATGACGGTGTTGCTACAAGGGAACGACGCCCTCCTTACTCGGGTGTTCAAAGGTTGCCTCTCAGGAGTAGCCTATCAGTGGTACCGCAGCTTGGCGGATAACTGCATCACTTCCTTCGAAGACTTCAGAACTTTATTCTTCACACGGTTCTACGAGGGAGGAATGGACATGTCTATGTCCTCTCTCATCGAAGTCAAGCAAAAGGAAAAAGAAGACGTTCGCATCTTCATCGAACGTTTTTGTCAGGCCACCTTACAAATGCCTCCAGGAGTTCCCGACTCTGCATTGGTGGACATTTGCAGGAAGAACCTCCTTCCCGTGGTCTCGGTGTTCACAGGACCATATCAGTTCCATGATTGGCCCTCGTTCATCATCTCGGCGGTAGCAGCCGAAGACAATAGTCGTAAGGCGCGCGACAATGGCATCATGATCTCCGCCTCCGACAGAGGCAAGAGGCCATCTCCTAGCAGCGACCACCCTCGTGGTCCCAAAGGAAAAGAAGCCCTGGCAATTAATACGGCCAGACCAAAGATTGCGGCAACTGCGCAAGCAAAAACCGGGACTTCCAGACCCGTTGAAGTCTACTCCTTCGACGACAACGACGTCCCGAGCATATTCGAGTGTCTCGTCAAGAGTGGCAAGATCACCCTTCCAGAGCTGAGGCGGCCCCAGGAAGTTGGCAATACTAACGACCCCAAATACTGTGTCTTCTACCGATACGTACACCACCCAACAAAGGCGTGTTACGTACTGAAAAGGAAGATCCAGGGGTTAATCGATGCTAAGGCGATCACCCTGCACAACACCGAGAAGACGGTCACGGCCAACATGATCTCTCTCCAGTTTGGCAGTCTGCCTCCCCGAACGATCCTGGATGGTGTCACGCCTATTTTCCGAGCAACGATGAACATCGTCAATCTTCCTCCAGCTCGGGATCAAAATCGCAACCTGGTACCCCTAACTACCCGGCAAGGCGAGATTATGTGGGTTCATCCCGACCTGGTGTCAGAAATCGGGGAAGAGACTGATGCTATCAGAGCTAAGTCTAGAAAGAACTCCAAATGCAAACCATGCCATATGGTTGCAACTCCAGAAGAAGACGAGGTGTCGGCTACAGCAACCCGATCAGGGAAAGCCTACCTCAAGGACTACGGCACGAGCCCGGAAGACGCCCCAGCCACCAAGCCTTCAGGACCCGAGCCCGCCACACCAGAGACCGGTCCTTCAAGACCAACTCCAGCGGACAAGGGAAAACAAAAGGAGGTACGCTTCGATGTACCTGTGAAGAACATTCCAAACAAAGGTTTAGAGAAACCGTACAACTTCGACATCCTGGCCCAACTGGCCAATACGCCAGCCAGGTTGTCCATCTTCGAGCTACTCAGGCTCTCCCAAGACACTCGTCTAGCCCTGAGCGAAGCGTTGATGCAAGCGGATGTGTGCCTAACCCAGTTCAAGTCCCCCAACGAGGGACCCGTGGCGTGCCCTCAATGCCACAGTGTGATGGAGGTGGTACCAAACATCACTTTCACCCAAGACGACATGCTGCTGAAACACATCAGGCATGACAGGCCTCTCTATCACACCGGATACATCGGTTCCATGGAAGTCGACCGGATTCACATAGATCCGGGATCGTCAATCAGCATCATTCCTCACAGTCTGCTCAGACCGTTGAGGATCCCCACCAGCGAACTGGCCTATACCACTACTACAATTGTGGGTTTCAACGCTGGAAAGAGTAAACCATTGGGGAAGATTCGCTTGAGAATCCAGATTAGCAACCTTAGATCAGTGGCTACATGCTACATTGTAAATACCCTAAATTTCTGGTATTTTTAAAATCAATTTTGGGATTTAAAATACATTTTTCAGGAATTTACATAGACCCTGTAGTGAGTTTGTAATTTTTAATTGCCAATAAACAACATTAAAATGTAATAAAAATATGATTTTATGGTGTAAAATAGAAAACCGGACTTAGGGTAATTTTCTGGGATTTTATTGGGCATCAGACCTATTTTTAAAAGCCTAAAAACTATTTTCTGAATTAATTTATTTAATTTACTGTTATTTATTTTATTTTTTTTTTTTTTTGCCTTGGGCCCGGCCCGGCCCAGTGGGCCGAGCCCATTTCGACCAGCCCAGCCCAACCTCACCCTTAGCGGGTCGGGCGGGTCCGCTCACCCGGATCCGCGCCCGACCCGGACCCGCTTCACCCTCACCCGCCCCTGTCACCCACGCCGTCCGGAAAACCCGCCGCCCGTCGCGTGACCGTCGGCCACGACCCCACGTCGCCTCCCCCTCCGACCTCTTCGCCACGACGCCCCTCGTCCTCGGCCAACCCCCCCGCCCCGAGGCCTATAAAACCCTCTTCCCTCCTCCCTCGACCTCCCCCAAACACAGCCACCCTCCGCCGGAACCCCACTCCGGCCGACCTCCTCCCTAACCCGCCGCCCTCCGCAGACTAGCACCGCCACCCGCCGAGAGCCCCACCTCCAGATCCGCCCCCCGTCCAGAGCCCTTCCCCTTCCTCTTCCTCCTCCTCCCCAGGCGGAGCCGACCCCGAGTCCAACTCCTCCTCGAGCTGCCGGCCGACCCCCTCGACGCCGCCGGAGACCTCGCCGTCCGCCGCCAGCACCGCCCCGGGGTCGCCTCGACCGGCGGCCCGTCCCCCAGAGCCCGGACACGCGGACACAGAATCGGACACAGGGAACCCTAGCCCTAGCCGAGGACACGTGTCCAGGACACGATTCGGACACAGAAAACCTCGGTTTTTTGAGTCCCTTCAGGTACTCATAATTTCCTCCTCGTAGCTCGGAATTCGATTCCGTAAATTTCTACGCGAAGCCTGTATGACCCTCTCGGTGTCCGGACAAACTGTTCGGGGCATCGCGTCCTGTGGTGATCGCACACCGCGATCCAAAAACAGGAAAAACCCAGGCCCGGTTTTACCCCGGAACTGAGTACGCCCCGCCAAACGGGACGACTTGGTCGCGTGCGGTCTTCACAGATACGTGTGCCTCGTCGATACGGACGTGTGAGATTTCACGGAAGCTGATTCGGGTGTGCGTGCACACCGGAATCAACGCGTATCCGCGGACATCGCCCCGTATCTGCCTTTTTTGTAATTCGCCCTAACTTCGTGCACACACGTCGGATCGAGACGAAACTTGCGCCATCAGACTCGTAGCGATACGCTGGTCCTGTGGGTCAAGTTTGGTTCGATTCTGAGAACGTTGACGAAATCGCGTGTCGTGGGCCCCACAGGCCCCGCTCGACGGGCGATTTCGTGATCGGCTCATCGAAATTCAAATCTGAAAGTTCCGTTGGGTTCATATCAACGATTCTGACCTGTTGACACTAAGTTTGGTGAATTTGGAGACCATTGACCCTGACACATTTTTCGGTGCAAAGCGGGCCCACCGGTGGACCCCGTTTTGGCCCGAAATTATCGTTTTTGCCCTTGTCTCCAAATTGGACCCAAGGACAGGCGATCCTAGCTGTTTGACATCTTCTGAGCGTGATGGTAATGTTTATTTCAGCTTTCGGAGACATCTCTGGAAATTTCCGAAACCAGGACCTAAGTGGAATCCAAACCTCAGGCAAGTGCACCTTGCCAAACTTGCAGTCATTATTTTCATATTTTCTGTAAAAATACTCTGCTGGATTTCTTGTGCAATTTCATATAAACTGATTTTAAACTGCTTAACCTAGGGAACGTGTGACGTACCTAGTGTCCGATCATAGTCGGGTGCCAACACCGTACGCGGTATTGGGTTCGCCATTTAGAGATGGATTTACGATACCCTTTACTCTTGTACTTGACCTATCAAGTACCCTACAACCCAGGACACTTGACACTATGCATGGACAGAATCTTCCTGAGATATTCATGGTGATTCTGTATAGGATACAGGACTTGACAGAGATATGTTATTATAGACATTATGACTTGTTGCATTAGTTATAATCCCGCTAACATGGACATGAGACGTTATGGTCATGGCTTGCGTGATTATATTGGGTGGGGAGAGACACACAGGCTACAGGCTGTTCTATATATATATCTACTATTATTGTGAGGTTGTAGACTCTCCAGCAGAGCTAGACCCTTTACGTGTTATTACTGCTACCGGCTCCCCGACACAGAGCTTGTAGCGGTCTCAGCCTGAGTACTAGTGTTGCTCTCATTTGCATATCACATAGATGGTTAGTTACTTAGTTTACCCTGCTGATTCATTATTAATTGCACTGCTTATTCATTTTGGCTTGTATTATCTGTGCCTTGCTATGTCCACTGAGGACCTGGAATGGATTATGTCCCCAGGTTTAGCTGAGGAGCAGTATCCCGAGATATACGGGACAGGAGCTGAAGCTATTGCTGGAGCTGAACCGAACACTGAAGACGAGGTGAATGCCGAGGACTTCTCCTGAGTGCTTGTTCCAGTACTCAGTATTTATTTCATGTTTACATCTTTTGTTCCTGGCCTATAGAGCCAGTTTATTTCAGACTATAGTCGGATTGTTGCTCCGACTGACTTGCTGTGATGATGTTGCTACTTATTTCCATTTGATTATGCAGTTTATTTCTTTATCTTTATGGATGAGATTAGTGTGACTTGTGTAGTAGACCTTACTTACAGCTTAAGTACGCCCTGATGGTTCCATTAAATTGGGTTATCCATCGGTGCGTGCTGCTGGCCATTGCCACGCATCTCCAGTCCCTCGATATTTTGGGACTGGGGCGTGACATGGTTTTTCTGGTGGCCCATGCAGGTCCAAACTAAATTGTTCGGTTTTAACTTAGGGACCGGACAGGCCTGCAATAAGATAGGTTATAGGATCTCATCCATATATTTAATCGTTTTTGAACTCTATGTCGAATTCAATTAAATTGCTTGACTGCATCCTGTTTTGATTCCTCTGTGCGTTCTCATTATTTTTTTTTTGATGCAGAGTAATGGATCCCAGAAGTGGTGACGAGACCCCCTTGGGTACCCCGACAGAAGCAGGGCTTACCTGCGAGGCTGGAACGACGCCAGATACTAGAGGATAATCCTCTCAGAGCAACCAAACTGGCCAGCCAAGTTCCAGTTTCAGAAGTGATGACATCCCGCCTCCTCCCCAGTTCCCTCCTATGATGCCTGTCTTTTCCCCAAGGCAGGCAATGGACGGCCAGCAAATGTTCCAGATGTTCTACGCCATGATGCTGGCACAACAACAGATTCAACAGGAGACCCAACGTCGAGAGGCCGAGAACCTAAGGAACAGCCTGGTCGCAGCATTGGAGCATGCACCAAATAGGCGGCCAACGACGGGATCTATTACGGATTTCCGTCAACTCAAGCCCCGTACCTTCTCGGGCAAGGAAGGACCAACTGAAGTGCATGAATGGCTTACAAACACACAACATCAGTTGGAGGCCGCCGAACTACCTAGGGACAAATGGATGATTGCCGTCAGGATGCAACTGACGGACAACGCGCATCATTGGTGGCTGTCCGAAGAAAGAAGGCTCGGACATGATCAGGTTACCTGGGAGGAGTTCTCCAGACTCTTCCAAGAAATGTACATCCCTGCTGTGGCTCGGTCAGAACTCCGAGACCGATTCAACCGCCTGATCCAGGGCAATATGACGGTGGAGGAATATAACGCCGAATTCATTCGCCTGAGCTGCTTCGCCCCTTCGCTAATTCCTACCGAAGAGGAGAAGGCGGAGAAGTTCTTTGATGGGCTCAGGTTCGAGCTTCAGAAGTTAATCGGATCGGTCGCGCCCACCTCTTACACCGACGTCCTAGCTGCAGCACGTCGGCTGGAGCGCGTTACTAGGAGGGAATCAAGCCTGAAACGTCCCTTCTCCTCAGCACCGTCCAAGTCATCACCAGGGGAATCTGCTAAACGTCCCCAGAAGAGCCTGCCTCCAAGAGCAGCAACTAAGAACCTGCCTACTTGCCACTACTGCAGCAAGGTAGGACATATTGAAAAAGAATGTCGACGCAAGCTGGGACTCTGCCTGGTTTGCGGATCTGGACAACACTTCTCCAAGGACTGCTCGGAACGTCGAGAGGGAGTTCCGAATCGACCAGCTCCACCTGCAGCTCTTCCAGCTGGGGGAGCAACACAGACAGGGCCTGGAGGAGCCAGGCCACCTCTACCACCTCAGGCAGCACTGTTCCAACAAGCTCGTCAGCAAAGGGGTCCCGCTCAGGGACGAGGTCAGGCATATGCACTAGCAGTCACTGAGGAAGCTACTGCAGGCGAAGTGATAGCAGGTACCATATTAGTAGCTTCAATTCCTGCTGTAGCATTATTTGATTCTGGAGCTTCGCATTCATTTATTGCTGCTAGCTTCATAGCCACACATAGAATAGCTACCGCACCTCTCTCGAAGATGAAGAGAATACTAACGGGAGGTGGAATTATCCCGGTTAGTGATACTTGTAGATCATGTTCGGTAGTAGTCTGTGGCCGAGAGATGCGAGCCCAATTTCTGATCTTTTCTATGCCTGATTACGATATTGTACTTGGTATGGACTGGTTAAGTCAGTACCATGCGACACTGGATTGCCGGCTTAGAAAAGTGATATTTAGACCCCCTAGCCTTCCTGAGTTTGAATTTCTTAGAGGAGCTGTAGAACAAGGGGTCCAGCCAACTCTTAGGGTATTGACTGTAGAAGAAGATTCAAGTTACCCAAGAGTCATAACGGAATTTGTGGATGTATTTCCCGACGACCTTCCAGGTTTACCACCTGATCGGGAGATAGAATTCACAATAGACCTAACTCCAGGAGCCGAACCTATCACCTCATCGGTATATCGGCTAGCACCTAAGGAGTTAGTGGAGCTGAAAACACAAGTTGACGACCTTCTGGAGAAAGGATTTATCCGGCCCAGTGTTTCACCATGGGGAGCACCTATACTTTTTGTACCCAAGAAGGACAGATCTGTACGGCTGTGCATTGATTACAGAGCCCTTAATGCTGTAACTATTAAGAACCGGTACCCATTACCACGCATTGATGATTTATTTGACCAGTTGAGTGGTGCTAAGGTATTCTCCAAGATTGACCTTAGATCCGGTTATCATCAGATTAGGGTGAAGAAAGAAGATATCCCAAAGACGGCCTTCAGAACTAAGTATGGGCATTATGAGTTTCTAGTTATGCCGTTTGGTTTAACCAACGCACCCGCCGTATTTATGAGTTTGATGAACGGGGTCTTCCATCAGTACTTGGATAAGTTCATGGTGGTGTTCATTGATGATATCCTAGTCTACTCTAAGAACCACGAAGAGCACGAGGAACACCTTAGAATTGTGCTAGAAACCTTGAGAAGGGAGAAGCTGTATGCCAAACTCAGCAAATGTGAGTTCTGTATGGACAAGGTGCCATTCTTAGGGCATATTATCTCGGGTGAAGGACTGTCTGTGGACCCAAAGAAAGTCACTGCTATAGAAACTTGGCCTACCCCTACCTCTGTTGCGGAAGTGAGAAGTTTTCTTGGACTTGCTGGGTATTACCGGCGGTTCGTAGAAAATTTTTCAAGAATCGCAGAGCCGATGACTAAGCTGACACGGAAGGATCAGGAGTTCATATGGACGGAAGAATGCCAGCATGCCTTTGAAGAATTGAAGAGGCGTCTAACAACAGCACCAGTCTTGACTCTTCCCTCAGGGTCAGGAGGTTTTGTTGTATATAGTGATGCGTCCGGTAGTGGACTAGGTTGTGTCTTGATGCAACATAGCAAGGTTATCGCTTATGCATCGAGGCAGCTGAAGGTCCACGAGAAGAACTATCCAACGCACGACCTGGAGCTAGCTGCAGTGATTTTTGCATTAAAGATCTGGAGACATTATCTGTATGGAGAAAAGGTCGAGATATTCACTGATCATAAGAGCTTGAAGTATGTTTATACACAGAAGGAGCTCAATATGAGGCAAAGACGTTGGCTTGAGTTGATGGTGGACTTTGACATCGATCTGCAGTACCACCCGGGGAAAGCAAATGTTGTAGCCGACGCCCTCAGCAGAAAACCCTCGGCTTATTTCTTAACAGAGCAGCCTCAGTTATTACAAGACTTGCAAGATCTTCAGATAGAGGTTATTTTACCTGGACAAAATGGGTTGCTGGCTAACCTCGAAGTGAAGTCATCGCTGGTGGAGAGAATCAAGGAAGCTTTGCCCAATGTTGCCAGATTCCGAAGGCTGAGAGAAAGAACAGAAGCAGGCTTGCAGACGGGACTTCGCATCCACGAGGACGGAACATTAAGGTACGGAAATCGCCTATGTGTTCCAAATGGAGAATTAAGGCAGGAGTTGATGAAAGAAGCCCATAGCTCCATATACTCGGTTCATCCAGGAGGAACCAAGATATACCGGGACTTAAGACAATATTACTGGTGGCATGGAATGAAAAGGGAAATTGCCCGCTTTGTGGCAAAATGCTTAGTCTGCCAGCAGGTGAAGGCCGAGCACCAAAGGACTGCAGGTATGTTGCAGCCACTTTCCATCCCTGAATGGAAGTGGGAGCATATTACCATGGACTTCGTCACTGGATTTTCAAGAAGCCCTAGTGGTAAGGATGCAGTATGGGTCATCGTGGATCGGCTCACTAAGTCGGCTCACTTCTTGCCGTTCAGAGTCGGACAATCCACAGAAGTACTAGCCGACATGTATATGCGTCAGATCGTAAAATTACATGGAGTGCCGGTTAGTATCGTATCAGATCGAGACTCAAGATTTACATCTCACTTCTGGCGAAGCATGCAAGAGAGTCTCGGCACCAGGCTCAAGTTCAGTACTGCCTATCATCCTCAGACGGACGGACAATCAGAGCGCACAATTCAGATCCTGGAAGATATGCTGCGATCTTGTATACTGGACTTCGGAGGATCTTGGGAAGATCATCTGCACCTAGTGGAGTTCTCCTACAAGAACAGCTATCAGGCAAGCATTCAGATGGCACCTTTCGAGGCGTTGTACGGAAGGAAGTGCATATCTCCGATATGCTGGAGTGACGTTGGCGAACGTCAAATACTGGGTCCAGAGTTGGTAACGGAGACAGTGGAGAAAGTAAAGCAGATTCAGAACCATCTCCGTGCAGCCCAGGATAGACAGAAGCATTGGGCAGATGTACACCGACGACCCCTGGAGTTCAAGGAAGGAGAGCATGTATTTTTGAGAATCTCGCCCACTAGAGGTACTATCAGATTCGGCAGCAGAGGCAAGTTAAGCCCAAGGTACATTCGGCCATTTGATATCTTGGAGCGCATTGGTGAGGTGGCTTAACGTCTTGCATTACCTCCATCCTTAGAGGGAGTGCATGACGTATTCCACGTCTCACAACTGAGGAGATATGTGACGGACCCAAGCCATATAGTTGATCACTCTGAGATTTCAGTGGGACCTAGCCTGAGATACGAAGAGCAGCCAGTGGGTATACTCGACACCAGCGAGAAGACACTGCGTGGGCAGACAATCAGGCTGGTTCGAGTAGCTTGGAAACAGCACTCTCCAGGCGAATCGACCTGGGAGCGAGAAGATGTTATGCGACAGCGTTATCCGCATTTATTTGCAGAATCAGGTAACCTAAGCATTTTTAATTCTGTAAATCTTGTCTTTATAATTTATCCTTCGATTGCGAGGACGCAATCCTCTTAAGGGGGGTAGATTGTAAACACCCTAAATTTCTGGTATTTTTAAAATCAATTTTGGGATTTAAAATATATTTTTCAGGAATTTACATAGGCCCTGTAGTGAGTTTGTAATTTTTAATTGCTAATAAACAACATTAAAATGTAATGAAAATATAATTTTATGGTGTAAAATAGAAAACCGGACTTAGGGTAATTTTCTGGGATTTTATTGGGCATCAGACCTATTTTTAAAAGCCTAAAAACTATTTTCTGAATTAATTTATTTAATTTACTGTTATTTATATATTTTTTTTATTATTTTTGTCTTGGGCCCGGCCCGGCCCAGTGGGCCGAGCCCATTTCGACCAGCCCAGCCCAACCTCACCCTTAGCGGGTCGGGCGGGTCCGCTCACCCGGATCCGCGCCCGACCCGGACCCGCTTCACCCTCACCCGCCCCTGTCACCCACGCCGTCCGGAAAACCCGCCGCCCGCCGCGTGACCGTCGGCCACGACCCCACGTCGCCTCCCCCTCCGACCTCTCCGCCACGACGCCCCTCGTCCTCGACCAACTCCCCCGCCCCGAGGCCTATAAAACCCTCTTCCTTCCTCCCTCGACCTCCCCCAAACACAGCCACCCTCCGCCGGAACCCCACTCCGGCCGACCTCCTCCCTAACCCGCCGCCCTCCGCAGACTAGCACCGCCACCCGCCGAGAGCCCCACCTCCAGATCCGCCCGCCGTTCAGAGCCCTTCCCCTTCCTCTTCCTCCTCCTCCCCAGGCGGAGCCGACCCCGAGTCCAACTCCTCCTCGAGCTGCCGGCCGACCCCCTCGACGCCGCCGGAGACCTCGCCGTCCGCCGCCAGCACCGCCCCGGGGTCGCCTCGACCGGCGGCCCGTCCCCCAGAGCCCGGACACGCGGACACAGAACCGGACACAGGGAACCCTAGCCCTAGCCGAGGACACGTGTCCAGGACACGATTCGGACACAGAAAACCTCGGTTTTTCGAGTCCCTTCAGGTACTCATAATTTCCTCCTCGTAGCTCGGAATTCGATTCCGTAAATTTCTACGCGAAGCCTGTATGACCCTCTCGGTGTCCGGACAAACTGTTCGGGGCATCGCGTCCTGTGGTGATCGCACATCGCGATCCAAAAACAGGAAAAACCCAGGCCCGGTTTTACCCCGGAACTGAGTACGCCCCGCCAAACGGGACGACTTGGTCGTGTGCGGTCTTCACAGATACGTGCGCCTCGTCGATACGGACGTGTGAGATTTCACGGAAGCTGATTCGGGTGTGCGTGCACACCGAAATCAACGCGTATCCGCGGACATCGTCCCGTATCCGCCTTTTCTACAATTTGCCCTAACTTCGTGCACACACGTCGGATCGAGACAAAACTTGCGCCATCGGACTCGTAGCGATACGCTGGTCCTGTGGGTCAAGTTTGGTTCGATTCTGAGAACGTTGACGAAATCGCGTGTCGTGGGCCCCACAAGTCCCGCTCGACGGGCGATTTCGTGATCGGCTCATCGGAATTCAAATCTGAAAGTTCCGTTGGGTTCATATCAGCGATTCTGACCTGTTGACACTAAGTTTGGTGAATTTGGAGACCATTGACCCTGACACGTTTTTCGGTGCAAAGCGGGCCCACCGGTGGACCCCGTTTTGGCCCGAAATTACCGTTTTTGCCCTTGTCTCCAAATTGGACCCAAGGACAGGCGATCCTAGCTGTTTGACATCTTCTGAGCGTGATGGTACTGTTTATTTCAGCTTTCGGAGACATCTCTGGAAATTTCCGAAACCAGGACCTAAGTGGAATCCAAACCTCAGGCAAATGCACCTTGCCAAACTTGCAGTCATTATTTTCATATTTTCTGTAAAAATACTCTGCTGGATTTCTTGTGCAATTTCATATAAACTGATTTTAAACTGCTTAACCTAGGGAACGTATGACGTACCTAGTGTCCGATCATAGTCGGGTGCCAACACCGTACGCGGTGTTGGGTTCGCCATTTAGAGATGGATTTACGATACCCTTTACTCTTGTACTTGACCTATCAAGTACCCTACAACCCAGGACACTTGACACTATGTATGGACAGAATCTTCCTGAGATATTCATGGTGATTCTGTATAGGATACAGGACTTGACAGAGATATGTTATTATAGACATTATGACTTGTTGCATTAGTTATAATCCCGCTAACATGGACATGAGACGTTATGGTCATGGCTTACGTGATTACATTGGGTGGGGAGAGACACACAGGCTACAGGCTGTTCTATATATATATCTACTATTATTGTGAGGTTGTAGACTCTCCAGCAGAGCTAGACCCTTTACGTGTTATTACTGCTACCGGCTCCCCGACACAGAGCTTGTAGCGGTCTCAGCCTGAGTACTAGTGTTGCTCTCATTTGCATATCACATAGATGGTTAGTTACTTAGTTTACCCTGCTGATTCATTATTAATTGCACTGCTTATTCATTTTGACTTGTATTATCTGTGCCTTGCTATGTCCACTGAGGACCTGGAATAGATTATGTCCCCAGGTTTAGCTGAGGAGCAGTATCCCGAGATATACGGGACATGAGCTGAAGCTATTGCTGGAGCTGAACCGAACACTGAAGACGAGGTGAATGCCGAGGACTTCTCCTGAGTGCTTGTTCCAGTACTCAGTATTTATTTCATGTTTACATCTTTTGTTCCTGGCCTATAGAGCCAGTTTATTTCAGACTATAGTCGGATTGTTGCTCCGACTGACTTGCTGTGATGATGTTGCTACTTATTTCCATTTGATTATGCAGTTTATTTCTTTATCTTTATGGATGAGATTAGTGTGACTTGTGTAGTAGACCTTACTTACAGCTTAAGTACGCCCTGATGGTTCCATTAAATTGGGTTATCCATCGGTGCGTGCTGCTGGCCATTGCCACGCATCTCCAGTCCCTCGGCATTTTGGGACTGGGGCGTGACATACGTCATTGATTCAGAGGTGTCCTACAATATTCTGCTGGGAAGACCGTGGATCCACGACCACAACATTGTCCCTTCAACTCTACATCAATGCTTCAAATATGTAGATGCCAAAGGAGCGGTGCAAACCGAGTTTGCAGACTTAAACCTGTTCAGAGGGGTGGAATCCTACTACTCCGATGCCGTGTTATACTCTCAGAGCTACACGGAAGAGGTAACGGCCTAGACAGAGAAGGAATCCCGTCGGGAGCCAGAAGAACCCTCTGTCAAACAACCTCTGTCGATCAAGGTGAAAGGACGGACTGCTCGTCCAAAGGCCACAGAGCCTATGGCCGCCCACCTGAACGATGCTAGGTCAGGAAAGGGGGGTGATCCTTTGGCAATTACCTTAAACAAAAAGCCTCCCCCCTTGGTCATCAACCTTCGGCGCAACAAAAAACCAAGGGATGTAAAAACTACTAACGCGGTTGCCAATGACAATAAAAGTCCCCTTTTCCCGTACATTGACGAGATAGAACCAATAGCACAAAAATTCTTGGGAGCTATAAAGGCCTATCATCCATATGTATGGGAAGTAGCGTCATCATCCAACGTCGTCGCAACGTATGGGCCCCATGAGGATTCTATCTTCATCGTCCCACCTACCTACAGCACTCAGCGTCCGATATTCTTCGGCCGTATGCGCAATCAACCAGCTATCCAAGAAGATGCTTTCGACGACGATACTGGGGAAATACAGGTTCGCCGATACAGCCCACAAGCGCTTAAGATCATGCAGAATATGGGCTACAATCTGAAGCGGAACCAAGGTCTCAACAATGGGAGGGGCAGGCGTACGCCGCTACTCGGCAACTCTTGCTACCGACAAACCCGCTTCGGGTTAGGATATCCAACCTCCCTTGCGGCTTCTGAAGACGCCATTGCCTCTCCTCAAGGCGGCTCAACGTCCTCCGACTCGTCCAACGATCTCGGACAAACATTCTCGGTTAATATGGCGTCGACAGATCCCTTAGAGGCAAGCGAACAAGAATCTGAGTTGTTCGAAAATGACGCTTGGGCTCAACACATGGATACGCAGTGGGAATTTTGCTTCGAGCAAAGGGAACCTCCCACTAAAGACGAAGTTGTCCAAATCAACGTTGGGGGTGAACTCTCACCAAAGCCAATATTTATCAGTAACTATCTTTCCCCAGCTGAAAGGGAAGAAATCATCCAACTGATAAAAGAATACGTCGACGTCTTCGCGTGGAATTATGAGGATATGCCAGGCCTCGATCCGAAGGTGGCTACTCACAAGCTCAACATTTTGACCGACTCAAGGCCTGTCAAACAGCACCAACGCCGGTTCCGCCCGGATATAATGGACGCCATTGAAGCTGAAGTCAAGAAGTTGATAGCCTGCGGCTTCATCCGTGAAGAGCAACATCCCGACTGGGTCGCCAATGTTGTCCCAGTCATAAAAAAGAATGGGAAGGTGCGTATCTGTATCGATTACCGGGATCTAAATACGGCCTATCCCAAAGATGAATTCCCTTTTCCTATCACCGACATCATGATCGACAACACCTGCGGTTTCGAACGCATGTCTTTCATGGACGGGTTCTCAGGATACAATCAGATCAAGATGCATCCTGAAGACGAGAAGCACACTGCTTTCTGGACACCACTGGGGGTATATTGCTATACGGTCATGCCCTTCGGATTGAAGAATGTCGGAGCTACATACCAACTGGCCATGAGTAACATATTCCATGAGCATTTACGCAAAACAGTAGAATGTTACGTAGACGACATAGCCGTCAAGAGCCGCCTCAAAGGTGATCACCTCCAAGACTTGAGGACGGTGTTCGAGCTAATGCGTCGCCATCAACTCAAGATGAACCCTACGAATTCATTTTTGGGTGTATCTAGTGGCAAGTTCCTGGGATTTGTCATCACCACCAAAGGCATCCAGGTGGACCCTGACAAAGTCCAGACAATCGTAGAAATGCGACCACCCCGTAATCTGAGGGAACTCCGGGGATTTCAAGGCCGTCTGGCCTATATCCGGCGATTTATATCCAACCTCTCGGGGAGATGTCAGCCTTTTTCTCACCTCATGAAGAAAGGTGTATCTTTCGTGTGGGACAAAACCTGTCAGCAGGCGTTCGGAGACATCAAACGCTACCTCACCAGCCCGCCAGTTCTGGCACCTCCCGTCATGGGAAAACCATTCTTGCTGTACGTTCGAGCAATGGATCATTCACTAGGAGCTCTTCTTGCGCAGAAGAATGACATGGGGCATGAACAAGCTATCTACTACCTCAGCAGGATGATGATCGGGGCCGAGCACAGGTACAACCCAGTGGAGAAGGAATGCTTGGCTCTGATGTTCGCCGTCCAGAAGACACGACACTATGTCACCGGACAGACCATTCATATCATCTCCAGGATCAACCCTCTGCGGGTACTAATGAGCAAACCGAGTGTTCTTAACTCCTGACTCGCGACTTGGGCGATGTTATTAACGCCATATGACAAGGTATACGTACCACAGAAGTCCATTAAAGGCCAAGCACTGGCTGACTTCCTAGCTGCCCATCCGATCCTGGAGCCCTCCAAGTTATACGAGGACATTCCCGACGAAGTGGCAGAATGTAACTCCGCAATGGAGACCGACGCATGGCAACTCTTCTTCGATGGGGCCTCCAGGACCGGTCCCAAGGGAAACATCGTCTCAGGAGTAGGAGTCGTCCTGGTCACTCCTGATCAGCTCGTCATCTACCGAGCATATTCTCTTAGCGAGCCCTGCTCCAACAATGTGGCAGAATACAACGCTCTGTTAATCGGGCTCCGAGCGGCCAAAGAGCTGGGGGTCGAATCCCTGGAAGCTTTCGGTGACTCTCTGCTTATCGTCAATCAAGTTAGAGGGATATATGAAGTCCGGAATCCAGACCTCATCCCCTACCACCAAGCAACGGTCGAGATAGCCATGACCTTCAAAGGATTCTTCCTGGAGCATGTACCTCGGTCTCAGAATCTGGAAGCCGATGCCCTAGCCAGTCTAGCCGCAGACTTAGCCCCTCCTATAAGAAGGCAGGATTCGGTAATCCTTCTTAACAGAGACTTATTCTGTGCGAAGAACAACCTTCACATAGAACGCAGCCATGCTGTGAACACAGATCTCCCCGGAAAGGACTAGAGAAGTCCCTTCATAGATTTCGTCGCATACGGAATCTTGCCGGAGGACCCCAAAGGAGCAGTGTCCATCAAGCGACGATCATTACGCTTCTATTACGATGCATCTGCACAATGCCTATATCGCCGGACCTACGACGGATTACTGTTGAGATGTCTGTCTAACGACGAAGCACAGCAGATTATCCGAGAAGCTGCGGAGCACACCAACCCGGTCCTAAGCTACAGGATCGCATCAGAAGAATGGGCTATTATTGGCCTACTATGATCACAGATGCGATACGGTATGCAAGACAATGCAGAGCCTGTCAGATTCACGCAGACTTCATACACCGACCATCTGAGCATCTGCATCCTACAGTTGCATCCTGGCCTTTCGAAGTATGGGGTATGGACGTCATTGGTCCCATTCACCCGTCTTCTTCCCGAGGTCACCAGTTCATACTGGCCATCACGGACTACTTCTCCAAATGGGCAGAGGCAATCCCTCTTGCTGAGGTAAAGGCGTCTAATGTGATCAGCTTCATCAAGCATCACGTCATTTATCTCTTCGGGGTCCCCCGAAGGATAATTCACGACAACGGGCCCCAGTTCATCAGCCAAGTGTTTCATCGATTTTGCGATAAAAATCGAATACACAATATCGCCTCTACGGCATACTATCCAGCTGCTAATGGTTTGGCGGAAGCTTTCAACAAAACCATTATCAAACTCTTGAAGAAGTTCGTCTCTTCAAACAAAAGAGATTGGAACGAAAAGCTGGGCGAATGTCTCTGGGCATACCGCACAACGGTACGAACGCCGACAGGCTGTACCCCATTCTCACTGGTATACGGGAGCGAGGCAGTTCTCCCCATTGAAATCTAGATCCCGTCGCTCAGGATAGCCGTGGCTAACGAGCTGACTCAAGAAAAAAATGACCTGTTAAGGCTTCAGGAGCTAGAAGGATTAGACGAGAAATGCCTCCAAGCTCAACAGCGCATCGCGCTCTACCAAGCACACATTTCCAGAGCTTTTAATCGTAAAGTAAAGAAAAGGGTGTTCAAAGTCGGCGAGCTAGTTTTAGCCGTAAGAAGGCCGATGATTCTTACTCACAAGAGTAAAGGCAAGTTCCAGCCCAAGTGGGAAGGCCCTTATGTGATCGAGACAACATTCTCGAACGGAGCCTACAGACTAGCCCAGCCCAATGGAGACCTATTAATGGCTCCTATCAACGGCAAATTCTTGAAGAAGTACTACGCCTAATCTCCTCCCCTCAGGAGGAATACGGCGAGATTCTCGTAATCCGACGAAACTACTTCAAAGAAGAAACTAGTATAGGCCCACAAATCAGTCATGTCCATATCACCTCTGAACTGTATTTCCTTGGAGAATCTGCCATGTCCATATCACCTCTGAACAGGCTTTCCAAGATTCTGACCATCGATTATCACCTCTGATATCGATCGTCACTTCAACTTAACACCCGTACTAAATCTAAGTACGCCAGTGGTGTTAGGTCCACAAAATCTGCTACGTCCATATTACCTCTAGCAGGGCTTGTCCTCAAACCTATTACTTGCACCTAGGTGCGCAAAAAGCAATAGGCCCACAAATCAGTCATGTCCATATCACCTCTGAACTGTATTTCCTTGGAGAATCTGCCATGTCCATATCACCTCTGAACAGGCTTTCCAAGATTCTGACCATCGATTATCACCTCTGATATCGATCGTCACTTCAACTTAACACCCGTACTAAATCTAAGTACGCCAGTGGTGTTAGGTCCACAAAATCTGCTACGTCCATATTACCTCTAGCAGGGCTTGTCCTCAAACCTATTTCTTGCACCTAGGTGCGCAAAAAAGCAATAGGCCCACAAAACAGCTATGTCCATATTACCTCTGAGCTGTAAACTCTAGTAAAGCCTATCACGTCTATCTCACCTCTGATAGTACTTTACCTACAAAACTTGGCCAAAGCACGTTCTATCATGTCCGTATGACCTCTGAATAGATGTGCCCTGCTGAAGTTTACCGAGAGTTTATCACGTCCATACTACCTCTGATACCACTCTCGCCCTAACCTGTCATTTACATTCCGAAATGATGGGTCCAAAGTTAGGAAAAAGTCTCTTTTTTATTCCCAAGAAAGAACAAAATTACATCTGGGAAAGCAAAAAGGGCAAAAGAAAAGAGAGTACATCATTTCGGCGGAGCAGTCATGTCACGGATCTGCCGCGCTAGCACGGCCATCCTCTCGTCCCTAATGACCAGAGCATCAGCACGGGCCCGCTCCAGCAGTGCCTCGTTGTCACTCGAATGGGACAGTTTGGCTATTGTCCGACGAACGCCCGCACAGGCACCTTCCGCGCGATCCAGATCCCGCCGCGCTGTGCTCAGTCGACCGGCCACCACATCCAAGCCTGCCAACGACTGGGAAGCCCACTCTTCTGCCTGAGCGAGTTTCTCCCTCAACCTGTGAATCCTCGCTACATTCCCCTCGTGTTCGGATTGGCACGTTGTCTAGAGGGCGAGGATCTCATCCACGGCGGCTTTCCTCTGAATCGCCTCCAGCTGGCGAGTTCGAAGGAGTTCCTTCAGGTCTTCCATCCGTTTGGCAAGACGCGCAGTCATAAGACCGTATCTGGTCTGGGCCTCAGCATCAAGACTGCCCTGAGCCAACCGCAAATACTCGTTAATGGGTTGTTCTAAACCATTAGCCATCGCCTCCAGGGCATCGGCTCCCCCGGAATTGCCGAACTCCCTGACAACCCCGATCAAGAACTGGGCAGTTCTCTTCAGGCGCTCAAAATCCAGACTCTTTGCCAACACCATTGATATCATCGCTTCCAAACCGGTGTAAAAGAGGCTGGTATGTTGCTCAATCAGCGCAACTAAACCCGACTGAACGCCAGGAGAGACCGCGATATCAGCGAGTCCCCCACCAGAGACGATTGCAGACGAGGTAGCCACAGCTGCCGCCTCGACGGTTGGTGCGACCAAAGGCAAGGTCACGGTGACAGGCTCATCCTCCTCTCGAGGCGACGAAACCACTCCGGGCGAGCTAGCCCCCGAAGGTGTTTCCTCCTCAGGATCAGGTGCCTCCGTATCACCACCAGGGGCCGGAGCAGAGCCGGAAGGCGGCTCAACGCTACACTCCCCGTGGGCTCCATCCCCTGAGAAGAAAGAACCCGAAAGTCAGCATCAGTACAACGATAACCTTTCTAAAAGGAGACATGAAAACGACATTTACCCGGGGCCAATGGTATATATGGTGCATCTGTAGCCGAGGCAGCTAAACCTCGCCTTAAGGACGCAATGCGAACTATCATACCTGGGGAAGGAGGTGGACCAACTGACATCGCCCGGAATTCCTCCAAGTCTCCACCAAGACGCGGTCGAGGTTCGTCAACTGGAATCTCGCTCGGCACAGCAGGAGCTTTATTCGTTGCGGGTCCAGGGAAGGATCCTCCCATCTGCCATGGCCACCTAGGCGATCTCGTTCCACTACCCGGAGCAGTAGCCACAGCAGCGACCCCTAGCGAAGATCCTCCGGCGCCGCCAACCGAAACCATAGAGGGTCCCTCTCTAAAAGGCGAGGAACCTCTAGCCAAAGACTCATCCCCGACATGGGGAGATGTAGGCCCACTCCCGGTAGCTTCAACACCAAGAATGCGGAAAGGACGAGCAACTGTCTCCTTCCTCCTCTTACGAACAGAAGCCTCCTTAGGAGCAGGCGCCCTTCGCTTCTGAGGAACTACCAAAGCCCCGCAGGCGGAGGCACTTCACACCCCGGCATCGACTCCAGGGGTTCATCCGGAGTATCAAACTCCTCACCCTCATCGGGAGAAACCGAGGGAACTTCAACTCCTCCCCCGGCAATGGGAGAGGACACCCTAAGACTTCCGCGTATGTCGAAATCGCGGTGGAAGGTGTTGATCGCCACGTAAAACTGGGCGTAAGAATGAAGGATGCGCAGCTCCGTAGAGGGGGTGACATCTGGCACGACGAAGGCTGCTCCTGTGCAACCCGTGGTGAAATACCGCCATCCTCTGGCTCCATCAATGAGCCCGCCTCTGGACCTGAAGCTGGTGACGGTATTGCCCACGTGCAGCTGGCCGTACCCAAATTGCCTGGCAAACCGACTAGGCAAATAAGGCTCGAAGAAGCAATGGTCTTCACTCCTGTACAGGAGATGGGAGGGTCTAATGCA
Organism: Iris macrosiphon; assembly: GCA_036927795.1. Lineage (NCBI taxonomy): Eukaryota > Viridiplantae > Streptophyta > Magnoliopsida > Asparagales > Iridaceae > Iris > Iris macrosiphon. The sequence goes on from JAYESA010000004.1 coordinate 249,667,407, forward strand.
GACCAGCCAATTAAAAGCCTCCGGAGAAAGATCGGTCTTCTCTCTGCCCGAGTCCTCAAGCCTCATCCCTAATTGATGGCGATCTACGGGAGGGAGAGTACAGAGGAACTTCCAGCCATGGCTGAGGTTCAATGCCAGCCGACAATCTAGAACGGTGTCCACGTTCCAGGGAGAATCCTTGTAGTTCAACAAGAAATTTCCCCCTGAGATGCTACCAGAGCCAGGAGACATCACCCGGGGATTGTGGAGAATTAACCAACCCATCAGATACAGGTATGGTAATTCCACCCTGGGAAAACTCTCACGCCGGGCTTCATCAGCAAGCAACCCATCGGTCAGAGCTCTCAAGCCCGCCTGTATACGGCACACCATGGCAGGAAGCAAGCCCAGTCTTGCCCCGAACACCAGGCGTACTGCCGGCCACAAGATGTTCCGGTGAATGCGGTCCACGGACGCAGTACCAGGCACTACTACCCGACGCAGCCATAACGAGAGGAAACCAGCCAGCTGGGCTTCCTTGGATAGAGACCTGCGACAGCGCCTCAGGTAACTACGGGCCGTAGTACCTTCGGGGTACTTTCCTACCCTCTCAACGAGGATCTGGTCCGAAGCTTTGGCCTCCTCCATAAGGCCATCCACGACCTGGGCACTAAGCACGCCCAAACAGTTCACGGGCTCATTCTTGTCCCCCGAGACTTTCTCCAACCTGGCAGCTCTAGCTCGGTGAAAGAAGAGGTAGGACATCCACTTGGTAGTGTGGGCCAAACCAGAGGGCTCGTTGTAAAAAGCGGTGCAGGCGAGATATTGGCACATCAGCTCCTGATACACATCCGCCACCCGAGGGTCCGAATCTCCCAACTCCCGGTTGGTGGGAACATACTCTTCATACGGGGTATCCCCCATCGGCAGCCTCGAGACAACCGCCATCTCATGAAGGGCCAATCCCAACTCCCCCAGTGGAGTGACAAAGGTCCCAGTGAGCGAGACGTATCGCTCCATCAGTGCCAAGAACAAATTAGGGTTGGGAGGCAACTCGACGCTCGTCGCGCTCACAGCGGCATACAGCCCAATGCCCTCTAGCTCTTGCCGAAAGCGCTTTAAGGCCCAGTTAACTAGGCTGGTCCATCGGAGGTTTGCTGGGGTGACCCACCCATTACACCGAGGATTCTCCTTGGGGTACACCCCACCTCGTCCCATGAAGCTGTTGCAGAAAGTCGACAGTTGGATCGGCTGGATCACAGAGCTGTCTTCGCTCGGGACGCCACCCGGGTATAATCCCCGGAACAACGTCACAGGACCAGAAGGACGACTGACAAACGATCCCTGGTCAGCTCCTTTCTGATGAAAGATCTTCCCCGGCTTGCCATGAAGATCGGGAGTCAACGTCCACGACATCTTTCTGGGATGAGTGGCATGGAAGAAAGCCGAGATAGGATAATCCCTCGGCATCGTCGGCAGGTACAGAACCAAGCTCTCGACAGCAAAGACCCAAGGTTCCCTCTTAGGCTTCGTCTGGGACCGCTTGTCGATCATGTCCCTGAAAAGAAAAGCCGGCTTTATGTACCGCTCTCCGTCTACATACGTCAGGGGCTCCCCATTGATCATACTCAGCAGTGCCCGCTCGCCCTGAGCCGCCAACAAAAATCCCCTTCCCTCAGGATACTGGGATCCGGAGAGGGGAAATGCCAAGTGGGACAAGTCCTCCAGGTAGTTCGAGTGCAGCATCCCGGCGGAGGAACCCATCACCTCGGTCAGCGGAGACTCACCCAGGTTAACTACAAAAGTGCAAAGAAAGTATGTCATTACAAAAATCTTGCACAAACATACAGAACCAAAGAAACGACAAACTGTGCTCTACGCCAGGATTGTACGAATTCGGTTATTATACGCCGGGAGTCCCCTCCGCAAACTTAAAATGCTTATTTTACGACATACGCCAGTTTTCGGTAGCCAGAGCTTTTACGCTCGGAACTACGAAAATATGGCGCCTTTACGCTAGCACACGAGAAATATGGGCGTAAAAGATGAAAACGCCTCCGTGCATCATCTTCCTCAGAAGAGGCTATCAGCACAGAAGGCGACCTAGCGCGGTCACGTTCAACGTGTGCGAAGGATTTTTCGTTATTCTTGTCACCCCAAAGGATCTACCTCTCAGACCGGGTGCGCTGCCCGTCGGCGGGATACTTTCGGAAGGAAGTCCACCTTGCCCGACCGAAGACTCCCTCGCTGGGGCAGTGGGAGAAAAAGAAGAACCTATGCTCTTTCCCTTAGCGGAGGAGGTTTGTTTCGTCGCCATTTCTGAAAGCTCGAAGTGCTCAGAGAAGGAATGAAGGAGAAAAGCTCGAACAATCAAGAGCTCTCGTTCGCAGAAGACGGATAAAAAGTTTCTCTCTCCAAAGCTTGGGATATATATAGAGTCCGGATCGACTCCTCGAATCCTCGGACGGACTCCTCGAGACCCTAACCAAGTCTCGCATTAATAGTCGGATATGATTGGGTGCTACGTCAACCCACTACCCTCGAAAGACGGACAGTCAGCGAATTCGAAAAATTCTTCGCGCAAGACAGTTCAGCAGTTCTACGCTAAAGGAGCTTTCTACGCTCGACAGCAACAGATCTACGATTTTACGCTCGCAAGCTACAAGTCTATGGTTTTTCTCGCCCGGATGCCTTTGTGCTCGGTAGCTTTTACGCTCGAGAGGCGACAAACCTATGGCTTTACGCTCAGCAGATACCAAATCAATGATCTCACGCTCGGTGGCGCTCAGTTTACGCTCAGAAGCAACAGATCCGCAGAACTTCACGCTCGAAGAAATTCTCTTTTCAGGAGCTACAGATCCACAAGTCCTACGCTAAAGGAGCTTTCTACACTCAACAGCAACGATTCTACGGCTTTACGTTCAAAGCAGCTATAAGTCTATGGTTTTTCTCGCCCGGATGCCTTTGTGCTCGGTAGCTTTTACGCTCGAGAGGCGACAAACCTACGACTTCACGCTCAAGAACCACAAGTCTACGACTCCACGCTCGACGGTGTTTTACGCCCAGACGCTACAGACTGAGGATTTCGCACTCCGCGACTTTCCGCTTATCCAAAACAGTCCCCGACCCGGTCAAGTGCAAAGAGTTCACACAGAAGATACTCGTCCTTGACCCCAAGTACCCGAAACGGACAGAGTACAACCATTAAGAAATTACTCTTTTCGGGTCCCAAATTGGAGGTTCATCCGGACTCCAGTCTGAACATCTCGTCTGTCAAAATGACAAAAGCTCAGCCAGAATCCTCGACCCTGTTTCAAGGGAGTTCCGAGAGATCATTCTTGAAGACGAAGACTGAACAAAGTTCTGCTCATCAGAAGCAGCAGTTCAGAACTCTACGCGGTTCCTTAGTCCTAGCAACAGGACAGTTCTAAGTGTTCAAAATGCTAAAGCAGCGCTCTATGCACTATCCGCTGCACGTAAAGAACAGGACAGAACCTAGTACTCTCTATACAGAGTCGCGTAAAGTATCAGACGTGTCGAAGCTGCACACATTCAGACTTCACAGCAACGTATGGCAAGTGATCATATGAAGAAAAGACGACTTTATTGAAGATTAAAAATTATGATTACATATGAGGAAAATCCTGTCTAAAGGGGTTTTTCTTCATTTTCGTGATTACATATGAGGGAAATCCCTTCTACAAAAGGGTTTCCTCATTGTCGTCGGAAGATCGCCCAGAAGCTGTCCTGACAGATTCTCGTGCCGGTGCCGGTCTTCCTCTTCCTCCATGGCTGTTCATGACCACCACAGTCATGAACAAGAAGATCCTCCATTCGCCATGGCCGATCCAGTTGGGGTTTCTTCAAACCCAACCCAATCAGGACGACAGATTACGGTTTGTCCGATCTCGTCCACAGGGGTCTCAGGAAGAAATAAACAGCCTACGAGCTGTGTGGTCTAATACGACCCTTCCTCTCCCCTGGTGCAACGCCATACAAAGTTGCTGATTATCCCGAGCAAGGGAGGCTAAGATATCCTTCCAGATCCATCGCTGCAGTGGACACTTGCTCGAAGACGCCGTCTTTTTCGGCTCCCAACATGCTGGAAGAACATGACCTCCTTCTTCCTCAGATCGACCCGACGAACTCCGGCGATCATTTTAGCATGGTGATGGGAATATGGGGAAACAGGTTAACCCCCCCCCCCCGCCTTTTTATAGGCAAAAGAGATCACAGCGGTCCCCAATAAATCTGCCATAAAGGCCGCACCGACCGTTTCAACGCTCCATTCAGAAACGTTTCGAGTCACGAGGGGCCATTCATGCTTCATTCAAAGCATTTCAAATTCCAAGGAATTTAAAAGCTTTGAAGGGGGTCTTGTAGAAGCATGAAAAATACGCTGGCGAAAGCTACGCGGCATATTAATACAGAGCAGCGCAAGCAAAGGCCTTCAGTGCCATCAGGCGTAAGAGCTCAAGGGTGCAGCGCGTCCAAAATCGCTTCGGCGTAGACGGGACCCCCCCATCGCCTCCAGGGCGTAAAAAACTCAGCCGCTCTCAAAGCAGCGTTAAAATAGCGTACGATGAACGCTTCGTCTTCCCTGAAATGAACCTGTCAAGTCACGCAGTGAACCTGGCCTCTGACTCCTGACAAAAAGTGCTGCACGGCGACCCAAACGACGGCTAAAAACAGGCACAGACCCCTCGGGACGCACACCACAGTATGATGGCGGATCCCTGCATTTAATGCAGAGGATTGGGTTAAGATACCACAGAACCGTCGTTTACTGACGTCCCCTCAGCATAAACTGCTCTTTTGCATACAGAGGGATACGCTGCATTATTTTACACAGGCAGGCATAAGCCGGTTTACGCTCCGCAGTAGACAAACCGCCTGCCACGTCAAAAGCTGCACATCGTACGGGGCTCGAGGCACGTCTCTACGTCTAATTGCACGGAGCGGTGACAGGTTCAGTCAAGGCACGTCTCTGCAACGGATGCACAGAAGGGCTGCAGACCTTCGAAACACGTCTTCGCATTTAATGCACAGGATGATGGCAAATCTCTGTAGAAGATTTGATTACATCTTCGAAAGCCGTGATTCCGGCTAAGACGTCCCCGTCAGCACTCGGGCACGGTACGCAGCGGCTTCTACGCCCATTCAAGACCTGTGCCCCTTCGGCTCTCAACGCCTCTCCGGCTTCAACGCCTCTCCGGCTCCTATGCCTCTCCGGCTTTCAACGCCTCTCCGGCTCCTACGCCTATCCGGCTTCAACGCCTCTCCGGCTCCTACGCCTACCCGGCTTCAACGCCTCTCCGGCTTCTATGCCTATCCGGCTTCAACGCCTCTCCGGCTTCAACGCCTATCCGGCTTCTACGCCTATTCGGCTTCTATGCCTATCTGGCCTCTGTGCCAGGGTGACAGTCATTTGGCTTCTACGCCAACCGTTTCTACACACGGGATACCTACCTGCGTGGCTCTTACGCTGTGATCTTCGTAGCAATAGTACGCGTTGTGTTCCCTTAGTTGGACCCGCGTCATACGCTCATTCAAAAGATCATCCATACGCAGGCATTGGTTACTTTAACCGTTGTGTAAAAGGGTATTGTACTTCCCACTCCTCGGTTTTTACACCAACGGAGTGGTCGCTGTCACCAAAACTCTATAAATAGAGACCCCTATCAATGGGGAAAAAAAAAGGCGAAGAAAGAATTATCATCCCGGAGAAAAGAATTATCATCCAGGAGAGAATTATCGTCCAAGGAGAGAGAGAGAGAAAGAGAGAGGGAGAGAGAGAGAGAGAGAGAGAGCCCGGAGTGCAGGCAAAGAGCAGGGATCGACGACCTTGGCCTCGTGCGTCCAACCTCTTCTGCAACCTTCGAAGCCGCTACCTGTCTTCCACGTCACTTCTTCAACATCGTGTGGTCCAAGGGCTAAAATGATCGACCGCAGATCAGACACCTATAGCAATTTATACCCAGATTAAATAAATTGTACTCCCACATCCTCGTATAGGATTACATTGTACAAGTTTGTTTGTAAACAGAAGGGCGCGGGTTTCGCATAAACCCCGTCATTGAAATACAATTTCATTCCTTTCGTTTAATACCACAAACAGTGTCACAGGCATAAAATGTTATGTAATGAACAAGTAACATGAACTTAACTTATTCACACTTATCATCCGTCCTTCCCTGCCAAAAGAATACATTGGCGATATTCAAAATACATAATGAATCAATAGATGTATACTCAAGTGTCAAGAACGTGTCTTAGCAAAATATGTATTAGGCTCAATAAACTTGTGGTGTGTCGTGCATCCATTATCTTGTTCCACTAATGATCTGCACGCGGATTGCCGCTAGCAAGCCGACTTAATCTATATGAGGGTCACTAGCACCACAAGTCATTTTGGACTTTTAGTATGACAAGTACTCCGAGTATAAGCGTGAACTATCTGGGGAGTCCCGAATAGCTGGCATTATGATGCATCCTTCGGGGGGGGGGAGGGGGTCAAACCGCACGCCAAAGGTCCCGCAATACCAACGTTCCTCCTAGGCTGACACGATCTCAGTGCTCCGGAATTCATTCGAGGAACGCAAACCTTGTGCACAAGTTGTCTGCGGCCATGCAAGTCTCTTTTTTCTTCAAACTTCACCATACATCCTCATAAGCATTACGTTTATCTTAACTTTTCATCTCTATGCAGCTCCCAATCTAGGGATTGTCTCAGCAATCCAACGGTCCCGAATACTTTCTATGTGTCTATCTCCAAATTCCAGAAATGACTAATTGTAGTCTTCCTGTAAAAGATAACGATGTTATGATCCTTCTCTAAATTCCAAAGTGATAGCCATTATATCTAGTAATAGAAAGAACATTTTATGTGGTACTCCAAAAATAGTGACATAATCAAAGTTACAAATATTGCAACAGTATGAAATTAAGTGCTATAGCAGTATGTGAGATAGTCTACTTGATACTATAAACAATTCTACTTGCATAAGTCTAAGGAGCACTGAGAGGGTTCAATTCCAACATCATGTTAAGGTTTCATATCTATACGAACTGATAAGGAGTGAGATTATTTCCTTAGCTATGTGGGTTCATCCCTTGGCATGCATCAAGTTATTGCCTAGCGAACTAGAAGATAATGTCCATTTTATTAAGTGTGAATGTTAGACAGAGACGGGTTCACCGAATTCACCCACCTGAACGAGAACTTATCTCGACCGAACGGGAATCCGAGCAAGCCACTACATAAGCCAAGTCCGAATATCATTGTGTCATTTTAATCATCTCGCTGAGCTGAGCGGAACGAGACGTTACACACACTCTCTCCTAAAAATAGACTTTAAATATAAAATTAAATAGACTAAATAGACTTACAATACTTAACCTTATTCAATAAAGATACAAATATGTTCCTTCTCTCAAGATGAACAATATCAGGACCGGGCCGGATAGTAAGCAAAAAAGAATGAACATCATCCGGAAAGAAAGAAAGACAAAAAAATAAAATACCAAGCATCCTCCTGCATATGATTTCTCTCTGCATGTGTTAGATGTCCGAACTGTATGTTACTTATGCCAAAATTTTGCATCATGCTTTTTATTAAGACCCTTGATAAAAGCACTAAAAAAAAATTTACGACTGATCCAATTTTTTTTTAAAATTTTTCACTTAAAAATGTATTCATGACTAGTCCAAATATTTATTAGGAGTGTAAAAATTTTGACAGTCCTTCAAATATATTTGACTGTCAAAATTTTGACAGTTATAAATAAAGTATGCAGTTCAATGGACTGTCAAAATTTTAACAATCTAACTTATTAGAAGGACTGTCAAAATTCTAACAGTTCTAATAAATATTTGGACTAGTTCTGAGTAATTTTTTGAGTGAAAAATTTATAAAAAATATTGGATCTGTCTTGAAAGTTTTTTTTAGTGCCTTTATACACGGCCTTTATTAAAGATCATATTGTTTCTTTTACAGCGAGCGTACGTAGGCGACCTAATACTTCTCTCTAATATACGTAGATGCAACATGTTTGACGAATAAGGGTATAAGTGCAATATTGACAAATAAGTAAAACTATAGAAGATTATGTCAAACTCAACTTTCGCACAATAGGCTCAATAATTTTGGATTTTTCATGCAAGTAAAGTTTCCACTTAGAACTAGCCAACATTGAAAGTCAAGAGTTACTGCCAAAAACTCTCATCTCCATGATTCATTCCACCATGAACTAATCAACTGTCTTGTCCCTCAACATTCTATATCCTCAACATTCTATATCAACAGGAAGTACCAAGTTTGGCAGTCCTACAAAAATAATATTTTAATGTTTTGATACAACCATTATATAACAAATAGTACTCAACTGAAAGTATATATATATATATATATATATATATATATATATATATATATATATATAAAATTTATGAAAAAAAATAGAGAACCCAAACTTTGATAGGTCATCTGTAGCAAAGTTTTACTTATCCTACAAGCACTTCACAACAGAAGTTAAAAACAAATAGTGGCCAGGAACTTGGAAGTAGTCTGTTAGAGCATGAACTCGTAAGTAGTCTATTAGAGCATTCTTAGTAGATGGTGTTCAAAATTGTATCTTGAGATCCAAAAGTTTTTTAAAAAGTTGTTAAATTACAACTTGATATCCTCAACTATTGAAGTTTTTTAATTTGATATTCGAAATTTTGATAGACATTAACTTAATATTCTCTTCTCATTTTTGATCTAATCGTGCTAATAAAAAAGAAAAATGACACAATTATCCCCCCCCCCTTCTCCTCCCCCCTCTTTCTCCGGCGCCGACAGCCGGGAGGGTAGGGGGGAGGACGCAACAGCAAGCAGCAGCAGTTAGCAGCGGCGACAACCGCCAACGGGAGGCACGCGGCGGAGAGCGGCAACGGCAGCAGCCGCAGGCAGTTAGGGCGCGTGCCAGGAAGGAGGTACGGCGGGGAGGGGTGGGGGAGGCAGCAATGGGAGGGAGAGTGGGGGAAGAAGACGGGGATAGTTTGGTCAAAAAAAAATTAACGAAATTTTTTACAATGGACAAACAGAGGGTATCAAATTAAAAATATTAATTGAGATAGGGCATTAAGTTAATACCTATCAAAGTTCAGGGTATCAAGTTAAAAATTTTAAATATTTGAGGGTATCTAGTTGTAACTTAGCAAAAGGTAAATGTAGAATAAGTTGGATTTGTATAAGAATAGTATAAAATGATAAAATGACCTTTGGTCCCAAAGATTGTGTGGTCAAAATTTAATGTGAAAAAAAACATAATGTAAATTTAGAATCTGAAAATTGGGGCTCCACTGAGACCTACTATTCTACAAAATGAATTCCTAGATTATGAATCTAAAAATTCTCAGGCCCAACATATATCCTATGTGGGTGGTTGGACCTGAGAATCTAGAAATTGGAACTTGGGATGGTCTTACTATTAAGCCAAATGAGTTTCTAAATTCTGAATATAGAATCTAGATTCTGGAACGATGCTCTTATTAGCATATTCTATGTGACAAGAACACAAGATCTTTCAAAATATATATATATATATATATATATATATATATATATATATATATATATATATATAAAAGAAAAGTTCAGCTTCAAAATAAAACTTTTATTTCCAAATATATTCTTACATATATTTGCTAATCAAAAGTATTCAATAAAGTCAATAGGAAAATCTAAGGCAATTACGGAACCTGACTTTTGATCTTCCTAAATAGTTTTGCATATAAATATAAAATAATAAATAATTTAATAATAATTTAAAATAATTAAGATAATTGTATTTTAGTTTTTTTAATAAAGATTAGCATAATTATAATAATTATCTTTTAGTCTTCCTAATAATAATCTATTAAAATACATACAATACACATGCGCTATAGTGTCTATACACATGCACTATAGTGTCTTGATGCATGTAGAAGTTATTAGAAGAGTTCCATCAAAAATGATGTTATATATATATATATATATATATATTAGTAGTATGGTCTGGCGAGTTTCCGCGTAGAATCAATTATTGCTATGCTCTTCTTCTATCTGCGCCACCCCTCCCCCCCCCCCCCCCCCCCCCCCCCCCGGCCCCTTCTTTCCTCAAAAATCAACACCATGACTTGAAACTACTAAACTGGTTTAATTCATTAATACGTCCCCATCACTTACAAAGAATACATCCACAGTTCCTAGAATGTGTGTTTACATCCATTAACTCCAGTTCCTAGCATTTGTCAGTTTTTGCATTGTAACACCCCGTTCCGCTCTAGCGGACTGCCGTTTCAAACGGCAATAGTGCAACTGTCCCGACCCACTTTGCCTCAAACGAGAAGAAAATGATATCCAGACTTGTTGTCACGACCCGCACCCGGAAAATCGGGCATGAGTCGTGGGTACGTCCAGCCTACGCCGCAGCATCGGCGGTAGAACGCTGTCTAGGTCAACTATCTAGATAATAATCTCACACAAAAATCGGGCATGACCTCTCCAAAAGGAGGGCAACCACACAAACAATATAAACCTGTCAAGATCTCAACTCCAAACGGAGGAGCAATATCAAATGATAATCACAATATACTCAATCACGAATCTAAGCACGATAAGATATCAAGGGAGTCTAACAACTAAAAAGTCTAACCAACAACAACTACTACAACAACCACAACATCAAATAATAATACAACAATATCCAAAATAATATACAAACAAGGTCTCAATCTAAAACCGGAGACAAATCCGGTGCTAAAAGCTAATAAAAACAGCAACAAAGTCCCAGTGATCCCGGCTACCAACCCGAAAATCACCCATAAACTAGAGGATCCCTGTCTGCACCGTCGACAGGCTCAGGTCCATAAAACGTCGGACACCACTCCTCCGGATACTCTGAAAAATATGTCCAGTCAGGACTGGAGCAAGTACATCTCTAACAGCAGTTCCATTTAAATGATAAAAACTATAAAACAGTTATAGCAAGTAGCAAGAAGAATGAAGCAAGTATGAAACAAGAAATATATATAAATCACTGGTGCATAAAGGTAAAGATGCATGGATATCAGAGCAAGATAGTAATAACTGCAAGATACAGGAAATCTAAGCTAAGATCAAGTCCGTGCACAAGAACGTGTAGTGAGTCCAGCATGAAAAACATGTAGTGAGTCAAGTCCAGAAATATGTAAGTGAGACAAGTCAAGAAATGCATGAGAGTCCAGACTATAAAGAATGAACTCGGTGTCTTTGAAATACTTGTTTCGACATGTAAACGGCTAGGGGTAAGTACGGCTCACCGCGCACTGGTGTGCGCGGCTGCTATCATTCCAGATTAGACCAGAGGGAGTGATTCCTGATGATGCCAGATAGGAATGTTTACATGTCTACTCGAGTATTTCTCCGCCCCGACTAATACAAGTGGATCCAAGACCCGACACGCAAATCAAGATGAGTCCAGCCTGAACATGAATGATGCCTGTAGGTGATGCCAGTAGTGATTCCAGAATAGAGGCCAGAAACATAAAATGTACGTGTCGCAAGTAAATGAATCCAGAAATATCAATCAGTGTTCCGTGTTGTGCCAGAATAATCAGATGATACTATACTAGAAGCTGAATCATAATAATCATCAAATAATGAAAACTATCAGAGAATGTACTCGCCTGACGTCCTGAGCAACTGGCGATCCGAACCGGTGTCGCAAGGACCTATGCGAAAAGCAAGGTTAAACAGGGTTCTAATGAGTTAAACAGATATAAAATAACTAAAAATAGGCTTCTAGGGTCGTTCTAGGTCAAACGGGTCAAACCGGTGAAATCTGGGTCAAAAAGTCAACTCTGGGTCCAAAAAGTCAACTCTAGGTCAAAACTAGGTCAAAAGTTGACTTTGGCGGTCAACCGAGTCAACTACGGTCAAGTCTGGGTCAAACTAGGGTGCTCCTGAAATTCTAGGTCAAACCGAGCTCATTAAGCTAGAAAACTCACAAACTCACCTCCTTGAGATACCGGGATACCCTCGGTATCCGATACCTCAACCTACGCTATATACCCCGCCTATACCCTCTAAAACCTATGCTAGCACGCGTAAATATATACACATAAGCATATAAAAATCACTCCAAGATATTTCCTAGGCTAATGCTCAAAAACCCCGCTCGAAACCCAATACCTTGGTTATCTTAAGGTATTGAAATACCTCGGTATCTCAAGGTATTGAGATACCGCTCTAAACTCAACCCGACTACCCCTCTAGCTAGCTAACTATGCATAAACATACATATCTAGCTATAATCTAGGCTAAAATATATATATCTAATACATATAGGCATATACCTATATATCTACATACATATATATAAATATACATATCCACAAACCCATATACATATTACCTTACCTTACCTATACGTATATATTATCTTATACCTAGATATCTAACTATCTATCTAGCTATGTATATATCTATATATGAATCTATGCATATAGTATAGATATAGATATCTAACTATATCTAACTATCTACCTATCCATCAATCTATCTAGTTATCTATATATATCTACCTATTAGTCTATCTATCTATTACGTATCTATCTAACTACCTATTATCCATCTATCTACCATATATCTATTTATCTATCTATGCATCTATCTAACTACTTAGCTATCTAATATCTAGCTATCTATGTATTAATCTATCTACCTATCAATCTATATATCTACTAATCTATCTATCTATATATATATATATATATATATATATATATATATATATATATATATATATATATATATATATATATCACACTAGCTAGCTGCTACCTGGAGCTGCTGGAGCTTGCCTGGGTTTGCAATTGCTGCTGCTGCTGCTGCATATACTGCTACTGCTGCTGCTGCGCTTCGCATTGCTGCTGCTACTGCTCTTGGCTGCTGCTGCTGCCCCTTGCTACTGCTGTTGTTGGGGGCAGCAGCTGCTGCTGCTACTGTGAAGTCTGGAACCCCCCCCCCCCCCCCCCTTCCTCACACACACTACCATAAACACTTACATATATCACTCTATATATATATATATACACATACATCTACACTCATATATTTATATACATATACAACTAGATATATCTATATATATATACACTTATATATAATCTAACACACTAACTAACACACACACCTACACACTCACAAACACACTAATACACACACTCACACACAATATATACATAGCTATATACATATATATAAATACCTATATTAATATATATAAGCACACATAAAAATATATATATACACCTCAATACACACACAAACACTCCTACATATATATAAATATATATACATATATACACACTCACTCAAACTCATATATATATATATATATATATATATATAGGCACTCACTCACACTCACACACTCTCACCTACGCACTAGCACACACTCACACAAACACTCACTAACACGCTCACAAACACATAACCACACATATATATATAAATATATATATAAAAACACACACACACAATATATATATACACATATATATAAACAAACACAACACAACGCACACCACGCCCACAACGCCCACCAACGCACGCCCAACGACCCCGACACGCCCAAACACCTAAAAATATATAAAATATAACCCGAGAACTCTAGCACACACTCTCCGATACTAACCCAACGCGCGCACAAGCCCGAAACGAGGAACCCAAGTCGAAATGGCCGTTCGGTCATTTCGACGAACACGTGGTGCGCGGCTCGGAAAATCTCCTGAAACGCACACCAAACGAACTCGAAATCGGCCCAAAATTTACCCACGCGCTCTACACGATGTCTAGATCCTAGAAAATGCGCTCCCGCGTCGATTCTAGGCCCGTGGCGGAAACGCACACGCACTTAGAATCGGCGACGACGAAAAGCCCCAATTTTGCCCGAAACGCCCGTTTCTCCGCGACACGGCTTTCCGTGTCCGAACGGAGACACGCACTCACCCTCAAGACACCCGACAACGTCTACCTAGGTCCGTCTAACCTAGGGCATCACCCAAAATTGGGCCAAATTCGGATTTTACCCGAAATTGACACAAAACCTAGTGTTAAAGTCTCCAAACACTACACAACTAGTTCCAACTTCCTCCCACGGGTAGCCTAAGGGTCTAGGAAGGTTCTAAAATATTAATTACACTATATAAAAATAATTACTAGGGGAAAAATTAGGGTTTACCTCTTGGGAGTTGGAATCCCAAGCCAAAGTCTCAAAAATGCTCCAAATCCTCCAATCCAAGCTTCCAAGCCTCAAATCCAAGCTCCAACACCAAATCTAGGCTCTACCCACTTAGGTTGGGGAAGAATGTAGGGTTAGGGTTAGCTTAAGGAAGAAGGAATGAAAGAAAGAAAGAAGAAAAGTGAAGAGAAGCTTACTTGGAAGAAGAAGGAAGAAGAAAGGAGAAGTGGAGAAGAAGAAATGAAGAAGAAGAAGAAGAAGTGGAATGATAAAGAGGGAGAGGGCTGCTGGTTTCCACGGTTGGGAGGGGTAGGTAGGGGCCGGCCACTTATAAAAATGGGTTCACACAAGTTTCCAAGTTCCCAAAACACCCCTACTCACTCGGTTTTGGGTTCCGGGTTCCAAATGCGCTCAAACTAGCTCCAAATCTCTCCAACTAACCTCCTAAAAATAAAATAATAAATCTAAGCCCCAAAATAATTCTCACAAGGGTGTGGGCTGGGTCGGACATGGGTCCACTAGGGTCTGACATGGGTCCAGGCTAGCCAAAATCCTAAAACAATCAAAATAAAAATAATAAAAAATAATGCAATCACTAATTCAATATAAATACAATTAATTATAAATAATACACAATTAACCCAAATTAAAATAAAAAAAAATACCCGGCTCTGGAAATGGGGTGGTGACACTTGTCCCTACAGGAATCCGGCTTTGGCTTTCAGAGGCTCGCTTGACGTATCGCTCTACCGAGGCGAATCATCGCTAAGGTGGGTGGCTACGGTGAACTTGTCTTTGCTTAGCCAGCACACATAAAATCTGGAATGTTCATGCTAGTCGCTAGGTGAATAACCCCCTGCATGCTAATAAATCCAACGCACCTAGCTAAGAGAATAATCCTAACTTGTATTGCTATGCTAGAACATGGAAAATGAAATACTGCTTATATATGTTCAAACCCTCGCATGCTAAGTCCCTAACGGTTTCATCTCTCGGCTTACCTTCGGGCCCGGGCAAACGTGTTGCCTATGTTCCTTAGAAACGCATGCTTGTCTGCTTGTATATTGCCATGTTTTCATCCAAACCCCGGAAGACTACTACGTAGTCGTTCCGTGCCTGAATGAACCTGCAAGTATCCGAGACCATTGGGTCGCCAAGGCAATCCCCGAACCAGGGGCACGCATCAGGGTAACGAATACTGAACGTGAATCCTTTAACGTGACAACTGAATGATAATCACATCAAGTTTATATCTGAACGAGAATCACGTCACGTAACGAACGAATCGCAGCTCTTGGAGCAAACGCTCGTTCAGATTACGAATCATGGATTATCATTCAAGTTGTGGATTTGAAACTGACCCTGACCTGCATGTCGCGGACAACTTATAAAAAGGTGATCATCGGATCTTGTTCCACGGGCGGTCACCGGGGCACTGGGACCGATCCGATCCGGATGGAACTTCACGATAGTCTCATGTGCGGACAGGATGGTCTGCAGCCAACAACGAATCTTTGTTGCTTTCCATCCTTGTTCAAAGACTAAACGGTCCTTTATGGCTATGCCAGCGACTAACGTTCATATAGATAAGTCATCCTCGCTTAGCGGCTATCCGCGTGCGAGTCATTGCATCACATCAATAAACGACTAAACACATGAACGATCATGTTAAAATGACCCTCATGTTTGCATATGCTATGCCTCCTGAATGTTATACTTGTCGTGCTTGAATTAACGATGTTTACCTCAATATTTTCCTTGGACAGGGAAGGAGATGGTAAGTTGGTAAGTCTCGCCGTGTTTCCTCTCATGTTGCACGGCGCACTGCCACACGGGTTAGGCTATTCAATATTTGCATAAAACTGATCCTAAGGCAAATAGAAAGACAACTTAATAGTTGTGCACGAAACATGTATTACGTGTTTGGATTTGTCGAGCGGGCGAGTAGCTTCCCCACCAGTGCATTCAATGTACTGATAATCCACCAGTTTGTATGCAGGGTGCGGGAGAACCTAGTTCGGTGCGGATGCCTCCTTCGTGCGTGCTAAGGTGTGAAGATCACCCCGAAGCAATGGTGCATCCGGTACTGAAGCACATATACAAGACATAATGTTGGAGCATCGCCGAACATCGCCTGTACAATCATTCCACAGTTGTAGCCACTTGGCACGCTTTTACTGTTTCAGAGAGAGAGGCTTGAGCGACTTGTAATCTCGGCTATATGCCGCCTGTAACACAAGTTTATATCAATAAAAGAGCTTGCTTTACTTCAACTTGTGTTTCTATGCTTCCGCTATATTGTCAACTCAGTGAACCTGTTACCGATCGCCTATGCGTTCATGACTCCGCTGCACTCGGACAATCTGTGTGACTCTGTGGCTTAGAACTCTTGCCGCCAGCCAATGAACCATGGCCTTGCACAGGCGTGGCTCACGCTCGTGCGGCATCACGCCCGGATGGGTCAAGCGATCATTCCGTGGGAGCGCTGGCGAGGGTGATTCCCGCCTAGCGGGAACGGCCGATTTGCCTGCGGAAGATCGGGGTATGACATGCATGAACCGACTGATCGGTGAGACTTCAGAAAATTATGATTCATATTCCTGCTTGCCATTCTATACTGGTCTCGTTGTATTTCCAAATATATCAGAAAGATCAAAGAAAAGAGGAAAAATTCTACTGGGCACAGATATCTCTGTTGTCTATCATCCATGCATTGCACCATAAAGAACAATGGAGTACAATTTTGCTACAGCAAATACACTACAGGCCATTCCAAGAAAATCTTCACCACATCAACTCCAGTTGCCTTGCCAATACCAGGCAGCACTTGTGTTAAAAACACAAACATCAAATAATAGTACAAACCACCACGCTTTAATCTCTTTAATGACCGAAAACCTTACAAACATTCAATAATTTCGGTCAACAGAAATGACATTTGGGTACGACCAATGCCGAATGATGATGGGTTGGGAATCGGATAGGTTTGGCTCGAATTACAAAACACAGATGATAAAGGTCAATCTCCACTTGCACAACCCCTGCAGCCACAGTGAACACATTCTATGACTTTCTCTTCTCTCAGGTGTTTGGGGACACGACAGACACAAGTGGTTGCAAAGTTGTGATCTCGCATCTGGATGCACCGGAGGCAGCAAAGGCGCTCATAACCTGACTGCAAAAGCTCAGCATGAAGTTACAAAATTAGATAACAAATATTAAACGGTCAAGCTTTAAGTAAAAAATGCAAATGTCAAGAAAAGAGGTCTACAAGAAGACAGTGGGGGAAACTGTGCAACAGACTCTTAAACTTGAAAAAAAAAATAGTATCAGTCTTGTTTATCAGTAAAGCCTATAAAAAAAAGGTGCAATATGAAAAGATCCCAATCGGGGATGTAATATAAAAAGACATGAAGAATCCATTCGAAAACTGGTCTGGTTCTTATACCGAAAATTGATGGTACCTTTCATCTCCTTTCACTCAGTTCCTCAAGGGAATAAAGAACAAATATGTCAAACAAGAACAATGCCCTTTGTCAGCATAACACACATCATAACGTACCTTTCCGCTACAAGTTCGTGATGACAAGAGTTGAAGTGTTTGTTGTTGTTCTTGGCCCTTTGTCAGCATTACACACATCATAACCTACCTTCCACTATAAGCTCATGATGACAAACAATTTTGCGCTCTTCATCAGTATAGAAGTGTTTTGTGTTGTTGTTCTTGGCCCTTTGTCAGCATAACACACGTCATAACCTACCTACGACTATAAGCTCATGATGACACAATTTTGCGCTCTTCATCAGTATAGAAACCTGGTTTGAGTTGAAGTGTTTGTGTTGTTCTTGGCCCTTTGTCAGCATAACACACAACATAACCTACCTTCCACTGTAAGCTCACGATGACGAACAATTTTGCACTCCTCGTGATTCAGTATAGAAACCAAGTTTGAGTTGAAGGGTTTGTTGGTGGTTGTTCTCTCTTACATTATGAGTAATGTATTTGATATATGAAAAAGTGTATTATTTTTTGAGAAAAAAAATTCAGAGAGCCTTCAACTCAAACTTGGTTTCACAGATCCAGCCAACACGATGGTTGGACTTGAAAGTCTTAAAATGTATATTTTCTGAGGATCCATTTCATAGAGATCCAATAAAGCTCTACACTAGAAATTGGTTACCTAACACAACCCTGCTTTATTTAGACTTGGTAGCGGCAGCGAAAAATAAGACATGGGACAGTTCTTGAGTTAATGTCTTCCAAGCTTAAAATCCATATGGCCCTTGGCCCTTGATAATGGCTTACATGGGTCCTTCTCGAAACCAGTGCAATGAACCCTGTATGCAAAGATAACCTCCCAAACCTATATACAGTGAAGAAAACCATCCTAGATCAAATTTCCTCGAGCCCATGATGCAGATAATGCATAATGACATATCATAATTTCCAACAACAACAAACAATAGCAACAAAGCCTTTATCTCAATTTTTTGTGGTCGGCTATTTGAATTGCTTTAAATCTTAATTGTTCCAGATACGTCTCCTGTTACACCTTTTACAATATACACTTAGCATCATTGCTTTTGACATTTCCCCCTCTTCCTGGCCAATATATAAAAACTTTTGGAGTTAAAGCACGGCCAACTAGCAAAAGGTGGTTCTATCAAATGGAAGTATGATCCAAATACCTTTGACTTGTCTTCAATTCAGGGCCAAGAAAACTAAGCCCATTTGAAGAGATTCCTTCGACATTCTACCCTATTAGACGACTCCTAAGTGATCTAGTGACACATCCTTCTTCACAAGTCTTTATACTTACCTCTTCACGGATATGGTGTCGGCCTTGGTATTTTTGGAGAGAGACAATCTCCTATATGAGAGAAGGACTTACTACTTCTAGGAAAAAGACTTCTAAGATAAGTTCGTGGAATCAAGTAGGAGAAGAAATAAATAATAGAACTAATACAAGTCAATACTAGTATCACTCAGATTCATTGACTGTTGACCACGTAAATCTTCTCTTTTTCTCGTATATACATTATTGTACAAACTCGTGTAGCCACAGCCAGCCCAATGATAAGCACATAATACACCGTGAATAGTCCTAGCTTAGCTGCTGTAACATTAAAATTTTGGTGACTGTACCCAACTCCTATGATTACCATGTAACTTTATATTTATGATTACTTTGAACGAAAAGAAAGATAACTGTATAATCACTGTGAAAAAAGAAGGGGAAAAAAAACTTCTAAGGCATGATTTAGAAATGAAGGAAGGACAAACGTCTTCTTCTCCGTAACAAAAAATTGTATATGAGGTCCCAAAGAAAATTTTGTTGCATGATAAGCCCAACATCCATATTCAAATCTGTATAACTCTAGATGGATGACAATGAGTGGCAATTTAATGGCAGGGAAGTAAGGTCTTAAAAGCACAAATTAAAATGAAGTTGCCTGCAGTGTAAGGTACATGAATTTGTGCTACAATCCATGCCCCAAATGTTGGGAACATAAGCTAGTCAATAGCTTAAAAGGAATGTATTATCACTATTCTATAGGGTGTTAAAAGCAAAAGAAGTTGCCTGCAGAGTAAGGCACATGAATTTGTGCTACGTTCCATGAACCTAATGTTTGGAACATAAGATAGCCAATAGCTTAAAAAGAACGGATTATCAGTAAATATTCTATCTTAAGCAGGAATCTTCTTGGAAAACTCAAAATTATAATAGCACTATCAACACTTCCTACAATAAGGTCCCTATACATTATTATAACCACAGGTCAGCCGAAAAGACTACACACCAAAAGGAGTTTCGGACAGTAGGCCAAGGATGAACAAATGATGGTAATCATGCAATAACCCATCATTGCATTTAACTAATTAATAATCTCTACTCTAATAGAGATATTTTAGAAATATAATATTCAATTCCAATAGCAGCTCTAGGGAAATGAGGGGGGAGAGATGGACAAGAGATACCTAGAAGTAATAGTTACTGTTATTTAGGATCCCATTCATCATGACTGAAAAAATTAGGATGATGTGCAAGACTGTTGAATGGAGAAGTACTTTAGAGCACTAGTTTATGATTTGTGGGATACAATTGAAGTAGCCATGCTCTATGGATAGAAGTGTTGGATAATTAAGAAACATGTCCAAAAACTAGTCAATATGAGATTACTAAGATTGATGAGTGGAAATACATAAAGAGATATATTGCACGAACTCAGAAAATAGTGGCAATACATAAAGAGCTATATTGCCCGGACACAGAAAATGGTGTTTGTATCATCATCGTGTTTGTATCTGTAACTTGTACGTACCAGTATCAGTGTAAACATATCTTGTTTGTACCCGTATCAATGTCTTTATTTGTGCAGAACATGTGAATACCTAGTAGCTGCTTGAAAATGTACATATCCCGTATATATATCGTGTCTTTGTTACCATTTGTATCTATTATTCATACACCATAGATTAAAAGATAGGATAAAAATGAGTGTATTAGTGGAAAGTTGGAGGCAATGCCAATTGAGGATGAGATGAGAGAAAATCGTCTTATGTGGCTTTGACACTTGCAATGCAGACTAATTGAAGCTCCCATAAGGAGGAGCAATAAAATAGTGGTTAATGGAGTCACTAGGACCAGAGGCATGACTAAACGAACATGAATTGAAGTTCAAAAGCATACGTGGTTTTTGTCTGTATTACAGGGAAGCTGAATGGAAGAAGATGAAGAAGATTCAATGAACGGCCCCAAAATTTGGCATAAAGGCTCTTTTGTTGTTGTAATTTAATGGATAGCTCTGCATTCGTATAATAAGGTCCGTAGTTCTGACAACCGATTGCAATAAGAGCTCTCCTGCTAGTTCTTAACAATAATTAATTGCAAATAACCCCCAAACACTAATAGCGAAAAATCCCAAAGGACTATCTCTATGCGGTTACACATGTCAATTGGCCGATAAATTGATTAAAAGAATGGTACCAGTTATTGTCAAACCCCAAATTATTTATACATAATTAATAGAAGGGACCATAATTAAGAGAAGGGACACAATTGAGGGGTATATATAAGTACAGATTTTGAAGCACAAAATGATAATCCATACTTGAAGTTGACCCCCATAGATAATACTAGTATAATACAACGAGATTCTCTTTTCATCATCATTGTTGGGAGTTATTTAACCCTACCCTTTTAACAATGACAATGTGCACCATCTCGAAACACTAGTAACCCATGGTGCGGGAACAAAAATACAACACGACAGGCGGCTACGGGAAGTCAAACACTGGCACCAATTTCGGCGTGTTCTAATGTGAGTTGGAGTCTCGGTATTGTGTCCAGTACACTTCCAAAACGACGTGATCAGTGTCCATGCTTGCTAGCTCCTAACATTAACACAAAGTTAAAAAAATTCCCAAACAAAACCATGTAATAGAATCTCAACGGCAACGAAACATAAAAAAGGTAGGGCATAACAATGTCACCTTCTTCCACTTGGCGATCAGATTGGCGTCGGCGTACCCCTGGTCCAGACAGAACTCGTAGAGCTCCTTCGATATCTCCTTCCTCCGATAGTAAAGGTCATATATGTACCTACTCTTCTGATGCGCGATTCTGAAAATAGGCCACAAAGCCTCGCACTTCCTCTTTCCGTCGTGGGGGTCGTTCTCGGCTGCCAGTCCAAACGAAAACAAAAATTTCAGCGAACCGAACATATCAACTTCTCATTTTGGGAATGAAAATTCTAAAATTACGCACCTTCCCTCATCTTCGCCTCTAGTTCGCGAAGAGTGGGCTCGATGAGCTCCCATCCCTCTGGATACTTGACGCGGCTCATCTTTATTTTAGGCATTCTAGTGCAAATATTGCAGAAACCCTAAATCTAAGAGTGAAAATTTTCAAAATTAGTACCAGATCTTGAAATTATCTTTGTTAACAAATATGAGTAGAAATTAGCGTCCGAAAAGTCACCTAACCCTAAAATCAAAGAAGAAGAAAAGAGAGAAGAAGAACTGACCTGAAATTAGGGTTTTGCTGTGAAGAATCTATCGCTAAGGTTAGGGTTTTGGGAGGGAGGGGGAGAGAGAGAGAGAGATCGGGAAGGAATTGATAAGAGTAGGGAATCGGATTGAGAAGTTGTTTTGTACCTTATTCACAGTACACCTTTCGTGCCATTGTTAGTTGTATGAAAGTATGTGCCTAACATTTGGAAAGATGAATGGTGCATTGAGTTGGACTCATCCAATAATTTCTCGAATTATGGGTGAGCATTATTCAGTTTTTGACCAAAAATTGAATCGAACAGAATAACAGATTCGTTCGATTCGATTTAAAAAAAATCGGTTCAGTTTTGGTTTTTAAAATACTAAAATATTTTATTTGTTTTTTTTTCGATTTTGAATTCCAATTTCGATTCAAAACCGAATAAGACTTATGCAATTATACAAATATCTTCAATTCTATGCATGTGTTGTAATAAAAATGTGTATATTTTGAAAGCAACAATTGCATGTATGTATTTTGAAGCCAGACTTTGTTAATTTAATAACTTGTCTAACTTTTGAAGCAATATTGTATAAAAATTACAATTTTTAATATTATTTAATCATGATTCCAACTTTATATCATTTTTATTAAACAATAAAAATAGTCTAAGTGGACAAATCAAATAAATCGAATCGTTATTCGTTTCGGTTCGGTTCGGTTCAGTTTCGATTTCGGCTAATTTCGGTTCGATTTCAGTTTTGAATTTTTAGAATTTTGATTTATTCGGTTATGACTATTTCAGTTCGGTTAAAACCGAATAAACCGAATGATCATCCTTAGTAGGGATTTGATTTATTAAATAGATGATGCTATTATTAACAGGTTTAACCCATTTTATTTTCTCCAACCCGATAGGCCCGTTATTTGACCCACAACTTTATTAAAAAAATTGAACAATGTTCTAAAAGACGTCCGTCTAGACGTTACGCATCTGGTGTCCGTCTAGACTCACACCTAGTCCCTTTGATGAACGACTATGCATATATTTGTATGTTATGGACTTTTTCCGACAATTTTAGTCTTTTTTTAACCACCTATCTACACGGCCGCCTAGTCGACTGCCTAGACGGATTAGGGACTAGTCGGACGGGTAACGCTTTTCACAACATTGAAATCAAAAAGGATTTTTTTAGTACCCTATCGTAGAAACAAATCATAAAAACAAAACAGAAATAATGATTTGTTAGAGAGTTGAGGACGAGTTTGGATTAAAATTATCTGCATTTGTCACAACATCTATTTTTATAATGTTCAATGTTTAGCAAGAAAACACCAATTGTGTCCTTAAATGATAATGAATCACACATTTGGCAAAATGCTCACTAAGCAAAAACTATTTTGGTTTTGTATTACTTTTTTGGCTAAATTACAACTTGATATCCTAAACTATTTGAATTTTTCAACTTAATATCCTCAACTTTGATATGTACTAACTTAATACATTTTATTAACTAATATTTTTAACTCGGTACTCTCCGTCATCCCAACGTTAATTATTCTGTTAAGGAAAAACAAAAATTTTTTTTTTTTACTAAACTACCCTCCTTCCCCCTCCCCCATCCTGGTTGTCGCCTCCATCCAACTCCCCTTGTTGTGTCGCCTGCGCACCCTCTGGCACCTCCGCCATCGCACCCCTAAGCGACCCCCCTCGCCTCCCCTTCCCTGCCCCCTTGCGTCGCCCCGCATCCGACGGCTATTGCTGTCGTTGCTCGTTGCTACTGCTCTCGCTGTTGTTGCTGTCTCTCCCTACTTTGGTTGTCGGTGTCGACGCGACGGAGAGGAGGGAGAGAGAATGTAGAAAGAGTATTTTTTTTATTTTTTTCTTTGTTTAACACAGTTAAGAAAAAAATAAAAGAGTATTAAATTGATGTCTACCAAAGTTAAAAATATTAACTTAAAAAACTAGAATAATTGAACGTATCAAGTTATAATTTAGTCTACTTTTCGTACCAATCGATGTGCCGGTTAAACTTAAAAGTGCAATCGCAAGTAGCTCAAACTCAAAGTGCAATTCAAACTAGCCCCTAAGCCTTAGTGGCCCAACGGGTTACGACCCGAGACCGGTACCCGGTATGAAGCTATGAAGCCCAGCTGATCTGTTGCCGGGTCAGCCCAACAAGTACCCGATCTGTTGGCACTCGAACGAGAACGATAGACCCTCCGAAAGAAACCCCTCCCACAAAAAAAACCCTCCTTTCCCTCCCTAGAGCTACAAAGTTTATTTCTTCCTCTCTTTTTTATTCCGTATTAAAAACGAATAAAAAGAGAATGCCTCCTCCCAAGGATCGCATAGCTTACTTCTACGATGGTACTTTTTCTTTCTCCTTCTTCTTTCCACGTCGCTCCATATTATTCATATTCATCACCAAACCCTAGATTTTCTTTTTCTTATAGAGTTTGGAAGAAATTTCTGCTTTCATTCTACTAATTTTCTTGTCCATATTATTATTATTGTTATTATTTTTTCGAATCTTGCTTTATCTAAACCTGACTCTATGCCCTAACTGGATTTGTTCTAGATTTCGTAGAATATATGTTTTACTACTTTGTTACGAAGAGGTATACTGGAAACAATTGAAGTTGGAGCTTACTGTAGTGATGAATCATGATTATTACGTTTATTATTTACTATAGCGATTATTTCACCAAAATATAAACACACGATTACGAGTATGTTGGTTCTGCCAAGGTTGCAAAGTTGTTTATGCTCAATGATTTATGTTGTAGTGTGGCTCGTGTTCAACCACGGAGTGCGACGGACGTGATCCGGTGATCCGAGAAGCCCGGTTGGAGTTGAAACAACAAATAATGCTCTGAAGCGAGCAAATTTGTAGCAGCAGCTACAGACAAGTATACTGCCAATATACCGGACAGTGAATATTTTCCAGAACCTTTTGGGTTTGGAAAATCATGCATTAAGCATACCGCCGGTATGCAGCCCAGTTGGGTATTGATTTGCGGGTCAGATTTAATTACCATTTTCGATGGTTCAAATGGCTCCTGGCTTTGAAAAGTTGAGAGCCTATATAAGAGTTTTCTGAACCCTAATTAGGTGAGCTTGGAGGCTAGTAAGATTAAGGGGGCTTTGGTTGCAATTGTTCTTGGAAGCCCTAAGGAAATCCAGTGTTGTCAAAGATGCATCGAGGCATGCACCATTGGCATGAGGCATAGCGTGACGTCTTGCCATGACGCGAGGCGCTGTGCTTGCGCTGTGCTTCATTGAGGCACACGCCTCAGTTGCTCCAGGGTGCCAGGTGCCAGGCGCATTAAGGCATCGCATGTTGAAACCTAATATGAACTTTAAGTTTCACTTTATTTTGGCTTATTTATGAACTTATAATGTGCACCTTTCTCTAACCTACTGTCTCAGTGGCACGTTTTAACTTTCTACTTTCAAAATTCTATTTTTACCATCTTTTATCTTTCGATCATCTTTCAATTCTTTAACAATCGTTCTTGACCCTTATCTCTCGATTGGCAACAACTTATTACCAACCAAATGATTTAAATAATATTTTAATTTACAAATTTTATTTTTTTTCCAGTCTTTATTAGTTTTTGTCGATGGTTTCCTGCATCGATGAAGTTCTCCTGCCAAAGTCTAGTTACCGTCCTCAAGTGGGCTATTTTACTTTGCAACTTAATTATTGTGAATTATTTTATGCTTTTTTGCCTCTATCACTACATCAAAAATCTTTTTTAAGTTAGCATCGATCTTCCTTTACGGCATGCCTGCAATTGTTGAGCCCAACATCACCTCGAATGAGAAAATTTTGCAATTTTTCTAAACTATATACAATAGATGATTGATTGGGATATTGCAATCACTTTTGTTGTATTTTTTAGAGTTTTAAAATAAATAAAAAAATGTATGCCTTACTTCAATGAGGTACACCATACACCTCGAGCGTCGTGTGTACCTTGCGCCTCGCTATGCGCCTTACGCCATGATAATACCAAGGGAATCGAGAGAGAAAAGAAGGATAGAGTTCGTCAGAGATCTCGTAAGGGAGGGTTTCACAGTACGATATTTGTTTGTGCAACTCTTGTAAGAGTTCTCTTGTGATCCAATAAAAAATTATCCTCTTGTCCCATGGGCGTAGGCTGATCTTGTCTGAACCTCGTTATATTGTGTGCTTGTAATCGTGTATGCTATTATTTGATATTTGTGCCTTGTTATTAGTTGTCATAAGGTGAACTCAGATATTTCACGGTTTTATGAATATATTGGTACTTTATAGTAAAAAATGTTGTTGATAAAAAATGTGGTTTTAGTTGGAGAGTACTTTTCGCCCACGTGCTTCTAGAGCCTTTTTTAGGACTTTGACCTTATGTTGGACACGAGTATGACATGACAAATACGTATATTGTGGCACATATGCGCTATTGATTTTGTTGTGTACTAGTGTTTTTTGGGGTGTCAGTGTTGTGTTCGATATATTGAAAGATAGAATAAAAAATGAGTGTTTGTGGGAAGTTAGAGGTAGTATCAATTAAGGATAAAACGAGAAAAAAATTATCTTTTAGGTGGTTTGGACATGTGCAACCTAGACAAATTGATATTCCACTAAGGAAGAGCGATGATATAGTAGCTAAAGGAGCCACTAGGACTAGAGGTAGGTCTAAACGAGCTCGGATTGAGATTTTAAAGGATATGCTACCTACTAGTGTTACAACGGGCATAGCCCTTAATAGTGTTGAATGGAAGAGAAGGATTCAAACAATCGAGCCAAAAATATGGGATAAAGACTTTGTTGTTTTTGTAGTTGTAGTGTTGTGTCCGATGTTTATCCGATATGACTTGTACATTGCACTGTTTTTCAGAGCGCCCGTGCTTCCTAGATGGTTTGGATTCATATCTCAGACGTTGGTTTTGTCCATGGTTATTGGGTACACCTAAACCTCCATCGAACCCGTTCAGAGATACGAGCATTCTTGAGTACATTTACTATCCGGATTGCTAAATGTGGTGATCCAAATCATTCGCTAGAAGCTCAGTATAAATTTTCTTTTGCAAGAGATTCTTTCAATGCAAAAAAGTTAGAAAAAACTTGAGTTTTTTGTCGGTTATGGTTCTTTAGCGACGTATTTCTTGTGAAATTTGACTTTGTAGGTCAATATTATTGTTGTTTTTTCATTGCTTATGAGCTATCATTCTCTTTTGCAAGTTGTTCATGCAAAGAAGATAATTGACTTATAAGATTTTGTGATGCTTTGTTATTTCGTATGCAGGTTCTAAGTTTCCAAGTCCTTTATTATTTTATTTTATTTTATAGTTTGTTTGCATGCTTAGATTTGGCACAATTATATCATTTATTTTGAATGTTGTGCTCCAAATTGATATATGACTAAGCAAAGTCAAGTTTTTCATCTCACCGAATGAAGTAAAGTAATGAGTTTGAATTTTCTTGTCTATGTAATATTTTCCTTTCGTATGTGGCACAATTATGTAGTCAAATTTGAACAATTAACTTGTATGATGTATTGCCCCAATTTGGATTTATGATCCGGTTAGGTTTAGTTTTTTTAATAAGTGGAGTGAAGGGTAAAGAAGTAAATACATCTCTAGTGATTTGGTTTTCAGTTCAGGTCGGAAACCAAATCCCAAACCCACGACCCGAACCGAAAAACTGAATTTTACTCTTTTAAAAACCGACATCCGAATTTTTATTTTTGAAACCGACCCGAATTGTTATTTCGGATCGGTTAGGGTTGATTTTCGGTTCAAAACCGTTATATGCCCACCCCTACTATTGCGAGCCGAATTGGTGGACCAACTCACCCTAACCCCTTTGTACCAAAAAAATAAAGACAAGCAGCTTACCCACTCCCAAACCCGTACCATGACCCAAGATGTGGAACTGCGTTCCAGGGAATTATGTTTTTGCCTGATGGAATTTATCCAAGAGCTGTTTCATGGGTATATTTTAGGCTAATTCTACCGAAATTACAATCTTGTGCACAAGGGCACTAGGATCCCAATTTAATGTACTGGGATCCCAATTTTATGTTAACTTAAACATTGTTCTTTTATTAAATATCAAGTGTCTGTACTAATCCTAGTACGTTTTGCAGGAGATGTGGGTAATGTTTACTTCGGACCGAATCATCCAATGAAGCCACATCGCCTTAGTATGACTCACCATCTTGTGCTCTCATACGAACTTCACAAGAAGATGGAGATATATGTTAGTTGTAGGAAATATGTGCATGGTGTTGTTCTTTAGAGATTCTATGGTTTGTGCTCTGAACATATCATTTGATTTATGCAGCGGCCTCATAAGGCTTATCCGGTGGAGCTTGCCCAGTTCCATTCAGCAGATTATGTTGAATTTTTGCATCGAATCACTCCTGATACACAACATTTGTTTGCAACTGACTTAGCTAGATGTATGGAAAAAATGGGATAAGTTTTCCCATGTTTACCAATCCTGTTCTTAGCTGTATTTTAGCAGTATTTCTTAAAATTCCTTCAAAATAAGTAGTAAATGAATGTGCTTGAGAATGCATTCATTGTGTATTTTTGATGTTTTACTTTGTGATATTTGTATGTCTGTTATTTTTATTTGTATGTCATGTCAAGTGAAGAATGCCTATCTACTAATATGTGGTTTTTAAGTGAGTATACGTATACGTATTCCGATAGAAATTGGTCTATGTTGATTAAGACAATATTATCACTACTGATTTAGCATCAGATGCTTATTAGGTAGGCTGATAGTTATTAAACGCACATCCACCTCACACATCAATCATCCTATGTTTATTTGTTGTGCAAAATTATGTTAAGCTACCAGATTGAAGAGTTGTGATATCTATTTTCTTCACTGATCCATCAAGCTTATCGAAAGACTTATCGTCTAAAATCAGGATGGTGTAGGCTGTTAATTGCGGTCATTGGTCAAGGACTAAAGGGAACTTGCAAAATCCTAAAACCTTTTGATATGTGATAATCCTGATGCGGTGTTTAGAGAGCATATGTCCTTTGTTAGTGAAAGCCAGGTTTCCTGATATTGGATATCAGACCCATACCAGTTGGGGGATTGCTATACCAGAAACCGGATGTCAGGCAATATACCAGACATATTGGGTATATGACTTCATGGTGGTAATAGGATAATAATTCACTTCATGGATGACATGCATGACACATTTCAGAGTATTAATATAATTATAATATAATTAGTCTTAGCGTAATTTAGAATATGATTCTATCCACAATACATGTTCTAATTCACACTATGGACTAATGAAACATACATATTCCGAACCAGTTCTTTTTCAACTGGATTGAAACCAGAATGATCCAACCATACCGAGTTAGGCTGATATGACGACCGGTTTAGCTGTTTGACTGATATATCAGCCGGTTTGGCATGTATACTGCTGATGTGGGTCCTAGTCCTTTTTTTCTGTACTGGTCAACCATATCGTTCCGCCTTCAAAAATGGTATACTTGGCCGATATGACCTATATCTGAAACAGAGATGAGGACATGGAAAAACTTCAGTCTACAGACTACTAAGCTTAGTATTGCAAGAAAAATGTGTGTTTCTATATTACAGATCCAAAATACTATTATATAGGGAACATTTATATATTATTTTACGAAGTAAATAATGTGTATATTGTTGTTTGAATCAATGGTTTGACATTTTAAAGAAGGATATGGTTTTGGTTAGTGTTATAGAGGAATTGGATATCAGACCCATACCTGTTAGGGGTTGTCATACCAGAAACCGGATACCAGGCGATATACCAGACATATTGGGTATATGACTTCATGGTGGTAATAGGATAATAATTCACTTCATAGATGACATGCATGACAAATATGAAAGTATTAATAGAATTATAATAGAATTAGTCTTTAGCGTAATTTAGAATATGATTCTATCCGCAATACATGTTCTAAGTTGCACTAAAGACTAATAAAACATACATATTCCAAACCAGTTCTTTTGTAGCCGGATTTAAACCAGAATGATCCAACCATACCGAGTTAGGCTGATTTGTCGGCCGGTTTAGCTGATATATTGACTGGTTTTACTGATAATATCAGCCAGTTTGGCATGTATGCTGCCAATATGGGTCCTAAGCAGTTTTTTCTGTACTGGTCAATCATATCGTATTGCTCCACCTTCAAAAATGGTATACTTGGCCGATATGACCTATATCTGAAACAGAGATGAGGACATGGAGAAAGCTTCAGTCGACAGACTATTAAGCCTAGTATTGCAAGAAAAATGTGCGTTTCTACATTACAGATCCAAAACACTATTATATAGGGAACATTTATATATTATTTTACGAAGTAAATAATGTGTATATTGTTGTTTAAATCAATGGTTTGACGTTTTAAGGAAGGATATGGTTTTGGTTAGTGTTATTGAGGAAATGGCCCTTAGTGGCCGAATGGAAGAAAAGGATTCACAGTCAGCACCAAAAATTTGGGATAAAGGCTTTATTGTTGTTGTTGTTTAGATCAAAACAATTGGTATACTCAGTAATTAAACAATGTTGAAAATCTAGCTTGTATCCTACATTTTCCTAAGGTTATACATTCGACGGTTTCATTTCCTATATATCTAGTTTACGAGTTACCGTGAAGTTTACTTTAAAAGAACACTAGTAACAAATTATTCCCTGGGAATCCCTTACAGTTATCATGATTGAACCACTAGATGAGAAGACCTTTTATCATTGGGTTGAATAAAGCACATACCCCCTTTTTCACTACGTTGTATCCTGAATCATAAACAATCCTAATATCAACATCTCAGAAAGCTTCCCAAATTAGTCATAGGGGTAAGGGATCACAGTTGGATCAAACTCTTAATATCAAGTTCAGATATTGGCGGTTTCATGCATAATTACTGCTTATACTGCCATCCAAAAGGAAAATCTTGTTTTCCTACATTTTCTAGCCATTTATGATTCAACTTCACACATTATTAGACTCAGTTATGAAGGGTTTTAGTTTAGACATGTATGATTAAATTTCATGCTTTCTTAAACTTGTATTTGAAGGGTGTGGCTGACAAATATTCTATCCCAGATAATCTCGGTGAAGATTGTCCTGTGTTTGAAAACCTATTTGAGTTCTGTCAAATTTACGCCGGAGGCACTCTTGGTAACTTAACACAACCCTTAGTAACTTTTGTTCACATTGGATTATTCTTACTGCTGTATGTTCTAGTAGATGCTGCAAGAAGATTGAACAATCAATCGTGTGACATTGCTATAAATTGGGCTGGTGGCTTGCATCATGCGAAAAAATGTGAGGCATCTGGTTTTTGCTATATCAATGATCTTGTCCTGGGAATCCTGGAACTTCTTAAGTATCATGCTCGAGTTTTATATATCGATATAGATGTTCATCATGGCGATGGGGTTGAAGAAGCCTTCTACTTCACAGACAGGTATTCGTTTTTAGCCCAGATGCAAATGGAAATATCTTATTTTTGTTGTTGATACCTTTGAGGATTTCTTCATTGATTTACTTATCTTCATATTTCTTCTTCTCTAAATAGAAAAAGACATAAATTGTTCTGTCTTCATCATTTATCCTGGTGGAGGTTAATAAGGGTAGAGTCGACTACTAACAACTTTTACTACCCAGGGTGATGACTGTTAGTTTTCACAAGTATGGAGATTTGTTCTTTCCTGGTACGGGTGATGTTAAGGTAACTTTTGCTAATATCTTGACTTCTAAAGCTTAGTGTGCTTCATCACGCATGACTTGTATTAGCATTTTTAAGCCCTCAATCAACACTATTCCTTGCCTAGGATACGCATGAATGACACAACATTCATGTATGCTTATGAATATGTAAATGTATGAAATTAAGGAAGTAGAGGTATTGATACAAGAGTCGACTTAGTTGAGTTCAAAAGTTATATATATATATATATATATATATATATATATTTATATATATATATATATATATATAGGTATGCAGAACTTCTAGTCATGTAGTGATATTATGCCAGTTTGGATTTTGGATTATATTGACTTTCCTACATGCTTATAAGCAATTTGGTATATGATCTTGCGCCAGTTATGCGATGTGCTTTCCTATTTAATTGTCAGGATCATCATCACCCCATTATTTGCATGCAATCAATTCACAGGCTTAAAGCCAATTTGATCAATACTATAGTTATTAAGACGATAATTTTGCCCAACATGGAAGGAAATGGTATTTCTGGCATTCCATTACTTGGCTTACATGCTTACAGCCTATAATAAGATGAATACATATATGCATGATACAGGCATCTATACATGTACTCCCTTATGTTTACATTTATAATGGTATTTGTAGGAAATGCTTACTTATTTTCAAGTGAACTTAGATTCTGCTAGAACTAGCTGATTGAATTTGAACTAGTTATGCAGATTATAATTTTTCCAGTAAATGGTGTTTCTAGAATTCCATTAATTGGCTTGCAGCCAATTTCATCGATACTATATGCATGGTAGAAGCATCTATGCATGTACTCCCTTATTGCTTAATACATAGGATGTGCTTGCTTATTTTCAAGTGAACTTAGCTTCTGCAAGGACCAGCTGATTGATGGTCCTAGTATTCAGATTGTCATTTTTTCAAACTTGGAAGGAAATGATGTTTCTGGTCGTCCTTTACTTGTAGGACTGTGACGAACATCATTCCAGGCTTTAATGATTTAATCTGTATACAACTTGTTCTAATACGGCAATGGCAACCACTGAGAACAATACAATCTTTACATGCACTAGATTCATCAGCTGTTGGAGAGTAGCATTTGCCATTCTACCTTGAAAAATATAGTTGCTGTCGGATATTCACTCAGCTAATCATGCTTGGTATATGATTGTTAACAGTTCTACGTCAAACAATTAACATAAAATTATTGAGGTTGAGAGTTAAAAAGAATTTCTTCATTCTGCTTTTGTAGGCTTTCTTAGTTTTTACTTGTTTCTAGAAGTTCTAAATAACTAAATGCGTGTATGAGATTAATAAGGTTGGCTCTTTTTTGAAGAACATAGGCGAAAGAGAAGGGAAGTATTATGCCATTAATGTACCACTCAAGGATGGAATTGATGATGCTAGTTTTACTCGACTTTTTAAAACAGTAAGTTGTTATTTCCTGTTTGAATGCTGCATGCCAAATGGTGATGAATTACATGGGGTCGAAGATGCAAGTTTCCTTATAATGTCTTCATTCATGCAGATCATTGCCAAGGTTGTTGAAACATATCTACCAGGTGCAATTGTTTTGCAGTGTGGGGCTGATTCACTAGCTGGAGATCGCTTAGGTTGCTTCAACCTCTCCATTGAAGGTGATTCACTTTTCACCATTTTATATCTCATGCCAAGATATTAATAGTGTAGTAGTTGAAAATTGAATAAACTATTCATTGTTTTTTGAGACATTGTGAATTGTTGTATGTCGCTAGACATTTTATTTTAATCTTTTTTTATTCAATACAGGGTAAATCACCAAACTCTCATTTCTTGTGCTCTCTTTTGATGTATTACTAGTCATTCATCTCAACTATGTACATCTTTCTGACATGTTTATTACATTATTATGTGCAAAACATTTGGAACTATAAAACATGGGTGGTCTTTTTGCTTTTTATAGAATTCTTCTTTCAATTTTAAGGGCATCCTTGGATTACAAAGCACTCAAGAAGTTCTCCGCTTCAACCATCCTGCTTTGATTCTATAAGCAAGATCCTTCTCAATCTCTCCATCCTGATGAGCAGCGAATCTTAGATGGTGAAAACATCCACCCTTGGTATATCTTGATTATCGATGTGGACTACTCCATCTCTTCTTGATGTTTTACTGAAGTTACATTTTGTATAATCTGTCTTTACCCTATAAATTTGAAAACTTTTTAATTTCACTCTTTGTAACTCTTGACCATCGATGTGGACTACTTCATCTCTTCTTGATGTTCTATCAAAGCTACATTTCATTTAATCTGTCTTTATCCTATAATTTGAAAACCTTTTAATTCCAAAGCCTCTGTTTATGTTTCTATTTTAGAGTCTAACCATTTTCTAGTCTCATGCACTAACACATCATCATTAATGAATAACATACACCTTGCAACCCCATCCTAAATATTCCTAGTAAGTTCATTCATAATAAGCTGCAAAGAGGGTAATGACTAGTGCTGAACCTTAGTTGGCCTGGTGGTTATGGGAAATGGAGATATGTCCCTTCCAATTGTTCTCACATGTTTTTCTTGACACTGTTCGTGTACTTTTTTATCATCAAATTATCATGTTCTTATTGGATATTGACAACACTTGTGTTGCTCACAGGACATGCTGAATGTGTGAAATTTGTGAAGAAATTTAATTTGCCTTTATTGGTAAGTTGCTGAGCTTGGTGGTACTTCACTGCTTTCCCAACATGGTTTAGGTACTGAAGTGAAGATTCACATACTGCAGGTAACTGGAGGTGGGGGATACACAAAAGAAAATGTGGCTCGTTGTTGGACTGTTGAAACTGGAGTTCTATTGGACACAGAGCTTCCAAATGGTATGCATATGATTTATAAGTTGAAGATTAGATTATAGAACCGGCTAGACTTGCTTTAAGACATGAACATCGCAAGTAACCCATTCCAATACAAGTTTATTATATAGGCTAAAGGAGTACAAAAAGTTTCGATGGAGATTGTGGAAAAAAAGTACTTTTTCAAGGTCCAGTCTTGGATTAAACTAATGGTTAAGGCTAGCACATTTTATGCAACTTGCCTGAGTTCACAGTTTTCGAATGCCAAGTCAGCATACATGTCAACCCCCGTTTCTGATATCTCCAGGTGTTGTCACCAAAAACCAGACTGCCTAGAGACCTCATTGAATAATGGCCGGGGGCTGCTTTTCAATCCAGCTGCAGCAGCAAACTACTAAGACTTGTTTGTTCGCATTTATTTTAGAAGTCATAAAGTTGTTATATGGACTTAATATATTTCCACATTTCATCTCTTCAATCAACTCAGTTTGGGGTCCCTCGACCATCCATCAGCAATATTGGACACCCTTGATCAGTTCAAACTTTATCATTCTCAAATATTTTCTCTATAGTTTTTATGCTTTCTTATTGATTCTATACAGAAAATCCCTCGTATGCTGACAATTTATAGTTTTTCTACATTCTAATGTCTATTCCCCTCCCCCCCCCCCTCTTTTACCTCTTTCTTTCCAGTTGAAAACAGAAACAACAAAGCCTTAATCCCTTTTGGCTGCTATTTGAACCCTTTTCTTCTTTTTTCCATCTATGTTAAGGCCCTAAGGTCCAGGCCTGTAACATTAACAAAAACCATATCCAATCTTTACATCCTTAATCGAATTTGTTTAGGCCTACCCTACTTCTAACAGCTCCTTAACCAATATCTCATTGCTCTTCCTAACCGTTGCATCCATTGGTCTATGTCGTAGTCATACATGCCCAAACCACCTAAGTCAATTTTCTTATCATCAATTGGTGCCTCCAACTTCCAACAAATACACTCATCTCTCCTATTTTTCAAGAGAAATTTTGACTTATACCCCACCTTTTTTTTACCCATATTCAGGGTGCACCCCACAGTATTTCCATAATATATAAGTCCTCCCACTTTTAACGGAAACCGTCTTTTCCTAACGATCAACTCGGTTGACTAATTTTTTTGGATGAAAATATCCGTCTTTTTCCCTCTTCCCCCTCTCCGCCACCGTCCCCCCTCCTCGTCGCAGGCCCGCTTCCCTCCTCCCCGTAGCTCGAAACCCCTCCCCCCCCACCCCACCTCCCCCCACCCCGCCGCTCGCCCCCTCTCTCCGCCACTGCCCCCCCTCCCCGCAATCGCCCCCTGCCCCGCTCTTCCGCAGCAGCAATAGAAGTGGCGCGTTAGTAGCGGTGAGCAACCGCGTGGCGTAGCGCGCGAGGCAGCGACTGCTGTTGTTGATTGGGGGTAGGGAAGGGGGCGGTGGCGGGGGGGGGGGGGGGAGGGGGGCCGGTTGCTAGGAGGGGGGGAGAGGGGGTCCGGTGGGGGGGAGGGGGGGGGGGGGCGGCGGCAACTGCATGCGGGGGAGGGGGTGAGAGGAAAGAGAAATGAGGGGAATTTTGGTCAAAAATTTTTTGGTCAAAGCAGTTGACTTGGACGATTTCCGCCAAATTGGGAGGACTTGTACATTATGGAAAACTGTAGGGTGCACCCTGAATATGGGTAAAAATGTGGGGGGTAAGTCAAAATTTCTCATTTTTCAATAGTGTTGCCGCTAATCCATCAGAGCATTCTCATTTTCAACTACACTCACTTGAACCTCAATTGGGCCTCAGAATAATCTGATTGAATGGTCAGTATGCTTACTACATGATTAGTTGACAAGATTGTTTGTATGGATGGATATGTAGTCTTTGGGAGGAGGAAGTATGTTCTCTCTGTTTGTGGGTATTTTCTGTTTTAGGTCATTTATGCTTGTACATTTATGAGCAGCCAGCAACAAATAATGTGTTAAACATTCTTAGTGATCTCATAAAGGCCTTTACAAATAAGCATGGCTCATTTTGTGTCTGCTGAGCTGTTCTATCAAGAGTCACATCTCAAACACCAAAATCATCACACCGAGAATGTTAAGACGTGTATGTCTATTGCTGGATGATGCTGGTGATTAACGCCTACTTCCTTACCTCAATAGAGTAATGAGCCAACTTATAAGACACAATACAGACTGTTTCTTATGTGTGCGCGTGCGTGCGTAGGGAGGGAGGGTGGGGAGGGGGTTGGATGATACGAGGAAGAGAGATGTTGAGCTTAAATCATCAACCAAGAACAGTACCTGATTAATCTACTGGCTAATTTTTCGATTTTATGAAATGAAAGCATCACTTAAAAGCAATGCCCAGCAATCACAATTGTCAATTAGTGATTCTGATCTCAAAGCATCATTTAGAATAGTGCTAATTAAGCTACTAATTCTTCTGTCACTTCGTCCCAACTATTTTACCTACATAGTGGTAAATATTGATTTAGTCCTTATATTTTAATTCATGTTCAGAATTAGTAAAGTGCATTCTTGTTTTTTTTTAATATCTGGCCCATGTTTATTGAACGGATGTTATCACTGTCTGGCATCTGTATCTTTTCATGTGCAGAAATTCCAGATAATGACTACATCAAGTATTTTGCACCAGATTATTCTTTGAAGATTCAGGGTGGCAATTTGGTAGGCACTTCATTTACCAATCTTTCAAGTTCTGATAGCATTGAGTCAATCATTCACTCACATAAGAATCAGAACTTGCTCTACAGAATAAAAGCTATTTTAATTAATTTGACCTATTAGGTTGATCTTTTCAAATAATGCATTGGTTTCACACCATTAAGTTCTTTTTTTATGGATCAGGAGAACTTGAATAGCAAAACATATTTGAGCACAATCAAAGTGCAAGTTATGGAAAGTTTGCGGTGCATACAACATGCTCCTGGTGTTCAGTTACAAGAGGTAGATATGCATGCTTTGTTCAGATTCCAATGTTCATGCCCTCTAAATGGTTTTGCATCATTTCATATGTGGTTTCATGAGGCCTAACTTAATATTAATTTCTTGTGCTTAATTAGAAAAAAGATGGTATTGCATGCACTGTTTGTTTCTCTTCAGTGGAATTTTGTTCCTCATGACAAATGCGAGTAGGAAGACTCATTTATGCACACTAAGCTAAACCATTATCATGGAAATCAATCTCACTAAAACCTTTACATTATATTATTCATTTATGACCCTTAAAGCATGCTAAGCAAAATTAAAAACTCTGTAAGTATTGAGCTAGGGCTAATTCAGAAATACTCGTAAAGTAATGCAGAATTTCAAGACATAGATAATAGTCACATACACTGTGTGCATTATTCATTTATGACACTTAAACGCATGCTATGCACTGTTAAATACTTGGTGAATATTGGGCCAGGGCTAAAACATAAGAAAAATTCATTGGGTAATATTTAAGTTTAAGAAAAAGATATATAATCACGTACGCATTTGGTCATGCTCATACATATGTATAATGGAAATGGACATGCACCCATGTATTATATAGATCGTACACTAGACATGGATAAACGTATAAGTTTGTATAACAAAAGACGAGAACTTGATGAAAATAGTTGAGAATACAGATACTCATTCGGTCATTCCCACGTGCATGTGTTTATGTTACTTCAGAATCAGACAAATAAGAGAGGGCCCCTGTTCTTTTTATGTTACATGAGAAACTTATGGTGATCCATTTTGTAGGTCCCACCGGATTTTTACATCCCAGATTTTGATGAAGATGAGCAGAACCCAGATGAGCGGATATCGCGTAAGTGAACATTATGTTGAGAAGCATATACAGTTAAACCTCTATAAATTAATAGCCTTGGGACCAAGGAAATTTATTAATTTAGTGAATATTAATTAACCGATAAATTAATAATTTATTAATTTGTCAAGGTATTTTTTATTTCTTAAATATTGCACATTGCATTTAGTTTCTCGTTTTATGAACTGACAATTTTGTGTATTTGTTTAACCAAGTAAAATTCATAAATCTACTTATTATTTCCAAAATTAGATTGTACATTGTTCAATCTACTACATTATTCCATTTTATGAACATTTAACCAAGCAAAAACTCTGGATAGTTTCTCGTTTTACGAAATAACAATTTTATGTATTTGTTGATATATGAATCATTAATTTGTATATAATGTGGGACCTATATGAATTTTTATAATGTATTATCTTATAAATTTAGCGAATTATTAATTTAGCACATTACCCCTAGTCGGGACCGGTTATTAGTTTATCGGGTATTAAATTATCGAGGTCCTACTTGTCTGGATCTTGTTTTTTTTTTCCTGTCAACTTTGCTTACATTTGATGATGGACATCTGTGGCTGCTTGAAATATAATAACTGCATGTTTAAATCTCTTGGTGAGAATAATAGATAAGAGAACTCTTCTGCGTGTTTGACAGAAGTGACAAATTTAATAAAAAAATATATAGATAATATTCTTTTGGATCTTTAGACAGAAGTGACAAATCTTAAGTGTTGGGCTGATGCCTTTTATTCAGGAAAAATTGCATTCAGGTTGAACTGTACACTTTGTCCCATGACCAATGGTTTCTAAACCAAATTTGAATGTACTTTAGGGGAATAATAGCTTCGTAATTTCAAGAAAGTTGGGGTGGGTAGTGGGATGAGAGATTTTGTGGGTGTTTTTTTTTTGTGGTTGGTTGGGGGTAGAGGGTAATAGGTATGGTATTTTGATAACTGTATCTGAGCAATATAAAGGGGTGCATAGTTATAGCCCACGTAAGTTCTTGTTTGTAGTCTCCCTTCTGTTTTCCCCCAATTTTCTGTTACACTAAAGTGTCAATGTGGAGCTGATGTCCTTTTTCATTTGTCAAAAACATCATGTTGTTACTTGTTGAAATAAAAGTTCTTTTATCGTCAACCTGTGTATTATTATGTTTTATTGTTCTTAAAATGATTAATCTTCATAAAAATATTGTGTTCAGAGCATATCCAAGACAAGAATATCCAGCGTGAGGATGAATACTATGATGGCGACAATGATAATGACCATAATGTGGAGGATGGCCTGTAGATCTAAAGTACATTTGTTTCAACTGTATTATACATTAACATTATCTCAGTAAGTTCGTTTTGTTTCCCCTGTTTGTTCTAATCATTGTAGTGTTGATCCATTTGCTATTTGTCTAATATTTATCTGTTTAGAAACAAGCTGTTAGAGTGCATTTATAGGGATGTAGGTTAAACCAGTGTCACAAAGCATGTCTAAGAATGAATTTTCATATTATGTACAATTGAAGAGTTCAAGATATTGTTTTTGCAGATTTAGGTTGCAGTGTTACTAGTTTGTTATTGATGAAATGATTACAAATAGTAAGTGGTTCAGATATAATGATCTGCCTCAACTACTAACTTTCCTATCCATATAAACTTATGTTGCATGGACACGAATACGACGACGACATGACGACACAGACTCACCATTGATTTTGGGCTAATCTGCCTCAAATACGACGACGACATAACGACACAGACTCTCCATTGATTTTGGGCTAATTTCCACTTGAATGCCATTATCAGCTATTAAAATTTTGCAAATTGCTATTGTAAACTGTTTTTATTATCAAGTTGCTACTAGAATCAATTTTTTGCAGTTTGTTACCTTGACCTCATTAATAAAAAATGGCAATATGCCCATCTTCTTACTTCTCTTTTTTCATTTCTTTCCCTACATTAATCAGTGATAGCATAGAATTCAATGAAGGTGATGGATTCTAGCTGTGGCATGCTGTGACTAGCCGGCATATCGTTCCATTTCGTTTGAGTTTGCATCTTGTATTCTTTTATCTTGCATTTTGGGAAATATTGTACTTGGGTCTTTGTTTCTTTAATTATCATTAAAAGAATGTGGGGGGATTTTTTTTTCCCCATCGTTTAGTCTAAAAAAATAGAGTTCATCATTTCCATCCTTACAACAATAGAATTTTCCAATTTGCTTCCAAATTATTCTCTCCTTCATAGAATTTCGCTCTAATTGCAGTGTGGAAGCCTCAATCCGTTGATTTCATGATGAAGCTTCATCACCACTGGAGTTAGAGTTAGGGTTAGATGGGTGGGGTTGGAAGAAAAGTTTGGAGAAAAAGAAACACAATCTTGGAATTTTATTTGGGTTTAAGGCAAAATGGTCCATTAGTCACATGCAAGGAGAAAATAGTTCATGCTAGCAAAATGCAAAAACATGATTGTTGATGGTATTTAAGTGCAAAGTGCAAACTAGACTTGGTTTTGGTGTCCTATTGTATTTTGGAGTGTCTGCTCTGTACTGTGTCCAATACGTGTCTGACATGACCTGGCTTGAACACAGCACCGGTTTTTGAAGTGTCCATGACTCCTAGCATATAAACTATTATCATGTTCAATGCAGACACTCGTGAATCACAGATGAATGTTAATGCTTTAGATGCATTGTAGGTATTTCTGGAACAATGAACAATTTTTTTGATACATGCGGGTCAATGTTGGAGATGTTAAGTTGCAATTTAGTTGTAAAATGATTGCCACAATGATATAAGTTTATTGTTGATAGGTATCCCTCAACTATGTTGTTTGTGTTACATTGACTGTTGTATAATGCTTCAGCTCATTATTTTATTTGGGGGATTTTTACAGGTTACCGTCACACATGCTGATCTCTAATTCTGACATAGATCATTGCCAGTTATTGTAGCTTATCTTCTCTTTGCTGAAGCCATCCATTGATCAGGCTTTAGAAGCATATGGACTACGAACGAGTTCTGCGGAAGTTTGAGGTCCATAATATGTGCATGCTATGCGGATGGCTTTAGTGTTATGTAATATGTATACATTAGTGGTAGCTGGGGAATTATTGTTAGGACCTGGATCCAACATCACTTGTAGCAAGTTGTAAGCAAAGCCTCGGATGAGAAACCTGACTGATTTAAGGTCCGATAGCTCTAGTAATGTCAGTGATATCGGGCAAACTAAGTTACAGTGACAAGTAATTAACTTGTAAATTGATCTTATTCAATCTTATTTGATTCTACAGAGTGGTTCTTCTATCTAAGCCTATGCAGCTATGCTTATATACTTTGACGAAATTGGAAAACATTTACACAAAGTATATTCATCTTTGCTTAATCAGGTGATGGTTTTTTACTGAGCAGATTCTACTTTCAATTGTCATTGTTCACCAGGAATCTATCTTATGCTTCAATTTTTATTTTGTTCGGTTCTGTTGAATTTCTGTGTTAGTGTATATGATGAGACAAGATTGAAGTTGAAGTACCTCTCCATGAGATGTGAGCTTTTAAATAACTTGCTATTAGACTGACTATGTAGATGTTCCTTCTTTTTTTGTAACATGCAAATAAATTTTTTGACCATTTTTAGTAACTCGCCATTTATGGATTCGGGTTCTCCTCTGCAGGAGAGGAGAGCTCTCTCCCTCTCTCTCCCGGTCCTTGGGTTTAATGGGAATGTTTTTATTTTTTTGGGACAAAGTAATTCCAACAACATGCATCAATTGCCTTGAAATGCAAGTTCACTTATATGTAACAAGATTTTCCAAACTTCTACTTCTAACATGGGAAACAATGAAGGTGCAGCTAAAGCTAGCTGCAATATCGTGAAAACTGTTGATATTACGCTCTTTTTTATTCTTTTCCTAGGATCACTGCTAAATTAGACAAAATTGATCTTGGCCGCCTCTCATCATTCCATGGTTTCAGTGGAGAGGGATGCAGGTTACTTATAGTTCCATATTACTACATTGGATTTTAACAAGTTTGGTGAAGAACTTATTGAATTGGTTTTTCTTGCAGGACCCACACAATTTTTATTTTTATTTTCTTAATAAATATTTCAGTTTTAGATAACCCCTTCTAAAATATGGTCCCTCCAAAAATGTGATTTACTATTACTACTCTAAAATATAGCTTGCACCTCCACTCCTTCCAAACATTTTAGTCAAGCTCCGCCACACATTTCTTACCCCCATCTCCTGATAAAGTATGTGGTAATATTGAACTACTTACTAGTTGTTACCAAGGCCTACAGAAGGATCACTTTTTTTAACAGTTGTAGGTAGATCCACTCTATGAACAGTAAATATATGGTGGAGCAAACTATTGTTCCTTGTGATAATGAGGTCCCACAGAATGAGAAGACATGGGAAAGTTTCAACATATCTGGTGCCAATAAATAGTTTAACCTAATCTGTGCATTCTTTAATACACAGAACAAGTACAAGAACTCTGCTACTGTGAACATGAGAGTAATTTTAGCAACACACAAGTGAAGGAAACTAAAGAACAATTAAATGAATATCCTTGCTGGAGGTGACAGTATTGCCACTTTTGAAATGCTCCAAGTAACAACAGTTAACGATACGGTGGGTGGCAACCGATATCCTAACCGAAGCACACAACCACCTGCGGGACTATGCTTCGCACAAGTTGTTGCTATTTTTCTATATAATGTACGAAACCAGTAAGTAACCTACATTAGTTTTATGTTTTAAGTCACTTTAAGTAATTGTACGAAGAATACCAAGTGTATCAAGAATACTAAAAGCAGAACTTAAAGACATACTCCCCAACTGCATTTATTTATCAGGGGCACTGCACCAAACTTACCAAGATTGTCGGAGAAATGAATAAGGAACAACATTCAAACTTCATATACAGATCCAAAAGGTACAAGCTTCAGTTTTTCGAAAGGGAAGAGCACAGATCTCCTCCAACTGGCTTTCGACAGTAAGCAGTTAATATGTTTCTGCAGGTACATGTTTCCTGTAACCTAACTCATAAAGATTTCCATCAGAACCTGACGAACCTTTCGGGTCTCGACTTGAGTAACTCCGACAATGCAGGTGGTGGATCAAGATCGATCGATCAGAAACTATAATGTAGATATGCAATTAAGTCATTACATGCAAACATTCGTATCAGTAGATGTGCATATGATAGTTTCAAAGTTATATGAAGGCTAAGTCTTCTTACTGATAACTATATATACTATACAGTACTGGCAAGTGTCTTTAATATAGCATACACATATACTAGTTGGTTTTATTACAACTTATGATACCCAAGGCTCAAAGCTGTCATTATCAGTTTGAGAGAACTTCTTTTTCTGCCCAACATTTCCTAAACTAATCAAGATTAGTTTACTATTTTGGATTAGAGCTTCCCTCCTTTTTTGGTGAATAATGGCTGCTTACTGCTTTCCTGTTACTTATGATTGGCATTGCTGACAGCTTTCCATAATCTGGAGATTGTCCCACCAACACATGTTTTTTTGTGTGTGGTGGTTGTTATGTCACATCTATGCTTCCTACCTATCCACCAGTGGCTAATGGAATGATCACGACTGCCATAATTAAGTATTGCGAACGCTTACTTGCT
Source organism: Iris macrosiphon (assembly GCA_036927795.1). Classification (NCBI taxonomy): domain Eukaryota; kingdom Viridiplantae; phylum Streptophyta; class Magnoliopsida; order Asparagales; family Iridaceae; genus Iris; species Iris macrosiphon. Next base: position 249,711,688 of record JAYESA010000004.1, read on the forward strand.
GTTGTTTACTGAGAATAGCTGAAGGAATATAGATGAGGAATGAGCATTTGTATTTCAAACAGGGGTCTACTATGAGCAGGGCCGGCCCGGAGTAAGTCCGACGAAACTTCGGACTTGGACAACCCCCTCTCCTTGGGACACCCTCCGGTCCAACATGACCTGCAAGAGACCGGGTCACATGTGACCCTCCAGAACCAGCCCATAATAAGGATCAAGGAACAACCAAAATAAGCTCCCGTTCGGACAAACCCAATTCCGGGCCGGCCCGGCCCGGGCCAGCCCTGACTATGAGAAATATTCAATATATTCAGAATGGACCATCTTCTTCTTCTTCTTTTTTTTCTTTTTGTCAGCGAGAAGGATAGATCCATCTTTTCTGTTACCTAATCTATTAATTTATCATAAGCACCTGCGAAATTACAATACTATTTGACCGTCTCGTCGATTTTCTTTACTTGTTTTTATTTAGTTAGTTTGAGCTATTAAATGTTGAGCAATTTGTTAATTTGTCGTGGAGTATTAGCACCAACTTACCAATATTAAATGTACCGAAACAGGGTGAGTTCAAGCATTCATTCGTTCATATTTGTTTTAGAACAAGCAAGGTTGTTGCAAATGAATCAAAGTATCTTGATGGCTTCTCTTACACTCAACCTTGCTAAAGCAGAAGCGTCTAAATGTCATCATATATATATATATATATATATATATATATATATATAGAGAGAGAGAGAGAGAGAGAGGGGGGAGCGGATTCGGAGTCCCGCTTCCGGAGCCCTGTCACTCACAACCGTTGGATCGCGGGAGCCCCATGCGTGGCCCCCACACGGACCCCCCGATCCGATGGTGCAGGAGGGACAAGGCTTCAGCGGGGCTCCGGAAACGGATCTTTTTGATCCGTTCCCATATATATATATATATATATATATATATATATATATATATATATATATATGACCTCTAGTCTATTAGTAAGAGTGATGCAGGACGGGGTTCGAGCCTCGATGGAGGCGGGTTGTGTGTGTGTGCGTACGTGTGTAGTTCTATTTACCCTCGACAAGTGGCCGCTTCACAAAATATATATATATATATATATATATATATATATATATATATATATATATATATATGTGTGTGTGTGTGTGTGTGGGGGGGGGGGGGGGGGGGGGGTGGGGAGGGGGGGCGCAAATGACGTCTAGTCTAACGGTTAAGACCGATGCACGTGGACCGGGTGGTCACGAGATCGAGAACCCCCGGCGCCATTAATTCTCCTTTGGAGAATTAAATGGTGGTTGGGTGCAGTGCAGGCGCAAGGAGCAATGCGGTGTGGCACGGACGGTGAGCGGATGCGATGTGATGTGGGTGCAGCGCGATGTGGTTCGGCTACGGCTGGGTGAGACCTTCGGACCGGATGGAGCCTTCGGGCTGGGTTGGTGATGCCTTCGTGCTGTAATGTAAGCCTTTTGGCTGGGTGGGACCTTCGGGCTAGGGATTGTATATATAGGCCTTCGGGCTTGATTGGTTGTAAGCCTTTGGGCTGAGTTTGTATCCTCTCGAAGGGGCCTGAATAAAATTTACCTTCTTCGAAGAAAAAAATAAAATAAAATTATATATATATATATGGGATTCCTTTCGTCTCTTCCCTCTAGTTACCTGAGTCTGCCCGCTCATTGGTACCCTCGTGTGTGGCTGGGCCCCTTTCCATTGTATTTTTGGGCACTGAGAAGTAGTGTACCCAAAGTATTTATAACAACCGGAACATATCAGAGGAACCCATTCATATTCTACTTTCTAGTATAAAGCTTTCCCATTTGGTAGCTCTATTTCAGACTCCTCCACTAGTGCGTCAGTTGCGTTAAATTCCACAAATATTCTAGCAAAAGATATCCTCTCCTTCCTCTCGGTAAGGGTATCCGTGCACAGCAGCTTACCGATCCCACTTGCTAACTCATAATGATTGTAAAGCTCCACAGTTGTGGGGGGAGCCAAGGGAGTCTAGTCTGATCCAGATAGACACTGTCGTGAGACGATCACGAACGAAGTTGGCCGATGGTCCGAATGACACACAACAATTAATCTCCCATCAAAGGTCCACGACCCGTTCTCTGAGACCCTATCAAGATCGTCGACAAACTAGAAATTTATAAAATAGAAGTCGTTCTTACGAGAGTAGATGTCCATGGACCCTTTCAGCTTCCACGTTCTCGTAGCCTATCCACGAAGTTGTCCGTAGTACAGACGGTTACCTAGCACATACAACACAATAGTATTCTTCCAAAATTCTTCCATCTCCGTCAAGTCCTCCTTGGTGATTTCAATGACCTTCCTCCCTTCCACCTACTTGGTCTCGATGTATTACATCAAAAGCTCCCCCCTAACCTCGTCTCGACTTGCACATGTCCGCCCATGCGTCCCGAGAGACTTGGAAAGTTTTAATGGATAATAGGTTGGAAGAGACAAATGATCAAACACCTATGATGTAGCTCTTCTTTAAGGAGGTTTGTTGTTGCTCCGTACCTCCGGACCTGATGCAGCGGACGTCCCCTTCCCCGATAAAGCTGTAGCCGCTGTCGTTGTCGTCGTATGAAGAGAAGACTTGAATTTGGAAAAAATCATACACCAATCTCCTCCTTCATTTTCCGTTGTCACGAGACTCCTCTTTCTGGGGAGTGGAGACTCGACTCCCTCTCTTCCACCTTGCTACTGTGGACCAGTCCTCTGTTAGGTCCTCTCTGTCCACGGTCGATCTCGATCCGGGGGCTCTCCGTCATCCACACGGCCATATGAGGGTTTCCCATTGGAATCTACCCATGAGAATGTGTCACGAAAAAGTGTATATATATATATATATATATATATATATATATATATATATAGGAGGGATCGGGAGCCGCGGGAGCTCCGTTGCTTCCGACCGTCGGATCAAGCGGGCCCCATGCGGACGCGCGCGCCGGCCCCCCCATCCGACGGACGAGGGGAGGACGGGGCTTGAGCGGGGCTCCGGGAGCGGATCTTTTTTTGATCTGCCTCATATATATATATATATATATATATATATATATATATATATATATATATATATATATATTCAGGTGGTTTCATATTATGAAATCAACCTATGTTATAATCGTGGATTTTGATTGCAATGTCGAGATTATGCATGTATCTTTTAAGTAGATACTGTCACCTTTTTAATCTCGGCTTTGCAATACAAATCCAACAATTGTAATATAGATAAGTTATATATATATATATATATATATATATATATATATATATATATATATATATATAGGGAGAGGATCGGGAGTCCCGTTTTCGGAGCCCCATCGAAGTCCCGCTCTTCCCAACCGTTGGATCGAGCGAGACCCCGCGTCGCGGGCCCCCCTATCCGACGCGCGAGGAGGGACACAATTTTGGCGGGCAATGAAAGCGGATCTTTTGATCTATATATATATATATATATATATATATATATATATATATATATATATATATATATATGTGAAAGTATTTTCGAATGTTTTGAAACATCTTAATTTGATTGTCTTTTTCAGCTGTACATATCAGTCCAAATTTTGGTAAAAAATTGATTAATTTAACGATGTATGTGATGTATGTTTATAAAAAGGACGAATATACTATTTCAAGAAGTATATTCGGAAACAATAATGCTAAGTTTACTACCAAATACTTACAACCTTTTTACTACCCTCTCACCATTTGCTATGTGGACTACCTCCGATTCCATCTCTTTTCCAATGAACGACCGTCACGTTTCGGCCACGTGGAGGTCACCCGGACAACCACCGGATTCCATCTTTTTTTCCTCCTACAATGGACGGCCGTCACATGGACACCACGTGACCGTGGTTTTAAGAAGGTTGTAAGCATTTGGTTGTAGGCATAGCATTGCCCAAATGGAAAATGATTTTAAGAGTGTCCTGGCCAACTATATATAAAATAATATAACAAACCGACAAACCTTCAAAGATATGCTATAATTGTAGATCTACGTTTGTTTTCTTGGATTGGACTTCCTATCATTCGGACACAAAGAACTCGTGTATCCTAAGCAAGGGGAAAGTTGATGGACTTGCCACGGGTTATCATGTCATTTTCTGCTCTCCCATGTCGACAACATGTAATTTGGCATAATTTGTACAGATTGGGACAGGATAAAGTATAAAATAATTTTTGTTAAAGTTGTCTCGTTAGCAAAATAAGACTTACTAAACAATTGAAGCAATTAAACTCTCCTACAATAGTTGAATTTCTTAAAATACCCGCTTTCGTGTATTACCCGTTTGAAGTAGCTGTTAGTAGAAATTTAAAAAAAAAAATTATAGAATACCCAAAATATCTCTGTTACAAATAAAAGTCGGTGGCTGTTACCTTTTCCCATTCTATATAAATTAATATAGATAATAACAAAGCAATATATAAAAATTAATATATTAATATATACACATAAATAAAATATATTATTATAGAGACAATTTAGTTTATATTAATTTGTATACAAATAAATATATTACTATACAAATAATTATAGGATATTACCATATAAATATTTTCAAAAAAAAAATAAAATAGGATAAAAATAAAAAAGATAAAAAAAACCAAAAAAACATCAAAAATAAATCCTTTAAAACATGAAAAAAATTTGAAAAACACAAATTTTGTTATTGTCCGGGCAAAAACAATAGACCCACCTATTTTTAAGGGATAAAATTTTCATGTTTTGTGGGTAAATTATTTATTCAAGTATTCACAATTTTCAGAAATAAATTTTTATAACATAAACCAAACATGAAAATATGTTTTCCACTCAAAATTTGTCTGGAAAAAAAATTTGTGTACCAAACGCTAAAAGCTATTAAATTGATAATCGATGTTTATAAAAAAAAAATAGAAAAAGTCAATTAATTTTGGGGGGACTTTTAAAAGCACTTTAGCATTATGTTTTAGATGGATATAATCGTCATCTCATATATACTTTTTACGTCATTTAATGGTAGAAACCAAATTGGATGCGGGGTTATATTAATTTGTATATGAACCGAGGATTTCTAAGTTGCATTAAAAAATTAGTGCTATTTTATGAACCGAGGGTAGGAACACCCCCCCCCCCCCCCCCCTCTCTTCCTCGGTTCATCAGGATTTTTCTAAAAAAATAGTCATATTCAAATTAATAGTGATTGAAACCTATCCCCCAAACATATTAGTATAGACAATAACATGCTTTTAAATTTTTTTGAACCGTCTTATTTTTGAACGTTTAATTTTTGAACCATTTCTAAGTCATTTTTAAATGGCTAAATTAGCGCTTTTTGAAGAATTTATTTTCTTATCATTTTTTTAAGAATTCTTGTTTAGTCCCTGAATTTTATACTAGTTTAGAGTTTTAGAATTCAGGAATCTAAACATTAATTAGCCTTTTTTTTAGATATTTAATATATTTAAGAATTTTAATTTTACTTTTGCCTACATGAGAAGTTAATACGCCGATTAGGATTAAAATTAAATTAAATTAACATTAAAATTAATATTTATATTAAGAAATTAATATTAACTTTAAAAATTAACATTAATATTAAAATTAAAATTAAGATAAATTAACATTAACAAATTAGAATTAAAATTAAATTAACATTAACATTAAAATTAATATTAATATTAAAAAAATAACATTAAATTTAAAAATTCATATTAACATTAGTATTTATATTAATATTAATATTAACAGTAAAATCAAAATTAAGATAATTTTATAATATATATATATATATATATATATATATATATATATATATATATATATATATATATATATATATATATATATATATATATATATATATATATATATATATATATATATATATAGTTTGTTTATTAAAAGAGTGATTTTTTTTTAAGAAAAAATTGAAAGAGAAATATAAGTATGGAGTTTGTTTGTAAATTTTTTTTGTTTGTTTTGTTTCCGTAGGAGAGATTTGATTTTGGTTTAATCATCTCGTAAGTAGTTTGAGTGATAAATTAATATTAATACTAATATTAAAATTAAAAAAATAAATTAATTTTTTATATTTTTTTTAAAGATATAGTTATTTCTAAAGATATATTATTTTTTAGATTTGTTTTGAAATATAAATTATATTTTTGATTTATTGAAAAAATAAATTTATCGCTATTTTTTAAAACAAAAAATAAATGTATCTATCTCTATTTTAAAAAAATAAATAAATCTATATTTATTTTAAAAAATAGATCGATAAGTTTTTTTTTTTAAGATAGAGATTTATTTCTTTTTAAAAATGAGAGATTTAATTTTTAAAAGAGAAATAAAATTAGAGGACAAACATATATATATTTTCTAATCCCGTATGTTTCTCTCGTAAGTTATTGCGGAGAAGCTCTTTAAGGAAAAAGAAAATATATATTGTAAACCTCATATTCCGACATTTTTAATTTTAATAAACTTTAGAACTGTTGAATTCAACTAGATTGATAATCCAAAAAACAGGTAATTATGGTAAGTAAATATAAATGAATAAAGAAATCATTACTAAACTTCTTACTTTTTTGTTGATGATAAATGTAAAGTTAAAAAAATAAGATTTAATAAATAAGATAGTGATAAGTACAAAGATATATAAATTGGTAACGTATGGAATTTTTTTCCTTCGTCTTATTTTCTTTCTATAATGAGGGGTACAATGGTCAGCACAACACAAAAATACAACATTTTGACGTCTGTTACCAGAAATTCCCTTTTAGGGTGTCACATGAGCTTATTTAAAACGTTAAGTGGTTTTTTAAAACGTAGAGTCTTAATTTGCAAAGATGTAAAACTAAAAAAAAAATTTGCACTTTATCCGATTGGGACATGAATATTTCTCGAGGTTAGAATATAGGTGTCCGAGTCCAGATTCGTGAATCCTAAAGGACATAGGGCTATACAAGCACCGTTTAATTTTTTTAAGTAACCCTATTATATAATAGTTCATTCCAATTAGGTGCAAGCATTCTTCGATTTTGGACCAAAAATTAAATCGAACCAAACTGAATCGAATAAAAATTCGATTTGGTATAAAAAAATTCAGTTGGATTTCGATTATGAAAATAGTAAAAAAAAAAAGGTTTCGATTTCGGTTTTGAATTTCCGTCCAAAACCTATTATGGTTAGCCATGTGTTTCGTATGAAAGAAAGAAGGAAAATGTGGAACTTGTGCTTGTTGTTCAGAACTGTGCATATAGTATCTTTATTTTATGGAAGTTTCATGTCATGCATCGGTCTTGGACAACTTGTGCACAAGGAAATAGTCTCTCGAACGATTATTGGGACACTGAGAATCGGTCGGTCCGGAGGAGATTGTGAGAGCACCCTGATGTTCTGGTCCTACGTGATCTAGGGGGTGTTGTTGTCCATCGTTGGGGCAACTCATGGGCCATCATATAGTTAGGTCGCATGCTAGATTTTCTTTCTTGCACACTTGATACTTGAGGCCAACACGGATTCACAAGTTTTTTCATGTATGTAAATTATTGCTAACGTGTGTGTCTACTGCAGGATAACCTCTTAGCCGTAGGTAAGATTTATCATATGCGTAGTCTATCTATCGTTTGTTTCATTTGCATGAATTGTTAAAAAAAAAACTAGACAACTAAAAAGATCACCTAATAATGTTAGCTTCACATGTTTACTTAGTGTAGATTTTCTAGGTGAGTTTGCTACGGTCGCTCACCAGTACATGTTGTAGTATTGACCCACGTTTGTGGACAAATCTTCAGGTTCTGGTAGTGAGAGTTTGACAAGTATTTTGAAGTTTTAGGAGCGCTTCCCTCAGGCAGAACCGTGCTCGTGCTGCTTTCCTAAGCTTTCCTCTCTTGTGTGCAAGCTCTTCTTCCGCTAGGTTTCTATTTTGGTCCTACTAAAATGATATGATGCTTGGGCGTTGTTGCTAGTTTTTTGTTTTTAAAAAGTGTTGTAAGCCCTATGGAATATTTTGTTACCATCCAAGCAAGTACTTTGTAATCCAATCTTCAAATATTCAATAAAGAAAGTATTTTGTGTTCCTATCAAATGTGTTCAACTTCGGTTCTCTGCATTTTATATTCCGTGCTAGTATATAAGTATATTTTGTCTAACTTGTGTCTTGTGCTGGTGCTATGCCTTGTGCAAGTGCAACTTAGGCTTGTAAGCAATCACGCCCAAGTGAGAACGATCACGGTTGCGCTTGCACAAGGCATATTATGAGGGTATAATATTTTTGTCTAACTTGTGTTCCTATCAAAATATTTTGTTATTTTTTATCGTTCTCGTTTGGGCGTGATGCCGTGCAAGCCTACGTTGCGTTTGCACAAGGCATAGTACCTGTACAAGACACAAGTTAGACAAAAATATACATATATACTAGCACGGAATGTAAAATGCAGAGAATCAAAGTTGAACACATTTGATTGGAACACAAAATACTTTCTTTATTGAATACTTGAAGATTGGATTACAAAGTAATTGCTTGGCTGATAACAAAATATGCCATAGGGCTTACAACACTTTTTACAAACACAAAACTAGCCACAACGCCCAAGCATTATATCATTTTAGTAGGACCAAAATAAAACACCTAGCAGAAGAAGAGCTTGTACACAAGAGAGGAAAGCTTTGGAAAGCGGCACGTGTACGGTTCCACATGAGGGAAGCGCTCCTAAAGCTTCAAAATTCTTGTCAAACTCTCGCTACTAGAACTTGGAGATTTGTCCACAAACGTGGGTCAATACTACAACATGTACTGGTGCGCGACCGTAGCCAAACTCACCTAAAATTTTTACACTAAGTAAACATGTGAAGCTAACATTATTAGGTGATCTTTTTAGTTGTCTAGTTTATTTTTAACAATTCATGCAAATGAAACATAAACAATAGATAGACTACGCATATGATAAATCTTACCCATGGCCGAGTGGTTATCCTGCAGTAGACACACAAGTTAGCAATAATTTGCATACATGAATAAACTTGTGAATCCGTGTTGGCCTCAAGTATCAAGTGTGCAAGAAAGAAAACCTAGCATGCGACCTAACTACATGATGGCCCATGAGTTGACCCAATAATGGACAACAACACCCCCTAGATCCTGTAGGATCGGAACATCATGGTGCTCTCACAATCTCCTCCGGACCGACCAATTTTTAGTGCCCTAAGAATCGTTCGAGAGACTATTTCCTTGTACACAAGTTGTCCAAGACCAATGTATGACATGAAACTTCTATCAAATAAAGATACTATATACACAATTCTGAACAACAAGCACAAGTTCCATATTTTTCTTCTTTCTTTCACACGGAATACATGGCTAACCATAATAGGTTTCAATAGACGATCGAGTGGTGCAGCAGGTGAGTAAGGGACAAAACATTGACTGAAGTAAAGCAGTAACTCTATATATTTTTTGCATGTAGTTTATTTCTTTTTAGCATATCTTGTTAGTGAGTTAACATAGAACTAAGGAGCATGAAACTGAGTAGACTAGCGATCATTTATTAGGCGTGCAGACTAAAGAATTCATCGAAGGGCCAAAGCCACTCACCGATTGAATCAACGAGAGGATGGAAAAGCCTTATGCAACGATCACTCCTTGGTTATGTGTCCTAAAATTACAACAATATTTGGTTAGCATTATTCTATCTCTTTCTCTTATGATTCGAAATGAATGCGCAAGCGAGAAAAGTGAATCATGAAAACTAATCACCGAAAGCAAGACAAAACACAAAATAACATAAAACCAAGTAGCAAACAACCAACGAAAACTCTTGGACTTATTTTAATAGAAACCGTTCCATCAGTTTGAAGGATTCATTGTATTTCGTCTGTGATTGATTTGGTAGTAAGGTTTTTTCGAGACTCGATTCTCAACCGAGTCAAAGTTGCAAGTGTTTCATAAGTGAACCGCTAGAAGCAGGGCATTACATAATACCCCACTGAGAAGTTTCGTCCTCGAAACTTAAGAGATCAATGAGTCGAGGATCAAGGCATCAAAAGGTTAAAGGAATCAGATTCACCAACATCATTCCCGCTCGTGTTACGCTCAATATTCAGTTGATAAACTCTGGGCTTCCTTGTCAGATAAGTCGGTACGTCGCCTGGGGTGGCCCTGGGTTCTGATTTCGCCCTTGCTCCGTATTGTCATTTTGATTCTACGGTACGGACCTCCTAGTCGAACAATCTCGGAGTTCCTGGCCTTGTTGCCCACATCTAAAGCACAGCCTGTGGAAGAAACGACAAACTTCTTTAGTGTGACCCTGACGGCCGCAAAAGTTGTACTCTTTTCCAGGGTTCTTGTCACAATCCGCTCCCATAATACTGGGTAAATATGGGGACTAACATGACCAATCGCACCTTATAGAATACCGAAGTAAGCCGCAATGTGTTAAGGTTGTCTAGAAGACAGATGGGTGATCTCTAGCATGCTATGACGTCAGTCCTAAGGCCGACAAATCATATTATCTCAACCCAGCAACACAAGTACAAGAGTATATCATATATAAAAGTAAAAAGGCATCCCAAATTATATTTCACATATGATCATGAAGCTAGTGAAATAAAATGATGCACTAGTAGAGTATAATAATTCATGATCAAATATACCAGCCATGGTCTAATATATACATCATGTTGACCGCAGTATCAAAAATATAAGGAGCTAACTCTGCCCCTTGCTAAATACCATAAAATAAAGTGATCAAGATGAGGTATGAAAGAAGGAAACCCACTCGCGAGCTTCGACCGCAGTCCTACGAGTGCGAGCCATCTTGCTGGAAGTGCGGTAGATCCTGATTATCTTCGGGGTAACCTGGCCATGCAAAGCTAGTGGGGTCAGAACCCCAAGCAACAAGTACCACAAAGGATCTCAAGGTGATAGACCAAACATATCACAACATAAGCAGAAAGAGACATATAAGAAATAAATGCTGATCGAGACTTGTACGGTACCATTGTACTTGTCTCAAGAATAATACTGGAAGAACTGATAACAAATACAAAAATGAAAGTAAGGCGACGAGCGGCAAGAGAGCATAGAAACTACTCAGGATCGGGACCACAACCCTTAAACCAAACAAGGACCGGGGTTGCAGACCTTCACCCGAGCAGAACTTAGTACCCTAACCAAGCGCCAGGAGAAAATAAAACTAGAAAAGTGAGCTATAATGAAAGTAACATCATTCATCGTACGGCCAAACAACTTTACGGCTTGCTACGATTAACTAGCTAGGGTTATCACATACATTAATTTCTAAATGCATATTTTAAGAATATTGCTACCACCGACACTGCAATTAACCCGGATGGCCAAGGGTACGCTTGTCGAGTAAACTTAAATGCACATTCAACCATACAATAACATAACTTGTTACTACTCATAAACATAAATTGAACTTATAAGCATAAAATTAAACTTGTAATCATAAAATTGCTTTATAAACATAAACTTGTCTTGTAACATAAACTTGTATATAAACTTGTCTTGTAAGTGCCACAGCACGCGTAAACTTGGTCAATCATGGAGCCCTTCCCTAGTAGGGCTGTCCATACTGCATGGGGCCCTTAGAGATCGGGATAGCCGGTAGCGCAATATTCTTCCTTCCCAATAATCTAGGCAAACCTTATCTTGTTTAATTATTACTAAATTATTTCAAGTTCCCGAGTCGTGGACACTTGAGAACTCCCTAAAATGACGAGTCGCAAGTACGAGATTTTCACGAGTCATCGTATTTGCAACACGCGATACATTGGATAATGTAAACCCTCTGACCCAGAATCTAGTATTAGAGATTTATTTTAAAAAAAATTGATTAAATTGGATTTATTATTTACCTTTTTGATTTTTTATTCAATAGTTGTACATTACCATTGTTTAAATATCTAGCAATGCACTAGCATTTTCTCTCCAACAACTTTCACATCCTTGACCTAGACAAGCCCATCTTTTCCTGACCTTTGTGTCACTCGTGAATGCACTCTCTTGTGCTTTATTTTAATTTTATAATATTCGTGCACATCTTCTAATTTTAAATTTAACTTTGCATCATTGTCAGTTCCTCGAAATTAGAGACACAATCTCGACCCGTTCCTTGCAAACCAATATTTATCAATAATCTATTCCGAGTCTACTACGTCCATGACACTTGTGTCCCACCCAATTTAGATCCTATGCACTTCTAATTAATTAAAGAACACCATTAAAACTAATTTTAACTAAATTGGTGCAATGACTCAACCTAAGCCAAAACTAGACCCAACACCAACCCAAACCCACATCCACACCCTCATGGCTCATACAAAATACCACACACCAATTTTTTCTACTACAACACACCAAATATGGTATTTTTCTACATCCAATGCACTTTTTCCTCTTTGTGTAAGTCCTAAACTATTGGGAACTTTTGTGCAAATAGCTAGTCATGTGTCCACCTCCTATTTGTTGGAGAAAATAAAGAAATTCCATTTTTAATGCTTGACCGGTCATGAGCTCTCCCCCTCTCTTCTTGTATGACACTATGCAACCTATATTAAATACTAACCTCTCATTCAAACCCCCAACACATCTCCACCACACATCTTCTTCATGACAACACCCTCTCTCCTTGGAAACCTAGCCGACCCTAATCCATAGGCAATGCTCTCTCTCCCTCATCATTTGTTACATCTTCTTCCTCTTCACTCCTCTTTTCTACATCATCACCACCACCTTCTCCTCCTCCACACGACCTCCTCCCCTAGCAGCCTCCTCCTCGACCTCCCCTGACCATCACCCACGACCACCCGAGCTTCACCTCCTCCCTCTCCTCACGTCACGACCCCCGCAGCCCTCACCTCAGCTTCACCTCCTCCCTCTCCTCATGTCACTACCCCCCGACCATCACCCACGACCACCCAATCTTCACCTCCTCCCTCTCCTCATGTCACGACCCCCGTAGCCCTCTCCTCACGCCACAACCCCCACAGCCCCCACCACTGCCACTGTCGTCATCACCACCACCACTACTATCTCCGCCAACCACCACCACCAGTAAACCGCTGTTGCTGCTTTAAACCGCCGCTGCTATTTCAAACCGCCGTTGCTGCTGTTTCAAACCACCGCTGCTGCTGTTAAAGCTGCTGCTACTGCCGCGCCGCCTCGTCCTGGCCCTGCACCGTCGCGAGCTGCTGTCGCAGTAGTTGTTGCTGTTGCTGCGACTACTGCTACTGCTGCTATGTTCGCTGTTGTTGCAGTCTTTCCCGACCTCCTTCGGCGACCAACCCGCGATATCCCCGACCGCCACCAACCACCGTTGGTCACCCACGGAGGACCGGGTACAGTCCATGACTACGAGCAACCAAAGCCAAGTCAGAACCAAGTTCCAACCACCTATTTTTATGAGGCAATTTCTTCCTCCACGCTCAACCGATTCCCGAAATGCCTTCTCTGGTATATGCTCCATGTAAACCTCTTTCCTTCAATTAGAATAATTTAATTTGATTTCTATTGCTTGTAATTTAAGTTCCAAATCAAAGAAAACCTGTTTTACAAAATATTAAATTTTCTCCGATACGGAGTAGGACCCGTCAATCTGGGCAACCTCGTTGCATACCGATTGCACCGAAAGACGCATATCGTCAACGTGGACGTGTGTGCTTTCGCGAAACTTGATTTGGTTGTGAGTGCACACCGGAATTAATGCGTATCCGTAAAAAAGTACCGTATCGGCCTGTTCTGACACTCGTCCTAATTTCGTGTGTGCCTGTCGTTTTGTGATAAAACTTGCGCCATCTGATTCATAGTATTACGCTGGTCCTGTGACCCAAGTTTGGTTCGATTCTGAGAACGTTGACGAAACGTCGTTTCGTGGGACCTGCGGTTCCACATAACGGACGATTTCGTGATCGACTCATCGAAATCCAGTTCTGGATGTTCCTTTTGGTTCGTATCATCGTTCTAGACTCGTAAATACTAAGTTTGATAAATTTTGAGAACTTTATCCCTGGCACATTTTTTGGTGCAAGACGGGCCCACTTGTGGACCCCGTGTTGACCGAAACTACATTTTTGTCCCTGTGTCCAATTTGGACGTATGTATATACTTTTCTGAGTATCCCACTAATTCTGGGATTATTGGTGATATTTGTGACAGTATCCGGGGATATCAGCTCCAGTTTCTATTATTGCGCTGCTATTTCCCTAGCGAGTTCATGTTCGAATCTTCGCCTGGCTTCCAGACAAGTATACCTTGCCTTGTTGTGCTGTTTAAATTCAGTTAATATTATATATTGTGCTCTCTATATTATATAACTGTGCACGTCCGAGAATGACTCGGGTGCAGTCGACGAAGAAGTCGACGTTAGGACTTGTGTTTGACCTAGCGTTTAGTAGATGTACCCTAAGTGGCAGATTTATCATTATAACTCTGAGGCCTTGACACGTATCATTTTATGTCATAGAGTGAGTTCATGATAGGACACGGGTTTACGCACTCGACTGGCCATCGGTGCGAGTAGCTCATGTGATGGTACTTAGCATAGGTGTATTATTTTAGGTGACTTGCATTATAGTTACGAGATGTCCATGTCTCACTTGAGACTTGTACACTGGCATTGGCAGGGAGGACGACTAGTAGGCGTATGGGACACCCACCTCCTTTATACAGATACCGCGTTCTTTGGAGCGATACAGACATATATATTTATGCAAATACCGTATTCTTTGGAGTGTTAGACGTTACATGTGCAGATACCACGCTCTTCGGGGCATTGGACGTTGTGCAGATACCACGCTTTTTAGAATGTTGGACATATTTACTTATGTAGATACCACGCTCTTTGGAGCGTTGGACGTTATTATATATGCAGATTGCCCCAAGATAGGGGCATATGTGGCATATACTAGCCAGTCACGATGATTGATGAATTACGTCAGCATATGTCTAGCCTACACTTTCCATACGCACTAAGTTGTCCTCAAATTGCATTCACTTAGGAGGATAGTTTACCCTGATTTACTTTATCCAGTATTTACATTATGGCATGTACTTTTTGTATCTTTTTACATCCCTCTGAGGACCTGGTTCACTTCCAGGTTATTTGAGCATGTTGCATGATGCTGGATCTAGTGGAGTGTTGGGCATCATTGCAGGTATTTTTATATCTTTCAGCTATTACAGTCATATACTACCTTTTTTATTTTTGACTCTGCTATTGTAGCCTAGTGTTTATAGGCCTATATTATTCTCTTGGTCTAGTCGAACGACTGTATTATTGGGCTGCAGACTAATGATGCATACCGTTCCTTATTGATATTTTATTTACCATTGATTAAGATTTAGTTTAGTTGTTGGATATTAGAAATATATATTTAACTGGATCACTTAACCTTGGACAGCGTAAGTGTACTTCGTCGGGCCCATTAAATTGGAAAGCCCTACAAAGTCGTACCAGCTGGCCATTGCCACGTGTCTGGTCCCATCCCATACGTTTTGGAACTGGGGCATGACATGGTTTTATTGGTGGCCCATGCAGGTCAGAGCATATCGTTTTGGTTACCTTACTGTACCGAACGAGCCTGCAACTTAGGATTAATGTTGAAATAGATCTCAATCCATAACTGATTTTAAAACTCCTCTTGTATTCGATTGTCGCCCTTGGACTTCATTATTGTATTCATTTATTTACCGTCGACATCGTTATTGTTGTTTTTCATCTTCCTTATTTCGGAGAGATGGATGCTCGCGCACGGTAATTTCTTCCAGGAGCAGATCCTAGTCAAGACGAAAGAAGGTATGATTGATGTGATATTTTATGATAAGATGGTTACCCTTAATAGGGTAGGATGATAGGTTCTTTCTAGATGTTAGAGCTAGTATAGATTGTTAGCATGAGAATTTAACCTAGTAATAGACATCTAGAACTGATAAAACCCTACCTTTCCTTAAGGTAGTAGTGATTTGTAAGTATTAGAAGCTAGAAGGATTCTTTGATTATAAGGCTCTAGAATAATTTGGGGAAGACATAGCTAGATGCTAGGGTTAGTTGTAGCCCCATGATAGTGATACAAGGAATTAGTTGTGGCCTCATGATAGTGATACAAGAAATTAGTTGTAGCCTCATGATAGTGATATAAGGAACGATATTATGAACTCGAGAAGGCAAAATTTTAGACTCTCTCCTAGAAGAAGATTAGCTGATACCAATGAAACTGAGGCATAAAATAACACTTTACGTGGCAGACCATAGTGGTTAACCTCTAGTTGCCTTGTGACTTCCAGTATCAGACCTAAGTTTTTCCACCCTTTAGATAATGATGATTATATGAATAAGCTAAAACAGATAGGTAGATTGCTAGACGTGGATTGCTAGACCCAATATTTAGATGATGAGATAACTTGAGTACTACAATGTAGCTTTCAAATTAGATTAGATGTACTTGATTTATTTGGGTTGTCAGTGTCTATTAGGCTCGTGGTTTCACTATTGATAACTCGATTAGTTGAGCTAGTATCTGAAATAGAGCAATTAGATTGAAGGATGAGAGTATCGATGGATGTTATAGCCTTGAGTTAGATATCGTGAACTACCTATAATGGATGGCCAGTTATAAACAAGATGGTACCCATGTAGTTTGGATGAAGGGTATGCATAGAGTAAACTAGGATAAACCTCAGGTTCGAGGTAAAATGGTAGAGTGGCAACAAGATAAGATTCTCGACAAGTACCTGACCTTGAGCTTTTTAAATTAAGAGAAGGAACTAGAAAAGACTAAAAATTTTATCACTCGATAGTTGCCTCAAAGATCGATACTACGAAGAGAAAGGTATTGTGCCATGATTGACGGAGTTTAGAATTGAACACAAGATCAACGTACTAGAAAGATATGAGGTTGTGTAGGAAATAAATGATAGGGAAAATATATTAGAGTCACGTAACCCAAGGGCGAGAAATTTTGATATGGACTTGAAGGATAATAATTATAGTATTTATTAATCGTAATGCTTTTGAAATTTCGAGGATTTAGCGCAGGTAGAAATTGTTGATCAGCCTCGAAGTGCTACGAATTTTAAGGAACAAAATACAGGTTTAGATCATACGCTAACTCATTGGTCAATCGGTAGAGGACTACCACTAGACTCTTAGATTATATATTGACACATGAGTAGGGGGTGTAAATGGAAGATAGAAGTCTGGTAGGAATGATAGCTGAATATTAAAGTTTACACATAAACCGCTTAGGAAAAGAGATTTAGATTTTTGACTAATATGACATGAGCTTGCAGACCCTAATCCTTAGTAGTAGGTGGTGTTATGGGAACCTATTTCACCCTAGCCGATAAATTTTAGGAATCGTATTCTTGTTAGTGTATTTGTTATATTTTATTCTAGGATATTTAGAATGATTGAATAGATATTTATTACATAAATTCTATATATTCTTATTACTATGTATTGAGTAGAGACTTATGTTGTATTTTATTACATATATTTCTCCTAGAAATTGTTCGAGCTGAGCTTCTAGACTAGGTATGGCTGACTGACTAGATTAGACTTGTTGCTGCTAAGACTGATTATAAGAAGTTGGGTTGCATGATTCCTTTATGGATACTATAGGATGATGACGTTATACCTAGAAAAGAATGTTGAGATATTAACCGTCTTAGTTGCAGAAAAAAAGAATTTAGATACTACATAAGTGGCCTTGAGAATTTTGTGCTTATAAAATTTTAGTGCCTAACCCCTGCAGCCCTTTGAGAGTAAAAGAATAATGTTATTTTCTTTATAGATATTAGAAATTTCAAACTTAGATTGTGTCGCAACATCCTTGAGTAACCTAGGCTTATATATGGTAATTTTCTGGATGATGATTAGCATGATAACAATGACGAGACAATTCAAGAGGGTGAGAAGATAGTTTAAGAAATAAATGCCTTAGATGATTAGACTGTACGTATGCGGCAGTTTAAGGTAAAGGGAGTAGAGTAGGACTAAGTACCAAGTTGTGTTTATATATATATATATATATATATATATATATATATATATGTTGAGTTCGTTGTTGGGAAGATAAATTTTGAATTTCGAGGACGAAATTTTCTAAGGTGGATAGATTGTAAACCCTCTGACCCGAAATCTATGATTAGAGATTTATTTAAAATTATTATTTTTTAATTAAATTGGAGTTATTATTTACCTCTTTGATTTTTTATTTAATAGTTGCATATTACTGTTGTTTAAATATCTAGAGAAATGCACTAGCATTTGCTCTCCAACAACTTTCACATCCTTGACCTAGACAAGCCCATCTTTAATCCTGACCTTTGTGTCACTCGTGAATGCACTCTCTTGTGCTTCATTTTAATTTTACAATATTCGTGCACATCTTCTAATTTTAAATTTAACTTTGCATTATTGTCCGTTCCAATCAAAATTAGAGACAATCTCGACCCGTTTCTTGCAACCCAATATTTATCAATAATATATTTCGAGTCTGCTACGTCCATGACACTTGTGTCCTACCCAATTTAGATCCTATGCACTTCCAATTAATTAAAGAACACCTTTAACACTAATTTTAATTAAATTGGTACAATGAATCAACCTAACCCAAAATTAGACCCAACACCAACCCAAACCCACACCCATACCCTCACGGCTCATACAAAATATCACACACCAATTTCATCCACTATAACATACCAAACATGGCATTTTTTCACATCCAATCCACTTTTTTCTCTTTGTGCCCCCAACACATCTCCACCACCCATCTTCTTCATGACAATACCCTCTCTCCTTGGAAACCTAATCGGCCCTAATCCCTATGCAATGCTCTCCCTCATCATTTGTTACATCTTCTTCCTCTTCACTCCTCCTTCCTACATCATCACCACCACCTTCTTCTCCTCCACAGGACCTCCTCCCTAGCAGCCTCCTCCTCGACCTCCCTCGACCATCACCCACGACCACCCGAGCTTCACCTTCTCCCTTTTTTCACGTCATGACCTATATGCTCCCTGATTTTTCAAAAATTTTTAATTTGGATTTTTCATAATTTTCTGTAATTTTCTGGGATTTTTCTGTAATTAAAACTAAGGTATTTGGTAATTAAATGATTTTTAAATGATTTTAATTAATATTAAAATATTATGAAAATAATATTTTATGGTGTAAAATAGAAAACTAGACATAGGATAATTTTCTGTGAATTTATTGGACTCCGAAAATATTTTTAAAGCCCTAAAAACCAATATAAATAAACCCTAATTAAACCCTGAAATAAACCGGGTTTATTTCCAAAATAAACCAAACCAACCCAGACCCGGTTCAGTTGAACCGAACCCAGCCTTATTGGGTCGGGTCGAATCTAAACCCGACCCGTAACCCGACTACCCGACCCGCACCTAAACTTAACGAACCCGGGTCTAACCCGCTACCCACTGACCCGACCCGACCCAAACCCGAAATCCTAATCTAAACCCTAGTCGAAATCCCAACTGAACCCTAAATCCAACGGCGGCGACGCCTATTTAATCCCCTCGACGCCGCCGGAACCCTAGGACTCGACTGCCGTCTCCTCCACCTTCCTCTGCCTCTCTCCCCGTCCCGTTCTCCCCTCTCTTCCACGAGCTACGACCCCACCGTCGTCGATCCCCCGACCTCAGCCTCGCCGTGCCCCGCCGAGTCCCATCTCCACCGCTCGCCCCGCTCCGCCTTCCCTCCTCTGCTCTGCTCTGCCGCAGCAGCGTCTCAGCCCCTGCCGACGAACCCCCAAACCCTAATCCCCTCGACGCCCAGCCCGCTCGGCCCGTCCTCGACCTACAGCCCAGCCGTCTCCGCCTTCCCCTCTCCTTCCTCCGCTGCCCAGCCCCTTCATCCCCGACGACTTTCCCTCGTCCTCCGCCTATCCCCAACCCACAGCGCCCACTCGACCCAGACCCTTAGCCGCCCTAACAGCCCTCGACGACGACCCCGCCGCAGCCGCCCTCTCCCTCCCGGAGCCGACGAGCCGTCCAGCACCGCCAGAGCCGCTCCGCCCTCCTCCGTCCAGCCATGGCATCTCAGCGACGAGCCCTAACCCTAACCCTAACGCAGAACGGACACAGTAACAGTACCGGACACGGACGCAGGACACGAAGCTCGACACGGACACGGGAAAATCAGTCTTCACGGAGCCCTGTTCAGGTAGCATTTTCTCTCTCCTCGCTGATCCGATTTCTGTTCCTTCAGTTACGTCGCGTAGACTGTGTGGCCCCCTCGATGCCCGTGCAACCCGCTCGGTGCATCGCGTCCTGTGGCGATCGCGAACCGCGATCCAAAAACAGGAAAACCAACGCCCTATTTCATCCCGGAACTGAGTACATCCCGCCAAACGGGATGACTTGGTCGTACGCGGTCTTTACCGAAACGTGCGCGCCGCTGATACAGACGTGTAGGATTTCACAGAAGTTAATTTGGATGTGCGTGCACACCGGAATCAACGCGTATCCGCCGATACCGCCCCGTATCCGTCGGTTCTAGAATGCGCTGTAACTTTGTGTAAACACGTCGGATCGAGATAAAACTTGCGCCATCAGACTCGTAGCAATACCCTGGTCCTGTGACCCAAGTTTGGTTTGATTCTGAGAACTTTGACAAAATCGCATATCGTGGGCCCCACAAGCTCCACTTGACGGGCGATTTTGTGATCGGCTCATCGGAATCTAATTCTAGAAGTTCCGTTGGGTTCGTATCATCGTTCCTGACTTGTTGACACTAAGTTTGGCGAATTTGGAGACCTTTGACCCTGACGCTCTTTTCGGTGCAAAGTGGCCCACATGTGGACCCCACTTTGGCCCGAAAATATTATTTTTGCCCCTGTGTCCAAATTGGACGTAAGGACAGGCATTTTTAGCTATTTGATATTTTATGAATCTAATGGTGATATTTATTTCAGCAACCGGAGTAGTACCTGCAAATCACACTGAGACCAGAGCTACATTTGGAGCCAGAACCCCAGGCAAGTGTACCTTGCCAAACTTGCAGTTCTTGTTATTTATTCTTTTGACTATATATATATTAGTGCATGCTTGACCTAGGACCATATGACTTACTTAGCGTCCGATTATTAGTCGGGTGCCAACCCGTACGCGGAGTTGTATAATGTCACCTAGAGATGGATATCGTGACCCTTTACATTCTTGTACTTGTCTTATCAAGTACATAGACCCAGGACACTTGACACTATTCATGAGACAGAATCTTCCTGAGATATTCATGGTGATTCTGTGTAGGATACAGGTTTTATGACATAGACATTATATTCATAGATGTTAGATGACTTGCTGCATTAGATATGATCGTGCGTGACATGGACATGAGACATCGTGGACATGAGACGTATGATTACATTGGGTGGGGAGAGACACACAGGCTACAGGCTGAGTTTATATATATATAAAACATAGTAAACACATAGTAAACACATAGTAAAACATATAGTAAACACTGCTACCGGCTCCCAGACACAGAGCTTGTAGTGGTCTCAGCCCGAGTTTAGTGATGCTCTCAAATTGCATTTTCACATAGACGGTTATATAGTTTACCCTATTTATCTCATTTACTATTACACTGTATTTTGGTATGTTGATTTCTGTACCTTGTTATGTCCCCTGAGGACCTGGATACCGGACTTTGTCCCCAGGACTAGCAGACGAGATCGACCCCGAGTTTCACGGGACAAGAGCATTACCAGGAGCAGGCGCTGGAGCAGTACCAGATCCAGTAGACGAGTGATCACCGAGGGTATCTTCTGGGTATAGGCTTTACCCATACTCAGTATTTGTTGTGGTTATCTTTATTCATGTATCTTGACAGATGTATCAGACTCATTATCGGGTTATTTTCCTGAGTTTATATCATATTGAGATTGATCTTGCTTTATGATTCTGATATTGTTGTATTCATTTCTGTGGATGAGATTAGTATATGTAGACCCTTATTGTTGTACTAAAGCTTAAGTATGCCCCGATGGATCCATTAAATTGGGTTTGTCCATCGGTGTGTGCTGCTGGCCATTGCCACGTGTCTAGTCCCTCGGTATTTTGGAACTGGGGCGTGACATAGTTTTTGTGGTGGCCCATGCAGGTCAACGACTAAATTGTTCGGTTTTAACTTAGGGACCGAGCAAGCCTGCGATAAGAATAGGATAAGTTTTGGATCTCATCCACTTGCTTGAATCATTCTTGACATCTATATCGGATTCGAATTAATTTCTTGACTTGCATCCTGCCTTGATTCCTGTGTGCCTCTTATTGTTTATGTTGGTGGTTACTCTAAAACTTTTGCTGTGTGATTGGTAATTAGAACTTGACAGTTTAAGTTATTATTGTAGATTATGACCTAATGATTACCCCTTAGCTTTAAGTCACGTAATTAGTCCCCCCACCTTGATACAAGCTCGATCCCTTACCCTTGACGGCCAGTAACTCTTCTATCCTCACTATCGACACTTGTCCTATATGCACTAAGACTAAGGTTTAAGACGACCATGACCTAAGTAATACAGGAGGATACCCTAATAGGTACCAAGACCCCTTCTCGTAGACCTTAATAAGAGTTTCCACGGTATCCTTAAGACGATTTCTGTATTAGTTTATTGTTTTAAGTGGAGTAGTATGCCTCACAACATAGTACCACCTAGCCCTATTGACCCATTGATGAAGTGAACTAGGATGACACAACTTTAGACTTGCATAAGAAGATAGTGTTTATTCAGACTATAGAATTTAGAGGTCCTTACCCCTATTTGATTGACTAGCGACTTAGACAAGGAGGTTGTATGATGACTGTAGAGGGTGTAGAGACTTTATTATTATTGCTTACTTTGTTTTGTTTTGAGAACTTGAATTATATTGTACCTCCTTTTATCACCATCTAGCGTACTTATATTTGTTGTACTACCTTGACTTATGCTGCTAATATAGCCTAGTTTTGCAAGCTTACTCTTCTATCGAGCTTGATCATGATATATGTATAAGTGGGTTAACACACTGATACATTTCAGAATCAGTATATTAAGGTCTGGCCAACTTTAGTGCGCTTGATTCGCCCTTCGTAATACTATTTTACGTGGATTGAGATATGTAGTGATTAGTAGACGAATGAACTTGTCCTAGACATGTCTGACATACCGTATCGGTTACATAACTGTACTAATACGAGCATGCGAACGAAGAATTACTATAATCGGATTTCAATCCACAACTGCTTAACAATTCCCATTTGAATTCTTTAAACGCCTTGATCCCGATACTTCTATTCTATTACCTCACCCTTGAACTCTTTATTATTGATCTCCGTCTTCCCTTATTTCGGAAAGACAAAACATCATGCTTGGTATAAGTTTGATATATAGACAGTACTAGATATACCCCACAGGCTGGTCGCATTGTTTGATGACCTTTTTATAAATGACTAAGGGAATACCATAGGTGATATGTTTGGTGTTAAAGACTTTGAGGATTCAATAGCATAATTAAATAAGTTGGGGCATAGCTTTATTAGATGTATAGCCTTAGATGATAGATGGGTAAATTCTAAGTTGGGTAGAGACCACAGTGTTCACTTGAGAGGAATCCTTCAGACTATAATCAAGTAAGATTGGATAGATGAACCCTACCATATTTTTAATTTTGAGGACAAAATTTTTATAAGTTGGGTAGATTGTAAGCCCCCTGATTTTTAAAAAAATTTTAATTTGGATTTTTCATAATTTTTTAGGATTTTTCTGTAATTAAAACTAAGGTATTTGGTAATTAAATGATTTTTAAATAATTTTAATTAATATTAAAATATTATAAAAATAATATTTTATGGTGTAAAATGGAAAACTGGACATAGGGTAATTTTCTGTGAATTTATTGGACTCCGAAAACATTTTTAAAGCCCTAAAAACCAATATAAATAAACCCTAATTAAACCCTGAAATAAACCGGGTTTATTTCCAAAATAAACCAAACCAAACCAGACCCGGTTCAGTTGAACCGAACCCAGCCTTATTGGGTCGGGTCGGATCTAAACCCGACCCGTAACCCGACTACCCGACCCGCACCTAAACTTAACGAACCCGGGTCTAACCCGCTACCCACTGACCCGACCCGACCCAAACCCGAAATCCTAATCTAAACCCTAGTCGGAATCCCAACTGAACCCTAAATCCAACGGCGGTGACGCCAATTTAATCCCCTCGACGCCGCCGGAACCCTAGGACTCGACCGCCGTTTCCTCCACCTTCCTTCGCCTCTCTCCCCGTCCCGTTCTTCCCTCTCTCCCACGAGCCACGACCCCACCGTCGTCGATCCCCCGACCTCAGCCTCGCCGTGCCCCGCCCAGTCCCATCTCCACCGCTCGCCCCGCTCCGCCTTCCCTCCTCTGCTCCGCTCCGCCGCAGCAACGTCTCAGCCCTAGCCGACGAACCCCCAAACCCTAATCCCCTCGACGCCCAGCCCCGCTCGGCCCGTCCTCGACCTACAGCCCAGCCGTCTCCGCCTTCCTCTCTCCTTCCTCCGCTGCCCAGCCCCTTCGTCCCCGACGACTTTCCCCCGTCCTCCGCCTATCCCCGACCCACAGCGCCCACTCGACCCAGACCCTTAGCCGCCCTAACAGCCCTCGACGACAACCCCGCCGCAGCCGCCCTCTCCCTCCCTGAGCCGACGAGCCGCCCAGCGCCGCCAGAGCCGCTCCGCCCTCCTCCGGCCTGCCATGGCGTCTCAGCGACGAGCCCTAACCCTAACCCTAACCCTAACGCAGCACGACACAGTAGCAGTACCGGACACGGACGCAGGACACAAAGCTCGACATGGACACGGGAAAATCAGTCTTCACGGAGCCCTGTTCAGGTAGCGTTTCCTCTCTCCTCGCTGATCTGATTTCTGTTCTGTCAGTTGCGTCGCGTAGACTGTGTGGCCCCCTCGATGCACGTGTAACCCGCTCGGTGCATCGCATCCTGTGGCGATCGCAAACCGCGATCCAAAAACAGGAAAACCGATGCCCTATTTCATCCCGGAACTGAGTACGTCCCGCCAAACGGAATGACTTGGTCTCACGCGGTCTTCACCGAAACATGCGCACCGCTGATACGGACGTGTGGGATTTCGCAGAAGTTGATTTGGATGCGCGTGCACACCGGAATCAACGCGTATCCGCCGACACCGTCCCGTATCCGTCGGTTCTGGAATGCGCTGTAACTTGGTGTACACATGTCGGATCGAGACGAAACTTGTGCCATCGGACTCGTAGCAATACGCTGGTCCTGTGACCCAAGTTTGGTTCGATTCTGAGAACGTTGACAAAATCGCATATCGTAGGCCCCACAGGCTCCACTTGACGGGCGATTTTGTGATTGGCTCATCGGAATCCAATTCTGAAAGTTTCGTTGGGTTCGTATCATCGTTCCTGACTTGTTGACACTAAATTTGGCAAATTTGGAGACCTTTGACCCTGACGCTCTTTTCGGTGCAAAGTGGCCCACATGTGGACCCCACTTTAGCCCAAAAATATTATTTTTGCTCCTATGTCCAAATTGGACGTAAGGACAGGCATTTCTAGCTATTTGATATTTTATGAATCTAATGGTGATGTTTATTTCAGCAACCGGAGTAGTACCTGCAAATCACACTGAGACCAGAGCTACATTTGGAGCCAGAACCCCATGCAAGTGTACCTTGCCAAACTTGCAGTTCTTGTTATTTATTCCTTTGACTATATATATATTAGTGCATGCTTGACCTAGGATCGTGTGACTTACTTAGCGTCCGATTATTAGTCGGGTGCCAACCCGTACGCGGAGTTGTGTAATGTCACCTAGAGATGGATATCGTGACCCTTAACATTCTTGTACTTGTCTTATCAAGTACATAGACCCAGGATACTTGACACTATTTATGAGACAGAATCTTCCTGAGATATTCATGGTGATTCTGTGTAGGATACAGGTTTTATGACATAGACATTATATTCATAGATGTTAGATGACTTGCTACATTAGATATGATCGTGCGTGACATGGATATGAGACATCGTGGACATGAGACGTGTTATTACATTGGGTGGGGAGAGACACACAGGCTACAGGCTGAGTTTATATATATATAAAACATAGTAAACACATAGTAAACACATAGTAAAATATATAGTAAACACTGCTACCGGCTCCCAGACACAGAGCTTGTAGTGGTCTCAGCCCGAGTTTAATGATGCTCTCAAATTGCATTTTCACATAGACGGTTATATAGTTTACCCTATTTATCTCATTTACTATTACACTGCATTTTGGCATATTGATTTCTGTACCTTGTTATGTCCCCTGAGGACCTGGATACCGGACTTTGTCCCCAGGACTAACAGACGAGATCGACCCCGAGTTTCACGGGACATGAGCATTAGCAGGAGCAGGCGCTGGAGCAGTACCAGATCCAGTAGACGAGTGATCACCGAGGGTATCTTCTGGGTATAGGCTTTACCCATACTCAGTATTTGTTGTGGTTATCTTTATTCATGTATCTTGACAGATGTATCAGACTCATTATCGGGTTATTTTCCCGAGTTTATATCATATTAAGATTGATCTTGCTTTATGATTCTGATATTGTTGTATTCATTTCTGTGGATGAGATTAGTATATGTAGACCCTTATTGTTGTACTACAGCTTAAGTATGCCCCGATGGATCCATTAAATTGGGTTTGTCCATCGGTGTGTGCTGCTGGCCATTGCCACGTGTCTAGTCCCTCGGTATTTTGGGACTGGGGCATGACACGACCCCCGCAAACCTCACCTCGACGACCACTACTGCCACTATCGTCATCACCACCACTATTATCTCTGCCAACCACCACCACCAGTAAACCGTCGCTGCTGCTTCAAACCGCCGCTGCTGCCGTTAAAGCTGCTGCTACTGCCGTGTTGCCGCGTCCTGGCCCTGTGCCGCTGTGAGCCACCGCGTCCTGGCCTTGCGCTGCCGTGAGCCACTGCCGCAGCAATTGTTGTTGTTCTTGTGACTACTGCTACTATTGCTATGTTCGCTGTTGCAGTCTTGCCCGACCTCCTCCGGTGACCCCCGACCACCGACGACCACCTCTCGACGACCGACGACCAACTCGCGACATCCCCGACTGCCACCAACCACCGTTGGCCACCCACGGAGGACCGGGTACACTCCATGACCGCGAGCACCCAAAGCCAAGTCAGAATCAAGTTCCAACCACCTATTTTTATGAGGCAATTTCTCCCTCCACGCTCAACCAATTCCTGAAACACCTTCTCTGGTATACTCTCCATGTAACCCTCTTTCAATGTCTTTAATTAGAATAATTTAATTTGATTTCTATTGTTTGTAATTTAAGTTCCAAATCAAAGAAAAACTGTTTTATAAAATATTAAATTTTCTCCGATATGGAGTAGGTTCCGTCAATCCGGACAATCTCATCGCGTACTGATTGCACCGAAAGGCACGTATTATCAACATGGACGTGTGTGCTTTTGCAGAACTTGATTTGGATGTGTGTGCACACCAAAATCAACTCGTATCCGTCAAAAAGTACCATATCGGCCTGTTCTGACACTCGTCCTAATTTTGTGTGTGCTTGTCGTTTAGTGATAAAACTTGCGTCATCGGATTCACAGTGTTACGCTGGTCCTATGACCCAAGTTTGGTTCGATTCTGAGAACGTTGACGAAACGTTATTTCGTAGGCCTCACGGTTCCACATGACGGGCGATTTCGTGATCGGCTCATCGAAATCCAGTTTTGGACGTTGTTTTGGGTTCGTATCATCGTTCTGGACTCGTAAACACTAAGTTTGACTAATTTGGAGAATTTTATCCCTGGCACATTTTTCGGTGCAAGACATGCCCACTTGTGGGACCCCGTGTTGACCAGAAACTATATTTTTGTCCTTGTGTCAAATTTGGACGTATGTATATGCTTTTTTGAGTATCTCACTCATTCCGGGACTATTGGTGATATTTGTGACAATATCCGGGGATATCATCTCCAGTTTCCATTGTTGCGCTGCTACTTTCCTGGCGAGTTCGTGTTCGAATCTTCGCCTGGCTTCCAGGCAAGTATACCTTGTCTTGTTATACTGTTTAAATTCAGTTAATATTATATATTATGCTCTCTATATTATATAACTGTGCGCATCCGAGAATGACTCAGGTTCAGTCGACGAAGGTGTCGATATTAGGACTTGTGTTTGACCTAGCGTCTAGTAGACGTACCCTAAGTGACGGAGTTATCATTATAAATCTGAGGCCTTGACACGTATCATTTTACGTCACGGACTGAGTTCATGATAGGATACGGGTTTACGCACTTGACTGGCCATCGGTACGAGTAGCTCGTGTGATGGTACTTAGCGTTGGTATATTATTTTAGGTGACTTGCATTATAGTTACGAGATGTCCACGTCGCACTTGAGACTTGTACATTGGCATTGGCGAGGAGAACGACTAGTAGGCGTATGGGACACCCACCTCCTTTATACAGATACCGCATTCTTCGGAGCGATACGAATGTATATATTTATGCAGATACCGTATTCTTTGGAGTGTTGGATGTTACATGTGCATATACTACGCTCTTTGGGGTGTTGGACGTTGTGCAGATACCACGCTTTTCAGAATGTTGGACGTATTTACTTATGCAGATACCACGCTCTTCGGAGCATTGGACGTTATTATATATGCAGATTGCCCCAAGATGGGGGGTATATGTGGCATATACTAGCCAGTCACGACGATTGGTGAATTACGTCAACATATGTCTAGCCTACACTTCCCATACGCACTAAGTTGTCCTCAAATTGCATTCACTTAGGAGGATAGTTTACCCTGATTTACTTTACTCAGTATTTACATTATGGCATGTACTTTTTGTATCTCGTTACGTCCCTCTGAGGACCTGGTTCACTTCCAGGTTATTTGAGCATGTTGCATGATGCTGGATCTAGTGGAGTGTTGGGCATCGTTGCAGGTATTTTTAAATCTTTCAGCTATTACAGTCATGTACTACCTTTTTCATTTTTGACTCTGCTATTGTAGCCTAGTGTTTATAGTCCTATATTATTCTCTTGGTCTATTCGAACGACTGTATTATTGGGCTGCAGACTAAAGATGTGTAACGTTCCTTCTTGAGATTTTATTTACCATGGATTAAGATTTAGTTTAGTTGTTGGATATTAGAAATAGATATTTAACTGGATCACTTAACTTTGGACAGCGTAAGTGCACTTCATCGGGCCCATTAAATTAGAAAGCCCTAGGGAGTCGTACCAGCTGGCCATTGCCACGTGTCTGGTCCCATATATTTTGGGACTGGGGTGTGGCAGATAATACTCACACACGATTGTTCGATGCCAAATATAATAGATTTTTATACACAAATATTTTCACGGTGTCGTGAGGATGGTGAACTTGTACATAAACTTGTCTTGTGAACTCACATGCAAAACTTGTCTGGTATCATAAACTTGTATCGACATAAGGAAGCACATAATAATAATCTATGAAAAGAATTACTAAAAGAACATAACAACAGGGAACACAAAATGTACACAAAATTTTTGGCCACATGCGCCCACTAGCTGCATGGACTCACTGGCTGCATGCACCCACTGGCCGTATGGACTCACTGGCCGCATGCACCAACTGGCCGCATGCACTCACTGCCGTATGGACTCACTGATCGTATATACCCAATTGTCGCATAAACGCCTCTCTTGGACTTAGCGATTTTTTTATTCGTTCAGCGAGTAAAAACACAAGGTGTTCAAGGACACTTGTGTAAATTAGTAGTCATGCATCCAACAAGATGGACACATGTTGTCAGTATACGGCAAGAGTTCAGGCCGTGTAGCCCTCTCGGGTCGCATAACCCTCTCGAGTCGCATAGCACTCTCAGCCGCATAGCTTGCTGGTCGCATGAAGACTTTGTCTTCTCCAACAGCAGGTTCAGCCATTGCCAAAAGCTCCAAAAACTAAAAATTTGTTTTCTTCATAAAAATTTCATTTTAACTCCAAATCAAGTGAAACAAAAGTCAAATTACACAAAATAAAATGCTCTAACATAAAGAACCACTAGTTTTTAAAAATACTAAGTTTTAATAGATCGAAACCAAGAAAAACTCATGTAACACAAAAAAACCATAAACTTGAAACTCAGATCTACAAAAATCTATACGTCAAAATCCAAAACTCCAAGAACTAAATATGATCAGCAACTCAAGGAGAATATTTTTTATCAAATATATTTAAAAAAATAATATATATATAAATATAAAATTCATGACTTTACCATTGAGCAAGATGTACTTACCTTGGGTGGCTTCGAGCCTCTACCTCTCACGGTCCAAGTCACAACAACTTCTCCATAGGGCTTGTCACACCCCAGTCCTAAAATACCGTGGGACCGGACGCGTGATAATGGCCAGCAGTACGCACCGATGAACAACCCAATTTAATGGATCCACCAGGGCATACTTAAGCTGTAAAATCAAGTCTACGACAACGTGGCAAAACTAATCTCATCCACACAAGATATAAAATATGATCCACAGAATAAATAAGGAATGTAAATCATCTGCTAATCTCAACAAAGTGCTTCGGGGAACAACCCGATAAATATCTAATACAATGGTTCAACAGACCAGAAATAAATGACTGAAATAAATAAATAAATACTGAGCATGTAACATGGATGCTCAGAAAAAGTCCCCGGCTAACACCTCGTCCTCGGATGGCGGTACAGCTCCTAGATCAGCTCCTGCTCCGGTCCCGTATACCTCGGGATAGATCTCGTCCTCAAATCCTGGGTTCATAATTCGGATTCAGGTCCTCAGGGGACATAGCAAGGTACAGGAAAGCTCAAGCCAAAATAAGTGCAGTGCAGAAAAATAAATAGAATAAATAGGGCAAGTAAATAACCATCTAAGTGAAATGCAAGTTGAGAGCAACACGAGTACTCAGGCTGAGACACTATCAGCTCTGTGTCGGGGAGCCGGTAGCAGTAATAACACGTAATGTGCCTAGCTCTGCTACGAGAGTCTACAGCCTCACAATAGTAGTAGATATATATAGAAAATAGCCTGTAGCCTGTGTATCTCTCCCCATCCCATGTAACCACGCATATCATGACCATAACGTCTCATGTCCATGTCAAGCGGGATCATAGCTAATATAAAAAGTCATAAGTATCTATAAATATAGTATCTTTGTCAAGTCTTGTATCCTATACAGAATCACCACGAATATCTCGGAAGATCCTGTCTCATGAACAATGTCAAGTGTCCTGGGTCGTATGGTACTTGATAAGACAAGTACGAGAATATAAAGTGTCACGAATGTCCATCTCTACATGACAGTACCCAATACTGCGTATAGTGTTGTAAACCCCCAGATTTTGCGAGAATTTTAAATTGGGATTTTTCATAATTTTTTGGAATTTTCTGAGAATTTTCTGTAATTAAAATCAGGATTTTAATTATTAAATAATTTTTATTTGTTAATAAATAATATTAAAATATATGGAAATAATATTTTTTGGTGTAAAATGGAAAACTGGACTTAGGATAATTTTTCTGGAATTTATCGGGCCCCGGACCTATTTTTAAATTACCTAAAAACTATTTATTTATTTATTTGCTAATTAATTAATTAATTAATTATTATTATTACTATTATTATTATTATTATCATTATATTATTTCGGCCCAACAGCCCAACGGCCCGCGGCCCAAACCCTTTAGGCCCAGCCCTCCTTAGCGGGTCGGGTCGGGTCCACCCGAACCCGACCCGCACCCAAACCCAAAACCCCAGCTCCAGCCCGGTCGCCCCCCCGCGTCCGGCGCCGCCTCGCCCGGAGCGCCACGACCCCGCGTCCACCGCCGTTTTCGCCGTCCGCGCTCCGCCCAACCTCCGCCACTCCCGGAGCGCCACCGCCTCCTCTCCCCTTTAAAACCCTAGCTACCCAGGCCGCCCCAACCTCGCCCAGACCCACCTCGACGCCACCGCCGTGCCCGCCCTCGCCGGCGCATCCAGTCCCCTCCGGAGCTGCCCGAGTCGCCTCCTCCGGCGCCACTCCCCCCCCCCCCCGCGAGGCCGCCAGCCACCACAGCAGCTCCCCTCTTCTCCCCCTTCCTCCTCCCCCGCTCGGCCACGAGCCAACCGCAGCAGCAGCTGCTCCAGCCCGCTCCGACGCCGCCGCCGTCAGCCTGAGCCGCCGCCGCCTCCACCAGCGAGCGCCGCGCTGCCCTAGCCCGGCCGGCCTCCTCCGCTGCCCAAGCCGCCGTTCTTGCCGGATCCCTGAACCCTAAACCTAATTTCCCAAATCGGACACAGGGACACAGGACACAGTGTCCTGTGTCGTGTCGGACACGGTGAAGACCCAATTTTCTGACCCTGTTCAGGTGCGTGTAAATTTCTCCCCGCTGCCCCGTTTTCAATTCCGTAAATTGCGTTGCGAAGCCTGTATGACCCTCTCGGTGCCCGGACAAATCGCTCGGGGCATCGCGTCCTGTGGTGATCGCACACCGCGATCCAAAAACAGGAAAAACAACGACCCGATTCACCCCGGAACTGGGTACGTCCCGCCAAACGGGACGACTTGGTCGTGCGCGGTCTTTACAGATACGTGTGCGTCGTTGATACGGACGTGTGGGATTTCACAGAAGTCGATTCGGGTGTGCGTGCACACCGGGATAAACGCGTATCCGCGGACACCGCCCCGTATCCGTCTTTTATGAATCGCGTCCTAACTTTCTGTACACATGTCGGATTGAAACAAAACTTGTGCCATCGGACTCGTAGCGATATGCTGGTCCTGTGACCCAAGTTTGGTTCAATTCTGAGAACATTGACGAAATCGCGTGTCGTGGGCCCCACAGGCCCCGCTCGACGGGCGATTTTGTGATCGGCTCATCGGAATCCAATTCTAGAAGTTCCGTTGGGTTCGTATCATCGTTCCTGACCTGTTGACACTAAGTTTGGTAAATTTGGAGACCTTTGACCCTGACACGTTTTTCGGTGCAAAGCGGGCCCACATGCGGACCCCGTTTTGACCCAAAATTGCCGTTTTTGCCCTTGTCTCCAAATTGGACTCAAGGACAGGCATTTCTAGCTGATTAATATTTTCTGGATCTGATGGTGATATTTGTTTCAGCAACCGGAGTACCGCCTGCAATTTCAACTTAAGTCAGAGCCGTAATTGGAACCAGAACCACAGGCAAGTGTACCTTGCCAAACTTGCAGTTGTTGTTAATTATTTCTTTGAATATATACATTATAACTATTGTACATGCTCAACCCTAGGGCCGTGTGACGTACTTAGTGTCCGATCATACTCGGGTGCCAACCCCGTACGTGGAGTTGTGTAATGTCACATAGACATGGATATCGAGACCCTATGTATTCTCGTACTTGTCTTATCAAGTATATCAGGACCCAGGACACTTGACACTATTCATGAGACAGGATATTCCCGAAACATTCGTGGTGATTCTGTATAGGATACAGGACTTGACATAGACCTTATATTCATAGACATTATATGACTTGCTGCATTAGTATTGATCCTGCGTGTCATGGACATGAGACGTGTGATTACATTGGGTGGGGAGAGACACACAGGCTACAGGCTGATATATATATATATATATTTATTCTGGAGAGGCCTCAGACTCTATATTAGAGCTAGGCACTCTATTAGTGATATATTTATTGTGAGGCCTCAGACTCTATATCAGAGCTAGGCACTCTATTAGTTATTACTGCTACCGGCTCCCCGACACAGAGCTTGTAGTGGTCTCAGCCTGAGTACTCGTGATGCTCTCAACTTGTATTTTCACATAGATGGTTACATACTTTACCCTGCTTTTTTATTTCATTTCTGTACTGTATTTATTTTGGCTTGTATTATCTGTACCTTGTTATGTCCCCTAAGGACCTGGAATGGACTATGTCCCCAGGTATAGCCGAAGAGATCCACCCAGAGATACACCGTACAAGAGCACTTCCAGGAGCTGTACCAGGACCTGAGGACGAGCCCGCACTAGAGGACTTCTCCTGAGCAGTGACTGTATATAGTCAGTTATTTCTGTTTTGTTCCTAATTCCAGTTCCTTTATTTCACGTCTATTTGTATTTGATGTAACAGACTTGTGCTCGGATTGTTCACCGAGACACTTTTATTGAGATTTGATAGTTATTTCTATTTGCATTACTCTGGCATTTAATCTGTGATTATCTGTTGTGGATGAGATTAGATTAGCCTATGACCTGTATCATTGGTTCTATTTATTGCTAGACTACAGCTTAAGCATGTCCTGATGGATCCATTAAATTGGGTTGTCCATCGGTGCGTGCTGCTGGCCATTGCCACGTGTCCAGTCCCTCGATATTTTGGGACTGGGGCGTGACAAGTGTTGGCACCCGACTAATAATCGGACGCTAAGTACGTCACACGGTCCTAGGTTGAGCATGCACAACAATATAAATAAAGCAAGAAAAATATATATAAAGACTGCAAAGTTTGGCAAGGTACACTTGCCTGATGTTAGAATATCAACAGTCGTCCCGGTATCAGCGGATCATGTGGGTACTACTCCAAAAGCTATAATAAACATCACCAACCATCTCAGAAGGTGTCAAATAGCTAGAAACGCCTGTCCTTACGTCCAATTTGGACACAGGGACAAAAAGGATATTTCCGGGCCAAAGCGGGGTCCACATGTGGGCCACTTTGCACCGAACAGCGTGTCAGGGTCAAAGGTCTCCAAATTCGCCATACTTAGTGTCTACAAGTCAGGAACGATGATACGAACCCAACGGAACTTCCAGAATTGGATTCCGATGAGCCAATCACAAAATTGCCCGTCAAGTGGAGCTTGTGGGGCCCACGATACGCGATTTTGTCAACGTTCTCAGAATCGGACCAAACTTGGGTCACAGGACCAGCGTATTGCTACGAGTCCGATGGAGCAAGTTTTGTCTCGATCCGACGTGTGTACACAAAGTTACAGCATGTTCCAGAAAAGTCGAATACGGGGTGTTGTTCGCGGATACGCGTTGATTCCGGGGTGCACGCACCTCCGAATCGACTTCTGCGAAATCCCACACGACCGTATCAACGACGCGCACGTTTCGGTAAAGATCGCGTGCGACCAAGTCGTCCCGTTTGGCGGGGCGCACTCAATTTCGGGATAAAATAGGGCATTATTTTTCCTGTTTTTGGATCGCGGTGTGCGATCACCACAGGACGCGATGCACCGAGCGGGTTGTACGGGCACCGAGAGGGTTATACAGTCTACGCGTAGAAACTGACGAAATCGAAAACGGAGTTACGAGGTGAGAAAAAACGGTACCTGAACAGGACTCCGAGAAGTCTGATTCTCACGTGTCCGAGCGTCCTGGACGTGTCCGGGTTCTGGAAGGCTGCTGTGCCCGGAGAATTATGTAGTCGGGGTTGGCTCGTCGACGGGGCACGGCCTAGAGCGATGGAGCAGCGCCGGAGTTGCTGCACTGTCGAAGTCGAGGGCGGTGCTCCCTTCGTCGGAGTACGGCCGGTCGGGAAACACAGCCGCGGGGGAAAGTCGTCGGTGGCTGGTCGGGAAACGCAGCGGCGGGGGAGAGTCGTCGGTGGCTGGTCAGGTCGGCAGTTGCACCGCGCGGCTGGGAGAGAGTCGTCGGTGGCTGGTCGGGGACAGGCTGGAGCGGGGAGTGGCTGTCCCGTGGAGTCGGGAAACCTGCCGGAGCGGGTCGAAGTTGCAGCTCCGCCGGAGCGGGGTCAGCCGCTGGGGAAAAGTAGCGCCGGAGTTGGAGTCGGGTGATGGTAAGGTCGGCTGCTAGTTTAGATTTTAGGAATAGAAAAGTAGGGAAGAGGAATAATATATATGTGAGTATAGTGTTGGGTTGACCTATAATAGATTTGACTGGTCAACCCCTCTTGGGTTGGGCTTAGGATACGGGCTGGGTCATTGCTCCTCGGCGTGGGCTTCGTCTCTCATGGGGATGCTGGACGTTTGGCACGGGTTTAATTCGGTTTAAATGTACATTGGCTTTCAGGGCTTTAAAACTGTTTTCGGAGTCCAATAAATACACCGAAAAATACCACATGTCCGGTTTTCTATTTTACACCATAAAATATTATTTTCATAATATTTTAACACCAATTAGCCGAATTTAAAAATCTTCAACTCACAATTACCTTGCTTCTTCGCCCGAAAAATACCGAAAAATTGGGGGGGGGGAATATTTAAAATTATTCTGAAAACAGGGTATTTACAATCTTCCCTCCTTAAAAGGATTGCATCCTCGCAATCAAAGAATAAGCTACTAACAAAAGAATTATGGCATTACATGGTTGCTTAGTTTACCACTGCCTCCTCAAACAAGTGGGGGTAACGCTGGCGTATACTATCTTCTCGTTCCCAAGTCGATTCGCCCGGAGAATGATATTTCCAAGCTATACGAACTAGTCTGATTGTCTGTCCCCGCAATGTCTTCTCACTGACGTCGAGGATGCCCACTGGTTGTTCTTCATATCTCAAGCTTGGGCCTACTGCGATCTCTGAATAATCGACTACGTGACTTGGGTCGGTCACGTACCTTCGTAACTGTGAGACGTGGAATACGTCATGCACTTCCTCTAAGGATGGAGGTAATGCAAGACGATAAGCCACTTCACCAACGCGCTCTAAAATGTCAAATGGCCCAATATACCTTGGGCTCAACTTGCCTCTGCTCCCGAATCTGATAGTACCACGAGTGGGCAAAATCCTCAAGAATACGTGCTCTCCTTCTTTAAACTCTAGAAGACGTCTGTGTGTATCTGCCCAATGCTTCTGTCTATCCTGAGATGCCCGAAGATGATTCTGGATCTGTTTCACCTTCTCCACTGTCTGCGTTACCAATTCTGGACCCAGTATTTGACGTTCACCAACGTCACTCCAACATATAGACGATCTGCACTTCCTTCCGTATAATGCCTCGAATGGTGCCATCTGAATGCTGGCCTGATAACTGTTATTGTAGGAGAACTCCACTAAGTGCAAATGATCTTCCCAAGATCCTCCAAAGTCTAGCATACATGATCGCAACATGTCCTCCAAGATCTGAATGGTGCGCTCCGATTGGCCATCTGTCTGCGGGTGGTAAGCTGTGCTGAATTTGAGTCTGGTGCCCAGACTCTCTTGCATGCTTCTCCAGAAATGAGATATAAATCTCGAATCTTGATCCGATACAATACTAACCGGCACTCCATGTAATTTGATAATTTGTCGCATATACATGTCGGCTAGTACCTCTGTGGACTGTTCAACTCTAAATGGCAAGAAATGTGCCGATTTAGTGAGTCGATCTACTATAACCCATACTGCGTCTCTTCCGCTGGGGCTCCTCGAAAATTCTGTGACAAAATCCATCATGATATGCTTCCACTTCCATTCTGGTATAGGAAGCGGCTGTAACGTACCTGCAGTCCTCTGATGCTCGGCCTTTACTTGCTGGCAGACTAAGCATTTGGCCACAAATCTTGCAATCTCCTTTTTCATTACATGCCACCAATAATACTGCCTCAAGTCTTGGTACATCTTGCTTCCTCCTGGGTGAACAGAGTACATAGAGCTATGTGCTTCAGTCATTAACTCCTGTCTCAATTCTCCATTTGGAACATACAGGCAATTTCCAAACCTCAATGCCCCGTCTTCGTGTATGCAAAGTCCTGTCTGTATGCCTGCTTCC
The DNA here is from genome assembly GCA_036927795.1 of Iris macrosiphon. Taxonomy (NCBI): domain Eukaryota; kingdom Viridiplantae; phylum Streptophyta; class Magnoliopsida; order Asparagales; family Iridaceae; genus Iris; species Iris macrosiphon. The sequence goes on from JAYESA010000004.1 coordinate 249,749,488, forward strand.
GTCCTCTCTTTCAGTCTTCGAAATCTAGCATCGGTGGGCAATGCCTCTTTAATCTTCTCCACGAGTGATGACTTAACTTCAAGATTAGCCATCAAGCCATTCTGTCCTGGTAAGATAACCTCTATCTGAAGCTCCTGTAGATCTCTCAATAACTCGGGCTGCATCGTCAAGAAATAAGCCGTAGGCTTCCTGCTCAGTGCGTCTGCTACAATATTCGCTTTTCCCGGATGATACTGCAGATCTATGTCAAAATCTACCATCAATTCCAGCCAACGCCTCTGCCTCATGTTAAGCTCCTTCTGAGTATATACATACTTCAAACTTTTGTGATCTGTAAAGATGTCTACTTTCTCCCCATAAAGGTAGTGCCTCCAAATCTTCAATGCAAATATAACTGCTGCTAACTCCAGATCGTGTGTTGGATAGTTTTTCTCGTGGACCTTTAACTGTCTTGATGCATAAGCAATGACTTTGCCATGTTGCATCAAAATACATCCTAGTCCACTACCTGATGCATCACTGTAAACAACAAAACCTCCTGACCCTGAAGGAAGAGTCAAGACAGGTGTTGTTGTCAATCTTCTCTTCAATTCTTCGAAGGCCTTCTGGTAGTCTTCTGTCCATATAAACTCCTGGTCTTTGCGTGTCAGCTTTGTCATCGGTTCTGTAATCCTCGAGAAATTTTCTACAAACCTTTGGTAATATCCCGCGAGTCCGAAAAAACTTCTCACCTCTGCAACTGATGTGGGGGTAGGCCAAGTCTCTATTGCCGTAACTTTCTCTGGATCCACTGAAAGTCCTTCTCCTGAGATGATATGTCCCAAGAAAGATACTTTGTCCATACAGAACTCACACTTACTGAGTTTAGCATATAGCTTCTCCTGCCTTAACGTCTCTAGCACGATTCTGAGATGCTCCTCGTGCTCTTCGTGGCTTTTAGAATATATTAGAATATCGTTGATGAATACCACCACGAATTTATCCAAGAACTGATGAAAGACTCTGTTCATTAAACTCATAAACACTGCTGGGGCATTGGTTAAACCAAACGGCATTACCAAGAACTCATAATGTCCATACTTGGTCCTGAAAGCTGTCTTCGGGATGTCTTCCTTCCTTACTTTGATCTGATGATAGCCGGATCGAAGGTCAATCTTCGAGAATACCCTTGCACAACTCAATTGATCGAATAGATCATCAATGCGTGGTAAGGGATACCTGTTCTTGATGGTCACAGCATTTAGTGCCCTGTAGTCAATGCATAACCGTACTGTTCCATCCTTCTTTGGCACAAATAATATGGGTGCTCCCCAAGGTGAAACACTGAGCCGAATGAAACCCTTCTCCAGAAGGTCGTCAACCTGTTCTTTCAACTCCACTAACTCCTTAGGTGCCAGCTGATATACTGATGAAGTGATAGGCTCTGCTCCTGGAGTTAAGTCTATTGTGAATTCTATTTCCCGATCAGGCGGTAAACTTGGAAGATCATCAGGAAATACATCCACAAATTCTGATATGACTCTTGGGTAACCTGTCTCCCCTTCTACAGATAGTACCCTAAGAGTAGGCTGAACTCCTTGTTCTACTGCTCCTCGAAGAAACTCAAATTCTGGATGTCCAGGCGGTCTAAATATAACCCGCCCAAGTCGGCAATCAAGAGTCGCATAGTACTGACTTAACCAGTCCATACCAAGTACGACATCATAATCCGGCATGGAAAATATCAGAAATTGAGCTCGCATCTCTCTTCCACAAACTACTACAGAACATGATCTACAGACATCACTAACCGGAATAATTCTACCTCCCGTAAGAATTCTCTTCATCTTCGGAAGAGGTGCGGTAGCTACTCTATGGGTGGCTACGAAGCTAGCTGCTATGAATGAATGCGATGCTCCAGAATCAAATAATGCTACAGCTGGTAATGAAGCTACTAAAATAGTACCTGCGATAATTTCGCCTGCAGTAGCTTCCTGCTCGACAGCTAATGTGAATGTCTGGCCTCTTCCCTGTGCTGGACCTCTCTGCTGCTGCTGAGCCTGCTGAAATAGAGCTGCCTGTGGTGCCAGTGGTGGTCTCTACTGGTTTTCTCCTGGGGCTGGTGGCCTGACGCCTCCAACTCCTGTCTGCTGTGCTCCTACTGCTGGATAAGCTGGTCGTGGTGCAGGCAAGGCCAGTCTCGGTGCTCACTCTCTTTGTTTAGTGCAGTCTCTAGAAAAGTGCTGGTCTGATCCGCAAAGCAGGCATAGTCCCAACTTACGCCTGCACTCTCTCTTAATGTGTCCTACCTTGCCACAGTGGTGATAGGTAGGAAAAGATATGGCCCTGTGTGCTGCTCTTTCTAGTATACTCCTCTGGAATCATTTTGCAGAATCTCCAGGTGCTGTCTTGGGTAGTGCGGATGTGTTTGGCCTCTTCAGATTCGATTCCCTTCTAGTAACGCGCTCCATGCGTCGTGCTGCTGCAAGGACATCGGTATAAGAGGTAGGTGCGACCGAGCCAATCAATCTCTGGAGCTCGAACTTCAGTCCGTCAAAGAACTTTTCAGCTTTCTCTTCCTCTGTCGAGATCAATGTTGGAGTGAAGCGACTTAGGCAAATGAATTCCGCATTATATTCCTCCACTGTCATACTGCCTTGGATAAGGCGGTTGAACTTGTCTCTGAGCTCTGATCGTGCAACTGCTGGAATGTACATCTCTTGGAAGAGTCTGGAGAACTCTTCCCATGTGACTTGGTCCTGTCCGAGCCTCTTTTCTTCTGCTAACCACCAGTGATGTGCATTTTTAGTTAACTGCATTCTGACTGCAGTCATCCACTTCTCTCTCGGAAGTTCAGCGGCTTCCAACTGATGCTGAATGTTAGTGAGCCATTCATGAACTTCTGTTGGCCTTTCTTTACCAGAAAATGTGCGAGGCTTGAGATGACGAAAATCGATGATAGATCCCGTCGCTGTTCGCCTCGTTGGTGGATTTGCCTGCTCCAATGCGGATACCAGGCTGGTCCTCAGATACTCTGCCTCCTGACGATGGGCCTCTTGCTGAATCTGCTGCTGGGCTTGCATCATGGTATACATCATCTGGAACATCTGTTGCCCATCCATGGCTTGTCCGGGCGGAAAAACTAGCATCTGGGGAGTGAACTGTGGTGAAGGTGGGATGTCATCTCTCCGGAACCTTGGATTAGGCTGACCGGTCTGTTCGCTCTGCGATGCTTGTCCTCCATCCTCTGGGGTTACTCCATCTGTATATGTAACCACAGCGTCGTATGGTGTATCCAAAGGAATATCGTCTCCGTTCCTGGGATCCATTACTCTGCAATCAAAAGATAAACTGTAAGAACGCTCAGAGGAATCAAACAGGATGCAGATCAAGTGATAATTTCGAGTTCGGTATATAGTTCAACAATGGGTTAAATAATGGATGAGATCCTATAACTTATCCTATCCTTAGGGCAGGCTGGTTCGGTCCCTAAGTTGAAACCGAACAATTTAGTCGTAGACTTGCATGGGCTACCACAAAAACTATGTCACGCCCTAGTCCTAAAATACCGTAGGACCGGACGCGTGATAATGGCCAGCAGTACGCACCGATGAACAACCCAATTTAATGGATCCACCAGGGCATACTTAAGCTGTAAAATTAAGTCTACGACAACGTGGCACAACTAATCTCATCCACACAAGATATAAAATATGATCCACAGCAAAAATAAGGAATGTAAATCATCTGCTAATCTCAACAAAGTGCTTCGGGGAAAAACTCGATAAATATCTAATACAATGGTTCAACAGACCAGAAATAAATGACTGAAATAAATAAATAAATACTGAGCATGTAACATGGATGCTCAGGAAAAGTCCTCGGCTAACACCTCGTCCTCGGATGGCGGTACAGCTCCTGGATCAGCTCCTGCTCCGGTCCCGTATACCTCGGGATAGATCTCGTCCTCAAATCCTGGGGACATAATCCGGATCCAGGTCCTCAGGGGACATAGCAAGGTACAGAAAGCTCAAGCCAAAATAAGTGCAGTGCAGAAAAATAAATAGAATAAATAGGGCAAGTAAATAACCATCTAAGTGAAATACAAGTTGAGAGCAACACGAGTACTCAGGCTGAGACACTACCAGCTCTGTGTCGGGGAGCCGGTAGCGCTAATAACACGTAATGTGCCTAGCTCTGCTACGAGAGTCTACGGCCTCACAATAGTAGTAGATATATATAGAAAACAGCCTGTAGCCTGTGTGTCTCTCTCCACCCCATGTAACCACGCATATCATGACCATAACGTCTCATGTCCATGTCAAGCGGGATCATAGCTAATGCAAAAAGTCATAAGTATCTATAAATATAGTATCTCTGTCAAGTCCTGTATCCTATACAGAATCACCACGAATATCTCGGAAGATCCTGTCTCATGAACAGTGTCAAGTGTCCTGGGTAGTATGGTACTTGATAAGACAAGTACGAGAATATAAAGTGTCACGAATGTCCATATCTACATGACAGTACCCAACACTGCGTACAGTGTTGGTACCCGACTAATAATCGGACGCTAAGTATGTCACACGGTCCTAGGTTGAGTATGCACAGCAATATATAAATAAAGCAAGGAAAATATATATAAAGACTGTAAAGTATGGCAAGGTACACTTGCCTGATGTTTGAATATCAACAGTCGTCCCGGTATCAGCGGATCCTGTGGGTACTACTTCAAAAGCTGTAATAAACATCACCAACCGCCTCAGAAGGTATCAAATAGCTAGAAACGCCTGTCCTTACGTCCAATTTGGACACAGGGGCAAAAAAGACATTTTTGGGCCAAAGCGGGGTCCACATGTGGGCCACTTTATACCGAACAGCGTGTCAGGGTCAAAGGTCTCTAAATTTGCCATACTTAGTGTCTATAAGTCAGGAACGATGATACGAACCCAACGAAACTTCCAGAATTGGATTCTGATGAGCCGATCACAAAATCGCCCGTCAAGTGGAGCCTGTGGGGCCCACGATACGCGATTTTGTCAACGTTCTCAGAATTGGACCAAACTTGGGTCACAGGACCAGCGTATTGCTATAAGTCTGATGGCGTAAGTTTCGTCTCGATCCGACGTGTGTACACAAAGTTACAGCATGTTCCAGAAAAGTCGGATACGGGGTGTTGTTCGCGGATACGCGTTGATTCCGGGGTGCACGCACCTCCGAATCGACTTCTGCAAAATCCCACACGACCGTATCAACGACGCGCACATTTTGGTAAAGACCGTGTGCGACCAAGTCGTCCCGTTTGGCGGGGCGCACTCAGTTCCGGGTAAAATAGGACGTTGTTTTTCCTGTTTTTGGATCGCGGTGTGCGATCACCACAGGACGCGATGCACCGAGCGGGTTACACGGACACCGAGAGGGTTATACAGTCTACGCGTAGAAACTGACAGAATCGAAAATGGAGTTACGAGGTGAGAGAAATCGGTACCTGAACAGGGCTCCGTGAAGTTTGATTCTCACGTGTCCGAGCGTCCTGGACGTGTCCGGGTTCTGGAAGGCTGCTGTGCCCGGAGAATTATGTAGTCGGGGTTGGCTTGTCGTCGGGGCACGGCCTCGAGCGGCGGAGCAGCGCCGGAGTTGCTGCACTGTCGAAGTCGAGGGCGGTGCTCCCTTCGTCGGAGTACGGCCGGTCGGGAAACACAGCCGCGGGGGAAAGTCGTCGGTGGCTGGTCGGGAAACACAGCGGCGGGGGAGAGTCGTCGGTGGCTGGTCGGGTCGGCAGTTGCACCGCTCGACTGGGAGAGAGTCGTCGGTGGCTGGTCGGGGACAGGCTGGAGCGGGGAGTGGCTGTCCCGTGGAGTCGGGAAACCTACCGGAGCGGGTCGAAGTTGCAGCTCCGCCGGAGCGGGGTCAGCCGCTGGGGAAAAGTAGCGCCGGAGTTGGAGTCGGGTGATGGTAAGGTCGGCTGCTAGTTTAGGTTTTAGGAATAGAAAAGTAGGAAAGAGGAATAATATATATGTGAGTATGGTGTTGGGTTGACCTAGAATAGATTTGACTGGTCAACCCCTCTTGGGTTGTGTAAACCCCCTGAATTTTTCAAAAATAGTAAACTTGGATTTTTTCACAACTTTCTGGAATTTTCTGTAATTAAAATCAGGATTTTAATTATTAAATAATTTTTAATTGTTAATAAATAATATTAAAATATTATGGAAATAATATTTTATGGTGTAGAATTTATAACTGGACTTAGGGTAATTATTTTGGAATTTATTGGGCCCCGGACCTATTTTAAAACACCTAAAACCATTATTAATTAATTAAATTATTTATTTATTTATTCATTTAGTTATTTATTTAATTTAATTATTTAAATCAGCCCAGTCGGCCCAAGCCCTGGCCCATTGGGCCAAGCCCAGCCCTCCAAATGCTAGCGGGTCGGGTCGGGTCGGCCAGACCCGAACCCGCTCGGACCCGACCCGCATCAACCGCCTCCCCCACGACCCTGTCCCCCGCGCCGGCGCCCGTTTCTTCCGGCCACGTCGCCTCCGCGCCGCCCGCTCCGCTCGGCGCCACGACCCCGCTCCGCCCGGCCTCGACGCCACGTCCCCCTCTCCCTCCGCCATCTTCGGCCACCCAGACCCCCTCTCCGCCCTATAAATACCCCAGACCCCTCGACTCTGGCCATCCCCAGCTCCCCCGCCTGAACCCTAGCTCCGTCGCCGTCGTTCCCCTCCTCACCGCGCCCAGCCCCACTCCACCGCGTAGCCGACCGCCTCCGTGAGCCGCCACCGGCGAAGCTCGGCCCGCCCCCAGCCTCTCCGGCGATCCTCCGGCCGTCGACAGCTTCCAGAACCCTAACCCTAGCCCTAATTCTTCCCTGTGTCGACACGTGTCGGACACGACACGGACACGAGAAATCCCAATTTCTTGAGCCCTGTTCAGGTACGTGTAATTTTCTCTTCGCTGTCCCGTTTTCAATTCCGTAAATTGCGTTGCGAAGCCTGTATGACCCTCTCGGTGCCCGGACAAACCGCTCAGGGCATCGCGTCCTGTGGTGATCGCACACCGCGATCCAAAAACAGGAAAAACAACGACCCGATTCACCCTGGAACTGGGTACGCCCCGCCAAACGGGACGACTTGGTCACGCGCGGTCTTCACAGATACGTGCGTGTCGTTGATACGGACGTGTGGGATTTCGCAGAAGTCGATTCGGGTGCGCGTTCACACCGGGATCAACGCGACACCGTCCCGTATCCGTCTTTTCTGAATTAAGCCCTAACTTTCTATGTACATGTTGGATTGAAACGAAACTTGTGCCATCAGACTCATAGCGATACGCTGGTCCTGTGACCCAAGTTTGGTTCGATTCTGAGAACGTTGACGAAATCGCGTGTCGTGGGCCCTACAAGCCCCGCTCGACGGACGATTTTGTGATCGGCTTATCGGAGTCCAATTCTGGAAGTTCCGTTGGGTTCGTATCATCGTTCCTGACCTGTTGACACTAAGTTTGGTGATTTTGGAGACCTTTGACCCTGCCACATTTTTCGGTGCAAAGCGGGCCCACATGCGGACCCCGTTTTGACCCAAAATTGCCGTTTTTGCCCTTGTCTCCAAATTGGACTCAAGGATAGGCGTTTCTAGCTATTTGATACCTTCTGAGCATGATGGTAATGTTTATTTCAGCATCCGAAGTTATTTCTGAAAATTTTCCCGAGACACAAAACCGTAGTTGGATCCAAACATCAGGCAAGTACCTGCACTTCAAGTTTAATCTTTATATTGTGATAATTAATTTCTTGCTGTACTAGTACCATTGATGATTACACTTAGTGTTACGATTTGGATTTCATGTCTTGCTTTTCGTGTCGGGTGGGAGAATACTAGGAGGCATGTTGTTTACCCTTCCCCCTGTCCTGACTAATAGCTGTTGGTACACGACTGTACCATCAGCCGGATCTTGATTATTCCTGACTAATAGCCGTCTATGATGTGCCGGATTAGCCTTATAAACCCCTACATGCCAACTATGTATTCTAAATACACAATTACACACACATAGTTTCTTGTCTTGTTGTAGTTCTATTTTCCTGTCTCATTATATTCTTGTTTTACTCATGTCCCTGGTTTATAGCAATAAATCCTGTTTTACTTATATTTCCTGATTTTTAGTGCTTAATTCTTAGTTAATTTCACTATTTATTGTGCATATTCTTATCGTGATTGTGTAGTCAGTTTTTTCCTACTTGTCATAAATATTTAGTTTGATCTTGTTGTGTATTGGTACTTTGCTCCTTTTCTGACTGGATCCGTTGATATTAGGCGATGATGAGGACTATGCCCCCACCTATTATGGTCCCTATGAGGTAGCAGGTGACACTTTTGAGGAGCCGGTTCTCACCCAGGAGACTACTTCTGAGGAGTAGTTAGCAGTTAGTTATTATTTTCTTTCATCCTAGTAATCGGGTTTGTCCCCGATTTAAATTTCTGGTTCTGTAATAAAGTATGGATCTGGTTGTCACATTTTGATTATGAAATCTTAGCATTCCTTTTTCTGTTATTATCTTTGCCTACTATTATTATTGTGAATGAGTTAGATTTAATTTAACTGTGAATATGACCTAGACAGCGTACTACCGCCGACACTGCGGCATAGGCTGGACGTACCCACATACTCGTGCCCGAATATCCGGGTGCGGGTCATGACATATTTTTATGGTGGCCCATGCAGGTCTAGAATCCTTAAATAGTGTAATATCCTAGGACAGGGTATGAAATAAGATTGAGGATTTTAGGAAAAGCTCATTCACAGAATAGGATCTTTTACTTCAAAATCTTGATATCATTCCTAGTAAATTTTCCTATCGCCCTTGATTTCCAAGTAATCTATTCTAATCTTCCTATCCCTTAATCTTTCAGAATGGTTTAGACAAGGAATACCGTAGGAGGCACATCCGAACCTGCCGAGCAGACTGTGCCTGAAACTCTTGCGCTCCCTCCGCCTCCAACTACTCCGACAGTTACTATGGATGGGGCACAGCTACTCGGAGTGTTCCAGAGACTCATAGAATCCCAGAAGGAACAGACTACCCTGCTACGAACTAGCCTTTCGGATGCTCTTCGCTCCCAAGAGGCACCACACAAGAGGCCAGGAAGTGCCAAGGACTTCAAGAACCTTAAACCCCTGGAATTCTATGGGATTGAAGTTATTCTCTATGCCGATGAATGGATAGAGAATGTGGAGCGACTCCTGAAGACTGCTCGGGTCCCTGATGATCTTAAAGTGGAATCTGCAAGCCTGCAACTATTTGACATAGCTCGGACTTGGTTTAGAGATGAACCTCAATTGTCTGCTTCTGAGCTCACTTGGGAGGATTTCAAGAGGCTGTTCAAGGAGAAATTCTATCCCGAAGTGGCTCGGGAAGCTCTCGAAAGTTAATTCGAGAGGCTGGAACAAGGTAATCTTTCGGTTGATGAGTACACTGCTGAATTTAGCAGACTGAGCCACTTTGCAGAATATATGGTTCGTACCCCTGAGGATAGAGCCCGTAGATTCAAGAAGGGGTTATCTCATGATATTCGCCTTGCTGTCACCACTAGCCGAGCTCGTACATACGAAGAAATCTTGAGCGTGGCACAAGGTGTTGAAAGAGACATGGGACATAGACTAAAGCAGGAAAGAGATACTGGAAGTATGGGACCCCACAAACGCCCATTCCAACAACAACTGCAGCAGAAGGCCCCGTAACAAAACCAGCATCCTCTCCCTCGAGCCACAGCACCCCAACACCAAGCTCAAGGACAGAACCAACGAGCTCATACTTGTAACTTTTGTCAAAAAATAGGTCACACTTGGCAAGTTTATAGAAAGAGGCTAGGTGCCTGTCTATATTGTGGCTCAGCAACACATCAAATGAGGGACTGTCCTGCTGCTCAAGGATGCACAGCTGCACAAAAAGTTCCAGTTCAGGCCAGGCCCCTAGCAGCGCAGCAGAGAGGACCCCCACTCCCAACTCAACAATAACGCTTTGCTCAGCACCAACATCAGCAACAGAGGGGTGCACCTCAGCAAGGCCGTGCTTTTATAATAACTCTAGAGGAAGCTGAAGCCACAGCTGATGTGATAACATGTTCTGTACTTATAAATTCAATACCAGCCATTATTTTATTTGATTCTGGAGCTTCACATTCATTCATGTCAATAGATTTCCTTATGAAGCATAGCTTAGTCACTGAACCTCTTAGGAATTGTTATAAGATCATTACCGGTGGAGGAATTATCCCGGTTAATGATGTTAATGATGCATATAACAATTATCCTATTATACTATGTGGGAGAGAATTATATGCTAGGCTACTCGTAATGCCAGTTCCCAGTTTCGACATTATTCTGGGTATGGATTGGTTGAGTCAACATCATGCCACTATAGATTGTCACAGAGGTAGTGTAATCTTCAGGCCCCCTGACAAGCCAGAATTTGAATTCACTAGAGGTTCTAGAGAATTGGGTAATAACCAGATTTATGGAGCCCTAGTACCAGAAGAATTTCTACTACCTATCATCTCTGAATATCTTGATGTCTTCCCTGAGGATCTCCCAGGATTACCTCCAGACCGAGAAGTTGAATTCTCTATTGACTTAGTACCAGGAGTAGCACCAGTATCTCAAAATACATACAGAATCAACAAGAAAGAGATAATAGAATTAAATGAGCAGATAAAAGAGTTAGAAGACAAATGCTTCATTAGGTCTAGTGTCTCACCCTGGGGAGCCCCAGTATTATTTGTGCCAAAGAAGGATGGAATATCTCGAATGTGTATTGACTATAGGGCTCTGAATGCTTTAACAATCAAGAATAAGTATCCCCTACCCAGGATAGATGACTTATTTGATCAATTAAGTGGAGCTCGGGTATTTTTAAAGATTGACTTGAGGTCTGGTTACCACCAAGTAAGGGTGAGGAAGGAAGACATCCCCAAAACTGCTTTCAATACCCGGAACGGACACTACGAATTCTTAGTGATGCCGTTCGGGTTGACCAATGCTCCAGCAGTATTTATGAACTTAATGAACAGAGTCTTCCAGCAATATCTAGACAAATTTGTAGTAGTTTTCATTGATGATATTTTGATTTATTCCAAGACTCCAGAAGAACATGAAGAACACTTGAGGCTAGCATTGGAGACATTGAGGAAGGAAAAACTTTATGGAAAACTATCCAAATGTGCATTCTTCCTAGAAAAAGTAGAATTTTTGGGGCATGTTGTAACTGGAGATGGAATAGCAGTAGATCCCAAGAAGATAGCAGCAGTAGAATCATGGCCCACTCCAGACTCTGTAGCAGAAATTAGAAGTTTTCTGGGACTAGCTGGCTATTATCGAAAGTTTGTGAAGGACTTTGCTAGAATTGCTGAACCAATGACAAAATTAACAAGGAAGGATGAAGAGTTCACATGGACTGATGAATGTCAGCATGCTTTTGAAGAATTGAAGAAAAGGCTGACTACTGCCCCTATTCTGACCTTACCATCTGGAACCGGAGGATTCGCTATATATAGTGATGCTTCTGGAAAAGGTCTAGGTTGTGTATTGGAGCAGAACAAGAAGGTAATAGCATATGCTTCTGGACAGCTTCGACCTCATGAAAAGAACTACCCAACTCATGACTTAGAATTGGCAGCTGTTATTTTTGCTCTTAAGCTATGGAAGCATTATCTTTATGGAGAAAGGGTGGAAATCTTTACAGATCATAAAAGTTTAAAATATATCTTTACTCAAAAAGAGCTGAACATGAGGCAAAGAAGGTGGCTGGAGTTAATAAAAGATTTTGACATCACCCTTCAATATCATCCTGGGAAGGCCAACGTAGTAGCTGATGCTCTAAGCAGATATCCTATGGCAATGTACTTGACGATGGACCGACACTTGCTCGAGGACTTGGAAAGTTTGGGTATTGAGGTAATTATCCCAGGAAGGGAAGGTCAAATGATGAACTTGAAGATCCAATCTACCTTAATGGATAAGATTAAGGAGACTCAGTTTCAAGACGAAGGCCTACGAAGTATTCGAGGCCAAGTACAAGCTGGGTTAGTGGAGGAATTCAAAATTCATGAAGATGGATCACTAAGACATGGAGATAGATTATGTGTACCTCAAGGAGATAAGAGAAGAAATTATGCAAGAGGCGCACAAATCACAATACTCTATACATCCAGGAGCCAACAAAATGTACAAGGACCTAAGGACGCATGTTTGGTGGCATGGCATGAAAAGAGAAGTAGCCAAGTTCGTATCTCGTTGCTTAGTGTGCCAACAAGTCAAGGCTGAAAGACAAAGACCTGGGGGATTGCTTCAACCACTACCCATTCCGGAGTGGAAGTGGGAACATATTACTATGGATTTTGTTTCTGGACTTCCAAGGACACCTAGTGGAAAGGATGCAATTTGGGTGATAGTGGATAGACTGACCAAGTCTGCACATTTTCTACCCTTCAAAGTAGGGCTACCTACGGAGAAGTTGGCAGATTTATATATCCGACAGATTGTTAAATTGTATGGAGTTCCAGTAAGTATTGTCTCCGACCGAGATTCAAGATTTATCTCTCACTTCTGGAAGAGCTTACAAGCCAGCCTGGGGACTCAACTCAAATTCAGCACAGCTTATCATCCCCAAACCGATGGACAATCTGAACGTACAATCCAGACACTTGAAGATATGCTCCGTACATGTGTTCTGGATTTTGGAGGATCGTGGGAAGACTATCTACATCTTGTGGAGTTCTCTTATAATAACAGTTACCAAGCAAGTATTGAAATAACTCCATTTGAAGCTTTATATGGACGAAGATGTCGTACCCCGCTATCATGGGACGATGTAGGAGAAAGAGCCTTACTGGGACCTGAGATGATGATCGATTCAACCGAGAAGGTGAAACAAATAAGGGAAAGACTTCGGGTGGCTCAAGACAGACAACGACATTGGGCAAATAGCCACAGAAGACCATTAGAATTTGAGGTAATTAATTTATGAAATTCAAGTTAATTTAAACACTATGATTATGGAACTAAGACTTGATTATGACTTTATTTAAGGTTGGAGAATAAGTATTCTTGAAGATCTCTCCGACACGTGGCACCATTAGGTTCGGAAGGAGAGAAAAACTCAGCCCAAAATTTATTGGACCTTTGGCATACAGGAGAGAATCAGAGAAGTGGCATACCGTCTGGCATTGCCACCCTCTCTGGATGGGGTCCATAACGTCTTCCACGTGTCGCAACTGAGAAAATATGTGTCAGATCCCAGTCACATTTTGGATCATTCAGAGCTCGAAGTGGGCCCAAGCTTGACTTACCAAGAGCAACCTGTGGGGATACTGGACCGAACAGAGAAAGTCCTAAGGAATCAAGTTATCCCCCTTGTTCGTATAGCTTGGAAGCATCATTCTCCCGACGAATCCACCTGGGAGCGAGAAGACGAGATTAGAGAGCGCTACCCCTATCTTTTTGAACCTTGAGGTATATTTTAACTCTCGACCTTTCCTTTCGTGCCATTGTTATCTTTAAATTTCGAGGACGAAATTTTTATAAGTTGGGTAGATTGTAAACCCCCTGAATTTTTTAAAAATAGTAAACTTGGATTTTTTCACAACTTTCTGGAATTTTCTGGGAATTTTCTGTAATTAAAATCAGGGTTCTAATTATTAAATGATTTTTAATTATTAATAAATAATATTAAAATATTATGAAAATAATATTTTATAGCAATACCAATGGGTATTCTACTGGTCTCGGGTAGTCTCTCTCAACAAAAAATAATAATAATAAAATGACAGAACCCAACATAAAAAATACAGCAGGAATTTATTATCAAAAAAATTAAATTCTAGAAATTCAAGAAATACTAAATCTGGAATCGGGTGTGACATCTCTACCCTCCTTAAAAAAGTTCCGTCCTCGAAATTTTACCAAGGCTTGTCAAGCTGGAACACACGAAAAAGCTAAAGAAATCAAAACACAATTCAAATGATTACACTAAGCAAATAACTAAAATAGAAAAGATAGCTGCAGAAGTAACTAATGAATAAATGCACAAAGGAACACACAGGAAAATGAAGGCATATGGATACATATACTCCTGAGTCAGTCAAATAGGAACTCATTCTCGCTTGTCTATGCTGAATCACACAAATGGACAAGAGCCAAGCCTAGTGGTAAGTCGGTACCGAAGACTATATTGAGGACATGACTCTAATCAAAGATATACCTTCGCAGTCGGGACACTGGATAGACACCACGTACCATGGGTCACGAAGGCAGAAGATCGGGGCGATGAACTCACATTTTGCTCAACGAAAGGATTGAAACGACTATCGTATTTCGAACGTGTCAGAACACGAGATCATTCGACAAGAACCCAAGAATAAAATAAGCTAAAGAGAGCTCAAAAATCTTACCCATAATTGTAGCGCCTTCGGCTAACAACTGCTCTAGGTTGCCAAATGTTTCGTCAGGCCATCATCTAATGGCCGTGGCTCTAACTTGCTGCTGGTTCTGTCTTGCTGGTTGGGCTTGCTAGACTTGCCCATACTGCGCCGGGCGTTGCTTCTGGAACTATTGATTCTGCGTCAGGAGAGGACGCTGGGCTAGGGGTCGAACTGCTAACACTGGTCCTCACGGGCCTTTAATCGATGCCCGATGCAGAGCTGGTAACTGTCGGACTGAAGAAGTCTCTGGGTACAGGATTGGACATAAACCAATCATGTGGTCAGATGCACCACATCTGAGACACTGGCCATTGGACCTCCTACACTGATCTTTGGTATGCCCTGGCTTGCCGTAGTAGATGCATCCTGCTGATACAGACTATCTGGTAGATTGTACTGAGGTTACTATGGAGGGTGGAGGTGCTGGCGGACGAGGAGTTCTGACTGCTGGAACGAAAGGTGATGATTGAATACTGTGCTTCTCAGGGATGAGTGCGACCTCTTCTGGCCTCCGATCCTTGCTACTAATCTCTAGCCGGCAAGTTCTTGGGACCTAGTTGCCCTGAGTACTGTATCATAGGTGGTATAATTATGACCTACCGTAAACTGCTGAAGCTCTAGATGTAACCCTTGCTCAAATCTCTTGGCTCAATCTTCTTCGGAAGATACCATATGGGGAAAAAATTGGCTAAGTCGGCAAAACTCGGCCGCATACTGGTTGACCGATCTTATGTTCTGGCGGAGGTTGATGAACTGCTGTTCGAGCTGGAACTTGGCGGTGGTATAAAAATACTTTTCCTGGAAGCGCTCCTTGAACGTCTGCTAGTCAATGGACTTCGGAAGCGTCATTTCTTGTGCTGCCCACCAATCTTGGGCAAGATCTGATAATTGTAGCTTTACGACTGCTACATTCTCATCATCTGGGGTCTTGGTTGCATCCAGGATGATCTCAAAGTCTTGGAGCCAAGAATCTGCTGAAAGTGCATCTTCCGTGCCGAGAAACTTGATTGGGCGCATGCGACTAATATTGGTCGCCTAGTTGTGAGTATAACACCCAATATTGTCGAGTGCTACTCTAACTCCCTAGCAAAGAGTAGCGTTGGTCTGTTCTTGTCCTTGCTGAAACTGTTGGCAGAGTTGGACCACTTGTTGCTGAAGCTGGAGTTGTTGTTGTTGTTGTTGTTGTACCATCATCATAGCTTGGATCATCTCTAACATGGCATGCGAGCCTGCCTGCCCTTATTGTACTGAAAGAACTGGTGGTATTGTCTGGACTAGATGGGATGGTATGAATGACAGAGCAGATTGAATTGCTTGTTCCGGCAATACTGGTGGAGCTAATTGTGCCGTTCGGGCATACGTGACTTACGGAGCCGGCTGATAAAAAGCAACTGATGCTTGCCCTTGGTTCAGTGGCAGAATATGGCCTAATAATGTATCTGCTGGAGTTATTGGTGCAACAGAACCCTCGAAAGGAGGATATCACGACCCATACCCGAAATTTGGGGTACGAGTACGTGGGTACGTCCAGCCTACGCCGCAACATCGACGGTAGAACACTGTCTAGGTCAAAGCACTATCTAAACAATCTCACATGAGTATCCAACTCTATAAGGAGACACAGATATCATAATATAATATGGAATACTCAATCACATAACTAAGCACTATAAGACATCGAAGAAAAATAAATGAAATACATCACAAGTCTAAAAATAAATTGTCTAACTCAAACAATAACATCCAAATCTCAAAGTATGCCGAAAATAAATCTGGTACCAATAAACTGCTAAAAGAAACTAACTGAATAACTAGTGATCCCGGCTAGACCTCCCGGAATCACACCTGGCTACAAGGTCCAAGTCTGCAACTACTCTCCCTGTGGTCCATAAAATATCGGACACCAGTCCTCTAAGGCATGGTCTGAAAAAATATTTCCAGTCAGGATGGAGCAAAGTACATCTCAAATAACAGTTCCAGTTAATTGATAAGGACTATAAAACAATAAATAGATTATGCTATATACCGAGAGAAGACAATAAATAAATGCAATATCAAAATAAAGAGAACATGCAATATGGTACAGTCAGTGCATATATGAAATGAAGAGAACGAGGTACAATATCATATATGGGTGATGTAGTATATGAACTAAAATAGAGAACTGTAACTATTCTAAGTGTTTGAAATCGTAGTTTTGAAATGTGATCGGCTTGGGAATGTGTTCGATAGCTACATGGCCTGGCTAATCATACGTAAGGTGTATGATTAATACTTAACGATATATACACTTGTACGATAGGTATTTGATCACATCTCTCACTAGCAATTTCTCCGCCCCCAACTAGTATTGTGGATCCATCCATGATACGTCACGATACACGATCAATGTCCAATATATTAAGTACAATATCTAATATCAATGTCTAATCTCAATATCGTGTACAATATCAATACGGTAACCAATGTAACATCTCATGACTGCAGATCCAGTCTATATACTAGTCCATGTAGCACAGTGTCAAAAATCAGATGTAATATTTCTAAATACTTGGATTATAAAAATTATCAAATAACAAAAATTATCAGAGAATGTACTTGTCTGGGGTCCTTAACTGGCAATACCAATGTCCTGCTCCTGAAGTCTCGCAGAACAATCCAATGGTCCTATATACATATAATATAATACAATACAGCATCAGCCAATACACTAACACACGTACAATCATAATTACACTGAACTCAGAGGGTACGCTAGGGGTGATCCTAGTCATCTAACAGGGTCAAGCGTTCGTTTAGCTGCACGGGTGTCACGTCTACAATTGTTGTGCAAGTTCAGACAGTCAAAATAATACGGGTTTTGCCAGTACGTCAGTGTACATAAGGCATTCTGCTAATAATTCACAGGGTCACAGGGTCATGTGTAACTACGGGATATTCGCAGTTAACACCTATGGTCATACAGTATGTACATATTGCAGTCATAATTAACATTATCAATTAATTACTTATAATATGTATACACATACTAAATATATATCTATATATTTATATATATATTAACTAATATTATATGCATACGCACACACACGTATGAGCACACTAGTCACTAGGTTCACCGACACAGGGTCCTCTGTCAGTAACTGGTATTTGCATTAAATTCCTATACAATATATATATATAAATATATACTAAAATGATTATTATACATATATGCGTACGTATACGCATACGAGTTTGGTTCACCGACTCAGGGTCTGATGTCAACTACTGTCATAAAGCAATACTAATATCCTAATAGCATACACACAAGCACACATAAAAGGAGAAGAGGGACAGGTTTGAACCTCGGGGTGCGCGCATGGGGTCGACGATGACGACGATGTCGACGATGTTGATGACGGCGATGTCAAGGATGTTGACGATGTTGATGACGATGATGACGGAGGTGATGATGATGGTGATTAGGGATGATGATGGTTATGATTGGAGGAGGAGGACAAAGTCGTGATGGTGGTGGTGTAGAGTGGTGGTGGTGGTGTAGAGTGAAGGCGTTCAGGCGGTCAGGGAAGGGATGTCGGGAGGAAGGAGAGGGAGGTGGTGAAATGCAGGCGTCGTGGTGTCGAGGAGGAGGACGGTGGAGATGGGGAAATCGAGGCGAGGTTTGAGATGGGAGGGGGAGAATGTGGAGGAGAACGGCAGACTTCAGGCGATGGCGGGGGTTGTGGTGGATGTCAATGGCAGGAAGGAAGATGACCGGGGGCGAGACGGGGTGCAACGGCTCGGGTGCAGCGGGGTCGGGGCCGTGCTTCAGGCGAAGGATCCGACGTTGGCAGCGGGGTCGGATGGAGAACGGAGGAAGGAGGTCAGCAGGCCAGTCGTGGTGGAGGTGTTGGGTCAGGCGGGGTCAGGCGAGTGTGGTGGACAACAGAGGACTGCTCTGACAGGTCGGGTGGTCGGGGCTCCGACCCGGGAAGAGGAGGAAGAAGAAGATGAATAGGAGATTGGGGTGTATGTCGGCTGGGAGTTTTGTATAGGTGATGGGTTAAAAAATAGAAAAGTTGTATATATGTGTAAAACTAGGGTTGGTGTTGACCTAGAAAAATAGGCTTGGTCAACACCCTCCTTGGGATTGGGCCTTGGCTTATTATGTAGGTATTTCAAAGGGCTAGGATTTGGTTTGATTCAAAATGGAGGGTTAGGATTACATTGGTTCAAAATAAAGGAGGGCTATGGTTTGAGGAGGTTGATGTTGAGTTTACACACTCCAAAAAATTATGAAAAAATTCACATAAAGGAGAAATAGGTTTCTTCATGTGTTGGTCCAATGGGATGGACACCTTAATACACTTTTGCATAAAAGTGTCCAACAATTGGGAAATTACACAAAGAGGGTTTTTGGATTAAATGAGGGAAAACACCATATTTGGTATGATGTATTGGCTAAAAATGGTGTGTGGTGTTTAGTACGAAGCTTGAGGGTGTGAATGGGGGTTTGGTTTGGTCTTGGGTCTAGTTTTGGGTTAAGTTGGGTCCTTACATTAATTTAATTAAAATTAATATAAATGGTGTTCTAAAATTAATTGGAAGTACATGAGATTAAAATTAGGTGGGACACAAGTATTATGGACGTAGAGGACTCAGGATAGAATATTGTCATAAATTGGGTTACACAAAATGGGTCGAGATTGTGTCTCCAAATTCGATTAGAACGCACAAAGATACAAAGTTAGATTTATT